>CM051238.1:119856993-120506993 GCA_027917425.1 Gastrophryne carolinensis
GTCAAGATGGCGGCGCCCGTATCTTAGAGTCCTGAACAGAGTTGCTGCTCAGTGGGGGAAAGAATAACAACTAAGTGACTAAAAGCTTAAAATGTATTAATTTTAGATGTCGGGGAATAGTTTTTAAGGGTTTGGGCTTTTCATTAAATCATGCTGAAGGTCCGGTTTAAGGTGCTTTTAAGCATGCTTGAATGTGGTTAAGTGGAATGGAGAAGGCATCTAACTTTTAGATCACCATAGATCACCAAGTATTTACAAGGCGCGATAATCACCATTCACCTGCATCATTGTTTGGTGGCATGCATGCTGTTAAACACAACACGCTGCCGTTGTCCAACCATAAGTAACTAGGGGTGTGTCGGCCCACTCCATCCAACCCCATCTATTAGCCATGCTCACTTCTCCAATTAGGGGGAAGCAGAGGCTGGCTTATTCATGCTTCTACTGTGGTGACATCACCATACATTACCCGGGAGTTACAGGAGCCAATGTCGCACGCACATAACACCGATATGCAAGCGTGATCAGAGGGAATAAAACCACGGACTGGAGCTGAACGACCCTGGGGCATCTCAACTGAATAGTAAAAAATATATAGATAATTCATTACACTTCATATGAAATACCAAAGTCTACATGTTTTTCATTATTTAAAAGCTGTCACATAATAGATGTATATAAAATATATTCCCTTAATCAGTACATAAAACCAAAGTTGGCTACACCTTGGAAAGAGAAAATATTAAATGAATATAATATTCAGCAAAATGAAGATATGCCACATTAGATTTTTTTTTAGTTACAGTGCTAACCGGGATCTGGGGCTCCAACTCCATCTGTCTCCTAGACCCTCACCAGCTGCAGCTTTCCTAGGGACCCCCATTAGATGCCTGAAGTCAGTTTCTAACCCGATAGTGTGGGATCGTGCAGAGTGAGGGCAGCAAGCATGGGTCCAGGTCAGCGAGTCCGAGCATGAGGATCAGGGCCACGCTGCAGGGGTGTCTGATCTTGCATGGTGGCCCTACTGTGTCTCTCTCACCTGCCACCCACTCGGTCCCTCTACCTCATGGGTCATCTACTCCCATGACTCCATGACTTCCCCATGGCTGCTGGGTGGGGCCTGAGCTACGGGGCCAGGCTCCCTGGTGTCAGTGTGTTTGTGTTTACTACTGCTGGCAGCCATGCTGGTCAGAGCTCATTCAGAGCTTGGCTGCCAGCATATGGGGGTGGAGGCGGCCTCATCGTGAGGGGGCGTGGCCACCGGCCATGCAGCCTGCCTATTGGCTAACTCTGGAAGGGGGTCGGGCTGGCCTTGCTTGCGACATCTGGTGGGCAGGTGGCTTTGGCCTGCTCGGGCGTTACAATGCAGGAGGGGACGGGACAGCTGAATTTGCGAGGTCCACAGCTCTGCCCTCCTCCTTCTTACTAACAGCACAAGGCAGCTCCCCAGAGGTCCCTGCTGTGTCCCCGGTTGGTCGCTTGGCAGCTCCTGCACTGCCTCCCTGTT
The DNA here is from genome assembly GCA_027917425.1 of Gastrophryne carolinensis. Lineage (NCBI taxonomy): Eukaryota > Metazoa > Chordata > Amphibia > Anura > Microhylidae > Gastrophryne > Gastrophryne carolinensis. Next base: position 119,858,501 of record CM051238.1, read on the forward strand.
GTCAGGAATCGGCGCTTACCTGAGCCCCGTTCCAACGCTGGCTTCGGACGCCCGGCCGCAGCAGCTCCTGCCCGGCGGCCACGCCGAGCGGCGGCGGCGGCTCAGGCGGCACCGCGCACGGCCGCTCTCCTTCCTCGTGCCCGCGCCCGCGTTACTGTCTCGCGTGCGCATGCGCGAGCACGTAACCTTTATGCCCTCCGGCGGCGCTGCACACAGCGCGCCCGCCGGAGGCTGTAGTGGGAAGGGATTGAACCAAGGGGCACAGGCACGCCCCTTGGTTCAGACTATGGGCCAATGAGCCCAAAAGAGAGGTTCTGGGCTACACGCCCTTTTTAGGTTCTGGTCCAATGTTTGTTAGGATTGTAGTTGCACCAATCACACACTCACCTCCCATCATATCTGTCCCTATATAAGGTCCACCCTGTCAGTTGCTCAGCGCCTGTGATAGTGCCTTGAACCTAGTAGCTGCTTGTCTCTTGTGATTATTCTGAACTTCTGTTGCCGACCACCGCCTGTCTTGACTATCCCCGATCTGTGTTCCTGTTGCCGACCTTCGCCTGTGTTTGACCATCCCCGATCTGATCTCCTGTTGCCGACCTCTGCTTGATCCTCGACCACGAATTGTCCAACCCTATTGTACCGCTGCCATCTCAGAACTTCCGTTGCTGACCCTAAGCCTGTTTGGACTTCCGTTATACGCTCAGCGATTGGGCTACTCAGTACCACTTCCAGCCACGGGTTCTCCAGGCCTCTGAACAGTAAGACTCCAATCTTTGAGCCATTGAAGTCCTGGGGGCAACCGATCCCGGGCAGGCGTGTTCTGCGTCCCGGCAAGCGGGGGCTCCTATAGGTGAAGCTGGCTGCGGAGATTGGGGGTTGAGGTCTTACCGAGAGGGCTGGAGTTATCTAAGTGGATTGCTGTAGTACCCGGAGCGTGACACCTGTTCTCCTGGGCTGAGTTTCAGATCCAGCATGTCTGCCACCCCTTTTGACTTGTACTGATTCCTTTAGGAATTCTTGTTGTTGCAGGGTGGGGGTCCGGAAGCTGATGCATCCTGGCCAGTGGATTGATCTCAGCAGCAGGGAGGTTGCTTTTCCGGTAGTGCAGGCAGGTCTGCCCAGTAGTCAACAGACAGGAGGGCCAGCACTCCAGCTGTATTGTTAGGGCAGCCATTTTACCTTGTCGGAGGCATCATAGGCATCGGGGTTTCGTATTTTAACCCTTTAAATGCCAGCATACCTGGAGATTTTTTCACCCTTTGTTGCCAGACCATTTTTTTTTTTAATTCTTTATTTAATTTTCAGAACGATACAGTATAGATGACAAAATAGGACAGTACAGTAGAAAAGCAGAAAACCAGTTCACTGGTCAGCTTAGATCTGGGACGCAGACCAGCTCTATGGATCACTTTTTCCATGCGATCCCACTCATCCCAGCGGCATTGGTAAGATCAGTCCTTTACGACAAAACATTGAAGTATGGTCGTTGCAGGGGGTCCTAAAGTAGGTCTCTGCTCCGCCCATTAACCCCCATAGTGGTCTTGGGTTCTATTCGCCTTTATGGCCGGATGATATTCATGCAGCCCTCGCTTGTGTATCGGGGGTTTTGTTGTTTTCCCTGCTCTGAGGGCTGAGGATCGTTGAATTAAGTTCCGTCTTTTGCAATGCTAGGGGTGGGTCAGGGGCATCTCTATGTTGAAGCCAGACCTACTGGGGTTCATCGAGAGGAAGAAGTATGATGGAGAGAAAAAGAGGAAGGGAGTGAGAAAGCTAGAAGGGTAGAGAAGGGTAGAGAAGGGGAGATGGAGAGAAAGAGGGGTAAGAAGAAGGAGGATGGGGAAAAACACCACAGCTCTCCGCACGCACGGCCCGCCACGGGGGGGGGGGGGGGTCAGGGGGAGGGACAGGGACCGGACCCTCCATTCATGCTTAGGAGATATGTAAAGCAAGTCATTTTTGTACCCGCTCTACGCTACTGAGGCCCGGAACACGTGCCATGAAGTCCAAATGGTCCGGTTCTCATCCTCTTTATCTTGAACAGCTGCCGTCAGTTCCTCCATTTCCATTATCCTGTCTACCTCCACAATCCAGTCCTTTTCTGTCGGGGTGTACACGGACTTCCACGATCTGGGAAGCAACACCCTTGTCGCATTGATTATGTGTCTTAACATTGATTTTCTGTAGACTGTGATGCTGTCGTTAGTATGATGTAGGAGCATGAGCGCCGGGCAGCACGGAACTTGCGAACCCATCACCTTGGACATAATTTCCGACACTTTTGTCCAAAAGGGTCTGATTCTGGGGCAGGACCATAGAATATGGAAGAGTGACCCCTCTCCCGTTTCACACCTCCAGCAATTGGGGGAGGATCCTGGGAACATGTCAATCTTCTTGGTGTGTAATACCATCTGGTTAGGTATTTGTAATTGGTCTCCTGGATTTGAGCTGAGATTGACGATTTGTATACGAGTGTGAATATCTTCTTCCACTCTTCTGCTGTGAAACCTCTACCCATATCTCTCTCCCAGTCATCACAAAAGGAAGGGGTCAATTCTTGTACATTGTCTAATAGCTGGTAAATCTGTGAGATCACTCCTCTTGGGGGATCTTTGCTCATGACCAGCGTCTCAAATTGCGTGAGGTCTTGTCCTAGTGAGTTTTTGGGTCCGACTTTTTGTAAGAAGTGCTGGAAGATCAACAGGTGCCACGGGTCAAGATGAGGGTTTTCCCACTTATTTCTAAGTTCATCTATATGGCACCAGTCTCTCCCCCTTAGCAGATCCCGTCCCCTGACCATTCCTATATCCCTCCATTTCCCCATGGCGTAAGACTTCTGGCTAAGGGGCAGGTCTGGGTTGTCCACAACTGGGATCAGGGGTGATGGCCAAGGTGATATCTCCTTCACCTTTCTAGCGCCATCCCATACATGTAGGGTGGCCTTGATCAACGGGTTAGAACCTGCCCACCTGCTTGAGGTTGCTGAAGCCCATGGGACCTCCTTCAGGGGGGTCTCCGTGCAGCTGGCCTCCATGCTCACCCACTTCTTGGTTTCCTCGTTCCTTGTCCAATCTATTATTCGTTGTAAATGGGCCGCTTGCCAGTATTTCCTCAGTTTTGGCACTGCTAAGCCTCCTCTAGATCTAGGTCATTGTAATAGTGCAAGTTTGATTCTCGGTTTCTTATTCTCCCAGATTAATTTTATGAATATCGAATTTAGGTTTCTAAAAAAATTTGCTGGTATATGACATGGGAGAGTCTGGAATAGGTACAGGATTCTAGGTAGGATCGTCATTTTTATAGCACTCATCCATCCTAACCAAGTTAGCGTGAGGGACAGGTCTGATTTAATTCTATTCAGCAGGGGGAAAATGTCATCAACGTCGCTCGAGATTTTGGTGCCCAGGTATGTTAACGTGTATGAGGTCCATTTAAATGGGAAAGAAGATCTTATGGGGGATATTACTGTGTCTGGCATCCCAACATTGAGTGCCTCTGACTTGTCAAAATTGATCTTGAAGTTGGATAACTGCCCAAAGATCTCAAATTCCCTCATGAGGACCGGGATTGGGTTGGTTATCCGCGTAAGCGGATATCTTGTGTTCCATTCCTTTCACCTGTAGTCCTTTCAGATCTGTGTTGTTCCTCATATGCCGCAGGAAAGGTTCCACTACAAGGGCAAAGATAAGGGGAGATAATGGGCACCCCTGCCTTGTTCCATTTGATATCTGGAAGGGTGGAGAGAGGCTTCCATTTATCCTAACCCTCGCCTGTGGTTTGGAGTATATGCCCGAGATAAATTTGAGTGCTCTGCCCCGAAGCCCTACGTGCTTCAGGACCTCAAATGCGAAGTCCCAGCTCACCCGGTCGAACACTTTTTCGGCGTCTGTAGACAGCAACATCATTGGGGAGTTATCTATGCGCGACCGGTGTATTAAGTTTAGGGTCTTGATCGTATTATCCCTAGCTTCTCTGCCCGGGATAAAGCCGCACTGATCTCCTTCGACCAGGTCAGGTAGGTATGATGCTAGACGGGTCGCCAGAATTGTTGTGAACAGCTTAAGGTCCACATTTAGTAGCGAAATCGGGCGGTAGCTTTTGCAACTCGACGGGTCCTTTCCTGCCTTATGTATTATTGTCACATGCGCTTCCAGCGCCTCTACTGGGAGTGACATAGGTTCGTCGTCGCTAACAGTCGTGCTAAAGGCCTGTAGAAACTGCTCGTTCAAGATATTCTCAATTTTTTTATAGTAAGCAATGGTCAGGCTGTCTGGGCCTGGGGATCTCCCGTTTGGGGCTGCCTTTATTGCCTGATGCAACTCAGTACCCGAAATTGGTTCCCCCAACTTGGCGATGGCTTCGTCACTTAGTTTTGGCATGCCCGAGGTTGCAATGTATTGTCGCATTCGGGAAAGATCTCTGCGGGTGTTCCCTGCCTCACGTTCCCGCAGGTTGTATAGGTCGTGGTAATATTCCCGGAACACTCTAGAGATGTCATCTGTTTTATGCCATCTCTGCTGTTTCGCATCTGTTATTACTTCAATGAAATTGAGGGATTTTTGCTTCCTCAGCGCTCTGACAAGGAGTGAGCTGTTTTTATTACCCCATTCGTAGTAAAAGCATTTGCACTTCTTTATGGTAAATGCAGCTTTTTTCAGTAGTAGGGTGTTTAATTGTTCTCTGCAGGAAGTCAGCTCCTGTAATGTATCCCGCATCTGCGATTCTTTATGTCTCTTCTCTAGAGTTTGGATCTGTAGTAATAGGCAGTCTCTCCTCTGAATATTTGCTTTTTTCAGTCTAGAGGCATGTTGTATAAACACTCCTCGTATAACTGCTTTATGAGCCTGCCAGACCGTTGCTGGTGGAACCTCTCCCGAGTTGTTCGTTGTAAAGTATTCAGTAAGTGTGGCCCGAACCGCCTGCTCTGTTGCTTGGTCTTTTAACAGACTCTCGTTCAGGCGCCATGCCCATTCCTTTTTACAACTTTCGTTAGCGGTTAGGGACAGCCACACCGGGCTGTGGTACGACAAGGAGGCTGATCCTATGTCAGGGCTGACCACCCTAGGCAATAGGTCATGGGATATTAATAGGTAGTCCAGCCTCGCGTACGTTGAGTGGACCGATGAGAAATGTGAGTAATCCCTATCCCTGGGGTGGAAGATCCTCCAGGAATCACACAACTGTAGTTTGTGCAGTGCCTGTTTCACCCTCCTTAGACCCCCATACGGGATGGAAGACCTGCCGGTCGACGAGTCAAGGAGTGGTTCTAATGTGACGTTCAGGTCCCCCCCAAGAAGTATCCTCCCCTCCTGGAAATCCGTTAGTTTCTCCAGGAACTTCAAGAGGAACTCTACCTGGCCACTGTTGGGAACATATACAGAGACCATTGTGTATTTTTCTCCCGAGACTGTGCCTTTAATCATTATGTATCTGCACTCATTATCTGCAGATGTTTCCAGGACCTGGAAAGGGACGTCCCTAGCTAATAGTATTGCCACCCCCTTGGACTTGGAGTCCAGAGAGGAGCTTGCATAGCATTGTGGAAAGTATTTAGGGGACATCCTGGGACAGGTCCTTCCCTTAAAGTGTGTCTCCTGTAAAAAGATTATTTTGGCCCTCATCCTACTCAATTCCGAGACTACTGCCGATCGCTTCTCAGGGACATTGAGGCCCCTGCAGTTCAGGGACACGATCTTCATAGAGGCCTCCCAAGGGTTCCGAGAATCCCCCCCCCCGCCCCCGACCCCCCCGGAGACAGGGAACCCGACGCAGAGCGGACAGCGGCGCTATGTGGCAACATCGTGAGAGAGGGGAAAGATTAGAAGATTTAAAGGAGGGGAGAAATGAGATTAAAGAAAAAAACAAGGTAACAAAAGGTCCGGAGAAACCCAAGGAAGTTTTGGGTTTGTATAAGGTCGCGATATTGGCTTCCCTAATCTAGGGGAGCCTGGTCACGTGTCTCCCGCGGGAGTCTCCGGCAACTTCCCTCAAGAGAGCACCGAGACCGTGTGGGGGAATGGAAGCTAGGCGAAGAGGAACCAAAACTTTTCAAACAACTGTGAAAATTGGTCTCGGTATAACATCCGAGGCGTCCTCCCCCCATAACACATTAACAGTTAAGCAGAGAAATAGAGTGATCCCTTAGAGAGAATTACTGGGTTATCCACATCATTGTTATTGTTCCTCCCCCAGGTGCGCCCCATGCTAGGCGAGTCCCCCACAGCTTATAGTTAGAGCTAGGGGTATCCCGTCTCTTAAACCAGGGGAGGGCCACCTCCCGAGTCCTCTCCCTTTTTTTGTTTACACACCTTCTAGGTTCCCGGAGATCCCGTCTCCCCAGGCCGGCCTCAGATCCGCCCGCAGTGAACTCCCCCTCTAAGTCAGTTAGGAGCCCGGTCCGATCGGAGAAACTCCCGCCCCCAGGCCACCGCACCCCCAGGGAAGGGGGGAGGTCAGGTCGTTAGGGAAGCCGCGGTCTAGCCGGCAGGCGGATCCCCGCCAAGGAGGCAGGTCAGGCCCCAGGCGAGGGGCACGCCCAAGCCAGGGCCCACCGTGCCCCGGGCAGGGGCGCCCCCGGCCAGAGGGCGGGCCCACTCCAACCAGCCCTGACACTCCAGTATTTAGGGCGCGCCTCTAATCGGGCGGCGCACTCCAAGCCCAGAGGGCCACACTACACCGGGTAGCAGGGGGCATCCCAGGCCAGTAACGGACATGCACCCCATACGGGGGGGAAGGGTCAGTAAGCGGGTCGTGGCCCGGAGAGCAGGGAGGCCCCCGGGACCAGACCCCGGGCCCAGAATAAACCCCAGCCAGAGCCGCGCTGCATTCCACATGGGGGACTTGTCGAGATAGCAGGTAAGCTATATTCCGAATGGCTACAACCAGTTCAGTTCCGGGGACATCATACGGGTTCGATAGGGGGCCATCCGGGCTGGGTGAAAGGCGGCGCCCCAAGCAGCAGGGGGGGTACCCGAACCAGGGCGGCGAACCGTGCCGCCGGATCGCTCCGTCGGGCCCTGCCCCCCCAGGCACGACCCCCCCCCCCCCCCCCCCACCTCGGCCATGGAAATCCAGGCCGGATCCCCAGGCAGCGGGGGGCACGAGTCCCCCAGCCGCCCGGAGACGGAGCACCACCCCGACCACCAGAGGACAGGGGATCTCAACAGCCACCTGCAAAATGTCATTGTAGACTGTGAATTAACCGCAATATTAACTAACCGATATAAACTGTAACTGGGACAATTCAAGGAGAACGTAGGAAGAAAAAAACATATTTGGTTAGTCTGACCGTGTCATAAAGTCCTTTGCGCATTCTTCTTCTAGGACCCGCGCAGAGCCCCATCCCGACTCTACTCAGCTTCTCGGTCGGCCTCAGGGGGGACAAAGTCTCTCCTGCGTCATGGAAGATCCCGCCCGCGTCTCTGATCGAGCCCCAGCGCCAGCCAATCCGGAACCGAGATTGGCGCGGTCCCCAAGAGCTCAAACAGACCCGGCAACTGTGACGGTTCCTTCAGAATATAAGACCTCCGATCCTTACGAACAATCAGCTGAAATGGGTGACCCCAGCGGTAGGATGCTCCTTGTTGTTGTATCAGATCTAGAAGGGGTCTCATCAATCTCTGCGTTTGGAGGGTCTTGCGGGAGAGGTCAGGCAGCAGTGTGATTCGCGCTCCATCCAGGTTGACCGGGCCTTTGTTCCAAGCTCTCTGCATAATAGCCTCCTTGACCTGATAAAAATGCACCCTGCATAGTACATCTCCTGGCCTATCGGGGGCATCCCGAGCGGGGCCCTGGGCCCGGTGGATTCGGTCGATCTCGATGTGGTCCGAGGGTGGGCGGTCCAGGAGACTGTTGAACATGCTGCAAACTCTTGTTTTTAACTCTGATGGGGCTATCGATTCGGGGATGCCCCTCAGTCATATATTGTTGCGTCGATTTCTATTTTCGCGATCGTCCTGTTGGAGTTGGAAAGAGGAGAGCAGCCGTCTGGTAGCATCTCGTTCCCGTTCCAAAGCTTCCACTCTTGCTTGAATATCAATCTGTGCGGTATTATTGATTTCTACTCTGTTAGAGAGATTCGCCACCGAGTTCTGCATAGATGTTATCTCTCTGCGGAATGTCCCCTCCATCCTGGTTATGTAAGTTTCAAAGTCCACTCTGGATGGTAGCGCTTTAAGGGCGTCTGCAATATTCAGCCTAACCGATTCTGCGATGGCCGAGATCAAGGCCCGGGGCAAAGTCGCTCCAGAGGGTTCCACATCAGCCAATCCCACAGGACTCTCCTCTGCCCTGGATGACCGGGTGCTCCTCTGGGGCCCTGGTGGAGATGAGCATCGGCAGACATAGGGGGGAGTTGCAGGTCTCAGGTCCCGCAATGAACCAGCGACCTCAGTGTCATACATCAGGTCAGGGTCAGGGGGCAGCTTCCCGTCACCTCTCCCAGGTGTCCGGTCACAGACCTCCCACATGTCAGTCGGTGGTGAGTGGTTTCTGTAAGGTGACATAGGGGCCTTAGGTGTCTGCCTGGGCCCTTGTGCAGGCATTGTGGAAGCCTGTGTGTGTCCCATTTGCTCCTGGGCCCCCCAGCTACAGTGGACCATGGCAGAGGTCACTATCTGTTCTCCCCTGTCAGATGGCGCATGCTCCCCCCCCTCTTCCCTTTCTTGTCTCCCATGCGTTCAGGGATGTGTCAGCCTTCATTCCCAGGTCCCCTCTCACCTCTGGGGAGATTGTGTCTGGTGCAGGGGTTCCTCTCTCCACCGGCGTAAGTTCAGTGGTGGCAGCCATGGCAGTCTGATGAGCGCTCCTCGATGTCCCGAGCGCCAGGTCTTCCTCCACTGGCGGCGGCGTGCAGCCGCCAGTCCGTCCCTCTCTTCTTCCGTGCGGCGGTGAGCGGGTCTCCCTTACAGTCTGCGGGGGAGAGCAGAGGCCGGTCCCTCACTCACTGCACCTCCGCCTAGGGCTCAGCGCGCTCGCAGGCTGAGTTCCCCGGTCGTTCTCTCCTGACCGGTGCTCGCTCCGCGAGGTGGCGGGCTCCACCCCCCACAACGGCGGGGCCGGCGCCATGTTGCCAGCATCTTCTCGGGGCACAGTCTGGTGCGACAGCGAGGACCAGCATACCTCAAGCCTCGAGGGCGAACCCTGGTTGACGGCTCCCCCTTGATCCGGGGCTGCAGGTAGGGCCATCCCTAGTACGGCGGGGGATTCTCCCACTTCTCCATCTCCTGGGTCCCCGCCCGCCATCTTCGTCCCGGATCCAAAATAGGCAGTTATGGGGGCTCCCCTGCGGGTTCCTGGTGTGCTCTTGGTCCTTTTCTTTTTCGTCATGGTGTCAGGAAAGCTGCTATTGTAAAGTAATATGTGCCTTAAAGGGGTAAGGTGAGGAGCCTCGTGTCTCGGCGTCCTACTCCTCCATGCGCAAGCCATGCCCCCCGCCAGACCATTTTTTTACATTTTTGCACTCCACATGTTCAACTGTGATTATTGTTTGCAGAGTATAGGCATTAAAATTAAATGTCTTGTTTGTAATTTTTCAACTTTTAAAAAAAATATTTTTGAATTAAAAAATCAAAAATAAATAACTTTTTTAGAAAATGTTTTTCTTTGTTTTAAATAAAACATTTACTTTATTAGAGATAACCATATTGCATTGTGAAAGCCCTATTTCTCCCTATTAAAACGGTACCACATATGTATCGGTACCCCCCCATTCTTGCCAAGGAGACCCCCCCCCCCAAACTGAAAAGAGCACTTTATAACATTTACAAATAAAATACCACTACTATCCACACTATAAAGGGTTAAACCAAAAAACTATGGCGTAGGGTCCCCCAACATTTTTTGGGGGGAATTTTAAGGCTTAAAAATCCACAAGAAATGACGTGGGGCTCCCCCTACCCAGCACAACCAGGCTTGTAGGGGCCAGCTTTGATGCCTGGACCCACCATCCCCCCCCCCCCCAGGCTTTGGGGAGGCAGGAACACAGAAAGAAGTATTGTATTATTATTTTTCTAATACTTACCTCCCATCCATCCCAGAGCACTGCCCCACGCTGATCACTCTGGCTTCTGCTCTCCTGCTGCTGTTGGAAGCCTTTTATAGCTTCTGGGTGACAGGTAACAAAGGGTTAATTTAAAAAAAAACATGTCATAGCGTCCCCCCATCCGGGGTGGGGGACCCCATTTTTTTTTATTTTAAGGGTTAAAAACAATTCAAATAAAAAAATTGTTTTTTTCTGGTTTGCATATTTATATTTTAGGAAAAGGTGTTTTTTATTCAGCTTTTTTATACATTTTTTAGGGAAACCCTGCGCAACCAAAGAATTCCTTGAGGGATTAATTCCAGAAAGGAAAGGAAAAGCCCACTACAACAAGCTGGGTAAGCTTAGAAAGCTTAACATGTGTACTTTCAGGGAATTTATGGTTTATGGGGGATATTCCAAATGTAAAGGGTTGTTTTGGTTGAAAAATCGCAAGGTGCGCACTTTGCAGGGTTGGAATTTTCAAGTAGAATTACCGTTACGCACATGCTTTACTTTGGGGTGTTTGGCAACTCTTCCCTTGACAGAACCTATGCATGTTGGGTGGTGTTCTGTTCGGGGAATGTTGCTTTTTCAGATTAAACTTTTTTCTTGTTTGTATATAGTTTTTTTTAGGAAAATGTGGCTTTGATTCTGCTTTTTTATCCTTTTTTTAGGGAAACTCTTTGCAACCAAAGAATACATTGAGGAATTACTTCCAGAAAACTATGGGCACATCAACACGCCTGGTACACCTAGAAAGCTTGAGGTGTGTACTTCCAGAGAATATATAGTTTGTTGGGGGTATTTCAAATGTAAAGGGTTGTTTTTCTGGTAAAACTGCAAGGTGCACATACTGCATAGCATAGTTGTATTTTATCTGAAAATCCCCTAAAGCGCTATTTCAGCTTGGGGGAGTCTCCTGGGCAGGAAAGGGTGTCCACTATACATATGTGGTATCACTGTAACCGGGAGAAATTGGGATTTCACACGCAATAAGATTTTATTGACAAACTTACATTTTTTTTATTGCAAAAAAAACACAAATTGTAAAAAAAAAACTTTTTTAATTTTTTTTTTCACATATTTCACCCAAATATATTAAGAATACACCTAAACATTACAAACAAGACTTTTCATGTTAAAGCTCTGCTGAAAAAAACAATATATAATTTTCCTGGAAAATCCCTAGAAATCCTTTCAAAAATCACAGTTGAACACGTGTAGCGCAAAATAGTGAAACATGGTCTGGCAACAGAGGGTGACAAAAGCTGCAGGTAGGCTGGCAGCGAAAGGGTTAATTAACTGAGGAGATTCTGCCACAGCCTGCCTTATGTAGGTCGGGAGGAGCTAGTTTCTTGCACTCCCCGCCTATGGCCTGAGATTAGTGGACGCGTTGCTACTGGTGGTGCCCTGGAATGGACGAGGACAAGAAAAGAAATTTACAGGTGCGTACACAGATTTCCCTTTTTTTAATGGGCGTGTTGAATAGTGATGTGGGAGCCAAAGTGAGGGATGAGGACAGTTATGGAATGGAATTGGGTCTAAGAGCAAGTGGTGAGGCATGAATAAGGGGGGCAATTTGGTAATGTTGCACGATGGAGAACAAATAGTCATTTAGTTACAAACTGGGACTACAAACCATTACATTCCCAGGTTGGGAGATTCCAGAGGGTCTGAATGAAGATCACTTGATATTTTTTCAGATTGAATCATGAGAAAACGCCTAAATAAAGAGGCTTGGGAAATTATTAAATAAAGTTGAAAACTTCTCTCTCCTCCATGTATAACTACTGTACCTAAAAACAGATTCAAAACGATGGCACTGGGCAGCGGTCTTGCATCAGGTACTGAAAACTCACTTGGACAAGTTCGTGAGAAGAATAAATCCTTGTGGGATTATCCACTGCAAAACCGTATCCTGGGCATAAAGGAAAGGGCTTGTCTGTGATAAGGGGTGGTTCCAATGCAACTACTCAATCTCAAATAAAATACTTCTCATTGCATCGAAGTATCCAGCATAGAAACAACAAAAGACAGCAGCCATAACATGGAAAGTAGAAATATAACATTTTGCTCCTACAATATAAGAGGAGCGAACTCCCCAAAAAAGCGAAGACAAATTATTAAGGAACTAAGTAGAACTAATGTAGATATAGCACTTATACAAGAGACTCACTTTAAAAAGGCAAACTTCCATATAAAGCCTTTGAAAATTTTCATTTAGTCAAACCACTAACAAAGTGCATCGACATGCAAGAGCAGGACTATATTAGAGGCACTTAATGGAGTGTCTCTAAAACAACTTGTGACATTGCCAACTAGAGGAGATAACATTCTGGACTTAGTTCTGACCAATGGGGATCTGGTGTCCGAGGTCGGGGTTGAAGAAAATCTGGGTTTCAGTGACCATCAATGCTTATGGTTCAGAATAAAAACAGACATTGTGCAATCACACACCAGAACCGAAGTGCTAGACTTTAGGAAGACAAACTTCAAGGAAATGGCGAAGTATGTAGAAAGAAAATTAGGTGTGGAACAGAGTAGCAGAAGTGAGTGCCCAGTGGTCACTATTAAAAATGGCCATCTTAAAGGCAACTAAGCAATATGTGAAACAAACTAGCAAGGAAGAAGAAACCATTATGGTTTACTAGGGAAGTCAGCACTATCATAAAAGATAATGAAAAAGAAAAGAAAGAAAAGTCTGCCTATAAGAAGTATAAAGTAAGTGGAAGTGTAGCTGACAGAGAGGCGTATAAAATTAAACAGAGGGAAGCAAAACTAATTATAAGGACTGCTAAAGGGCAAAAGGAGGAAGAAATGGCCAAATCTATGAAGAGGGGAGATAAAACCTTTTTCCGATATATTGGTGACAGAAGAAAAACAATGCAGTCTCAAAAATTAGAAAATACCATTTTGTGAATACTCACCTGTAAAATGGGTATTATAAGTATGTCACACACCCCGCTTCAAGAAATTCATAACGTGTGGGTAATACTGACCTGTAGAGGGCGATATGCAGAGATGCCAGGAAAAAAGAGAGCCCCTCCCAGTCCATAAATACCTGGGACCTCCCACTCATTACCCAGTATAAGAACAGCAGTAAGGTAAGGAACCATGGAAGAGCCCAACACAAAGCATAACAACGCAAAGTTCACCATATAAAGGATCCAGAATACAAAAGGGCAGGGTGAAACGGGGTGTGTGACATACTTATAATACCCATTTTACAGGTGAGTATTCACAAAATGGTATTATTCTAAGTATGTCACACACCCCTCTTCAAGAAATTCATAACGTGTGGGACATCCAACAGCAGTGTCCATAAAGGGCGGGGATCCAAAACAAGGCAACAAGGCACAACTTAAACCACTGCAGCTTGCAGAACTTTGCGGCCAAACACAGCATCCGCTGAGGCCCGAACATCAACCTTGTAAAACTTGGAAAAAGTGTGAACAGAAGACCAAGTAGCAGCCTTACAAACTTGCTCAACAGAGGCCTGGTGCTGAAAAGCCCAGGACGCCCCAACCGCACGAGTAGAATGAGCAGTAACACGAAAAGGGGGTACCTTCCCTTTGGCAGAATAGGCCCCAACTATGGTCTGACGGATCCATTTACTAATGGAAGACTTGGCAGGCGCCAAGCCTTTTCGGGGCCCGGAGGGCACCACAAAAAAGGCATCCGTCTTACGAAAGGAAGACGTTACCTCCAAATAATACTTCACAACACGAACCACATCCAAAGAATGCAGGGCCCTCTCCTTGTCATTGCTGGGATTAGGACACAGAGAGGGCAGAACAATGTCTTGGTTTAGGTGAAAGGCAGAAACAACCTTAGGAAGGAAATCGGACTTGAAACGAAAAACCACCTTGTCCTGATGCCCCTCAAAGTACGGGGCTTGAATGGACAAAGGTTAAAGGGTTTTGGTGTGCTTGAGGGGGGTTCACCTAGGGTGTAGACCTTGGCTTTTCCCTCTCACACTTTTCCACAGGTTCGCTACTTGTTTAGAAGCCCGAGAAGGATGGTATCTCAATGAGTATGTGATTCCTCCTTCTCTTCTTCTAATGCAAACAATTAATATAGGCTGCAAGATTGTTGATGAACAAAGGTTGCTGCCAGTTTGGCACAAAATTGCAAAGTATTGGCTCAGGAAAGTATGTTGAGACACTTACCCGCCTGGCCCGGGGGTGCAAGACCTGCCCTGGGCCACTGAGTGTGATGCGCTGAGTGATGAAACGTTGCACTGCTTGTGGAGCGTCTGGCGGTTGGTTGCTTCTTTAATAAATTCCAGTCGGATAAAATAAATCCAAAGCTTTATTAGTAGGAAAAATGGGGGGTAAATCCAAAAGGGTAGAAGTTAAAATAGGGGGTCAGGCAGTCCGTGCTTAGTGCTGCCTAGAGGGTTACTCCTCGCTGTAAAAGAGTCCTCAATGGCGCTAATGAAAAGCGCTGTGCTTCTCTGCGAATGCAGTGTAGCGTCCTTTAGAAGGTAGATGCGGCTGAGTCCATGCCGTATTGCGGTAAGAAAGGGGTACTCTGTACTGGTTACCGATGTTGAAGCAGCTGCTGGAGCGGTCCGGGTCAGGAAAGGTTTGTTCCGTGCTGCTACTGTAGTGTCTCCTGCGGCTTCTGGCGCAGAATGGACAAAGCCGCCAACTCAGAGACACACCTAACCGAAGTGATGGCTACCAAAAAGGCCACCTTCTGCGTAAGTGAAGACAAGGCAATATCATTCAAGGGCTCAAAAGGAGAATCCTGAAGAGCAGAAAGAACCAAATTCAAATCCCAACAGGGAGCAAAGGTTTTCTAGGAGGCCGCACGTGCGTGACTCCCTGGAAAAAAGTCTTAACCAAAGGATGTAGAGCAAATGACCTTTGAAAGAACACCCCTTCAGAGTACTAAGCTGGAGCCCCAGGTCCAGACCATGTTGAAGAAACTCCAGGATTCTGGAGATGGAAAATTCCCTACAAGGCAACGCCCTGATCTCACACCAATCAATATAAGACCTCCAAGTCCTATAGTAGATATTAGAGGAAGACCGCTTCCTAGCACTAATGAGAGTTCGAATCACAGCGTCGGAAAGACCTTCCTCCTTCAAGATGGAGGTTTCAGCAGCCACGCCGTCAAAGCCAGCGTTGGTAAATTGGGATAACGTAGTTGACCCTGGGTGAGCAGATCCGGCAGCAGGGGCAGAACGAACTGATCCTCTGCTAACCTTACCACATCTGCGAACCAAACCTGTCTTGGCCACCTTGGAGCCACCAGAATTGCTGACGCATCCTCCAGGGCCAGCTTGCGCACCACTCTGGCCACCAAGGGAAACGGAGGGAACAGATACAGAAACCCCAGTTCCCTCCAGTTCAGAGACATGGCATCCACTGCCAGAGCCAGTGGATCCCGTGAGAGAGACACAAATGTCGGAAGATTGTGATTGTGCAAGCACCCCTCTTTTGAATTTGTGCAAGCACATGGAGTGTGGGGTCTAGGCTGTACTGCAAGGTCTTTGACCCTTCCACCCCATGGCTTGCACTTGAGGTTTAGGGCAACCTCAGGTAAGCCTGCTCCCAATTTATCTATTGCATTGTATGTCCCAAATGGGGCTCTTAGAGACTAGAATTAGTACTAGAGTTAGGACTGCACCTCACAGGGGCACCTTGGCGCTGGTGGTGCAGCTTAAGCATACTTCTGCAGATGTGTGTGTTTTTAACCTAGTTTAGAGACAGATTGTAGGTTGGTCAGCAAGCTAACTGGTTTGAGTACTGTGGCCCCTTTAAGACTTTTGTATTCTAATTGCCCTGCTAATGTGCACCTCCCTGGTTAGTTATAAAATGGTCTGAGCGGCTGCCACCCCTCTTTTGTTTCTTTTGAATTTGTGCAAGACCGAAAGGAAGTGCCACAAACTGAAAATGTCGATCCTCCACCACGAACCTGAGAAATCTCTGGTGCGCTGGAAAAATCGGCACATGCAGATAGGCGTCCTTGATGTCTACGGACGTCAAAGTCCCCCTGCCGAAGAGAATGGATAGCTGAACGCAGCGTTTCCATGCGAAATTTCCGCGGACGGACGAACCTGTTGAGGATCTTTAGATCCAGAATGGGTCGAACCAAGCCGTCCTTCTTGGGCACCATGAACAGATTGGAATAAAAGCTCCGACCCCTGTCTGAGGGGGGCACTGGGCAAATAACTGCCATATCCAACAGACTCTTTACTGCCGCCTGGAGCTCCTGCGTGGCCAGAAGGTCCGAAGGCACCCGAGACCTGAGGAATCTGGGAGGGGGCCGGAGCTCGAACTCCAGCTTGTAGCCGGAAGTCACCACTTCCCGGATCCATCTGTCCGAGACCTCCCGGTCCCAGACCTGGGAGAAGTGTTGCAGCCGTCCCCCCACCCACATGGGTGAGGGCGCCCCCTCATTGCTGAGCTGGCTTGGCAGCGGGTTTGGGCTTAGAGCCCCAGCTGTATCCTGGGTGGGCACGTCCTCTGCCCCTGTTCCAGGAATCTCCTCTGGCTGCGGGGAAAACAATTCCTCTGCCAGCTCTAGCCCCACGAAAGGAAGGAGCAAAAGAACCCGCCCCCCGAAAGGGACGACGCTGTTTTTTGCGTTGAGGTAACTTACCACCCTTGGCAACTGAATCCAACTTCTCACCAAAGAGCCGTAATCCCACAAAGGGAAGAGCGGTCAGCGACTTTTTAGACACAAACGCCGAATAGTCACCAATAGAGCCGACGTTCTGCCACACATCATCAGTGTGTCATCCAAGGCGGCTAGTACAAATGTCAAAAACAATTCACACCTTTTAAGGCCAAGGAACTCGTCACTATCCGGATCTAACCCGGAAGAAGTCAACAGGTCCCTGACCACCAACCTGGTAGCCACCACCAGCAGCGCTGAAGCACAAACCGGCCTCATGGCTGACCCAACACTGGCAAAACCATGACAAGCCATTTGGTCAATGCGTTTATCCTCACCATCTTTAAGAGTGGAGCAATCAGGAGAATTTAAAACAGTAGTGTTGGATAAACCCAGAATCTGTGCATCCACCTCGGGAGGGAACGCCCAACGCTTAACCGTATCCAAGGGAAAGGGATATTTTTTGTCCCAACCCTGAGGGACACCTGGGAGCCGGGCAGGCCTCTCCCATTCCTTAGCAATAATCCCATAAAAATGCTTTTGATTAGGAAATTCCAAGTGCGGCCTGGATTCTTCGAAAAATTCCCCCTTTTGCTGTGGAACCGCCTCAGGAGGAGAAATAGCCAAAACCTCAAACATCTGAGCCAGAACATTAGGAGTATCCGAAGACCTCCCCAAGCCCCGCTCGGTATCAGCACCCACAAACTGCTGATCGTCTGAATTCTCTGATTCTTCATATACCTCCCCTTCCTCAAGTTGGGAGTAATCAGACCAGTCCAGATTATCAAGATCATCCAAGTCGGCCGCCGGTGAAGACGGCGACAAGTGCTTTCTCTTAGCCGAAGCCTTTCTGGTGACCGTGCTGGAGAATAATTTTTCAAGATTGGCCAATCGGGCACACATCTCCGATTGCAACTGCCCGCCCATGACAATGTCAGACTGGGCACGGATCAAACTGGGAGGGGGGGGAGGAGGAGAGACCGGCGGCGCTGAACCAGACGCCTGGCGTCCGGACTGCTGCGTAATAGTCTGCTGTGCGCATGGTATACACAGATATACATCATCACCAGTAAGGGATGCCCCACACCCCATACACTTCCGGGATTGCCCCGAGGGGAGCCCGAGCCCAGTATCCAGGGATGCCTCCATAAGGTGAACTTATAGTTGGTTGCATGACCGAGGGAATTACGCATATAAGCAACCCGGGATGCCCCTTTAATGTCCCAAGTGGGAGGATTTGCAATAAGCCAATTTAGAACCCAGGGACTTTAGGACCGGGAGAAACCCCCTAACACCACTGTAGGTTATATCTGAAAGACATAATAAAAAAGGCTAATAAGAAAAGCGGAGTATGATATATATATATATATATATATATATATATATATATATATATATATATGAGACATAAAAATATATAATTATAGGTGATGGGACAGAAGGGGGGCCCACTGGGCCACTCACTGTGGTCCTGAAGACAGCTTCCTCTCTCCATGAGGTAAAGAGCAGCTCTGAGGAGAGAAGGGGGGCGTGGCCAGCTCCTTCTGAGGAAACGGGCACAGAGAAAAGCACCTCAGCAGTGCCTGTGTCACAGGGGCGGGCCGCAGCGCTGGAAAGCCCGGCCCCACCCCCAAGAGTGAAAGTGTGAGGGGAGAAGCTCCCCTCCGCCATGACAATGCAAAAAGGCCGGCACCGCAGCCATGTGCGGCCGCGTCGCAGGTCTCAGAAGAGACAGAAGGAGGGGAGCGGGCCGTGGCTTTGACCCTGACGCCCGGCCCCGCCCCTTTTACCTCAGGGAGAAAGCCTGCATAAAAATGGCAGCCACAGCGCTGTTTTGATAGAGAAATACACGCTGTTATGAAGTAATAAATAAGTTAATAACTATTGGGAGGATAATTTAATAAATTAATACATTAAAACATTAAGAATTAGTGATTACAAAATTTGGACCTAACACCGAATAAGGGGGCTTGCTCCTACCCTCCGCTATCCCGCTAGAGAGAGGGGCATTACCCAAAGGGGGGACCACCCAAAGTGTAAGGTCAAGGGACGGGGCATCCCAAACCGGGGTCACCGTCCCGGATTACCGCCTACCCTCTTATATAGGGTCTCACAGGAGAGCATTTGCTCTTAAGCACCAAGGGTGCTTTTCTACCCTCACCCGGACCGTCAGCCTAGGCTGGGAGGCATGAGGTAACAGAAAAAAAAGATCCAGGCGGAAATAGATAACTAAAGGGCCGGGAGTCATCCCGGCTACCTGAAATCCCCTTGTGCAAGGAGGAGACCACATCTTGCTCGCCGACTGCAGAGATGAAGACTGGGTAATGAGTGGGAGGTCCCAGGTATTTATGGACTGGGAGGGGCTCTCTTTTTTCCTGGCATCTCTGCATATCGCCCTCTACAGGTCAGTATTACCCACACGTTATGAATTTCTTGAAGCGGGGTGTGTGACATACTTAGAATATAGGGAAAATAAATATATTGATGGAGATAAGGCTGTGGCTGACCATCTGAATAGCTACTTTTGTTCGGTATTTTCAGATAGTAGCGGCATTGCCATAGCACAGCATCCAGCTGGGAGGGCACAGCTCCGGAGTTTCTGGAGGCTGATGTCTTAGCCGAGCTGGCACATCTAAAGGTAAGTAAGGCTATGGGTCCAGATGGAATCCACCCCAGAGTTCTAAGGGAACTTAGGTTTGTGATTGCAGCCCCTCTGACTGATTTACTTAACCATTCCCTTTCAATTGGTGAGGTTACAGATGATTGGAGAATGGCCAATGTCGCACCAATCCATAAAAAGGGGAGTAGAGAAGAAGCCAGTAATTACAGGCCAGTTAGTTTAACATGTATAGTGGTCAAATTAATGGAAACACTCTTAAAAAAACAGATAATTTCCCATCTAAAAATTAATGACCTATTGGACCCATAACAGCACGGCTTTACTGAGGGCAGATCATGTCAGACCAATCTTATTGATTTCTTTGACAATGTCACTAAAGTGTTAGATGAAGGTGGTGCTGTGGATATCGCCTATCTGGATTTTAGCAAAGCCTTTAACACTGTACCACATAAGGAGCTCATAAATAAGTTATTGAAGGTAGGACTCAATCCCTGGATAGTTCAGTGGTTTTCCAGTTGGCTGAGGGATCGGTATCAGAGTGTTGTTGTAAATGGTGTGCAATCTGAACAAAGGCGAGTTACAAGTGGTGTGCCGCTTTCTTTTTCTTTTTAATGTATGTGTAAGTGACATAGGAGAAGTCTTGGTAGGAAAAGTTTGTCTGTTTGCTGATGATACAAAGGCTAGTAATAGGGTGGATATTCCGGGAGGTGTCTGCAACATGGAAAATGATTTAGCTTTACTGGATAGATGGTCAAAACTGTGGAAACTGAGTTTAATGTCTCTAAATGTAAAATCATGCATTTGGGTAGAAGGAATCCCTGCTCTGAGTACCGTATGGGCAGCACTGTGTTAGCCAGGACCTCGGAGGAGAGAGATTTAGGGGTACTGATTACTGATAGCTGCAAGATGAGTGGACAGTGTAGCCAGGCAGTGGGAAAAGCAAGCAGGATGCTCGGCTGCATAACTCGAGGCATCACCAGTAGGAAGAGGGAGGTTGTGATGCCGCTGTATAGAGCCCTGGTAAGGCCACTGCTAAAATACTGTGTGCAGGTCTGGAGACCTTACCTGCAAAAAGACATTATTCAAATAGAACGTGTCCAAAGGCGGGCAACGAAAATGGTGGAAGGACTTAAACTTAAAACTTATCAGGAGAGACTTAAAGAACTTAATTTGTACAGTCTGGAGGAAAGAAGGGAGAGGGGGGACATGATTGAGACCTTTAAATATGTGAAAGGATTGAATAAGGTTCAGGAAGGAAGTGTTTTTTTAAGAAGAAACTTAATGATAGAACAAGGGGGCACAACCTGAAGCTAGTCAGGGGGAAGATCAGGGGCAATGTTAGAAAATATTATTTTACAGAAAGAGTAGTAGATGCTTGGAACAAACTTCCAGCAGAGGTAGTTGAAAAATCAACAGTCACTGAATTTAAACATGCCTGGGATAAGCACACATCTATCCTAAGATAAAGAGTACATACAGTATACACATAAGGGCAGACTAGATGGACCGTATGGTATCCTTCTGCCGTCAACCTTCTATGTTTCTATGTTAAAGCACAAGGAATAGCAATAATAATAAAACATAACTGTAAGTTTGAGATTAACAGGCAGTATCTAGATAAAAGTGCACAAACAATTAGTGGGCAAACTATGGGGACACGACTGCACCATAAAAAAACAGCTATGCACCAAATCAAGGCTAGGCAGCTTATATGGTCAAAGTCGCAAACAAAGTAAAGCAATTTAGGAAAGGCAAAATAATCTAATATCTGATCCCTTACTTGACAAAATATAATCTTTGAATTTGGTGGATGTCTGGAGTAGCATTCATGTTATAGAAAAAGACTTTACATGTTAGAACAGAGAGCATAATTCATACTCAAGAATAGATCACTTCTTTATCAGACAACAGAACCTCCCAGAGGTGCACCAGAGTAAAATAGGCCTTATGAATATATCCAACCACGCCCCAATTGTAACTTCAATGATATGGGGATTAAGACAAAAAACAAAAAGACCATGGATCCTTAACAAAGAGATACTGTAAAATGTGAATAATAGAGAAAATCTAAAAAAAATCTAAAGAAATTCTTTATAATTAATGATACAGGAAATTTTGTCCTCAAACTTGTGGAAAACCCATAAGTGCCACACTAGGGGAATCTTAATAGCAATTTCGGCTATAAATATAAAGAAAAACAAAATAAAATGGCCTTTCTACTGGAAAAAAAATAGTGATAAGGAAGTCAAACATAAACAAACCCCAACAGAGGCTATTTATCACACATTGAAATTAAGCAGAATAGAACTATGTTCTTCTCTTCTCTTAGAAGATCACAATACAAAACACAGAAAATGACAGCCATTATAAAGAAATACCAGACAAATAGGAGGGAAATATCTAGTAGATCTTGCTTGTTATAACATAGCTTATAACTTCATTGATACAATTAAAAAGATGGTGGCAATATCAAATGTTTACAAGGAGAGATAAAAAAGAATTCCTCAACACATATAAAAAAAAATCTATAATATAAATGAAGCATCGGAACTAAATAAAAAAGAATGTCAGGAATATGTAAACAATATATATCTTCCAAAAATATATCTAGAGTTATCAAAGGCACTAGACCTCCCCTTTACAAAACAATAGATTTCTGTTGCAATGGATAAATGAAAAAGGGGAATCAGCAGGAGGAACATTTAAAGGAGATTCTTTTCAATCATATGCAAACATTATTTCTCTTCCGTTTTACTTCAGGCCATCAGATTAAATTCAGAGACGATTGGGTTAACCTCTCCCGAAGGGTGTGGTCTGCAATGACAAAGGTGTGTCTCCACCTCCCGGGTCTATATCCACCTGGCTGACTTGATGCACTTCAGTTTACTTTCTTGCAGTTTTCTTTCTTGGTAAGGTAAGCGCCAGGGTCTTGGGGCGCTGTGGGGTGTCACCTTTTTCCAAGTATACAGCACGTCCTGTTCCAGTAATTCCTTACGCCTGGGTTATTCCACCACAAGGTGGCGCAGTGGACTGCAGAAAGTCTTGTGGCCACTCCCGGCCCATAAATAGCCAAGTACCTCCCACCAATTTCCAGTGTTTCTCTGCAGTCTGGACTGCGAAGATAGAAGATGTCTCTCTACTGCGCAGGGAGTGGGGCTTTTCAAGCCTAGGGCCCTGCAGGCTTATTTCCACCCGTTCTGGACCCAATGCCTCCCAGCCTCGGCTGACGGTTCGGGTGAAGGTGGGACAGCACTAGGGTCAGGCGCTGAAGGAGCTCGGCTCCAGCCGGCAAGACCCTGTACCAAAGGGTAGCCGGCGACAGGCTTTCTATGGTGAGCCTTATAGGGATGCCCCAGCCTCAATCCTTGGGTCTTGGTTCCCTTCACCCTTCTCCTCTCCCCTCTAGCAGGTTGGGCACGACACATTGCTGTGGCCGCTCGGTGGGCAGGGGGCGCCTGGGGGTCTGTAGTTGTGTGCTTTGTGTGCTTTTTTGGTGTTGTGCGGACCATTGTACGGCACTATGCGGTGGTTGGCGATATGTATTTTTTAGGTTACTGTCATGGCGCCGGCGTCTCAAGTGATCACAGTTTCGCGCTCTTCGGGGGGCGGGACCGCGGTTTGACACATTCTGCGTCATAATCTCGCTGTCCGCCCCTCTCGGTGCTGCTGCCGGCGCCATTTTGTGGCCTCGTCCTTGCGGTGCTGCGACGCAGTCTGGTCTGTGAGCGATTTGTCCGATTGGTCCGAGAGTCCCTTACGGGGGTTTTGTTATATTGCTTTACTATGTATACGCTGGGGATGTTTGTGTCTTGCAGGCGGGTCACCTCTGACTGTGGTTCTCCTGGCCCTGTCCCTTACCATTCTCCCACCTTCCCTAGCGGGCTTGGGTGGGCATCCCAAAAAGGGTGGCTTTTGCTAGCTGTGCCCCTGTACTGGCCATTACGGCTGTATTTTAATCACCATATGGAGGCTTCCGGGGACGATGTGCTTGGGGTTCCTTCGGGACAAGCCCAGCTGTGTGTTGCGTGTGGGGTATCCCCTGTTAGTGACAGTGTCAGGGTGTTTGACCTGTGCCCAACATGTACTTGCGCTGCAGCCTGGGTCCTCTGCTACGGGTCACGGTGCTGTGCCCCTTTCTGTTTCGCCTACCCCCCACGCAGGCATCTGACCCCCAGTGAGGGGCACATTGGCGGGGAATCTCATTATGAATTGGCTTCACGGGTGGCCAGCATTGAAAAGCATATTGCTGGGTCAGCCCCGCATAAGGCTTCTGTTAAGAAGTGGCATTTATCTCCCGCTGCTTCCCTCTTTCTTGTGGAGGATGAGGGACTTTACTCATTTTCTGGCTTTTACCCCCTAGAGGAGGGGGAATTATTCTCTGATTCAGAATCCTCTGAGGAACAGTCTAAGTTATATGATGGTACCGGGTCTCCCTTTGGAGAAGACCCATGGTCCTCAGATGACACTGACAGGTTATTGACTCACATTTTTTAAGTGCTTTGTATTTGCCCTCCTGCCGTGGCTCCGCAGCAGCAGGGTGAGCTTTTCCATTCTGTTAAACCACGCTTGGAGTTCCCTGAGCAGAATCATTTTAATAATCTGGTGCTCAGAGTGGGAATGCCCTAGTAAGCTACCTGGGGTGCCCAAGAGTTGGGACAGGAGGTATCCTTTTCCAGCTGATGTGATTAAGCGTTGGACATGTCCTCTCAAGGTGGACGCGCCAGTCCTAGGGTTGTCTAACAACAGTCATGCATTCACCTGACACTACTACCCTGCGGGATGGTGAGGAGCGGCGCTTGGACCAGCTGTCCTGTCATGCTTTTGCTTGTGTGGGGACTGCACTGCGCCCGGTGTGTGCCTCTGCCATAACGGCTATTGCTATTAAAGGGTTGCTTAAGTGTCTCATAGATTGGGCCTCTGGTTTATAGATTGGAGGATTATAGATTATAGATCTCTCCTACTTTGCTATGAATTTGTTGCATAAATCCTTTCTGCCATGGATGATGCCATTAGAATGTGTGGTAAGACTTCTGCCCTGTTGGTGGCTATACAACGCTCTGTCTGGCTACGTCAGTGGATGGCTGATAATGCTGCTAAAAAGGCTCTCACTGGTTTTCCCTTTTAGGGGCTGCTGCTCTTTGGTGAACGCTTGGACCTGTTTGCCAGGGGTGGTAGGCTGCCGCAACGTAGGAGGCCGTCTTGGCCCTTTCGGGGGACCGGTGCTTCTCTCCCCTCCTTCCGCGCTTCCAGGGCTGGTCGAGGAGTTTCCTTTGCTGGGGCACGCGGAGACTATTTATGTAGAGGACGAGGCCGTCCCGGGACCTCATGGTGTCCCAAGCCTAAATCCTCCCCCAAGCCCCCTCAGGCATGAGGAGGCGCCCTCACCCATCCGGGTGGGGGGACGATTTCGGCTCTTTGCTCACGTCTGGAGGCTGTGTGTAGCAGACAGATGGATTCAGGAGGTGGCGTCCTCTGGATACAAGATAGAGTTTGCAGCCTGGCCGCCCCCAAGATTTATCAGATCCCGGATGGCTCAAAGCCCACTGGCAGTTCAGGGCTTGCGGCTTGCGGTCCGAAACCTTTTGGAGTTGGGGGTCATCTGCCCTGTGCCTCTCAGGGAAAGGGGCAGAGGCTTCTACTCCAATCTATTCACTGTTCCCAAAAAGGATGGGTCCCTCAGGCCCATCATGGATTTAAAGCACCTCAACAAGGTTGTCAGATTCAAGCATTTTCGCATGGAGACCCTACGCTCAGCAGCAATTTGTTGCATTACCTTTCGGTATCACCTCAGCTTCCAGGGTATTCACCAAGGTACTGGCGGGTGTGATGGCTCTGTTGAGATCTCAGGGCATTCGCATTCTTCCTTATTTGGATGACATTCTGATCTCGTCTCAGTCCTTCCATCAGGCAGAACTGGATACCCAGATGGTGGTGTCCACACTAGAGTCCTTCGGCTGGGTGATCAACCATCCCAATTCTTTTCTGTTTCCGTCACCGGTGAGGTCCTTTCTGGGCATGACTCTGGATACATCTCAGGTCAAGGTTTTTCTCCCTCAGCAGAAGGTGGAGAGTCTTCAAGTGCAGTCCCAGCTTTTTCTTTCTTGTCCTCATCCCTCCATCTGGCAGGGGATGCAACTGGTGGGCCTGATGGTGTCTTGCTTTGAGGCAGTACCCTATGCTCAGTTTCACATGTGACCTCTTCAGCTACACCTCTTATCAGTGTGGGATCGGGACCCTGTGTCCCTGGATCAGGTATTTGTTCTGTCCCCTCTGGCCAGATGGTCCCTCTCGTGGTGGCTGGACTCAAGGAACCTCTTGGTGGGCAGGACCTTTCTGTCCCCTTGCTGGGAGACTGTCACCACAGATGCCAGTCTGACAGGTTGGGGGGGCTTCTGGAAGTCCTTGAAGTTCCAGGGTCAGTGGGGCCCCCAGGAGGCCCATACTCCTATCAACATTCTGGAACTGAGGGCGATAAGGTTGGTTCTTGCCCAATTGACCCCACACCTTCGGGGTCGGGCTGTTCAGATCCGCTCGGACAACCAGACTGCGGTTGCCTACATCAATCATCAGGGAGGGACTCGGCGCAAGCGAGCCCTCAAGGAAGTGTCCCTGTTACTGGCCTGGGTGGAGGAGAATGTCCCCTGCATATCGACAGTTTACATCCCGGGGGTGGAAAACCTGGAGGCAGACTCCCTGAGCAGGGGGATGTCTCAGCTGGGGGAGTGGTCCCTCAGCAACAGGGTGTTTCGCTCCCTGTGCTGTCGCTGGGGTCTGCCGGATGTGGATCTGTTTGCGTCCCGTCACAATCACAAGCTTCCATTCTTTGTCTCTCTGTCTCAGGGCCCTCTGGCCTTCGCCACGGATGCGCTAGCAATGCCTTGGAAGGGGTTTTGGCTCCTCTGTGTTCCTTCCGTTCCCTCTGTTGGGCAGGGTGCTGCGCAAGATAGCTCAGGAGGGGGTACCAGCCATTCTGGTGGCCCCCCGTTGGACAAGAAGGGTGTGGTGCCCAAGGATCCAGACCTGCTCACTCAGGGACAGCTGTGTCATCCCAATTTACGAACCCTGGCTTTGACGGCTTGGCTGTTGAAACCTTCATCTTGAGGGAAAAGGAGTTGCCTGCCTCTGTTGTTGATACCATGATTAGGGCTAGGAAGAAGTCCTCATCCTTTATCTACTACAGGGTCTTGCATGCTTACATTGCCTGGTGTGAGTCCAAATCTCTTCCCTGTCGGGTGTTTTCTGTTCCCAGAATTCTGGAATTCTTGCAACATGGTTTGTATTTGGGCCTTCAACTTAGTAACCTCAAATGTCATGTATCAGCTTTGGCAATTTTCTTCCAAAAATCTTTTCCAGGGGGTTTCTCATGTGCGTCCCCATAAACCTATGTTACCGGTTTGGGATTTAAATCTGGTGTTATCTGCTCTGCAGGGTCATCCTTTTGAGCCTCTCCGTGAGGCTGCTTTGCCCATTTTGACTCTCAAGTTAGCCTTTTTGGTGACTATTACTTCTGTCAGGCGTGTTTCTGAGTTGGTGGCATTTTCCATCAAACCTCCTTATTTTGAGCGACACCAGGACAAGGTGGTGTTTCATTTTAAACCAGATTTCTTGCCTAAGGTTGTGTCTGCTTTTCATCTCAATCAGGACATTGTCTTGCCTTCCTTGTGTCCTAATCCTGCTAATTCCAAGGAGAGGACTCTGCATTCTTTGGATGTGGTCAGGGTTCTAAAATTTTACTTGGTAGCTACTGAATCTTCCAGGAAGACTTATGCTCTTTTTGTGCTTCCTTCTGGTCCTAGGAAGGGTTTGCCTCCAGCTAAGTCCACTATCAGCAAGTGCCACTATTCGTCAGGCGGTGGTGCAAGCCTATTCTGCTAAGGGTAAGGAACCTCCCTTCCGCCTTACTGCTCATTCCACTCGTGCTATTGGTGCCTCTTGGGCCTTTCAGCACCAGGCTTCTGTTGAACAAGTTTGTAAGGCCGCAACTTGGTCTTCTGTTCATACTTTTTACAAGTTTTACAAGGTTGATGTTAGGGCCCCAGTTGATGCTGCTTTTGGCCGCAAAGTTCTGCAGGCAGCAGTGGTTTAAACTGCACGCTTTTGCTCTATGGGGATCCTACCCTACCTTATGGACACTGCTTTTGGATGTCCCAGACGTAAGGAATTACTGGAACAGGACGTGCTGTATACTTGTAAAAATACAATTCTGTGAGTACTCACCTGTAGAATTGATTTTATAGTATACAGCACGTCCTGTTCCACCCCTCCCTTGTTATCATTTTTCCTGGTTACCTCTGTATGGTGATTGTTCAGGTTTATTTTGGGTTCTTATCCATTTTTTGATTCTCCCGTCTTCTTGTATAACTGCTTGTCAACACTGGAAATTGGTGGGAGGTACTTGGCTATTTATGGGCCGGGAGTGGCCACAAGTCTTTCTGCAGTCCACTGCGACACCTTGTGGGAGAATAACCCAGATGTAAGGAGTTACTGGAACAGGACGTGTTGTATACTATAAAATCAATTCTACAGGTGAGTACTCACAGAATTGTATTTTTGTTTTTTAAAAAAGAGTGACACTACCTGGCTGAGAATTCCGCCACAGGAAAAAGCAGCCATAAGGCTTTTGTCTGGTGAGCCTGATTGAGGGGAACCAGGGGAATTAATTTCCTCCATTGCTCTTCCCATGTGTTTTTACTGGTTGAAAAATTCAAAATTTGCGCCCGCCGCTATGGAAACATTTTCGTCTTACCCCACTTGCGCTGGAAGGTTTTCGGCCGGGTGAAACGGCAAGCGCCGCTAGCATCGCAGTACTCCGGCCGCTCGCACTGCAACATTTTCGTCCGGGACTAAGCGGCAAGTACCGCTAACATCGCAGTTCTCCTCCGGCCGCTCACACTGCAATATTTTCGGCCGGGACTAAGCCGCAAGTACCGCTAACATCGCGGTTCTCCTCCGGCCACTCACACTGCAACAATTTTGGCCGGGCGAAGTGCCGAGTACCGCTGAGATCGCGGTTCTTCTCCGGCCGCCTTCACTGGAAGATTTTCGGCTGTGAGAAGCACAAAAATACCGCCGACTTCACGGTTCTTCTCCAGCAGTGCTTGATACTGAGGTTGTTGTCCGGCAAAAAGGGCTGCTTCTGAGCCGTGGCTCGGCCACCCTCAAGCGGTCCTAAATCTTTAGGTAGGTCATTTTTTATTATGTGTATTAATATGATATTTATTCATATATTAATAATGTTTTTAAAATATATACTATGATTGTGGGCAATATATTGATGTGGTTCACCCTCTGAGCTCTCAGAATAGTCTTGCGACTATTGGGAACTGTTCACATACTAGGTTTTAGACCCCCTGGGAGGTAATCTAGTATTAATCACCATGACGGAGGCATCTGGGGTAATCGGATCTGGTCCTTTAGCAGATAGATTCACCGCATGTCTAGTATGCAAACAGACACTGAACGAGGATAGCACGGTGTGCAGGGTTATGCTACTGTAGTAGTGGATATGGAAGACAATTGTCTCCTAACTGCACGGGCTCTGACCCTTGTTGCCGGTGCCCTCTGAGCTTAAAATCCCCCCTGGCTGCCTCCAAGTGGACCTAAAACCTTTAAGTCATATGAGCTACTAAGGTTTTGAAAAAAAAAAAAAAGATTTTCTCTGAGTTTTGAAGAGGATATTGTGGCTGCTATAGCCTCCTTCTGAGTCTTTAAACTGTCGGCAGCCCTCAAGTGGTCTCAAACCTGTAGAGAGTCATTTAGAAGGATTGGCTACTAAAAGTTTTTTTAAAGAAAAGATTTATCCTCGTAACTTGAAGAGGATATTGTAGCTGCCATAGTCTCCCAGGAAGTTATCCGTTGGGAAGATTTATCCAGTAGGGACTCGTATTCAGAAGTCCTCTACACAAGGGGGTGCTCAGTTAAGATGGATCAATGGTTTTGATTTCCTCGATTCTGGAGGATGTTGCAGAGCATATGCATTATTCTAATCTGATCAATAGGGAATGGCAGAAGTCAGGTTGTCTTATGCCCATTCCTAAAGTACTAGATACTATGTATCCCTTTCCTCCAGATCAGATTGAATTATGATCTCACCCTCCTGTGGGGGATGCTCTGGGGCCAGGTCTTTTTAAGATTTTGGTTATGCCATCCTTGGATAGTGCTTCTCCAAAGGATCCAGCGAATAAGCGCGTGGATCAGGTGGCATGTCCTGCTTATTCTGTTATGGGGTCGACCTTGTGGCCGGCCTGGGCTACATCCATAGCATTTTTGGAGAGCAGGGGGTTGTTAAAACAACTGGACTTGAAGACTCGTAGGGGTTATTCATGGAAGTCATGCTCCCAGGTGATCAAGACCTGTTTGGCTACAACAGGTATATGATACGGGCTATGGAGGATTGAGCAGGTTAAGTGCCAGAGGCCTAGCTCTGGTGTTAGCCTTAAGGCGTGCTTTATAGCTTAAGCAATGATCAGCTGACATAGCCTCCAAATAAGGATGACAGGACTCCCCTTTAAGGTGGGGTGTCTGTTTGGGGAGTGCTTGGTTGACATGGTAAAGCATGCTGCTAGTGGTAAATCATCTGCCACAGAAGCTGAAGTCTAATACTGCTTCCACAGGGCCTCTAATACTCCGGGGTTCCGGTTAGAGGTTCGGCCGCTTCGGGATACCGAAGATTGTTTTGGAATAAGACAAAGTTCCAAATTAAGGCAACAGGTGTCTGGCAGAATAAAGCCAGACCTACTTCAAAGCCTGTTCAGGCATGAAGGGATGCCCCCGCAATTGCAGGTGTGGGGGGACCGCTTCTGCATTTTGCTCATATTTGGAGGCTTCATGTAACAGATATTTGGATACAGGAAGTTGTATCCTCAGGTTACAAGATCAAATTAGCCAGACCCCCTTGGAGATTCTCTTGGTCAGGGGTATCCCGAATTCCGCAGAAAGCGGAAGCATTGAGATCTGCTGTATCTTGCCTTTCTAGAGATTGCAGTTGTTGATCCACAGTGAAGTTACTCCAGCCGGACAGTGTATATATAAGGATACATACCTACATTGCTGTAGGTGGCCTACATCTTCAGTTTGTGGCGTTACCCTTCGGTCTATCTTCAGCACCAAGGGTGTTTACCAAGTTGTTGGCAGGTCTCATGTTTTCTCTAAGAAGTCAGGGTATACATATAATCCCTTACTTAGACTATCTGTTGATATGGGCCCCATCATGTCAGGGGGCCCAGAAGAATACACAGACTGGACATTGGATAATTGACTATCCAGTCAAATTCTTAAGTCAAATATCATATCATAGCTTCAAGAGTTATTCTTTCTGGGACTGTCATTAGACATGTCTGAGGCAAAAGTGTTTTATCCAACAGAGAAGTGACTCTTACTCCTGGCCAGGGTACAGGGTCTCTTGTCTTGCCCTCACCCGACGATTCATCAAGGAATATGTCTGTTGGGCCTGAGGGTATCTTGCTTTGAGTCAGTACCTTTTGCACTGTTCACACAAGACCCCTGCAGATAGAATTGCTCACAATCTGTGATCAAGACCCACACACTCTGGATCACTCTTTTTGCATGACACCATCAACAAGGCAGTCTCTAGCCTGATCCTCAGCCTCTTCAGACTGGCAAATCCTCCCTTCCAGTACAGTGGAAGATCATCACCATGGATGCCAGTCTATCGGGTTGAGGGAGTTTCATGGAGTCGCCAACGCTCCAGGGACAGTGGAGTCTGAAGGAGAGCAAACTCTCCATAAATATCCTGGAACTGAGAGCGATTCTATTGTATCTCAGTCATTGGATATACCATCTGAAGGGGGATCCTGTCCAGATTCAAACAGACAATCGGACGGCGGTGGTATATATCAACCACCATGGGGACACCTGAAGCAGTGAAGCCCTCATGGAAGTGAGCTGGTCTTTACTTTGGGCCGAGAAACAGGTTTCATGCATTTCGGCTGTACACATACCTGGAGTGGACAACTTGCAGGCCGATCATCTCAGCAGAACGGTCCTGCATCAGAGGGAATGGTCTCTTAGTCAGAGGGTTTTTTCAATCCCTATGCATGCGCTGGGGGATTCCGGACATAGATCTCTTGTGCATCACGACACAATCGGAAGGTTACAAAGTTTGTGTCTGGGTCCAGGGATCCTCTAACTATAGCAACAGATGTCATGACTCTTCAGGGGTCAGCATTCAAGCTTCTTTATGCATTCCCTCCAATTCCACTCCTGGGTCAAGTACGAAGAAAGGTTAGCTCACAAGGGAGTCCCAACCATTCTGGTGGCTCTTCGGTGGCCAAGAAGAAGCTGTTTCTCAGACATAGTAAGGATGTCAGAGGGTAACTCATGGAGGGTTACCCGACGATCCAGATCTTCTCACACAGGGGCCTCTAAGGCACCCCAATTCACATGTTCTGGCTTGGACGGCCTGGCTATTGAATCCTTTATCTTGGCAGAAAGGGGGTTCTTCTGACATAGTCATGCAGACTATGATTCAGGCCAGAAAGAAGCCTTCATCAATGATCTACTATAGAGTCTGGCAAGCATTATCGCTTGGTGGGAATCCAGAAGGTTCGCTGGTAGAATTTTTTTCCGTTCCCCGAATATTTGTTTTTTTGGCAGAAAGTTCTTGATGAAGGTTTTCAATTGAGTACTTTAAAGGGACAGATATCTGCTTTATCTACCTTTTTATTCAGAAACCCATTGCTGTGAATAAATGTATCAAAACTTTTTGTATAGGGAGTCACTCATGTGCGGCCTCCTCTTAAGCCACTTCTGCCGGTTTGGGACCTGAACTTAGTTTTATCAGCTCTTTATCAGGGTCCTCCATTTGAACCACTGGCAGATGCATCATTAAGTTTATTGACTCTTAAGGTTATCTTTTTTAGTGGCAATAACCTCAGTAAGGAAGGTTTCTGAATTTGCAGCTTATCGGTTAAGTCTCCTTATTTAGTGTTACATAAAGACTAGGTCGTCTTCTGCTTTAAACAGGATGTTCTTCCTATGGTGGTTTCCATCTTAATGAAGAGGTGAATTGCCTTCCTTATGTCCTACTCCAGTGTCCGATAGAGAAAGGATTCTACATTGCTGAATGTAGGGAAAAGCACTGAGGTACCATCTCACTGCTACACAATCTTTCTGTAGGTCGGACTCTTTATTTTGTCATACCTGAGGGTCCACGGAAAGGTCTTCCACCATCTACGTCTACCATCAGCGATGGATTAGACAGGCAGTGGTAAGAGCTTATATTCCCTAAGGGGAAGGATTCTCCTTTTAGGACTACTGCTCATTCGACAAGAGCTATTGGAGCTTCTTGGGCTGTTTAGCATCAAGCTTCAATAGAACAAGTATGCAAAGCTTGTACTTGGTTTTCAACTCATACATTTACCAAATTCTATAAGGTACAGCCTTTGGTAGGAAGGAATTACATACAGTGGAAATTAGATGGTTTTGGAATGTCTTATTCCTGAAAGTAATAAAGGTTTTTGAGATGTCTTATTCCTGAATGGAATAAGGGTTTTGAGATGTCTTATTCCTGAATGGAATAAGGGTTTTTGAGAGGTCTTATTCCTGAATGGAATAAAGGTTTTTGAGATGTCTTAGGATTTTTGAGATGTCTTGTTCCTGAATGGAATAAGGTTTGGGGATCCCACCCGAATTCGGGTACTGCTTTTGGAGGTCCCAATCGTCTCTGATAGCCTGAAGTAGAATTAATTTCTCTTCCATTATTACTTCAGGGCATCAGACCCTCCCTGTCTGCTAGGTTACTATGTCCATGTGTTGGATGCCTAGTTTTAGTGGAGTGGTAAATACGTCAATAGTTGCTGAAAATAATGATCAGCGTAAAAAATAAATAAATGGAGAGAGGAGTCTTGTATTTTGTCTCCAGCCTTTTGTTTTCAACAGGAGATATAGGTATGCCTCCCGGGCGGCTGGTTCTACTGCTTTTTAATTAAACTGAAGTGCATCAAGTCAGCCAGGTGGATATAGGCCCGGGAGGTGAAGACACACCTTTGTTCTTGCAGACCACACCCTTCGGGAGAGGTTAACCCAATCGTCTCTGAATTAAAGCTGATGTTCTGAAGTAATAATGGAAGAGAAATTAATTCTACAGGTGAGTACTCACAGAATTCTCTTTTAATGCCATTGACAATACTTGCCCGGCATCAAATACTGCAATAATAAGGCTGATCCCAAAACCAAATAAAGATTTAAATAAATGTGAAAACTTTAGACCAACCTCACTTAGCAATACAGCAATACATACAAATATAATTTGCCGGCGATTAGAAACAATCACCCCACAAATCATCTCACCCGATCAGGCAGGATTTATGGCAGGGAGAGGAGTACAGCAGAACTTTGCCCTAGCATCAGTAGCAATCAATAAACTAAATCAAGAAGGCATCAAAGCGGTCATTGTAACACTCATCTCGCGAAAAGGCATTTGACCGGTCTTGACCATTTATAGAAGCAATATTGTCCAAAATAGCAACAGGGGAAGTTTTAACCACCAAAATACTGTTGTTATACAGAAGCCAATATGCCCAAATTAATATGAATGGATCCTTGAGTGACCCTATGTTATTAAAAAAAATGGAATCCGACAAGGCTGTCCTCTATCCCCTATTCTGTTCAATCTTCATCTAGAGGCCCTAATAAGGAAAATAAAGATAGATCAAGAAATTCAGGGGATAGAACTCGGAGGAAATAAAGTTACAAGTCTATGCAGATTACATCATGCTCATTATGCCTATATTAAACCAAAAACTTTCTTTCCCATGGGACTTTCATTAATTAAAGTATTTGGATGCTATTTTAATTTTAAGATAAACTATAAGAAATCTATAATTCTTCCGATAAATGTGAGCATCTATGAAAAAAATGTAGTAGATCGCATGATAGAACTCCAATTGGGAAGATAACGCCTTGAAATATCTAGGTATCTTCATTCCAAAAAACCTCAGGCAATTGTTTGATTTAAACTATAAACCATTAGTTAAAAATCTAAAAGAAAACACAAGGAACTGGGAGAAAATGCAGCTGAACAAGATCAGTAGGATCTTTATAATTAAAATCTTTTTAATACTAACTACACTAACTATCTCCATGCCGAGATCTTTTTTCCAAAATATTCAAAGAACCATCTCAAACTTCCTATAGAGAAACGGAAGACATCGAACAAGCTATTATCTAAGCAGACAAAAAAACAAGGGAGGTTTGGGTGCATCTGACTTCAAATTATATTATTGGGCACCACAACTTCAGAGACTAGGTAAATGGACAAATCACAAGGATGCGGGGACCTAGGTTGGCGCACTCCGCGTCACTGCCCGCTCTGGCCCGCCCTTCGAGGTTCGCTTTGGCGCCATTTTGATGCTGGTCGCACGCACGCGTGCTGGCGGTCCTCACCCTCCCTGGGTCTGTAAGTGCCCTCGCGGGCGATTTTCATGATCCTTGTGTTACTGCGCATGTTTCTGACACCCTTTATTCCTATTATGTCTTTCAGACTGGTGAACACCATTGGCTTCTCCCGGCCCGGTGTTAAATTGTAGCGGGCCTTGTAAAATTCTCCCACTTCCATAGTGGGTCTTTGGGGCATCCAGGGTTACTTATTGTGTAAATCCCTACTGGCATATTGTGCCTTGATTAATCACCATATGGAGGCATCTCAGAATGATGTGACCGGGGTCCCTCTGGGACAAGACCGGCGGTGTATAGCGTGTGGACAACCCCATGCGGATGCTGGCAGGGCATGGATCTGCGTACCCTGTGCCGAGCAAGCCCTGGCCCTGCAATCTGGTCGGCCTGTGGCTACACCTAGCTTCAACTCACCTATCTCCCCAGGCTTAAATCTCTTTCCTGCTGAGTCGCCTACTAGTGGGGAATTGCAGCCTGCGGGCCCTTCCAGGCTGCTATGTAAATCAATGTGTTTGCAGGTGGCACCAATTGTTGTAATACTCTGATTAAGGAAAAATACGGGGTGCACTGCCCTATTGCCGGGGCCCTACTGCAATTGCACAGAAAGGGTATTGGGAAGCCCTCCAAACACTTCCCATAAGGGTCCCAGGGGACTAACACTTGCACTCCACACAATGGTTAATTTGGTATACAAAATCTTTATTGCCGAATACTCACATTAAAAACATAAAAAATGACAGCAAATCATGGTGCCGTACCGTAATCAACCACATGGGGGAGCCAGCAAGCCGAATATACATATATAATATATTAAACTAAATAGTGAAGTTTCATAACTAACTCATCTAATAAGGTGCTAAATACTGTGATCAAAAATGCATCAATGTTAAATAGCAGGACCCCTAACATAGAACGGGCCCAGCAAGACTGCAAGTGCAAAGTGCCAAACAATGAAATACACAACAAATCACAAATGAAAAAAATCTTACTATGTGACAGGCATAGCTGGATCCCCACGGCAAGCCCACGCGTTCCGAGCCTCTAGGGCTCTTTCTCAAGGCTGGATATTGTTGGGGGGCTAGGTCCCCAGTTCCCCTTAAATACCCCACCTCGCCGTCGGTCCGCCTTCCATCCCCACGTGTGCAAACCGGCTCCAACGCGCTCCAGCCGGAAGCGCGTCAGGCCGGAAGCCGGAAGTGATCATGCGCTCCAAATTGGAGCGCAGGGCTTCTTGATGTGACGTGGGCGCGCTGCGTCACCCCTCCCCGCACGCCCCCCCGCCTAACAACAGTAGGGAGGGGAAAGAAACGCTGCGCTGCTCATAACAGCGCGGGGACGTCGGACTGGCCCACCGGAAAGGTGAGTATTCCCCATGAGTCTAATCCCCCTATTGACAAAATTAAAATCAGTGTACTTATTGGCATGTTGACATACTTATGCTGTTGTTCTATGCAACTATATACAACATATATTAAATTACTATATACACTATAATTCCATGGCACATATCTAATGTCGCTAATCAGACCTAAACAAAGCATATAAAACCAGGATCCTAGCCTGGCAAGATAGTCACTCAATATATATCAGCAGCAAGAGGGGAGCAAAGCAAGAACTTTTTTCTGATCCTATGGGCTATGACCCAGATTCACAATGGGCCCTCAAGTGGATCCATAATGGCCCACAGTGATCCTAAAGGGGACCTTAATGCATGCTGTGTACCGTACAAGTGGTGCCCAAATGAGCGTAACCACATCTACTTATCCCGGGGGCATTGGGTATGAGCCTCGCCCTGGATTATACCCAGATTGAGAATAAGTCCTCACAGGAATTTGTACTATCCCACAGTGGTCCTTAAATACTGTTTAACATATGAGAGTATCCAGATGAGGGTGACCCCATCTACTAATCCAGGGACATGAGATATAAATCCTGCACAAAGTGACTGGTCCGCCACCCACACTATTTCTACAGGGAAATGATGGTTAAAGAAATGTACAGCACTATGCCCATATACCCAAAATTAACTGGGTATGATGGCCGGGCAGCAATATGCCCTGTAGTGGGTCTATAATTCCCCAGTCTGACCCTAGTGGGGGCCCATTTACAAATTGTGTACCATATACAAGTCCCCAGATGAGAGCAACCCCATCTCCTAATACATGGACATTGGGTGCGGGACCCGCCCTAGATAAACCCAAATTGATGATGGACTCTCAAATAGATCTGTGGTGTCCCATAATCATCCTTGGGGCAACCTTCTACATCCTGTATGCCATATAAGTACACCCGGATGAGAGTATTCCCATCTACTAATTCAGGATCATAAGGTGTGGATCTTACTCACAGCGAATAGCCCGCCGCACATATTACCTCCACATAAAAAGAAGGGATATAAGGTACTATGCCCATAACCCCATAAATACCTAGATACAGTAACCGGGCGGTGCCCCTATCCATTACATAACCATGACCTCCTTCAAGGCCTATCCATGGCGGCACATTAATCCATGGCAATAATAACATATCTGGAGCTCCAAGCGATCAGGCCCATCTGCGACTTATTCAAGCTTCACAAGGCGAGCATTGTTCTTCCCTTTTCATTCATTATTGTGACCAGTCTTCCAAGGGGGAAAGAACCTTCAAAACAGCACGTTCCCGATCTCTTGGTTTCGCCGAGGTGCCTATTCCTAGAGGGTCTTTTAAATGTAAACACAAAAAACTCAATAACTCATCCAATGATCTTCATGATAGTGCCACCACAATCCCGGACATACCACATACCTTCCCCAGTGCTCCCCATATACCTGGTGACATAAAGTGAAAGTGAACTTGCCAAACCAACCAAAAAGACCCTTAGCCTAGGAAAGCCTTCCAGGCTGCCTACGGCTAAACAGATTATTGCTAGGTTGTCGGAGCGAATGGGCCCTGGTAGAAAGCGGCACCTGTCGCCCCATGCTTCTGTATGCTCAGGCTCTTCTGATGAGAGGCCGAGGAGTCACGATGATTCTGGCCCGGAATACTGGGGCCAGTGTGACACTGACGACCTGTTGCTTAAGGTCTTTAAGGCACTGTCTATCTCTCCCCCCCGGTCAGGTCCCCAAGCCTAGAGGGGAGCGTTTCCATACTGCGACTGCACATTTGGAATTTTTAGAGCAGGCTCATTTCCATGCCCTTGTGCTCAAAAAATGGGAATGCCCCAGTAAAACTTCCAGGGGTTCCAGGGGACTGGGATAGGAAATACCCTTTTCCCCCTGAGGTGGTTAATTGCTGGTCATCACCCCCCGTGGTGGATGCGCCGATCATAGGGGTCCCTAACCCCCCCTTTATTACAACCCCTGCCTATAGCGCCCTTGGGGATGCTGAGGACCAGCGCATTGAGCTGCTGGCCTCCCATGCCTTTTCTTGTGCCGGGATGGTGCTGCTTCCGGTCTGTGCCGCAAGCTATTACTGCGGTGGCCGCTAGAACCCTCATCAAAAAATTGCTCAATCATCACCCCGAGGATCTCCCCTGGGAGGTGTTTAATGCACTCTCCAATTGTGATGTATTTGTGAAGTTTATTCTATTAGCGCTTGATGACGCGATTAGAATGTATGCAAGAACTTCCGCCCTTGCGGTGGCTATTCGTCGCTTGGTCTGGCTGCGACAGTGGGGTGCTGATGATGCTACCAAAAAGACTCTTACTGGGCTCCCCTTCAGAGGGCAACGCCTATTTGGGGCCCTTCTTGACCTGTTCGGTAAAAAGGGCAAATCACCTCTTCGCAGACGCTGTTCCGGCCTCCTCGAGGGAGGAGCACCCCTCCTCCCCCCTACCTTAGTGTTAAACAGGAACCAGGGGTGTCTTTCCTGATTTTTGGGGCAGACTCCTGCCCCACAAGCAGCAGGCAACGCTCTGGCCCCTCCAGCGGGGCTAAGCCCAAATCTTCCACCAAACCCCCTCAGGCATGATGGGGCGCCCTCGCCCGGCTGGGTGAGGGAATGGCTGCAGCACCTTGCTCTTATCAGGAGGCATATCGCCTCATTCTGGTGGATTCAGGAGGTTGTGTCCTCCAGATACAGGATAGCGTTTGCTGCACGGCCTTCCCCAGTTTTTATCAGGTCCCAGGTACTCCTGGTCCCTGCCCCTGTTCAGTTGCTGGCACAGGCCATGCTAGGCCTGCAAGGTCTGAGGGTCTCTTGCAGATTGCCCGTAATAGGCAGAGGCAAGCCGCTATACCACCTTCCACAGCCCCCCAAAGGATGGGTCGGGTGGCCCATTCTGGATTCACATCAATTCTCTAATTACAGGCAGTTT
Source organism: Gastrophryne carolinensis (assembly GCA_027917425.1). NCBI lineage: Eukaryota > Metazoa > Chordata > Amphibia > Anura > Microhylidae > Gastrophryne > Gastrophryne carolinensis. The sequence continues at coordinate 119,897,475 of CM051238.1, forward strand.
CCTGCATGGAAACTCTTGAGTTGGGCCATCAGCACCTTGCGCCCAGTGGGCGTCTTGCCGTCTGGGGAACTCTTCAATGCTTATGTTTACATTCCTGTGCCCTCAGATCCCTGAGGCTCTCCAGGTTCGTGTTGAAAGTCCAACACTGTTAATTGTGGCCCTGTTATCTGGCCTCTCTTCAACTCCCAGAGTGTTCACTCAGGTGCTGTCGATGGTGATGTCTCTGATGAGACCAAGGGACGTCCGCGTGATGTCTACCCGGACACCCTTCCTCACTTCCCTGTCTCTGCGTCAGGATAGTTGGATACCCGGCTGGTGGGCCCATTGGGAGTCATTTGGATGGGTGTTCAATCACCTCGAGTCCTCGCTGTTCCCTAAGTGGTAACTCCATTAATAGGAATGATTCTGGATCAGGTTCAAACCAGATTATCCCCCTCTCAGCAATTAAGTGGGCATTCTGGTCTCATGAGCCCAGTCCCTCACTACTGTCCCGGTTTCTTACCAGGCAGGGATGCAACTGGTGGGCCGTTGTTAACTTGCTCGGCAGGAGCCCGAGTAGCTAAAGAGGTCCTTTATGCTCAGTTCCCCTTGAGCCCGTCTGCGACTTCTATTGGTAACATAGGACAGGGATCCAGCACCCCTGGAGCAGGGCCTGTGGGCCCCACCTGTATGACGGTTTTATCTTGAAAGTGGATGAACTCGAGGGACCTGTCTGGGGGCAGTTCCCCCTTGCCCTTTTCTGGAAACGGCCACCATGGATGCCAACCTTTCAGGTTGAAGGGGATGGTTTCTTCCGAACCCCCCTGCGATTCTGGTGTTGGTGGGGCCCTTAGAGGGTCCTTACGCCTATTGAAGTCTAAACAGTGAGCGTTTTTCAGTTGGCTCTTTCTCGCTTGACCGCTCCCCTTCTGGATTTGCCAGGCTGGGGGTGCTCGGTCCGTCTGATGACAGACGTACTACATTAACCATTGGATAGGGCCTGGAGCTGGCGGACTTTCCAGGGAGTGTCTATGTTCCCCTCTGGGCGGAGACAATGCTCCCTGCAACAGGATGTGCTAATCCCCGTGTCGTTATGGAGTCCAACCAGTCGTGGATCTGTTGGGTTCCGTCACCTTCACAGGCTATCGGCCTTTGTTTCCCTGTCCCAGGATCCTATGTCAGTGGTCCGGATGCCTTAGTACCGTCTTGACAGGACTTTTGGTTCTGTATGTCCTTCTCCATTCCCTCTGCTAGGCAGGGTTATGCGGAAGATAACTCTGGTAAGGGGACCAGTGATTCTGGTGGCCCCCAGTTGACCTAGTATAGTGTGGTTGCAGACATGGTACTGTGGTCAGTAGTTCTGCACCTTGCCAGGAGTGCCAGTTGATCACTCAGGGCCCCCTTTACGTCACTATAATTCATGGTCCCTGGCCTAGTCGATCTGACTGCTGAAACTTATATCTTGATGGAGACAAGTTTAGCTGTCTCGGTTTTTGTGACTATGGGAAGGCTAGGAGTAAGCCTCTTCCTCGTCTTCTTCTATTGTTGTAGGGTATGGCATACCCACATTGATTGGGGCGAGTCTAGTTCTCTTACTTGTTGGACGTTCTCGGTTCCCAGGTTTCCAGTGTGGCTTTCAGCATGAATTGGAGTTGGTTCCCCAGCTCAGTTCTCTGATGGGTCAGGCTCTGCCCTGTCCACCTTGCCTTAGCAGTCTCTGGTTCAGTCTTCCTTGATTAAGACTTCCTTCAGGGGGTGCTCATGTGCGTCCTCCATGTACTCCTATAGTCCCTGTTGGGATTGAAATTGAATTCATTCCGTCTGCTTGCAGGATTGTCCCTTGATCCTATTCAGGACGCTGTCTGGATGTCCTTACCCTCAAGGTTGTCCTTCTGGTGACTGTTACCTTGGTCAGGCGTGTGTTAGCGGGCAGCTCAGTCTACCTAGCCCTCATTCCTTGAGATACACCAGGATAAGGTGGAGTTCGGATTCTCTACATCTGAAGGTGTCTTATGTTCATTTATTCGAGATATTGTTATCCACGGCTATCCCCCTTCCTAGTGACGCTGAGGAAGTGGTTCTGCATTCCTTATACAGGTGTTGGCAGTTTTTTCCTTAGGAGGCACTGTGTCCTTAGGGGAACTGAGGTTCCTTGGGGCTTGTGGTCATTACATCCTGAATGTGCCCGATCTCATATGCTCTCGGGAGTTGGGCGGTTTGGTCCTGGTTGTTACCTTAATGGATGTTACTCCTGGTACCTTGTTTCGACCTTTTGGCTTCTGCCAAATTTATTAGCGATTGGATTGTCAGGCTTTTACCCAGGCCTATTCAGGCAAGGGGAAGAATCTCCCTTGTTGCCTTGATTCCTTTTCTGCACGTGCTTGATGCCTCTTGGGCCTTTCAGCTCCGGTTTTGCTGTTGAACTGGTTGGTTAGGCCACTACCATTGGCCTTCTGCTCATACCCTTTGCAGGGTTTTGCAATGTTGATGTTAGGGCCTCAGCTCATGCTGTCTTGGCCATATGGTTCCGCAGGGGACAGTGCTTTAAACAGTCTGCTGTTGTCGTTTTTTTGTTGGGGATCCCACCCTACTTTATGGACACTGCTTTTGGATGTCCCAAGTGTAAGTATTATATCTGGAGCAGGACGTACTGTATACTAAGAATAATACAATTCTGTGAAGTACTCACCTGTAGAATTGATATTATTTGTATACAGTACGTCCTGCTCCACCCCACCCTGATTATTCTCAGTGTGTCACACACCCCGCTTCCCCTTTAAATCTTACGATCGGGTTACTCCACCGGCAGGTGGCAACGTTGCAGAGAGAAGTCTTGAAAACGAGCCCCTTCCGGCCTACATATACCTGGGACCTCCCACTTAACACCCAGTGTTTTCTCTCTGCAAGATGCGACAAGACAGAAGAAAGAAGTCTCCTGCTTGCAGGTAGCCGGGGTCAGACCCCGGCATCCCTTTTTGGTCTATTTCTGCCCAGCTGCTTGTTTTTTTGTATACTCTGTTAAAAATGCTGGAAGCCTCCCAGCCTAGGCTGCTGCCTGGGCAATGGTAGACAGCACCTCATGGTGCCTAGGAGCTTAGCTCCTCCGCTCGTCCCCACGCGTGGGGCAACGCGGTTATCCGGCCGGTGATCCGGATTTGGGATGCCCTGTCCCGGTCCCCCCTTTTAGCCTAGCCTTCCCTCGCCTGGTCCCTTCTCCCTTAGCGTGGGGGGGGGTGGCCCTTGGGGGTGTCGTTTCTGGCCTTGTTTTGAGTGTGCCTTGCATGCATGTGTGTTTACATCCTTGCTGTATGTTTTAAGCACTGTTGATAGCTCGTGGGGCCGGTGCTGCGGTCTAACCGCAGGTGTTCCTCTGCGGGGGCTCCTTTTTTCCGGGTGTCCCTGGTGGTCTACTGGTGATGTATGTTTACTCTGGGGCGGGCGCGTGCCTTGTGTGTTTGCGGGCACCCGCCTCGCTCATGCGGCGTCGCCATTAGGCGAAGCCGCGGTGCTCGTCTCTAGGGGGCGGGGCCGCGTTGATGCGGCCCGTGCTGTGCTGACATGACGGGGGGCGGGGCCGGAGCGCTTCGCGCTCTTTGTCCGGCCTGCCCTGCGTCTTCCCTCCTCCGGAGTTGCGGCAGCTGTGTGCACGATTGGCCTGTGTCCGGGGCCGGGAGGGCTCTAAAGCTTGCACAAGTATAATCTTTGCCTTTTGTCTGTTGTCATGCAGTTCTGTACTTTTTTCATGCAGTATATATATTCCTATGGGGGTGATTGTCATATGGTTGTAAATACTCATAGGATTGGTTGCACTGGCTCATCACTGTGATAGTGCACTTTTTATAAATGCCTTTGGGGTATAAAGGGCTGCATTTTAATTCTAGAAACCTTCAGATATATATTTATTTATATACATATTCATATATATGTGTTTTTCAGTATACCTTGTTTATTTCAATGTATAGTGTCTGTATGTTTGCTTGCAGCAGGACTTTTGTTATATTCTCTGGGGGCTGATTGTGGTCTCTTTTGCTACAGGTCCGGGGATTTCCGCGCTGCGGTGGGCCCGGTCTGATATACCTGGCTAGTCTTATTAGGTTAAAAATCCTCCCACTCCCGGGACTTTAATTGTTAAAGGGGCATCCCGGGTTGCTTAATGCGTAAATCCCTGGGTTATTGCGAATGCCATAAATTTCACCATATGGAGGCTTCCGACATTACCGGAAATGGCTCTTCGGGGCTATCCAGGCTGTGTGGGGGTTTTGGGGCTCCGCTCCCAGGCGATGATGTCATAATATGTATTCCATGTGCACAGCAGAATATTGCGCGCCAGTCCGGCACTCTTTTGGCTCCGCGCAACTTCCGTCATCTCCTATCCCCCCCCACCTATTCCGGACCCCGTGTGATGTTGTCAAAGGTGGGGATTTGCAATACGAGGTGTGTGCACGATTGGCCAGCCTCGAGAAAATAGTTTCCGCCGCGGTGGTTCAGAAGGCTACGGCTAAGCGGAAGCACCTTTCTCCGGCATCACCTGTTCTGGAGGATGAGGTGTTTGAAGTATTGGATTGGTCCGATTTTCCCCCTGCTGAGGAGGGGGAACTCCTTGAGGAGTCGGACGAGCCTGCAGACCAGCAATTGGTTGGTACCGCTGGCGATCAGGCTGCGGGGGTGTTCCTTGACACTCCTTCCATTTTGGCTCAAATGTTTGAAATCTTGGCTTTGGATCCGCCCGAGGCGGTCCCCCCGCCAAAGGGTGAGTTGTTTGATGTGCCCCAGCCACGTTTGGTGTTTCCCAGGCAACAACACTTTGTGAGGGTTGTCCTTAAGGAATGGGAACAACCCACGCGCCTTGTTGGAGTTCCTCCTAGTTGGGATAAGCGTTATCCCTTTCCGGAGGATTTGGTGAAGCTTTGGTCTGTTCCCCCTGACGTCGATGCCCCTGTGTTGGGGCTGTCTAACATGGCTGTGTTGCACTCCCCTGACACTACTACCATTAAGGATGGTGAGGATCGTCGGATTTATCAATTGGCTCGCCATGGTTTTATCAGTGCTGGATCGGCACTGCGGCCGGTGTGTGCTTCGGCGCTTCTTCTGATGGCTGTTAGGTCCATTGTTAGAGATTTGTACGCAGATCTTGATCCCACTTGTGATGAGTTCGCTTCTCTCAAGCAGTGTGAATCGTTGATTTCCTTTGTCATGACCGCCCAGGACGATGCGCTTGCGATGTGTAGCAGGACCGCGGCCCTGTTGGTTGCTATTCGTCGGTCGGTCGCTTACAGCTCTTCCGTTTGTAGGTTTGCGCCTGTTTGGCGATAAATTGGATTCAGTTACCAAGGGTGGTAAGTTGCCTCAACGCAAGAGGCCTCGTCGTTCCTTTCGGAGAGCGACTTCCTTTGGTCCCTCCTTTCGGGGAGTTAGAGCGGGCAGAGGGCTCCCACTACCAGGGGTGCAGGTTGGACCCGGGGGAGGGGCCGTGGCCGTCCCGGTCAGTCCTGGGGCGCCAAGCCCAAGCCTGCTGGTAAGCCTGCTCAGCAATGAGGGGGTGCCCTCACCCGTGCGGGTGGGGGGACGATTGTGACACTTCTCCCTGGTTTAGGACCAGGAGGTTCCGGACAGATGGATCCGGGAGGTGGTGTCGTCCGGTTACAAGGTGGAGTTCGAGTCTCGCCCTCCCTCATGGTTTTTCCTGTCTCGGGTGCCCACCGATCCTGTGGCCGCGCAGGGGCTCCTGGCGTCGGTGAAGAATCTTCTGGAAATGGCGGTCATCCGGCCGGTGCCGCACTTGGAGGTGGGCCTCGGGTTTTACTCCAATCTTTTCACAGTTCCCAAGAAAGACGGGTCGGTTTGCCCCGTTCTGGATCTGAAGTTCTTCAACAGGTTCATCCGTACTCGGAAGTTTCGCATGGAAACTCTGCGATCGGCCATCGGTTCTCTTCGACAGGGGGACTTCATGACGTCCATAGACATCAAGGATGCTTACCTTCATGTTCCCATCTGCCAGGCTCATCAACGTTTTCTTCGGTTTGTGATGAAGGATCGGCATTTTCAATTCGTGGCACTTCCGTTTGGCCTTACCTCGGCTCCACGAGTGTTCACCAAGGTGCTGGCAGGGGTGATGGCCATTCTCAGATCTCAAGGCATTCGCGTCGTGCCTTATCTGGACGACCTTCTCATCATGGCTCCTTCTCTCAATCAATCGGAGACGGACACCAGGACGGTGGTCTCCACGCTGGAAAGCTTCGGTTGGGTGATCAACTTTCCCAAGTCCTCCCTCTCCCCGGCCAGGGTGGTGTCCTTTCTGGGAATGCGGTTGGATTCTTGTCAACGCAGGGTGTTTCTGCCTCAATCCAAGATTTGTCTGATTCAGGAATTGGCTCGGTTCCTTCTTTCCAATCCTCGACCGTCCATCCGTCTGAGGATGAGACTGGTAGGGTTGATGGTTGCCTCTTTCGAGGCAGTTCCTTTTGCTCAATTTCACACAAGGACGCTTCAGCTTCATCTGTTGGCGTCTTGGGACCGGCGACCACGGTCGTTTGATCGGCCCTTCCAGTTGTCCTCCCGGGTCCGGCAGTCCCTTCAATTGTGGTTGGTCTCGACCAATCTCTTGAGGGGCAGATCTTTCCTGACTCCTCTCTGGGAAATTGTCACCACGGACGCCAGTCTTTCGGGATGGGGGGGATTCTGGAAGGATCTTCAGTTTCGGGGGCAGTGGGGACCTCGAGAGGCCCACTTGCCCATCAATGTTCTGGAACTGAGAGCCATCCGTCTGGTTCTTGTTCATTTGACTCAGCATCTTCTGGGGCTTCCGGTTCAGGTTCGTTCGGACAATCGGACAGCGGTTGCTTACATCAATCATCAGGGAGGGACTCGCAATCTGGGTGCCCTCAGAGAGGTGTCCCTGATCCTGACCTGGGCGGAGGCCCATGTTCCTTGTCTCTCGGCAGTTTACATTCCGGGTGTGGAAAACGGGGAAGCGGATCTGTTGAGCAGGGGCTCTTCCCGTCTGGGAGAATGGGCTCTCCATCCTCAAGTTTTTCGGTCGCTGTGTCTCCGGTGGGGGACACCGGAGGTGGACCTGTTTGCCTCTCGTCACAATTGCAGGCTTCCGACCTTCGTGTCGCTCTCCCAGGATCCTCTGGCTCTGGCGGTGGACGCCATGTCCCTGAGCTGGGGGGATCTGGGTTTTCTGTACCTTTTTCCTTCGATACCCATGCTAGGCAGGGTGGTACGGAAGCTGGCTCTGGAAAGGGTGTCGTGGCTCCAAGGTGGCCAAGGCGAGTATGGTTCGCAGACATCGTTCGGCTGGCGGTGGATCAGATCGTTCTGCCTCTTCGGCCCGATCTGCTCACTCAGGGTCGGCTGTGTTACCCCAATTTACCAATGCTGGGTTTGACGGCTTGGCTGCTGAAACCTTCATCTTGAAGGAGGAGGGTCTTTCTGACTCGGTTGTTAAGACTCTGATCTGTGCCCGGAAGAGGTCTTCTTCTACCATCTACTATAGGACTTGGAGAGCCTATATCTCTTGGTGTGAGGTTAGATCTTTGCCTTGTAGGGTCTTTTCGGTTTCCAGGATTCTGGATTTTTTGCAATCAGGGCTGAACTCTGGTCTCCAGCTGAGTACTCTGAAAGGGCAGGTTTCTGCCTTGTCTATCTTTTTTCAGAAGCCTTTTGCGCTTCATCCTTTAGTTAAAACTTTTTCCAGGGGGTTACGGATGTGCGGCCTCCCAGGAAGCCATTGCTCCCTGTTTGGGACTTGAACTTAGTTCTTTCTGCTCTTCAGGCTCCTCCCTTTGAGCCCTTGCAGGATATTGCTCTGTCTACCTTGACTCAGAAGATTGTCTTCTTGGTGGCTATCACTTCGGTTCGGCGTGTCTCGGAGTTGGCGGCCTTGTCGATTCAGGCACCCTACTTTGAGAGGCATCAGGACAAGGTGGTCTTTCGTTTCAAACCGGACTTTCTTCCTAAGGTTGTTTCTGCTTTTCATTTGAATCAGGATATTGTTCTTCCCTCCTTGTGTCCTAAGCCTAAGAATGACAAGGAGAGGATTTTGCATTGTTTGGATGTAGTACGCTGTGTTAAGTACTATTTGATTACTACTTCTCCTTTTCGTAAGACTGATGCCTTTTTTGTTGTGCCCTGTGGGCCCAGGAAGGGTTTGGCTCCGGCCAAGTCTTCCATTAGCAAATGGATTCGTCAGGCGGTTGTTGGGGCCTATTCGGCCAAGGGGAGGGTTCCCCCTTTTCGTATCACTGCTCATTCTACTCGTGCTGTTGGAGCATCTTGGGCTTTTCAGCACCATGATTCTGTTGAACAAGTTTGTAAGGCTGCTACTTGGTCTCCTGTTCATACTTTTTCTAAGTTTTACAAGGTTGATGTGCGGGCCTCAGCGGATGCTGTGTTTGGCTGCAAGGTTCTGCAGACTGCAGTCATTTAAGTTATGCTTCATTTTGCCTTCGGATACCCATCCCTTGTGGACACTGCTTTTGGATGTCCCGATCGTAAGAATTAAAGGGGAAGCGGGGTGTGAGACACACTGAGAATAATACCATTTTGTGAGTACTCACCTGTAAAATGTATATTGTCAGTGTGTCACACACCCCGCTTCACCCGCCCTTTTTGGTATCCTGGATCCTCTTTATGGTGAAGCTTTCCTTTGTTTTATTTTGAGGTTACCGTTGGATTTCCTGGTACCTTGTCTTACTGCTGTTTGAATTCACTGGGTGTTAAGTGGGAGGTCCCAGGTATATATAGGCCGGAAGGGGCTCGTTTTCAAGACTTCTCTCTGCAACATCGCCACCTGCTGGTGGAGTAACCCGATCGTAAGAATTAAAGGGGAAGCGGGGTGTGTGACACACTGACAATATCCATTTTACAGGTGAGTACTCACAAAATGGTATTATTTGCAGTTCTACTGTTCTTCCTTAAAACAGTGCTTACTGCCCATAACTGTTTACGTTGCTGTTTTTGCAGGTGAAGGAGCTGGTAGGAGAGCAGTTGTTCAGCCGCTATGATCGTCTCCTTTTGAAATCTACACTGGATTTAATGAGTGATGTGGTTTATTGCCCTCGCCCCAGTTGTCAAACTCCAGTAATGCAAGAGCCTGGGGGTACAATGGGTATTTGCTCAAGCTGTCAGTATGCCTTTTGTACCCTTTGCAGCAAGACCTACCATGGAGTCTCCTCTTGCAAAGTAACATCAGGTGAGTCTTTTAGCAGTTTGTAGGTAACTAGGATCAATAATATAATCCAGAACTGTTCTCTCCTTTCTTCTGGTACACCAAATCAAATATTTATGGGCTAAGTCCCTAACCAGAGACGTGACAGCAAGCTTACAAAAATAAAATATTCCAAGTATGTCACACAACCCGCTTCCAATATTCATGACATATGGGTTATAACCAGTAGAGGGCGAACTTCTGCAGAGATGACAGGAAAAAAAGAAGCCCCTCCCGATCCATAAATACCTGGGACCTCCCACACATTACCCAGTAATCGTCTCTGCAGACGGCGAGCAAGTCAGAAGATGGCTATCTCCTTCTTTGCAGGTAAGCCGGGTTTGCACCCGGACAATTTTGCCTATTTCTGCCTGGACCTGTTTAATTATACCCCTATGCCTCCCAGCCTTGGCTGTAGGTCCGGGCGATGGTAGGTTACACCTCAAGGTGTACTTATGGGAGCCATGCTCCCCCATGAGTCCCCATATTAAGGGGTAGGCGGGATGCCCCGTCCCTGTTTTCCCTTAACTACCCTGTAGCATGGGATCCCCCCCTTCCGTGTGTCCCTGTTCCCCTCAGCACGGGGGGGGGGGCGGACTTTTCACATACTGTTTTTGCTCCTTACATTCTGTGTGGTGTGTGGGGTGCCTGTGTACTATGTGTATGGCAGTGTTTTTTGTTTCTGTCCGCGTTCTATGGCCATTACTGTGGGGAGAGCTTCTCCCCCTCATTCTGGTTAAGGCAGGGGGCAGGACCGGGCGCTCGGCGCGCTCGCGGCGGCCCGCCCCCCCTGCTTTCTGGCGCCATTGCGGAGCCCAGCTATTGCTGGGATCCGCGTCCTTGTCAGCTTGGGGGAGGGGGTGGGGCCAGGCGCGGCGCGCGATCCGCGCTGGCCCTTCTTCTTCTCCCTCTTTCCTCTGCTGCTACTGCTGGGTCAGAAGCCATTGTTGGAGCTGTGAGTGCCCTGCGTAGCCCCCTATTTTCTGTACGTTGTACTGCCGGCTGGCCGTCTCCCTTGCGGGGCGATTTATGGTCCACTTGTGCTTATTATATATATAGCTATATAATATATATTTTATTGTAGTGTATGTGTGGCCCTGCCTGCTGTGTGCCCTTTTTTCTTATGGGCCTTTCTTTTTGTGTCTTTCACGAGGACTCCCTCTCCACATAAGAAAAAGGGGGTTCTCCCGGTCCTAGGGTCCCTTGGATAAATTGGGGTCTTACAAATCCTCCCACTTGGGACATATAGGGGTATCCCGGGTAGCTTAATTGGCGTAATTCCCTTTGGTCCTTGCGACTACCATTAAAATCACCATATGGAGGCCTCCCAGGATACCGGGCTCGGGCTCCCCTCGGGGCAATCCTGGCAGTGTGTGGTTTGTGGGGTGTCCCTTACGGGGGATAATGAACTGATTTGCATACCATGTGCTCAGCAGGCCATAACGCGGCAGTCGGGGTCCCAGGCGTCTGGGTCCGCGCCGCCGGCCTCATCACCTACTCCACCCTGCCTGATCCGTGCCCCAAGTGACACTGTCATTAGTGGGGAGTGGCAATCTGATGTATGTGCTAGATTGGCCAACATCGAGAGACTGATTTCTAGCTCTGCGGCCAGAAAGGCCCCAGCTAAGAAGAGACATTTATCACCGCCCGCACCGGTTCTGGATTTTGATGATTGTAATATCCTTGACTGGTCTGATTATTCCCCACTTGAGGAGGGGGACTTGTTTGATGAGTCTGATGGCTCTGAGGATCAGCTGTTTTTGGATGCTGATGCTGGGCAGGAGCATGGGGATGCCGTGGATACTCCCAGGATTCTGGCCCATTTGTTTGAGGTGCTGGCTATTTCTCCTCCAGCGGAGTCCCCTCCGCAGAAGGGGGAATTTATGGGACCTCTAAGCCTTGTTTGGAGTTCCCAAATCAGAAGCATTTTGAAAATCTGATTCTTAAGGAATGGGAAAGACCTAGCCAGCTTCCTGGTGTTCCTCAGGGATGGGATAGGAAGTATCCTTTTCCGGTGGACGCGGTGAAGCGCTGGTCGTCCCCTCCCAAGGTCAATGCACCCGTCCTGGGATTGTCCAACACATCTGTTGTGCACTCTCCAGACGCCACCACGATTAAGGATGGTGAGGACCGACGTATTGGCCAAATGGCTTGTCATGCCTTTGCTAGCTTGGGTTCAGCCTTGCGGCCTGTTTGTGCTTCTGCGCTCACGGCTGTGGCTACCAGGTCTGTGATTAGGGGCCTGTTGAGTGGTTCCCAGCTTAACTCGCCAGTGATGAATTTGCAGCGCTTATGCGGTATGAATTATTCATGACTTTTGTCTTATCTGCCTTGGAGGACACAATATGTATGGGTTGATGGTGGATTCCTTCGAGGCAGTCCCCTTTGCTCAGTTCCACATGAGGTTGCTCCAGCTCCATCTACTGTCGGTTTGGGACAGATGTTTGCTGTCATTGGATCAGTCATTTCTGATGTCTCCCCTGGTTCGGCAGTCTCTTGAGTGGTGGCTGGAACCAAGGAATCTTCTGAGGGGAAGGTCTTTTCTGACCCCTTGTTGGGAGACGGTCACCACGGATGCCAGCCTGTCGGGCTGGGGGGGTGTTTCTGGAAGGAACATCAGTTCCAGGGGCTGTGGGGTCCTCGGGAGGCCCACACCCCCATCAATGTCTTGGAGCTGAGAGCTATTCGGTTGGTGCTGTCATGCTTGACGCATCACCTCCAGGGTCTACCGGTTCAGGTTCGATCAGACAATCGGACTGCGGTCGCTTACATCAATCACCAAGGAGGGACTCGCAGCAGGGGTGCCCTCAGGGAAGTTTCTCTGATTCTTGCATGGGTGGAGAGCAATGTCCCATGCATTTCAGCAGTGTACATTCCGGGAGTGGAAAACATGGAGGCGGACTCCCTGAGCAGGGGATCCTCTCGCCAAGGGGAATGGTCGCTCAACCACAGGGTATTCCGGTCCCTTTGTCGCAAGTGGGGGATTCCGGAGGTGGATCTCTTTGCCTCACGTCACAATCACAAGCTTCCTACTTTTGTGTCTCTGTCTCAGGATCCTCTGGCCCTGGCAGTGGACTCTTTGTCTCTTGCCTGGAGGGATCTGGGTTTTCTGTACCTGTTTCCCCCCTTCTCCATGGTAGGCAAGGTGGTGCGCAAGCTGGCTCAAGAGGGTGCGCCAGCAATTCTGGTGGCCCCAAGGTGGCCAAGACAGGTTTGGTTCGCAGACATCGTACAGCTGGCGGTAGATCAGTACAGGCTGCCCCTGTATTCTAAGTATACAGTACGTCCTGCTCCAGATATAATACTTACACTTGGGTTATCCTCCGCCAGATGGTGCTGTGCACTGCAGACATGCAAAAACAGGCTCCTCCCGGCCCTTCATATACCGAGGGACCTCCCACAAATCCCCAGATTTCTCTGCAGTGCTGACTGAGAAGACATGAAGTATCACTCTCTCGCAGGTGAGCGGGGCTATTACAGCCTGCGGCCCTGTTGGACTATTCCCACCCGTCCTCCTTGTGATGTGCCTCCCAGCCTGGGCGGCGCTGGTCGGGTGAAGGTAGGCAGCACCATACGTGCTTAACGGAGCCATGCTCCACCGCAGTCCCCCACCAAAGGGTAGGCGGTTTAGGCTGATGGTGAGCCTCTAGTGCAGGGGTACTCAACCACTTCTTGTAAAGGTCCATTTACAGGCATCTGGTGAGAGGCGAAGGTCCGGACGGGGCGCTGTCAGGGGGGCTGGATAGATAGAAATCAGTGCATTGGGGTGGGTTGGGGTGGATTATACATTGCAATGCCACTTCTTGTCCATGCAGTATTTCATATTGCAATGCTAGGTGCAGGGAGGCAAACAACTACATCGCCAATCTGTAACAGGGCAGTGCTGTGCATGGCAACACAGAAGCAACTAAGTGCAGGGCTGTAAGGGCAGGGGGCCAGAAATTTGGCACCGAGGTCCGCATTCGGACCCCGGTCCGCCAGTTGAGTACCACTGCTCTAGTGGATGTCCCTCCCGCATTATTGCCCCATGCCCCGTGTAGCGGTGGGCCCTGTGTATAGGGCCGCCATCCTCCCTCATTTCCCCCCATATTCGGGGGAAAAGAATGGGGGGGGGGGGGTGTTTGTGTGTGTGTGTGTGTTGGAGGTCTCAGTGTACTGTACTGTCACGCTTATGGCCGTAGTTTCGCCTTGACTGGCATCTGGGTGTCAGAGTCGCGCTGCTTGCTCATTCTATTTTGGCCGCCGCCGTCTTTGCCTTCTCATTTTTTAATTAAAATATACTGTACTGATGGCAGCGTCGTCAGACTACCAGTATCTATTAGCAGATGCTTTTACTAGCATATCCTATGCTTGGATTGTCAAACCTTGGGGGAGGCGGGGACCTGACGTGGCGTGCTCCGCGTCACGCCCAGATTAGGCCCGCCCTTCGAGGTTCAGTTGGCGCCATTTTGTTGATCTTCGCGCACACGCGTGTTGGTGGTCCTTCTGCTCCCCTGGTCTGTAAGTGCCCTCGCGGGTGAATTCATCATTGGTATTTTTTCTAGCTGCGCATGGCCCTGACACCTTTTATTCCCCTTATGTCTTTCAGACGTTGAAGACTCCGGTGGCTTCTCCCGGCCTAACATAAATTGTAGCGGGCTTACAAAAAATTCTTCCACATTCCTAGCGGGTCTTTGGGACATCCAGGTTTGCCTATTGCATAAATCCCTACTGACATATATTGCATTGATAATCACCATATGGAGGCATCTCAGAATTATGTGACCGGGGTCCCTCTGGGACAAGACCGGCTGTGTATAACGTGTGGCTATCCCCACGCTGATGCTGACAGGACACAGGTCTGCGAACCGTGTGCCGAGCGAGTACTGGTCCTGCAACCAGGATTGCCAGTGGCTGCACCTCGCTTCAATAATCTATTTCCCCAGTCTTAAATCTCACTTCTGCTGAGTCGCATACGAGTGGGGAGTTGCTGCCGGCTGCGTCTTCTAGACTGCCTACAGCTGACTAGATTACTACGGGGTTGACAAAGCGCTTGGGCCCTGTTAAGAAGCGGTCCTCGACCCCCCCTGCTTCTGCCTTTGCTATGGGATCGGAGGAGTTCACTGTATCCCTTCTGATGAAGGAGGGCTGTTCTCTGACTCAGGCTCATCTGATGAGGAGCCAAGGAGTCATGACGATTCTGGCCATAAGGACTGGAACCAGTTTGACATGATTGGTCTGTTGATTAGGATATTTAAGGCCCTGTCTATCTCTCTCCCTAACGCGGCTCCCAAGCCGAGAGGGGAGCGTTTCCATACAGCGACACCGCGCTTGGAATTTCTAGAGCAGGCTCACTTCCATGCTCTTGTACTCGAGGAATGGGAACGCCCCAGTGAACTTCCAGGAGCCCCAGGGGACTGGGATTGGAAATACCCCTTTCCCCCTGAAATGGTTAATTGTTGGTCATCGCCCTGTGGTAGACGCACCGATCATTGGGGTTCCTAACCCCCCTTTATTGCAGCTCCTGCTTATAGGACCCTTCAGGATGCCGATGACCGGCGCATGGATAAGCTGGCTTCCCACGCCTTTGCTTGCGCAGGAACGGCGCTGCGCCCGGTCTGTGCCGCGGCCATCACTGCAGTGGCCACCAGAACCCTCATCAGAAAGATGCTTGAGCATCACCCTGATGATCTTCCCTGGGAGGTGTTTAATGCACTCTCCAGTTGTGATGTATTGGTAAGATTTATCCTTTTAGCTATGGATGACACCATTAGAATGTGTGCGAGGACTTCTGCCCTTGTGGTGGCTATACGTCGCTTGGTCTGGCTGCGACAGTGGGGTGCTGACGATGCTGCTAAAAGGACTCTGACTGGGCTTCCCTTTAGAGGGCAACGCCTGTTTGGGGCCCGTCTGGACCTGTTTGGAAAGAAGGGCAAATCGCCCCAACGCCGGCGGCCGTCAAGGCCCACTTGGGACAGGGACACCCCTCCCCCTCCATACCATAGTGTTAAACAAGACCCAGGGGTGTCCTTCCGGAGTCTTCGTGCAGACTCCTGCCCCACGAGCAGCAGACAATGCTCTGGGCCCTCCGGCGGGACTAAGCCTAAATCTTCCACCGAATCCCCTCAAGCATGATAGGACGCCCTCGCCCACCTGGGTGAGGGGATGATTGCAGCAACTTGCTCCTATCAGGAGGCATCTTGCCTCATGCTGGTGGTTACAGGAGGTAGGTTCCTGTGGATACAGGATAAAGTTTGCTGCATGCCCCCCCCCCCCCAAGATTGTCAGGGTACTCCTGGTCCCTGCCTCTGTTTGGGTGCTGGTGCAGGCCATGCACGGCCTGCGGGGTCTGGAGGTCACTTGCAGTTTGCCCTTAACAGGCAGAGGCAGGTGCCGCTACACCAACCTCTTCACATTTCCCCAAAGGGATGAGTCAGTCTGCCCTTTTGGATTCACAGGTTTTCGGCAATTCTACTATTAAGGGCAGTTTCTACATGAAAAATCTGAGATGGGCCATCAGCGCCTTGCGCCCAGTGGACCCTTGCCGTCTGGGGAGATCAAGGATGCTTATGCTCACATCCCTGTGTCTTCTGGACACCGAGGCTCTTCAGGTTTGTGTTGGGAGTCCAACACTGCTAATATAGGGCCTTGTTATCTGGCCTCTCTTCTGCCTCCAGAGTGCTCACCAAGGTACTGATAGAGGCTATGTCTCTGATGAGACCAAGGGGCGTCCGCGTGAGATCTACCCGGTTGTCCTTTTTTCGCTTCCCAATCTCTACGTCAGGTCGAGTTAGCTATCGGACTGGTGATGTCCATTGGGGTTCATTTGGATGGGTGTTCACCTCAAGTCCTCCTTGTTCCCTGGATTGGTATCTCCTTTCCTAGGGATGAATCTAGATTTGGTTCAGGCGAGAATCTTACTTCCTCAGCCATAAGGTGGACAATCTGGTTGCGTGGGCTCAGCCCCTCTTTGCTGTTCCTGTCCCTTCACCAGGCAGGAAGGCAGCTGGTGGGCCCACTTGGTGACTTGCTTAGAAGAAGTGCCTTATATTCTTCTACCTGGGGCCCTTCTGCAACTTCTATTGTTAATACTGGACAGGGACCCAGCATCCCTGAAGCAGGGTCATTTGTGCCTTTCCCCCCTGGTTATGAGTGCCTCTTGGAGTGGATGTACTCTAGGAACCTGTCTGGGGGCAGTTCCACTTCTTGCCCTTCCTAGTGACGGTTACCACGGATGCCAACCTATCAGGTTGATGGGGAGGTTCTCTGCCGTAACTCCATGCGGGTCCGGGGGAGGTGGTGCCTTTAGGTGGTCCATGCACCTATCAATATCGAAACAGTGTTGTTTTCAGGTTGGCACTATCTCGCTTGACTTCACGGCCTGCCTGTTTGGCGGCACTCTGTCTGTCTGACGACTGTGGCATACCTTTATCATCTGTGTGGGACCTGGAGCAGGATGGTCCCTCAGGAAGGTATACATTCCTGATCTGGGTGGAGGATAATGTTTCCTGCATATCAGTGATATTCGCTCCGGTGGAGGTCCCTCTGCGACATGATGTGCTAATCCTTGTGTCACTATGAGGATTCAACCAGTGTGGATCTGTTTGGTGCCCCGTCACTAGTTCAAGCTCTCGCCCCTCGTTTCCCTGCCCCTGGATCCTCTGGCCGTGGTTATGATCTTTTGGGGATTGCTCACTGCGTTCCCCACTTAATTCTATGGTCCCTGTTGGGATTTGAATTTTTTTTAATATATTCTTTATTTGTCATTTTCGTGATTTATAATACACATAAGGGAAAACATGGGTATTCCACAAGCATCAAAGTCACAGCATCCTCAGGTACAAACAATGCATACAATGCATATGTATTCAAAAGGTATGACCACTGCCATAGCCTCACCCTCGGGTAACTAAAACTCTTTAGAGGAGGCTACCAAGGCTCGTTCCCATATTCCGACTCTCGGTCGATTCTATATTTCTCATACAAGGAGAACCGGGCGTCAGCAGCTCCTATCACCTCCATGGGGGGGGGGGGGGGGAGAGATGACCCCGGCTCATTAACTGTAGAACTGAGGATCGTGGAAACCAAGACAGATGCAGATAGGAAAAGAAGGGGGGGTGGGAAAGTGGGGGTAGGGAAAAAGGGGGAGAACTGCGCTTCCGGTGGCCACTACCGACTGTCCGCCACCAGCCCTGCAAATTCACTAGAGACCGCAAACATATCCCAGCCAGCCCACTTAAGGCGGTGATCTTCCAAGGCTTCATTTTTTGCTGCAATCAGGCCTTCAAACCTCTCGATCTCTGCCACCTTGTTCAGCCACATAGGGATGCCAGGAGGGGTTTGGCTCTTCCACAGCGAGGGGACACATGCCCTAGTAGCATTCACCATTTGGCAAAGAACCGACCTCTGGTACCTTTTAGTGGGGAGCCCTGAGTGGTGGAGAAGGAAGAAGGCCGGACCCTCAGGGACCTCCCAGTCTGTAATATGTCTGTGTGTCTCTGACCGTTGCCCAGAAATTTGTCAGCTTCAGGCATGACCAAAAGATATGGAGAAGGTCGCCATCAGCACTGCCACATCGCCAGCATGTGGAGGAGACATCAGGGAACCATTTGTGCAGTAGTGTAGGTACTCTGTACCATCTCATGAGTACTTTATAATTGCATTCCTTGTACCTGGTACAAGTGGCTGTTTTGTGGGCCAGGCATATAATCCGTTTCCTGTGCTCCACTGAAAAGGTAGTCCCCAGATCTCTCTCCCATTTTGCAAAGGATGGTACAGACTCTTGTTCCTGATGGTTTACTAATAGTTTATAGGTGAACGACAACATGTGTTGGGCAGGCCCCCTCTCAGTACATAGTCTCTCAAACAGCGTAGGTTCTCTGATCTGCCGAGTCTGGAGCTTTAGGGATGACAAGAAATGTTTAACCTGCATTTGCTGCCAGCTACCAAATCTTGGGAGCTCTTTGGATTCAGCAATCGCGTCCAGAGACAACAAACCGTTTCGGCCATAAAAATCACTTATCCTATTTACTCCCCTCCGTAACCAACTGTCCGCAGCCCCCCCCCCGCTCCGGGGGGGAACGCTGGGTTCCCCAAGACCGGAAACAAGGGAGAGAACCCCGGCGATATCTCGCTGAATGAGAAATATCTGTGGCATACCTTTAGGGAAGCTCCCAGCATGGGATGTTTTATTTCTGAAGTTAAAGCCTGCCGCGGCAGCCAGGGGAGAGACACCAGTGGGAGCGCCGTGGCCCCCTGCTCTATCTGGACCCACTGTTTATACTGAGAGTGTCTACACCAGTCCACTATTCTGGTTAGGTGCGTGGCAGCATAGTATAGACTTGGGTCAGGAAGGGCAATCCCCCCATTGTCTCTAGGTCTAATCAGGATCTTTCTGCTTATTCTGGGAGTTTTCCCCAGCCAGATAAATTTAGAGAACAGCGTCCCAAC
This sequence comes from Gastrophryne carolinensis, assembly GCA_027917425.1. Taxonomy (NCBI): domain Eukaryota; kingdom Metazoa; phylum Chordata; class Amphibia; order Anura; family Microhylidae; genus Gastrophryne; species Gastrophryne carolinensis. The sequence continues at coordinate 119,916,094 of CM051238.1, forward strand.
TCTTTTAACCCTTTAAATGCCAGCCACGTAAAATTTACGTGGTTGCCTCTCCGTCACTTAAGTGCCAGCCACGTAAAAATTTATTTTTTTTTCTAGATTTAACCCTTTGTAGTGTGGATGGTAGTTGTATTTTATTTGTAAATGTTAAAAATTACTTGTTTCAGTTAGGGGGGTCTCCTGGGCAGGAACAGGGGGCTACCTATACATATGTGGTACCGCTGTAACTGTGAGAAATTGGGGTTTCACACGCAATAAGATTTTATTGACAAACTTACATTTTGTATTACAAAAAAACAGCCTACCTGGAGTGTGACAAAAACTCCAGGTAGGCTGGCACTTAAAGGGTTAAGGAACGCATTCGGAACCACAATAGGTAATGCCTGGAGTACGTAGAGAAGGCGGGGAAGCACATTCATTTTAAGGGCGTTACATCTCCCAAACCACGAAAGTCCTTTGAGAGACCAGGCCTCTAAGTCCTTTGTGAAAGCATGTAGCAAGGGGGGGAAGTTCAAGGAGTAAATCTTCTCCAAAGACCTGCCTAGCTTCGTACCCAGGTATGTTATGTGGTCCTTAGCCCAGCTAAAGGGGAAGGATTGTCTGAGGGTTTCCGCCCTCTCTGCCGTAACGTTCAGATTCAGTGCCTCAGACTTCTGCATATTAACCTTATAGTTGGACAGGTTGCTAAATGTCTCTAATTCGTTCATAAGGTTAGGTAGCGTAATCTCAGGGCCAGTTATAAAAAAAAGTAAATCGTCGGCGAATGCCGCAACTTTGTATTGACCTGACGGAAGGGAAATACCCTGTATATCCGGGTTTTTCCTTATTCTGCACAGCAGGGGCTCCAGTGTCAGTATGAAAATTAATGGGGAAAGAGGGCATCCCTGCCTCGTCCCGTTTCTGATGTCAAGGGGTTCCGACAGGGTACCATTAACTCTCACCAGAGCCGTCGGGTGCTGATAGAGATTTGCAATCCAAGAAGTCATGTGAGGCCCCAAGCCAATATGATCCAGGACCCCAAACATGAAATCCCACTGTACCCTGTCGAACGCCTTCTCAGCATCAGTCGCCAGGAGGATCGCGGGCAAGTTCTTCTCAAGGGCCCTGTGGATAAGATTCAGCGCTTTAGCTGTATTATCTCTAGCCTCTCTATGGGGCATGAATCCTACCTGGTCAAGATGGATAATCTGATGTAGATGGGGGGAAAGGCGACTGGCAAGAATTTTAGCGAAGAGCTTAATGTCCGCATTTAGAAGAGAAATTGGCCTAAAACTGGAACTTAAGGTGAGGTCCTTCCCTTCCTTTGGTATCACAGAAATGTGGGCACGCAGACTGTCCGTCGGGAGGACATCTACCATAAGGGAGTTGAGTACCCCAAGAAGCCTGGGCGAGAGTGGGTCTGCAAATGTTTTGTAGTACAGCAAGGGGAGACCATCCGGACCCGGAGCCTTCCCGTTAGCCGAACCTTTAATGGCCAGTGCAAGTTCCTCAGGCGTAATTGGGGTCTCCAAGTCCTCAAGCACCGCCTGTGGTAATTTGGGCATACCTGATTGTTGAATATACTCGTTGATGTCAATCGGACCGGGGCCCGGGTGGGCGGGGGGGATGTTATAGAGGGATTTATAGTACTCCCTAAAAACCCCTGCTATGTCTCTATCCTTATGGACCAAGTTGCCCTCTCCATTCCTAATTCGAGGAACATATGTCCTAGCCCTTTCTCCCCTCAGAGCAGCGGCCAACAGGCGTCCACACTTGTCTCCTGACTCATAGAAGACTTTCCTGCTCTTAAAGTGGACCAACACCCAGGATTTTGACTATCCTGGGTGTTGGTCCACTTCGGTGGGGCACCCCCGATCGGGGTGCCCCGCTGTATGAAACCCCCCCGAACTCACCTCTCCCCGCGCCGACGGACAAGCCGCGTACAAGCGGCTCCTCCGCCGCCGCCTCCCGCGCGTCCCTCTTGACGCGCGCGTGCCCGCACCGGCTATTCACAGACGGCCGGCGCGGGCGCGCGCACGTCTAGAGGGGCGCGAGGGAGGGAGAAACTAAGGTAAGGAGTTTGGGGTGTTTGGGGGGGTTTCACCCCGCGGGACATCCCGATCTCGGATGTCCCGCGGGGAGGGAGGTGATCGGCCCGGGAATCTTATAGATTCCCGGGCCGATCACCGGTGGGTGTTGGTCCACTTTAATAATCTGGAGTTTATATCTCTGAGTATATACCCTTCAACCGCTCTCTGAGGGAGGTCAGGGAAGCCAGTTGTGCAGCCGCCAAAGACTGCTTGTGTAGGGTTTCTATTTTCCGGATTTCTGCTAGAAGTTCACCTATTTGTTTGATTCTTTCTTTCTTAATTCTGGATTCATGCTCGATAAGGAGACCCCGAACAACGTACTTATGGGCCTCCCAGATCATGGGAAGACTGGTATCAGGGGTGGTATTGTCAATGAAATATTCCTGGAGTTTTTTCCTAACATCTTCCCTGATTATAGGGTCCTGTATTAGGGCACTGTTCAGCTTCCAAGTCCAGGGCCTCGGCTCTTGGTCCTGTGTCACGAGTCTGAGAGATACTGGTGCGTGATCCGATACGGTAATGTTACCAATCGAGGCGGCTTCAACCCGCGGCAACAAATAGTGCGGAATCAGGAAAAAGTCTAGCCTCGAGTACAAATTGTGCGGTGCTGAGAAAAATGAATAATCCCTCGCACTAGGGTTAAGGACACGCCAAGGATCTATCAGTTGGTGAGAGTGTAAAAGTTTTTTGATTCCCCTAAGTTTGGGGTATGAAATATAAGAGTGGCCCTTCGAGGTATCCAGCAAGGGCTCTAGGGTGAGGTTGAAATCCCCGCCCACTATCAACTTGCCTTCAGCAAACTCGGTCATCTTATCAAATACCTCCTCAAGAAACGTGACCTGTCCAGTGTTAGGGGAATATATGTTAACAAAAGTGTACAACTCAGGTCCAATCCTCCCCTTAACAAACAACCATCTCCCGTCTCCACCACTCAGGACACCCACCTCTTCCCAAGGAGTAGATCTGGCCAGCAGAATACTAACCCCTCTAGACCGCGAGTCCGGGGATAGGCTATGATACGAGGTCGGAAATACCCTGTTCTTGAGTGCCGGGGGGTTCGCAGCCCTAAAGTGGGTCTCCTGAAGAAGAGCCACCTGCGCCTTCAGTGCTTTAAGGTTGTTTAGGACCAGTGATCTCTTCTCTGGGGTGTTCAAGCCCTTTACATTAAAAGATATCAGGTTAAGATCACTCATGTTAGCAATAGTGTTTCAGCTATATACGGGAGAAGAGAAATGCCAAAGGTCTACTGAGAAGGGAGGGGGGGGACAAAATGGGGGGAAAGGTATGACAGGGAGGGAGGGGGATAGTAAGACAGACAGGGATAGAACAAAACAGTCAATACAGAAGCACCAAAATTTAGCTCAAAACTGAGCAGGGGGAAAACGAACTAATGGGCACTGCCCTAGGTTTCAGCTCGCCCCTATATAGAGGGGAGTTCAGACCAGCCTAAGTGGGGAACGATGTCCAACAACGAACAGACAAGCAATTGCTAACGAGAGAACAAACTATCAGAGGAAGTTTAACTGTAACGTCATGTGTGTTGTGAAAAGCCCAGGTTCCGCGCACTAGGAAGAAGCTAATATCCGCTACGTGCACCAGCCGAGCCGCAAAGACCAGCATTTCACAAGGGGATTTCTGAGGCCATAAAGTCCTCCACATCCCCACCAGTACTTAAAGTGCAGAGTGCACAACAGCTCCACCGGTGCCCAGCCAAGCCCCGCACGCCAGCCGGCCACACAACAACTTAAACGTTATGAGTAGTAAGCATTTGCACAAAGACTGAAGCTAAATGTATAGGACAAGGAGACAGTCCTCTGATTGAGTATTAGGAGATGGATCAGGGCTCGCTATCCGTCGGTCCAGGGCGCCCAGCGTTTCGGGCTCTAGGTCTGGCGGCTCTGGGTCGTCGACAGGGTTCCCTTCGTGGTCTCGACATGCCGGACTCCGGAACCGAGAGGAGCCAATTGGGCACCGAGACCGGGTCGCACCCCAGAAAGGAGAAAAGGCCCTCCAAGTCTCGATAAGTCTTGAGGAAATATGTATCCCGATTCTTAGTAATTATCAGGTGGAAGGGGAATCCCCAGCGGTACGAGGCACCTGAGTCCCTGATAGCGTCCAATACGGGCCTCAACAATCTTCTCATTTGAAGCATACGCCTGGACAAGTCTGGGAGGATTTGTATTTGAGCGCCATCAAATTCCACGGGGCCATGTCTCCAAGCCCTGCGAGCGATTTCTTCTTTGACTCTGAAGTAATGCACCCTACAAATCACATCCCTAGGGCGTGCCGGATCTGGACTACGGGGACCCAAAGCCCTATGCGCCCTGTCGATTTCAATCGGGGCATCAATATTTCTCTCAAGAAGTCCATTGAAGATGGTGGTGATAATTTGCTTCACATCTTCTGTGCCAGATGCCTCTGGAATGCCTCGGAGCCGGAGATTATTGCGGCGATGTCTATTTTCTAAGTCATCGTGCTGTAGCTGCAGCTGGAGAATTTGGGCGTTCTGCGCCTCAATTCGGGCTGACAATTCGGCGAAGGCTTCCTGGTTGGCTGACTGGTGTATTGTGACTCTGGAATCGATGGTCTGGAGATGCCCCCGTACTTCCGCAATGTCCTTCTTGTACGCCTCCTCGTATTTTGATATGAGCGCCTCAAAGTCCGCTCTAGTAGGAATGGATCTTAAGAAGGAGAGGGTTTCTGTGTGAATGTTGCTAGCTCGGGTCGTGCCCTCGCTACCGTCACTCAGATTTGGTGGCCGAGCCGGCGAGCAGAAGGGGGTAGGGGATGGAAGGGCAACCTCCTCGTTAAAGGATAAGTCTCCTGCATGTGGGGGAAACTCCTCCTGCGAGAATGCCAGCACGGCTGTGGGACCGAGGACTGTAGAGCCTCCCGTGGTCTGCTGTGACACGGACAAGTCACAGTAGTGGGCTGGATGCGAGCATAGCTGGGGTGCCGGGCGGCAATATGGCGCAGGGTCTCCACCCCCTGTCCGGCCTGGGGCGGCTTTCTGGGCTCGAGACTCTCTGAGGGAGGGCGCCAGCTGGAGGTGAGAGTATGGTGCAGGATGGCCCCAGCGGCACACCTGGGGGCCCACGGCCACCGGGGTCTCCTGAATCAGGGGCATATTTTCCTAGCCTGTCAGCGGCCACCTCCCTCCAGCTGACACTTTGGGGTGTGAGGGAACCAGGAGTGTACGGGGGCACTTGTTTCCCAGCATCTTCCACAGAGGGGACAAATGGGAATCCCCCTGGGATTTCTTCTATGGGGCTTATAGTGCCCCCCCCCTCGTACCTTGGCTCAAATGAGTTTTGGCTGCTGCCTGTGCCGTCCGCTCCATTCTTCCCAGCCGCCATCTTCATTGGCCCTCGCGCCGGCAGTACTGCTCCGTGCTGGCGCTGGGCCCCACCATGCATCATTCCAGGTCCGCATCCGTGGAAGCCTGCAGCAGCTCCTCTCCCGCCGACAGCTGCGGGGGCGTTTCCCGCCACCTCCCGCTCAACAGACATGGCGGGGGTCATCTGCCCCCCCCCCCCGGCCCCGGCCCCGGCCTCCACTCTGGGTATGGAAGTCTCTGCAGACCGGTGCTGCTCCCCACATGCCACCGCCTCCATCTCCACTTCTCCCGCGGACGGCGGAGATGCCGGACTGCCCGCCCGCCGCTCCGCAGCCGGTGAGTGCTCCTCTTCAGCTGCTGATGACCCCGATGAGGGAGATGCTGTGAGCGCCGCCACGTGCTCCATCCCGCCCGCGCTCCGGACAGCCGGTGGTCTCCCCACCGATCCGTTGCTCGATCGGACCTGTCGGTTCCCCTTGTCCTTCTTCTTGGACTTCCTCCCCTTCATGCCAAAGGGTGATTCGCTCCAGGAAAGCCCTGATTAATTTAGATAAGCCCTGGGCCACTCGGGAGCTCAGGACAACACGTCTACTCCATTCAGAGGTTAGGCCACCCCCGGGATTTTAATTTTTATTCTGTTTGCCTTGCGGGGTGTTCCTTTTGGACCGATCCAAGATGCTGTCTGGCTGTCTTTTACCATTCAAGTTGTCCTTCTGGGACTGTTATTTCAGTCAGGCGTGTGTCGGAGCGGGCGACTCTGTTTAGCTAGCCCTCGTTCCATTGATATGCTCCAGGATAAGGCAGTGTTCTGCTTTACGCCGGACCTTCTGCCTATGGTGGTGTCTCAGGCTCAGGTATTTTAGACATTGTCCTTCGTCTGTGCTATTATTCCTAGTAACGCTGAGGCAAGGGGATCTACTTTCCCTCAACAGGTGCTGGAATTTTTTTCCTGGATTGTCTCTTGTCCCTTAGGGGGACTGATGCCCCTTGGGGTTTGTGGACACCTCTGTATGTGCCTGATCTTGTCTGCTTCCAAGGGCTAAGCGGCCCTTGGTCTAGCCTTTACTTGGATGGTTGTCCCTTCTGGTCCTAGGGAAATTTGGCTTTTTCCTGGACTACTGTTAGCGTTTAATCTTGTCAGGCTGTTACTTAGGCCTATTCCTTTAAGGGGAAGAGTTTCTTCTCACCTTATTCTGATTCTACTGGTGCCTTGGTATTTTTGGCCTTCAGCTCCAGGTTTGGTGGAACAAGTTGCTAGACCGCTACTTGTTTTTTGTTAGTACCTTTTCAAGGGATTTTAAGTTGTTGACACTTAGAGCTTTGCTCATGTCGCTCTTGGTAGCAAGGTTGCAGGTGACAGTACTTTTACTGTCTGCTGTGCCTTTTTTGTTGGGGATCCCACCCTACTTTATGGACACTGCTATTGGATGTCCCAAGTGTAAGTATTATATCTGGAGCAGAACGTACTGTATACTTTTACTAATACAATTCTGTGAAATACTCACCTGTAGAATTGGTATTATACGTATACAGTACGTCCTGCTCCACCCCACCCTGGTTTTTGCATTATTCTGGATCCCCTGTATGGTGATTGTTATCATTGTTATCTTTACCAGTTGTTTTTTGGTGGTTAAATTCTCCCAGCTTCTTGTTCACTGCTTTTCAATGCTGGGGATTTGTGGGAGGTCCCTCGGTATATGAAGGGCCGGGAGGAGCCTGTTGTCAGGGTCCGCTTACCAGTCTCCCGTTCCAGCGGCGTCTCGGGTCCTCAGCCGCGGCGGGCGGCAGCTTCTGTTCCGGCTGGCGTGCACGCGCCTCCCTCCTCAGCCGGCGGCTCCAGCGTCGTCTCTCGTGCTCACGAGCGTGCGCAAGCACGTTCTGTTTATACCCTCCGGCGGCGCTGCTCTCAGCGCGGCCGCCGGAGGAAGGTTAATTAAATTAAAGGCCCAGCTGCACTAAGGGGAGTGCCCCACTGGGACTGGGCCAATCGGCTGCTTTTGAGTTCTGGGCTGTACGCCCTGTGTGGACCAATCCTTTTGTAGTTCTCAAGTTGCACCAATCACCACACTGATTCTCCAGGGCCAATGATGCCTGATCCCTATATAACCTCACCCCAGTCAGTTTGTCATTGCCTGTTATAGCGCTTAGACCCTTGTTGTTACTTACCTTGATATTGATCTACATTCCTGTTGCCGACCCTTGCCTGCCTTTGACCATCCTCGATCTACATTCCTGTTGCCGACCCTTGCCTGCCTTTGACCATCCTCGATCTACATTCCTGTTGCCGACCCTTGCCTTGAACCTAGACCACGATCTGTCTATTGCAATTGTTCTGTCGCCACCTCAGATCTACTGTTGCCAACCTCCAGCCTGTCCTTGGACTCAAATTCGGGCTACCCAATTCCACTTCCAGCCGCGGGTTCTCCAGTCCTCTGTACAGTAAGGCTTCATCCTTTGAGCCATAGAAGTCCTGGGGGCAACCGATCCCGAGCAGGCGTGCTCTGCGTCTCGGCAAGCGGGGGCTCCTATAGGTGAAGCTGGCTGCGGAGATTGGGGGTTGAGGTCCTTACCAAGAGAGCTGAAGTTATCCAAGTGGTTAATTGCGGTTCCTGGAGCGTGACATTATAACAGGCCACAAAGTTTAATATGGAAGACCTGGTACAGCAAGTTCAGGCGATGGCCACTGCTATCAATCAACTTGCCCAGAGAGTGGCCAATCAAGAAACCCGCCAGATTACTACACCCGCTGTACCACCTCATATTCCTGAACCAAAGGTTCCTTTACCAGAAAAATTTTTTGGAGACCGGGCCGGTTTTTCGAACTTCAAGAATTCATGTGAACTCTATTTCAGGCTGCGGCCTTTATCTTCAGGCACAGAAACTCAACGGGTGGGTTTAATCATCTCTCTGTTACAAGGAGACCCTCAGTCATGGGCTTTCAGCTTGCTTCCTGAAGATCCTGCCTTACATTCAGTTACATCATTTTTCTCGGCCATGGGAGTGCTTTATGCGGATCCAGATCGACGGTCCACGGCAGAGAACAGGCTTCGGACTCTGAAGCAGGGTCGGAATTCTGCCGAGGACTACAACACTGAGTTCCGGCGCTGGGCAGTGGAGTCTACTTGGAATGATCCAGCCCTATGTAGCCAATTCCGTATGGGGCTTTCTGAGAATATTAAAGATGCCTTGGTCAACTTTCCCACTCCAATAGATTTGGATCAACTCATGCAGGTCTCCATCAAGATCGATAGACGTCTCAGGGAGAGAGCCAGGGAAAGGGTTAGAGTTACCACTCCCTTTAGGTCGTCACAAACTCCCAACCCTTCAACTCCTGGTGGGGTAAACGCCTCTTCCCCCTCTCAAGAGGAGCCAATGCAGGTTGGCAGAGCTCGTCTTTCTCAGGACGAGAAACAACGGAGACGGTCTTTGGGTCTTTGCCTCTACTGTGGGTCCCCGGGGCATTTTGCCAGGTCTTGTCCAAATAAGGGGTATTCGGCGGGAAACTTTCTCGCCTAGATCAGGAAGAGGGTACTGATCTAGGTGGGTTGAAGCACTACTCTCATCACGATAAGATGTTAATTCCTACGGAGCTTTTCTGGGGTCTTTCCAAACAGGCAGCATTTGCTTTTGTCGATAGCGGAGCTGCAGGTAACTTCCTGGATCGGAACGTAATTTCCATCCTGGGAGTTCCACTGGTACCCCTTGAAAAGTCTCTCCAGGTTCTGGCCATAAATGGGAAAGCTATCCAGGGAGGACCGGTCAGTCACAAGACCCCTCCTCTCAAATTGGTGGTTGGCTCATCTCATTCTGAACACATAGAATTCCTGGTGTTTGATTGTCCTGAAACACCAGTAGTTTTGGGATACCCATGGCTAAAGCTCCATAATCCCATGTTTAGCTGGCAGTCTGGAGATCTGGTTAGGTGTAGTGAGTACTGCAAGTCACATTGCTTCTCCACTGTCCTTAGGAGTGTTCAGATTTTGCCCCAGGAACTACCTCTGCCTTATACAGATTGGGCAGATGTTTTTTCTGAGCGATCTGCTGATAATCTTCTCCCACACAGAACCTATGACTGTCCCATCGATTTACTTCCTGGAACTATTCCTCCTAGGGGGAAAATTTATAATCTGAATCGAGCAGAAGAACAGGCTATGAAGGAATATATTTCGGAGAATCTGAATAAGGGCTTTATCCGCCCGTCAACATCTCCGGCGGGTGCTGGCTTCTTTTTTGTTGAAAAGAAGGATGGGGGTTTAAGGCCCTGCATAGATTATAGAGCACTGAATAAGATCACCATAAAAAATCGTTATCCCCTTCCCTTAATAGGTGATTTATTTAATCAGGTAGTGGGGGCTCGAATTTTTTCTAAACTAGATCTAAAGGGGGCCTACAACCTGATCCGTATACGGCAAGGGGATGAATGGAAAACGGCTTTCAATGTTAAGGATGATCATTACGAATATTTAGTCATGCCTTTTGGTCTTTGCAATGCTCCTGCGGTCTTTCAAGACTTTGTTAATGACGTGTTTCGTGACTATTTGGGTAACTTCGTAGTGGTTTATTTGGATGACATCCTAATTTTTTCCAAAAACCTTTCCGAACTGGCATTTGATGAATGGCGTAATTGGTTGGAGGGTTCCTTACATCCTATCACTGTATATACCGATCACAAAAATCTCGAGTATATAGGCTCCGCCAAGAGGTTGAATTCTCGACACGCCCGTTGGGCATTATTTTTTTCGCGTTTCAATTTTATTATTACCTTTAAGCCGGGCGTAAAAAATACTAAAGCCGATGCTCTGTCGCGCATGTTTGGTGAGTGTAAAGATCGGGGAGATACTGGTGAGCCTATCTTACCTGCAGGTTGTGTAGTCGGGGCCTTGCTCCCTGATCTCTCTAATGTGTTGGCGCCATTCCAAGATAAATCTTCTGTAAATGTACCTCTAGGATGTCATTTTGTACCGCCGCATTTGCGTTCTGATGTAATCCGTGAATTCCACGACGCAAAAACTGCTGGGCATCTGGGAGTTCATAAAACTTTTATTTTAGCTCGACGCCACGTATGGTGGCCTTCTATGAGACGTGATATCACTACCCTTATTGACGCATGTTCCCTTTGTGCACGAAGTAAGGGGGTACACAAGGCCCCTAGTGGTTATCTGATTCCCCTTGAGATCCCTAAAGAACCATGGTCTCACATTTCGATGGACTTTATTGTTGATTTGCCTCTTTCACATGGGAACACTGTGATTTGGGTGGTCGTCGATAGATTCAGTAAGATGGCTCATTTCATTGCTCTACCCAAGCTACCCTCGGCTCCTGAACTTTCGCGCTTATTCATCTCGCATATTTTTCGGCTTCATGGTATTCAAGTAAATATTGTTTCCGATCGGGGTGTGCAGTTTATATCACGATTTTGGAAAAATTTTTGTTCACGCTTGGGGATTCAGGTTTCTTTATCCTCCGCATATCATCCCCAGTCTAATGGGCAGACTGAAAGAACAAATCAAAGCTTAGAACAATATTTAAGATGTTACATCTCTGACACTCAGGAGCAGTGGTCGGAATTTATTGACTTTGCCGAATTTGCGTATAATAATGCGCCGAGTGACAGTACTAAAATATTCCCTTTCTTTTGTAATTATGGAAAGAATCCTAAGGCTTCTTCTATTTCTGCAGCACCTTCTGATTTTCCGGTGTTAGAAGAGTGGCTTCAGAAACGGAAGGATATTTGGGCACGCGTCCAGGAACATTTAGAAACTATGCGCGCTAAATATAAGAAATTTGCTGATCGTCGTAGATCTCAGGAACCTATCCTTCAGTGTGCAGACCTTGTCTGGGTTTCCACTAAGAACATCGCTCTCCGGCAGCCGCCTTATAAACTGGGTCCTAAATTTATCGGTCCTTACCCCATTATCAGGAAACTTAATAATGTGACCTTCAAAGTTCAGCTCCCTCCTACTATGACAATTTCCAACTCGTTTCATGTATCACTGTTGAAACCAGCTAAAAACTCTTCTCCTGCTGGTCCTCCTCCTGTTTTAGTGGATAATGTGCAAGAGTATGAAGTGAACAAGATTCTGGATTCGCGTAGGGTTCGCAATACGTTACAGTATTTTATTGATTGGGTTGGTTACGGTCCTGAGGAGAGGTGCTGGGTTTCTTCTTGTGATGTCCATGCCAGGGCTCTTGTACGGAAATTCCACCGTGACAATCTGGGGAAGCCGGGTGAGGGTCCGGAGGGGGGGGGGGGGTAATGTCAGGGTCCGCTTACCAGTCTCCCGTTCCAGCGGCGTCTCGGGTCCTCAGCCGCCCGCTCCCGCTGCGCAGCCACCTGTCCGACGGCCGCGGCGGGCGGCAGCTTCTGTTCCGGCTGGCGTGCACGCGCCTCCCTCCTCAGCCGGCGGCTCCAGCGTCGTCTCTCGTGCTCGCGCGCGTGCGCGAGCACGTTCTGTTTATACCCTCCGGCGGCGCTGCTCTCAGCGCGGCCGCCGGAGGAAGGTTAATTAAATTAAAGGCCCAGCTGCACTAAGGGGAGTGCCACACTGGGACTGGGACAATCGGCTGCTTTTGAGTTCTGGGCTGTACGCCCTGTGTGGACCAATCCTTTTGTAGTTCTCAAGTTGCACCAATCACCACACTGATTCTCCAGGGCCAATGATGCCTGATCCCTATATAACCTCACCCCAGTCAGTTTGTCATTGCCTGTTATAGCGCTTAGACCCTTGTTGTTACTTACCTTGATATTGATCTACATTCCTGTTGCCGACCCTTGCCTGCCTTTGACCATCCTCGATCTACACTCCTGTTGCCGACCCTTGCCAGCCTTTGACCATCCTCGATCTACATTCCTGTTGCCGACCCTTGCCTGCCTTTGACCATCCTCGATCTACATTCCTGTTGCCGACCCTTGCCTGCCTTTGACCATCCTCGATCTACACTCCTGTTGCGACCCTTGCCTTGAACCTAGACTACGATCTGTCTATTGCAATTGTTCTGTCGCCACCTCAGATCTACTGTTGCCAACCTCCAGCCTGTCCTTGGACTCCCGTCTTACGCTCAAATTCGGGCTACCCAATTCCACTTCCAGCCGCGGGTTCTCCAGTCCTCTGTACAGTAAGGCTTCATCCTTTGAGCCATAGAAGTCCTGGGGGCAACCGATCCCGAGCAGGCGTGCTCTGCGTCTCGGCAAGCGGGGGCTCCTATAGGTGAAGCTGGCTGTGGAGATTGGGGGTTGAGGTCCTTACCAAGAGAGCTGAAGTTATCCAAGTGGTTAATTGCGGTTCCTGGAGCGTGACACCTGTTTTTGCATGTCTGCAGTGCACAGCGCCATCTGGCGGAGGATAACCCAAGTGTAAGTATTATATCTGGAGCAGGACGTACTGTATACGTATAATACCAATTCTACAGGTGAGTATTTCACAGAATTGTATTTTCCGGATCTGATCACTCAAGGTCAACTTCGTTACCCCAATTTACAAACGCTGGCCTTGACGGCGTGGTTGCTGAAACCTCCATCTTAAGGGAGGAAGGTTTGTCTGATGCTGTGATTCAGACACTTGTTAGAGCCAGGAAGAGATCTTCCTCTAACATCTACTACAGGACTTGGAGGTCCTGTATTGACTGACGTGAGGCTAGGGCTTTGCCTTGCAGGGTGTTTTTGTTCCTAGGATTTTGGATTTTCTTCAACACGGTCTGGACCTGGGGTTCCAGCTTAGTACCTTGAAAGGGCAGGTCTCTGCCCTTGCGGTCTTCTTTCAAAGGTCTTTTGCTCTGCGTCCCTTGGTTAAGACTTTTTTCCAGGGGGTCACTCATGTGCGGCCCCCTAGAAAGCCTTTGTTGCCCGTTTGGGATTTGAATTTGGTTCTGTCGGCCCTCTGGGGCCTCCTTTTGAGCCGGTGCAGGATGTTGCACTTTCTTTGCTTACACAAAAGGTTGCCTCTTTGGTGGCTATTACATCTGTTCGTCCTGTCTCTCAGATGTCCTGCACTCTTTGGATGTAGTTCCTTGTGTGAAGTGCTATTTGGTGGCTACTTCTACTTTTCGTAAGACGGACGCCTTGTTCGTGGTGCCCTCCGGGCCCAGGAAGGGTTTTGGCGCCCGCCAAGTCTACCATTAGTAAATGGATACGTCAGGCCATTGTTGGGGCCTATTCTGCCAAGGGGAAGGTTCCCCCTTTTCATATCACTGCTCATTCAACTCGTGCTGTTGGGGCTTCTTGGGCTTTTCAGTACCAGGCCTCTGTTGAACAAGTTTGTAAGGCTGCTACTTGGTCTTCTGTTCATACTTTTTCCAGGTTTTATAAGGTTGATGTGCGGGCTTCAGCGGATGCTGTTTTTGGCCGCAAGGTTCTGCAAGCTGCAGTGGTTTAAATTTGTGCATTATTGCCTTTTTGGGATCCCCACCCATGTTGGACACTTGCTATTGGATGTCCCATATGTCATGAATATTGGAAGTAGGGTGTGTGACATACTTAGAATAATACCATTTTGTGCTTACTCACCTGTAAAATGGGTATTATAAGTATGCCACACACCCCGCTTCACCCCGCCCTTATTGTATTCTGGATCCTTTATATGGTGAACCTTTTATTGTTAAGATTTTTTCTGCTTGCCTGCCTGAAACCCCAGGGTCACTGGTAAACTCACCTTTCCCAGAAGCTCCCACTGCTCCTCTGCTGTCCACCGCTGCTTCCCTGTAAATGAGACATGCTCCTACACCCATTTGTCTAGGCTGGGGTTGGGGACAGGATTGCTTCTCAGTTTAGATGGAAGCCGAAGGATGCAGCCTCAAAAATGCCTGGTGAGAGAAAACCATTTATATTTATTTATTTGTAAACCTGGTTGCTGCAACTTGTTGCAGAAGCGTGGCAGCCAGGTTTACAAATAAATAAATATAAATGGGGTCAGGGGCGGTTAGGAGATTAGAGGGTTTAGTTTCGCTTTAACCCTTTCAGTGCACAGCACGTAGTTTCTACGTGCTCGCTTTCACTCCTTTTATGTGCCAAGCATGGGTTCCCAATTTTTTTTATTTAACCCTTTATAATGTGGATAGTAGTTGTATTTTATTTGTAAATGTTATAAAGTGCTCTTTTCAGTTTGGGGGATCTCTTGGACAGGAACAGGAGGCTACTGATACATATTTGGTACCGATGTAATCAGAAGAAATGGGGCTTTCACATGCAATATGCTTTTCTTTAGTAAAACAAATGTTTTATTTAAAATAAAGGAGACAATTAAAATTAAAAAAAAAAACATTTCTAAAAGTAGCTATGCATGTTGGGTATTGTTCTACTTCTTGGGAGACCTTGCACTTTTGGATTTAGCATGTTTTTTCTTGTTTGCATATTGATATTTTAGGAAAAGGTGTATTCTTAGTATACAGTATGTCCTGCTCCAGATAAGATTCTTTACTCTTCGGTATTACTGCAGAGACCGTGAAATTGGCTCCTCCCGGCCCCTCAAATACCCGGGACCTCCCACAAATCCCCAGAATTTCTCTGCAGTCTGGACTGCGAAGGACAAGAAGATGGCTGTCTCTTCTCGCAGGTGGGCGGGGCTATTAGCCTGCGGCCCTGTAGGACTATTCCCACCCGTTCCATTATTAATGTGCCTCCCAGCTTTGGCTGCGCTGGTGCGGGTGATGGTAGGCAGCACCGCTGTCAGGTGCTTAGGAGCGCTGCTCCACCGCAATCCCCCACCAAAGGGTAGGCGGTATAGGCATATGGTGAGCCTTTTATGGGATGCCCCTCCCGCACTATTGCCCCTTGCCCCTGTCTATCGGTGGGCCCTACGTTAAGTGGCCGCTGCCCTCCCTCGCTCTCCCTTGTAGCTCTCGGGGGGGGGGGGGTGCGTTGGTGATTCACTTGGATGGTGTGCTTATTGCTTTAGTTCAGTCTCCTCACTGACTTGGTTGCACTGGTTGCGGTTTGAATATGCCGCCGCTGCGCACGCTTCCACTGCGTTCCGTGGTTGGCAGCGGCATTACCTCAGGCACTGCTGTGCCTTCATTGGCTGCTTGTCACGTGTGCTGCTTCGCGCTCCTGGGGGGGCGGGGCCTGCGGATGGCGCGTTCCGCGTCACTGTCTCCGCGGCCCACCCCTCGAGGTATACTCGGTGCCATTTTTTCTGGATTCTGTCTGCTGCGTGGCTGGCGCCTACCTACCGCGGTCCGTGAATGCCCTCGCGGGCGGCTTTATTTTACCCTAATGTCATTTATGCATGTCGCTTATGGGGTTCTCTTCGCTTATGTCTTTCAGGCGGGTCAAACTCAATTGGTTTCTCCCGGCCCTACCCCCTCTTTTTAGTCATTAAACTTTGTGAGGCCTAGTGTGCTAATTACTCCCACTTCCCTAGCGGGCTATTGGGGCATCCCGGGTTGCTTTTATAGCGTGAATCCCTATTGGCCTAGTGTGCCGCTATAATCACCATATGGAGGCGTCTCAGGGTAATGTGCTCGGGGTTCCTTCGGGACAAGCCCGGCTGTGTGTAGCTTGTGGGGTGTCCCCTACAAGTGCTGACAATGTGCGGTTCTGTATACCTTGTGCCCAGCAGGTGCTTGCGCTGCAGCCTGTTTTACCAGCGGCTGGGCCTGCGCCACGTATGGCTTCACCTACTCCCCCAAGCTTAAATTTGACTCCCATTGAGCTGCATACCAGTGGGGAATCTCAGCCTGATGTGTCTGCTAGACTGGCTAGTGTTGAGAAGTTGCTTTCTAAAACCCTGGCGCGTAAGGCCTCTGCAAAAAAGCGGCACTTAACGCCTGATGTCATTCTTTTCCCTATGGAGGCTGAAGAGTTATTTGAACTGTCCGGTTATACCCCCTTGGAGGAAGGGGAGTTGTTCTCTGATTCGGAGTCATCTGATGAGAGGCCCAGGGGTCATGATGCTTCTGGCTCTGACCCCTGGGCCCCAGATGATACTGATAGGCTGTTGGCTCAGATTTTTGAGGTACTGTCTATCTCTCCCCTGGTCCCGGCTCCTAAGCAGCAGGGGGAATTGTTTCATACTGCTAAGCCACGTTTAGAGTTTCCGGAGCAAGCCCATTTTAATAATCTCATGCTCAAGGAATGGGAGCGTCCTAGCAGGCTCCCCGGAGTCCCTAAGAGTTGGGATAAGAGGTATCCCTTTTCTGCTGATGTGGTGAAGCGTTGGTCATCCCCTCCAGAGGTGGATGCCCCAGTCCTAGGGTTGTCTACCACCTCTGTCATGCATTCCCCTGATTCTACTACACTGCGGGATAGTGAGGACCGGCGTATTGATTCGCTGGCGTCCCATGCCTTTGCCTGTGTGGGGACGGTGCTGCGCCCGGTTTGTGCCTCTGCCATTACAGCGGTGGCTATTAGAACCCTGCTTAGAAGGGTCCTAGACGGTGCTCCTGATGATGTGTCTAGTGAAGAGTTTAATGCACTCTCTCGTTGTGAGGTTTTTGTGACTTATGTCCTCTCTGCCTTGGATGATCCTTTTAGGATGTGTGGCAGAGCCTCTGCCCTGGTGGTGGCTATATGCCGCTCGGTTTGGCTACGCCAGTGGGCAGCTGAGACCGCTGCCAAGAAGGCTCTCACTGGTTTTCCCTTCAAAGGGCTGCACCTATTTGGGGACCGCCTGGACCTGTTTGCTAAGGGAGGCAGGTTACCCCAGCGCAGGAGGCAGTCTCGGCCCTTTCGGGGCCCAGGCTCCTTTTCTTCCCCCTACCGTGGATCCAGACAGGGGAGAGGGGTCTCCTTTACTGGGGCCCGAGGAGATTTCTGGGGTAGGGGCAGAGGACGTGGACGCCCTTGGCTCATCCTGGTGCTCCAAGCCTAAGCCTTCTCCCAAGCCCCCTCAGGCATGAAGGGGCGCTCTCACCCATCCGGGTGGGGGGACGGCTTCAGCATTTTGCTCACGTTTGGAGGCTTCATGTCTCAGACCAGTGGATTCAGGAGGTAGTGTCCTCCGGTTACAAGATAGAGTTTGCTGCCTGGCCGCCCCCAAGATTCATCGGATGTCTCAGGACCCCATGTCAGCTCGGGCTCTAATTCTGGCGGTGCAAAGCCTTCTGGAGCTGGGGGTCGTCTGTCAGGTCCCCTTGCGAGAAAGGAGCAAGGGGTTCTATTCCAACCTTTTCACCGTGCCCAAAAGAGATGGGTCAGTCAGGCCCACCCTGGACTTGAAGAGCCTCAACAAATTTGTCAGGTGCAGGCGCTTTCACATGGAAACTTTGCGCTCTATCAGTTGCCTGCGTCCAGGGGACTTCATGACCTCTGTGGACATCAAGGATGCTTACCTTCATATTCCTGTTTTTCCAGGTCATCAAAGATTCCTCAGGTTCGCTCTGGAGGATCAGCACTACCAATTTGTGGCATTGCCCTTCGGTCTCACTTCAGCTCCCAGAGTGTTCACCAAGGTGCTGGCAGGAGTGATGTCTCTGCTCAGGTCTCAGGACATTCGCGTGCTGCCCTATTTGGACGACATTCTCATCACTTCTCAGTCCCTGCATCTGGCAGAGTTGGATACTCTGCTAGTGGTGTCCACTCTGTTTGCAAGGCTGCTACTTGGTCTTCTGTTCATACTTTTTCAAAGTTTTACAAGGTTGATGTTAGGGCCTCAGCTGATGCTGCTTTTGGCCGCAAGGTTCTGCAGGCGGCAGTGGTCTGACCTGTCTGCTGTTACTTTTTTGGGGATCCCACCCTACTTTCCAGACACTGCTATTGGATGTCCCAAGTGTAAGTAATCTAATCTGGAGCAGGACGTACTGTATACTAAGAATAATACAATTCTGTGATTACTCTGTAGAATTGTTATTATGAGTATACAGTACATCCTGCTCCGCCCCACCCTTTGTTCATTATCCTTGGATAATTTGGCTCTGTTATCATTCTCCCGGCTTCTTGTTTAACTGCTTTTTCAATACTGGGGATTTGTCAGAGGTCCCGGGTATTTGAGGGGCCGGGAGGAGCCAATTTTGCGGTCTCTGCAGTCCAGCGCCATCTGGCGGAGTAATACCCAAGAGTAAAGAATCTTATCTTGAGCAGGACGTACTGTATACTCATAATAACAATTCTACAGGTGAGTAATCACAGAATTGTATTTTTTAATTCCGCTTTTTATACATTTTTTTAGAGAAACCGTTTCGGGGAGTCTCCTAGGCAGGAAAGGGTGTCTACCAAAACATTGAGAATGCACCTAACAGATGACAAACAAGACATTTCATGTTAAAGCACAGCTAAAAAAAAATATATAATTTTCCTGGGAAATCCCTTCAAAAATAACAGTTGAACATGTGAAGTGCAAAATGGTCTGGTAACAAAGGGTGACAAGATCTCCAGGTAGGCTGGCAGCGAAAGGGTTAATGGTTGTTCAGATGAAGGATGACCCCCTTGTTAGATGGGGTGAGTCTATTTGCTTTTTGTGCCTGTAGGAGGAAGGAAATCGCCTGTCTTTCCTGCAGCTACTGAATTTCCAAGACCAGCATGTGATTTACGATGCTTGTGCTAGTTTACACTTTTGTCTTGTCAGTTCCATAGGTATCCTCTGAGATCTCGGGGGTGGTCACTCCACTGTTGTGACTTGCAGGGGATCTGTGTTACTTGGAGGACCAGCTCGTCAGGGAATCTCCCGAGCAGGAAGCTTTGGGGATGTGGAGTCTGGCCCATCCTTTGATGCTTTGTCAGCTATCTAAGTTTTCATCATCCTTCATCTGATGGATTGTCCCTCCCTGGGAATGATCCCAGACTAAACACAAGCATGGTTATTTATTGATCCAACAGTTTGGAAGTTTTGGCCCTTACTGTGGACGATGGCTGACCACAGATGCTGATCCACCAGATGGAAAATTAGCAGAGCTGAGTGCGAGTTTTCTATTCCAAGTATACAGCACGTCCTGTTGCAGAATATTCCTTATACATGGGTTATACATCCACAAGATGGCTCAGGACTGCAGAAAAAGACTTGTGGCCACTCCCGGCCCCTTAAATAGCCAGGAACCTCCCACTAATTCCCAGAGTCTTTCTGCAGTCTGGACTGCGAAGATGAAGATGGCTCTCTTCTGCGCAGGGAGTGGGCTTTACCTAGGGCCCTGCAGGCTTATTTCCACCCGTTCTGGACCCACTGCCTCCCAGCCACGGCTGATGGTTCGTGTGAAGGTAGGAAAGCACTAGGGTCAGGTGCTGAAGGAGCGTTGCTACAGTCCGCAAGACCCTGTACCAAAGGGGAGTCAGCGACAGGCTTTTTATGGTGAGCCCCATTGGGATGCCCCCAGCCCCTTTATCTCGGGATATTTATCCCTCCTTCCCCCCCCTCCCTTTTCACACTGTTGGTTGTGCAGGACCCCCTCATTGCATTGCGCGTGATCGGCAGGGGACGCCCGGGGAGTACACTCTGGTGTTTTTACTACTGTGTTTTTTGTCTCTTGTGTGTGGTGTGTGCGGAGGCCGTAGTACGGCGCTCCGCGGTAGTCGGCGCTTTTACTGGGTTCTTTGTTTAACTGTCATGGCACCGGCGCGTCACGTGGCTCGTTTTCACGCTATTCCGGGGGGGGGGGGGGGGGTTATCGCCGTTGACGCGTTCCGCGTCATGCGCCCGCGGCCCGGCCATTTTGTGGCCCTTCCATTGTGGTGCTGCAACGCGGTTGGTGATCAGCTTATCTGTGCGCTTGCCGGCTTGGTCCGTGAGTCCCTTATGGGGGTTTTTATCTTTGGTTATTATTGTATGGCTAGGGATGCTTATGGTGTACTTTATTGTGTCTTGCAGGCGGGTTCCTTGACTGTGGCTCTCTCGGCCCTGCCTATTGCCAATCTCCCACTTCCCCTAGTGGGTTTTGGGGGGCATCCCAAATAGGGTGGCTGTTTAACTGTGTCCCTGTTCTGATTATTGTGCATACTTTTTGTAAAACTCACCATATGGAGGCTTTTGGGGATAATGTGCTTGGGGTTCCATCGGGACAAGCTCGGCTGTGTGTTGCGTGTGGGGTTACCCCTATAAGTGAGTGTCAGGGTATGTGTAA
The DNA here is from genome assembly GCA_027917425.1 of Gastrophryne carolinensis. Taxonomy (NCBI): domain Eukaryota; kingdom Metazoa; phylum Chordata; class Amphibia; order Anura; family Microhylidae; genus Gastrophryne; species Gastrophryne carolinensis. The sequence continues at coordinate 119,936,479 of CM051238.1, forward strand.
CCTGCGCCCATCAGGTACTTGCGCTGCAGTCTGGGTCGCCTGCTACGGGCCCTGGTGCGGCGCCCCCTCTGGCTTCACCTACCCCCCCACGCTTGCATTTGACCCCCAGCAAGGGGCATACTAGCGGTGAGTCTCAATCGGATTTGGCTGCACGTGTGGCCAGCATTGAAAAGCATATTGCTGGGTCGGACCCGCGTAAGGCTTCTGCCAAGAAGCGGCATCTATCCCCCACTGTTTCCCTCTTCCCTGTTGAGGCTGAGGAATTTTTTGACATCTCGGGTTATGGTCCCCTTGAGGAGGGGGATCTATTCTCTGATTCAGAATCATCTGAGGAACAACCTAGGGTGTATGGTGATACCGGGTCTCCTTTTGGAGAAGACCAATGGTCCTCAGATGACACTGACAGGTTATTGACTCACATTTTTTTTTTGAAGTGCTTTGTATTTCCCCTGCTGCAGTGGCTCCGCAGCAGCAGAGTGAGCTTTTTTGCACAGTGAAGCCATGCTTGGAGTTCCCTGAGCAGACTCACTTTAATAATCTGGTGCTCAAGGAATGGGAACAGCCTAGCAAGCTACCTGGGGTGCCCAAGAGTTGGGACAAGGTGGAACCTTTCCTGCTGATGTGAAGTGTTGGTCATGTCCTCCTGAGGTGGACGCGCCCGTTCTGGGGTTGTCAAATACATCTGTCATGCATTCTCCTGACACTACTACCCTGCGGGATGGTGAGGACCGGCGCATGGACCAGCTGGCTTGTCATGCCTTTGCCTGTTTGGGGACTGCGTTTGTGCCATTACTGCTATTGCTATTAAAGGTAGAGTATAGATCTCTCCTGCTTTGCTATGAATTTGTTTCATATGTTCTATCTGCTATGGATGATGCCATTAGAATGTGTGGGAGGACGTCTGCTCTGTTAGTGGCTATACGTCGCTCTGTCTGGCTGCGTCAGTGTGTAGCTGATAACGCTGCTAAGAAGGCTCTCACTGGTTTTCCCTTTAAGGGGCTGCGCCTCTTTGGTGAACGCTTGGACGTTTTCCAGGGGTGGTAGGTTACCTCAACGTAGGAGGCCTTCTCGGCCCTTTTGGGGGACTGCTGCCTCTCTCCCCTCCTTCCGTGCTTCCAGGGCTGGTCGAGGAGCTTCCTTTGCTGGAGCACGTGGAGATTATTGGGGCAGGGGCAGAGGACGTGGCTGCCCCGGCCTCTCCTGGGGTCCCAAGCCCAAATCCTCCCCTAAGCCCCCTCAGACATGAGGAGGCGCCCTCACCCATCTGGGTGGGGGAGGGCGGCTTCGGCTCTTTGCTCACGTCTGGAGGCGACTGTAGCAGACAGATGGATCCAGAAGGTGGTTTCCTCCGGTTACAAGATAGTTTGCAGCCTGGCCACCCCCAAGATTCCTCAGATCCCGGATGGCTCAAAACCCCCAAGCAGCTCAGGGCTTGCGCCTTGCGGTCCAGAACCTTCTGGAATCGGGGGTCATCTGCCCTGTACCTTTCAGGGAAAGGGGCAGAGGCTTCTATTCCAATCTCTTCACAGTCCCCAAAAAGGATGGGTCCCTCAGGCCCATCTTGGATTTAAAGTGTCTCAACAAGTTTGTCAGATTCAAGCATTTTCGCATGGAGACCCTGCGCTCAGCTGTCAATTCACTGCGCCCAGGCGACTTCATGACCTCCGGAGACATCAAGGACGCTTACCTTCATGTACCAATCTTTCCAGGTCATCAGAAATTCCTCAGGTTTGCTCTGGGAGATCAGCATTGTCAATTTGTGGCACTGCCGTTCGGTATCACCTTGGCCCCCAGGGTATCTGGCTCTGCTGAGAACTCAGGGCATTCGCATTCTCCCTTATTTGGATGACATTCTGATCTCGTCCCAGTCCTTCGATCAGGCAGGGTTGGATACCCAAGTCTTAAAGGAGACACAGCACTCAAACCAGTTAGCTTGCTGACCAACCTACAATCTGTCTCTAAACTTGGTTAAAAACAGAGGGCTCGGTCACACACATCTGCAGAAGTATGCTTAAAGTGGACCAACACCCAGGATTTTGACTATCCTGGGTCTTGGTCCACTTCGGTGGGGCACCCCCGATCGGGGTGCCCCGCTGTGTGAAACCCCCCCGAACCCCCCGAACTCACCTCTCTCCGGGCCGACGGACAAGCCGCGGACAAGCGGCTCCGCCGCCGCCCGCGTGTGCCCGCGCCAGCCATTCACGGACGGCCGGCGCGGGCACGCGCACGTCTAGAGGGGCGCGAGGGAGGCGGCGGCGGCCGGCCGCCGCCGAAGATAAGGTGAGAAGTTTGGGGGGGTTTCACCCCGCGGGACATCCCGATCTCGGATGTCCCGCGGGGAGGGAGGTGATCGGCCCGGGAATCTTATAGATTCCCGGGCCGATCACCGGTGGGTGTTGGTCCACTTTAAGCTGCGCCACCAGTGCCAAGGTGCCCCTGTGAGGTGCAGTCTTAACTCTAATCTCTGAGAGCCCCATTTGGGACATACAATGCAATAGATAAATTGGGAGCAGGCTTACCTGAGGTTGCCCTAAACCTCAAGTGCAAGCCATGGGGTGGAAGGGTCAAAGACCTTGCAATACAGCCTAGACCCCACACACCATGTGCTTGCACAAATTCAAAAGAAACAAAGAAGGGGTGGCAGCCGCTCAGACCATTTTATAACTTACCTGGGAGGTGCACGTTAGCAGGGCAATTAGGATACAAAAGTCTTAAAGGAGCCACAGCACTCAAACCGGTTAGCTTGCTGACCAACCTACAATCTGTCTCTAAACTTGGTTAAAAACAGAGGGCTCGGTCACACACATCTGCAGAAGTATGCTTAAGCTGCACCACCAGCGCCAAGGTGCCCCTGTGAGGTGCAGTCCTAACTCTAATCTCTGAGAGCCCCATTTGGGACATACAATGCAATAGATAAATTGGGAGCAGGCTTACCTGAGGTTGCCCTAAACCTCAAGTGCAAGCCATGGGATAGAAGGGTCAAAGGGTTGTGGATACCCAGGTGGTGGTTACCACACTAGAGTCATTCGGCTGGGTGATCAACCATCCCAAGTCTTCTCTGTTCCCGTCTCTGGTGAGGTCCTTTCTGGGCATGAAATCTCAGGTCAAGGTTTTTCTCCCTCAACAGAAGGTGGAGAGTCTTCAAGCTCAGGCCCAGTTTCTTCTTTCTTGTCCTCATCCCTTCATCCGGCAGGGGATATAACTGGTGGGCCTGATGGTGTCTTGCTTCGAGGCGGTACCCTATGCTCAGTTTCACATGAAACCTCTGCAGCTGCACCTCTTATCAGTGTCGGGACCCTGTGTCCCTGGATCAGGTGTTTGCTCTGTCCCCCCTGGCCAGACGGTCCCTCTTGTGGTGGCTGGACTCAAGGAACCTCTTGGTGGGCAGAACCTTTCTGTCCCCTTGCTGGGAGACTGTAACAACAGATGCCAGTCTGACAGGTTGGGGGGGGGGGTTCTGGAAGTCCTTGAAATTCCAGGGTCAGTGGGGCCCCCAGGAGGCCCATACTTCTATCAACATGCTGGAACTGAGGGCGGTAAGGTTGGTTCTCGCCCATTTGACCCCTCACCTTCGGGGTCGGGCTGTTCAGATCCGCTCGGACAACCAGACGGCGGTTGCCTACATAAATCATCAGGGAGGGACCCGGAGCAAGAGGGGCCTCAAGAGGGCTCTCAAGGAAGTGTCTCTGATACTGTCATGGGCGGAGGAGAATGTTCCCTGCATCTCGGCAGTGTACATCCCGGGGGTAGAAAATCTGGAGGCGGATTCCCCGAGCAGGGGGACTTCTCGTCTGGGAGAATAGTCCCTCAGCAGCAGGGTGTTTTGCTCTGTGTCACCGCTGGGGTTAGCTGGATGTGGATCTGTTTGCGTCCCGTCACAATCACAAACTTCCAGTCTTTGTCTCTCTGTCCCCGGATCCTCTGGCCTTGGCCATGGATGCACTAGCATTGTCTTGGAGGAGGTTTCATCTCCTCTGTGTTCCCTCCGTTTCCTCTGCTGGGCAGGGTGGTACGCAAGATAGCCCAGGAAGGGGTGCCAACCATCCTGGTGGCCCCCTGTTGGCCAAGAAGGGTGTGGTTCGCAGACATCGTGCAGCTGGCAGTAGATCAGTACGTCCTGCCCAAGGACCCAGACCTGCTCACTCAGGAGCAGCTGTGCCATCCCAATTTACAAACGCTGGCTTTGACGGCTTGGCTGTTGAAACCTTCATCTTGATGGAAAAAGGGGTTACCTGCCTCTGTGGTTGACACCATGATTAGGGCTAGGAAGAAGTCCTCGTCCTTTATCTATTTCAGGGTCTGGAATGCTTACATTGCATGGTGTGAGTCTTTTCCCTGTAGGGTGTTTTCTATTCCCAGGATTCTGGAATTCTTGCAGCATGGTTTGGATTTGGGCCTTCAACTTAGTACCCTCAAGGGCCATGTTTCAGCCTTGGCTATTTTCTTCCAAAGGTCTGTTGCCAACCACCGTTTAAGACTTTTTTCCAGGGGGTTACTCACGTGCGCCCGCCACGTAAGCTTTTGTTACCAGTCTGGGATTTGAATTTGGTTTTATCTGCCATGCAAGGTTCTCCTTTTGAGCCTATTTGTGAGGCTGCCTTGCCTATTTTGACTCTTAAGGTAGCCTTTTTGGTGGCTATCACTTCTGTTAGGCGTGTTTCTGAGTTGGCGGCGCTTTCCATTAAACCTCCTTACTTTGAGAGACACCAGGACAAGGTGGTGTTTTGGTTCAAGCCAGATTTCTTGCCTAAGGTTGTGTCAGCATTTCATCTCAATCAGGACATTGTCTTGCCTTCCTTGTGTCCTAATCCTAGTAACCCTAAGGAGAGGGTATTACATTCTCTGGACGTGGTTAGGACTTTAAAATTTTATCTGGTTGCTACTGAATCCTTCAGGAAGACTGATGCTCTTTTTGTTCCTCCTTCTGGACCTAGGAAGGGTTTGCCTCCGGCTAAATCCACCATCAGTAAGTGGATTCGTCAGGCGGTGATACGAGCCTATGCTGCTAAGGGGAAGGAGCCTCCCTTCGGCCTTACTGCTCATTCTACTCATGCTATTGGTGCCTCTTGGGCCTTTCAGCACCAAGCTTCTGTTGAACAAGTTTGCAAGGCCGCTACTTGGTCTTCTGTTGATACGGAAGTTTTACAAGGTTGATGTTAGGGCCTCAGCGGATGCTTCTTTTGGCCGCAAATTTCTGCAGGTGGCAGTGGTTTAAACTGCCCGCCGTTACTTTTGGGGATCCCACCCTACCTTACGGACACTGCTATTGGATGTCCCATGTGTAAGGAATATTCTGGAACAGGACATGCTGTATACTTGGAATAATACAATTCTGTGAGTACTCACCTGTAGAATTGGTATTATGAGTATACAGCACATCCTGTTCCACCCCGCCCTTTATCATTGTTCTTGGTTACCTCTGTATTGTGATTGTTCATTTGTATTCTTATTCATTTTTGATTCTCCCGGCTTCTTGTTAACTGCTTGTCAATACTGGGAATTAGTGGGAGGTTCCTAGCTATTTAAGGGGCCGGGAGTGGCCACAAGTTTTTTCTGCAGTCCAGCCCCATCTTGTGGATGTATAACCCATGTGTAAGGAATATTCTGGAACAGGACGTGCTGTATACTCATAATACCAATTCTACAGGTGAGTACTCACAGAATTGTATTTTTGTTAGGCTCTGGACTAGGTAGGGACCTGACGAGTCTTTTAGTCTGCATACATTCAGACAACATGCCTGTGGTTGCCTTCGTCAACATCAGGTTGGCACTAGGGGCACGTTACCCTTATGGAGGTGAATTGAATCAGATAATGGGTGGAAATCCATGTTCTGATCTCAGCGGTTCACCTTCCGGGAGTAGACAATGTGCTAGAGGACTTTATGAACGTGAAGACGATGGACCAGGAAGAGTTTATTGAAAGGTGATTTACCAGTCCCTGTGGGAATGCTAAATGTGGACCTTACGTAAGAGTGATTTCCCTAATCTACTCATCTGATTGATCATGTAACGGTAGTTACAGTGGTTAGACAGCGGTAGCAAACACAGTCCTTCAGTTGTAATCCAACGTGTCACGGTCACCCAATAATTCCACAAACACCCCAAATGCAGCTTAAACAAGGTTGTTTCACTTTATTGGAAAATGTAGCACATTTATTTATTTTGGGCTTCCAAAGGAAAAGTCACGGTATCAACTTATTACATTCACAGCCTCAGGTTAAAGCAGTAACAAAGGCAAATTCATACAAATTCAACTTTCTTAGCAGTAACTTCTACAAGAAAAGTCAAGGTATTAACTCTTTCAGCACAGTTCAAAGCTGTAAAATAATCACAGCAGACTGGGGGTTCTACCACCCCACTTTGAGATGACCACCAACTCTTGGCTTTGGCAGGTAACTACACATGGTAACAAGTGCTAAGGAAACCTTTTCCAGTACTTAGTTTCAGGGTGTCCTATGGTGCCACTTGTTGCTTGGCTTAGAATCAGGTCAGTGTCCAGGGACAACAATCCAAGATGGGATCAAGACTTCCCAGGGATTAAGGGTTTACAAACAGGGGTAGTCGCACCTTATCGAAGTCTAGGTACTTTTCTCGGCCTCTTCCACTCACACGGCAGATGGCTCCTTACAGTTAAATGCATTATAGATCCTATCCATATTGGGTCTCAGTTTTTATCCAAATAAGTTTATTCCTTGGGTGCCCGATGAAACTGAAGGAAAACATCCTGCATCCATCCATAGTCTCTTAACCAACTCTAAATCCAGACTTATATTTAACACCTCTGCAAAAAGATCTAATTTATAAATTTCAACCTTACCCCACTGACCCCCTTGACAATTGACCCCTGAACACTTGTTCGCTAGAGGTTCTATTCCTAATAAATATAGCCCCCTTCAATCTCCATATATTTCATTGTAAAACCACTAATGAGGATAGATGCTTTGAGGTGTGAGTAGACTCCCCTGATAGTTGCTTCAAACTGTAACCCAAAACCCATTTTCCCCCAAGAATCTCTTTAGATATTCCCTTGAAAGGCTATCAAAAACCTTTGATGTTGATAAATTTAATATATATAAATAATAATGGAAATGAATTAACTGTAAAAGCAGTGAGGCTATTCAAGAATATATGAAGAGTTTAAATGTGGCTTTGTTGCTTTCCTTGCATGTACTAGCATTACTAGCTATGGCTACTAGACCACTAATAAACAGGCTGCACTGGATGGACTAAAGTCTTATTCCACCGAGTAGAAGGTAAAGTCTCTGGCATTAGGGTCATATTTGTATTCCCTCCCCAGTTCACTGTACTCTACAATCTGGGGTACAAATCCTTAATCAATCCCCAGAAAATGCCGTTGGGGCTGATTTGGGACAAAGTAACAAATAACCAAAATTATTGCCCCTCCCCCAATTTTCCCCTTAACTAAGAGGTATCCACCCCCTACAGCAGTGGTTCTCACACTCTTTTTATGAAGTTCCAACTGAGTGCCCCTAAAAGGGAATCATTTATAAATGTTATCAAAATAAGTGTGCCACATGCTTCGTAGCACTTTTAAAGCAAGAATAACGTGTTACTGTTAAAATTAATACTGGGACCATCGGACCCTTAAATATGACCTAGCAAAAGATATTGCCATATTGCATTTTTTTCCTCAACACTTACAGAATAAGTGAGGTACTATCTGGTACTATTTTGGTAAATTGTTCTCCTTAATGTGTGTTTCCTGCAACAATAATATATCTGTTCCTACTGAAAGCTGTATTTCTCTCCTAATCCATTCCAGGCCGTTGGCTTCAGTAATGAATGGGCTAATTCCTGCCCGGAGGGTGTAGACTGCAAAATTGAAAAGGTGTGGCACCTCCCGGCCCTATATAGTTCCAGCTGCCTCATCACAAGCTAGTCTTCAAGATTGACTACAGGCCTTGGTGTGTTTCATCGCCTGGTGTGAAATCTAGAAAGTTTTCTTGTAGGAGGTTTCTGCCTCCATAAACCTTGAACTCTATAGAAGGGTCTGGAGAATGGACTCTAGTTTAGCACGCTAGGGGTGCATGTATCCACCTTGTCTGTTTCGTTTTTAGAAGCCATTTCCGAGAATAGGTTTAAACCTTTTTTTCTAAGGAGTCATTCATGTGCGTCTGAGGTGCAGGCCTATTCTGCCAATTTGAGGCTTGGACTTAGTATGTCGGCGCTCCAGGGTGCTCCCTTGAGCTTTTGGTGGTTGCTTCTTCGAGCTCATTGACTCTTAAAGCGGACCTTCACCCTGAATATCTTATATGTTTCCAACACCCTGTACATACAGATTGCTCATATTATCATCCTATCTGCAGCTATTGCATGTTATGAGCCTTTAAACATCCAAGATGGCGGCTCATGGTGCATCAGGCAGCCTGCAAACAGGAAGTGACTTCTGACTGTGCTTCTCTGCATTTTGGGATTGCTGTCCTTTCTCTGACCCCAGCTCTGCTCTGTCTGTGCAAAGCACAGCTATAACCCCCCCTGTACTTTATCCCACTCTCCTCTTCTCAGTATGTGTGATACTTCTGAGGCAAGATGGCGGCACCCATATCCTAGAGTCCTGAACAGAGTTTCATCCCAGAGAGGGAAAAAATAAGTGACTGACTAAAAACTTGAAGTATATTAATTTTAGATGCTGGGGAATAGTTTTTTTAAGGGTTTTCATTAAATGATCCTGAAGGTCCAGTTTAAGATCCTTTTTTCTAGTAGCTATTACTTCGGCACAACGGGTTTTCTGAATTTGCAGCTTCATCATAGTTAAAACTCCTTGTCTCGAGTTACATAGGGATAGGGCTGTCTTCCCAAGGTGATTCTCCTTTCACTTTAATTAAGAGGTGGTTTTTCCAGCTCCAGCTAGTCCCAAGGAAGGGCTCCTTCATTCCTTGGAAATAGTAGGAGCTTAATATATTATATCTCTGATACAGAGTCCTTCTCTGTCAGACTTCTTGTTATAGCCGAGGGTCCTTGGAAGGGTCTTCCGCCAGCTAAGTCTACCATCAGCCGATGGATAAGACAGGCGGTAGTCAGGGCCTAGGCAGCCTAACAGAAGGATCCTCCCTTTCAGGTTACAGCTCATTCCATACGAGCTTTTGGCGCTTCCTAGGCTTTTCAGCACCAGGCCTCGGTAGAACAGGTTGTAAGCCACTACTTCATCTTCGGTTCATACATTTACCAAGTTTTATAAAGCAGATGTTAGGGCCTCGACGGATGCCGTTTGTGGGTACTGCTTTCGGAGGTCCCATTCGTTACTGAAGCTGATGGCCTGGAATGAATTAGGAGGGAAAATACAATTCAGTGACACTCACCTGTAGAATCGTTTTCCCTTCTACACGCATTCCAGGCCGTCAGACCCTCCCTTCTTCTGGATTACAGTTTCTACTCCTTAGATAAGTCTTGGTGGATTTGTATATATGTAAATAGTTTTCAGAATGTAAAAAAAAAAAAAAAAAAGAGAGCGAGGAAAGGTGTACAAATTGAGAAAGAAAATAAGAGGAAAATGGTGTGGTTTAACATATTTGTCTCAACAGACATGTCTTTGCCTCCCGGTCGGCGGGTCTACTGCTTTTCAATGAATGGCTTGTGATGAGGCAGCTTGTACTATATAGGGCTGGGAGGGGCCACACCTTTTCAATCTTGCAGTCCATGCCCTCCGGGCAGGAATTAGCTCATTCGTTACGGAAGCTGACGGCCTGGAATGGATGTAGAAGAGAGAACAATTCTACAGGTGAGTGTCCCAGAATTGTATTTCCTCCTAAAGGGGGAGTTCAGTCCCTGCAAATTGTATGAAACTTCTGTATTTTGAATGTTCAAAAGGAATGATGATGTTGGCAATTTATGAAAGTGGGATTCTAGATATATCCCAACAAGAACCTTTTGTAAGAGCCGCACACCAGTATTAACCCTTTAAATGCCAGCCACGTAAAATTTACGTGGTTGCCTCTCCTTCACTTAAGTGCCAACCACGTAAATTTTACGTGCCTGACTTTCCCCACTAACAGTAAAAAAAGTAAAAAAAAAAAAAGTCACTTACCTGACCCCTCTTTCTATCCGGCCGGGTCTCCTCTTCAGCCAGAGGGGCTCCAATCGCCGATTGGGGCTCCTCCGGCTGCAGGGGAGTGCCCAAAATAGGGTGCCCCCCCCCCCCATTTCAGCAGCCGCCGGGACTGGCGGCAAAAAAAAAAAAAAAAATGACAGTTACTCACCTCCGCTCCCGCCGCCTCTCCTCTTCATGGGGGGGGGGTGCTCCGATCACCCCCCGGCTCTTCCGTCTTCTGGAGGTGGGCGGGGCCAATGACGTCACCGCCGGGTGTCATCTGGGCACCCGGCAGTTCAGCTGTCAGATGCCGGGGACGGCTGAACAGAGGAGGAGGGAGGTAGGCGATCCTCTGATCGCTTGCCTCCCCCCTCCTCTGCCCAGCCGTCACCTGCATATGATCGCCGCGGGACACTGCATATGAAGATTGGAGGTGAGTAAAGGTAAAATGTTTTATTTTTTTTTTTAATAAACATATTTGAAAACTGTGTCTGTGTTTTTGTTTATACTGTTAACCCTTTGTGAACTGGTAAGGGGTCCATGAGACCCCTTATACCGGTTCACAAGGCTCGGGGGTCTGGCAAGTCACCTGCGGCTAGCGGGTGACTTGCCATTAACCCCTGGCCCCCCAAATTACCTGCCTCCCCAAAGCCCGGGGGGGGGCAGAAGAGCCGTGGCCCTAGGCTATGACGGCTTGTAGCCGGCAGGGCCAGGGGCCTAAAGCTGGCCCCTGCCCCTGTTCTACAAGCCCCCATAGCTGGTCACTGGCTGGTTACGCTGGGTAGGGGGGACCTCACGCCATTTTTGGGGGGATTTTTAAGGGTTTTAACCCTTAAAAATCCCAAAAAAAATGGGGTCCCCCTCCCTGGGAGGGGGGACCCTATGTCATTTTTTTTTTTAAATTAACCCTATGTTACCTGTAACCCAGTAGGTATAAAAGGCTTCCAGCAGCAGCAGGAGAGCAGAAGCCTAAGTGATTAGCGTGGGATACAGGGATGGATGGGAGGTAAGCATTAAAAAAAAAATTAAAAAAAACATTTTTTTTAATAGTTATTTTGAAAAAGTGTGTACATGTGTTTTTTTTTTACTTTTAACCCTTTGTGAACTGGTAAGGGGTCCATGTGACCCCTATACCAGTTCACAAGGCTCGGGGGTCTGGTAAGTTACCTGCGGCTAGTGGTTGACTTGCCATTAACCCCGAGACCCCCCATTACCTGCCTCCCAAAAAAACCCTTATATTCCCCCAAGAGCTTAACATGTGTACTTTCAGGGAATATATGGTTTATCCGGGATATTCCAAATATAAAGGGTTGTTTTGGTAGAAAAAGCACAAGGTGCGCACTTTGTCTGCAGAGCTGAAATTTTGAAGTAAAATTACCGTTATGCGCATGCTTTACTTTGGGGTGTTTGGCAACTCTCTCCTTGACAGAACCTATGCATTCTGGGTATTGTTCTGTTTGGGGGATGTTGCTTTTTCAGATTTTCAGTTTTTGTCTGGTTTGCATATAGTTTTTTTTAGGAAAATGTGGTTTTGATTCTGCTTTTTTATTAATTTTTAGGGAAACCCTGTGTAACCAAAGAATACATTGAGGGATTACTTCCAGAAAACTGCACCTATGTCAACAAGCCTGGTACCCCTAGAAAGCCTGAGGTGTATACTTCTAGGGAATATATATATAGTTTGTTGGGGGTATTTCAAATGTAAAAGGTTGTTTTTCTTGAAAAACTGCAAGGTGCGCATATTGCATAGCATAGTTGTATTTTATCTGAAAATCTCCTAAAGCGTTGTTTCAGTTTGGGGGAGTCTCCTGGGCAGGAAAGGGTGTCTACCTATACATATGTGGTACCACTGTAACCGGGAGAAATTGGGGTTTCACACAAAATAAGATTTTATTGACAAACTTACATTTTTTATTACAAAAAAACACTACAAATTGTAAAAAATAGTTTTTTTTTATTTGTTTGCACAATTTTCACCTCAAAATATTGAGAATACACTTAGAAAATGACAACAAGACATTTCATGTTAAAGCCCAGGCTCTGCTGAAAAAAACAATATATTTCCTGGGAAATCCCTCGAAATCCCTTCAAAAATCACAATTGAACATGGGGAGCGCAAAATAGTGCAAAATGGTCTGGCAACAAAGGGTGACAAAATCTCAAGGTAGGCTGGCACTTAAAGGGTTAAAATCAAATAATTTATTATAGCAATATAAACAACTACAGCGTATAACATAGAAAGACACTATTAAAAAACACATATACAAACAAAAATAGCCAGAGGAGAGACCCAAAGACAGTTTTATGCAACAAAAAATATATGAAATAAATATTAATAATAAGTATTATATACCATAAGAGCTGCAAAAAAAAACATTTTTTTCTAAGTATACAGCACATCCTGTTCCACAAGATATTCCTTACTCTTGGGTTATACATCCAGTAGATGGCGCTGGACTGCAGAGGCAGAAAAGTGGCTTTTCCCGGCCCCATATATACCAGGGACCTCCCACAAATTCCCCAGTTCTTTTCTGCAGTCTGGGCTGCGATGATTAGAAGATGGCTCTTTCTACTCGCAGGTGAGCGGGGCTTATTAGCCTGCGGCCCTGTAGGGCTATTCCCACCCGTTCCTTTTCTCTGCCTCCCAGCTTAGGCTGCGCTGGTCGGGTGATGGTAGGCAGCACCGCTGCCAGGTGCTAAGGAGCGCTGCTCCTACCGCAGTCCCCCACCAAAGGGTAGGCAGTATAGGCCTGTGGTGAGCCTTATGGGATGCCCCTCCCGCAGCCGTGTGCCCTTCGCCCCCTGTCCCCTCAGTTAGGCTCCTTTTAAGTGGTCTGCTGCTTCCCCTTCGCTCCCCCTGGGTAGATCTCAGGGGGGGGGGTGTATGTATATTAATGTGTGTTCTCATGTTTTGCTTTTGCACTGCTTTGTATTATATGCCGCCGCGCGCTTGTGCTGCGCGGATGGCGGCGACATCACCTCAGGCGCTGCTGCGCCGTCATTGGCTGGCCTTGTCACAGGGGCGCGTTTTCGCACTCGGGGGGGCGTGCCTTGCGGATGATGTTTTCCGCATCACTTCTCCTCCACTTGCCCCTCAAGGTATATGCGGGCGCCATTTTGGAGCTCCTGTGCTGCGTGTCTGGCGTCTCCCTATCGCAGTCCGTAAGTGCTGGCTTTTACTTGTACTTTCATTGTATTATGCTTACGGGATCTTTGCTTTATGTCTTACAGGCGGGTCAAACTTTTTGTGGTTTCTCCCGGTCCTATCCCCTTTTAGCCTACTTGGCCTATTGTACCACAATAATCACCATATGGAGGCTTCTCAGGATAATGTGCTCGGGGTTCCTTCGGGAGAAGCCCGGCTGTGTGTGGTGTGTGGGGTATCCCCTATAAGTGATGATGTCAGGTTGTGTGTACCCTGCGCCCAGCAGACGCTTGCGCTGCAGTCTGGGTTACTGGTTGCTGGGCCTGCGCCCCCCTCGGGCTTCGCCTACCCCCCCACGCTTACATCTGACTCCTAGTGAGGTGCATACCAGTGGGGAGTCTCAACCTGATTTGGCTGCACGGGTGGCCAGCATTGAGAGACATATTGCTGGCTCTGGCCCACGTAAGGCTTCTGCCAAGAAGCGGCATTTATTACCTGGTGTTTCCCTCTTTCCTATGGAGGCTGAGGAATTTTTTGACGTTACCGGTTATACCCCCCTGGAAGAGGGGGAATTATTTTCTGATTCAGAATCATCTGAGGATCAGCCTAAGGTTTATGGTGCCGATTCTGGGTCTGACCCCTGGGCTTCAGATGATACTGACAGGCTTTTAGCTCACATTTTTGAAGTACTCTGTATCTCTCCTCCTGCCGTGGCTCCGCGGCAGCAGGGGGAGCTGTTTCATTCTGTTAAACCACGCTTGGAGTTTCCTGAACAAACTCACTTTAATAATCTGGTGCTCAAAGAGTGGAAACGGCCTAGCCAGCTTCCCGGGGTGCCAAAGAGTTGGGATAAGAGGTATCTCTGGTTAAATGATGGTCATGTCCTCCCGAGGTGGATGCACCAGTTCTGGGTTTGTCCAACACATCCGTCATGCATTCCCCTGACTCTACTACACTGAGGGATGGGGAGGACAGGCACATAGATCAGCTGGCTTGCCATGCCTTTGCCTGTGTGGGGACCGCGCTGCGTCCGGTCTGTGCCTCTGCCATTACGGCTATTGCTATTAAAAGCCTGCTCAGGGGTATCTTAGATGGGGCCCCTGATGATGCAGGTAGTGAAAACTATAGAGCTCGTCTGCGCTGTGAGCAATTTGTTGCATATGTTCTCTCTGCCTTGGATTATACCATTAAAATGTGTGGCAGGGCTTCTGCCTTGTTGGTGGCGACATGCCGCTCGGTCTGGCTGTGCCAGTGGGCAGCTGACAACGCTGCTAAGAAGGCTCTCACTGGTTTTCCCTTCAAGGGGCTGCGCCTCTTTGGTGAACGTCTGGACTTGTTTGCTAAGGGTGGCAAATTACCTCAGCGTAGAAGGCATCCCCGGTCCTTTCGGGGTTCAGGTGCCTTTTCTCCTTCCTTCAGGGGCTCCAGAATTGGATGAGGAGCTTCCTTTGCTGGAGCCCGTGGAGATTTTTGGGGCAGGGGCAGAGGACGTGGCCGCCCTGGCCCCTCCTGGGGTCCCAGGCCTAAGTCCTCCCCCAAGCCCCCTCAGGCATGAAGGGGCGCCCTCACCCATCCGGGTGGAGGGACGGCTTCGGCTCTTGGCTCATGTCTGGAGGCGTCATGTCTCAGACTGGTGGATTCAGGAGGTAGATAGAGTTTGCAGCCTGGCCGCCCCCAAGATTCATCAAATCTCGGTTAGCTCAAAACCCCCTGTCAGCTCAAGGTCTGTCCCCGGCTGTCCAAAGCCTTCTGGAACTGGGTGTCATCTGCCGGGTGCCCTTGAGGGAAAGGGGCAAAGGCTATTACTCCAATCTTTTCATTGTCCTCAAAAAAGATGGGTCCATCAGACCCATCCTGGATTTGAAGCACCTCAACAAATTTGTCAGATTCAGACAATTTCGCATGGAGACTCTGCGCTCAGCTGTGACTTTTCTACGCCCAGGGGACTTCATGACCTCTGTAGACATCAAGGATGCTTACCTTCACATACCTATCTTTCCAGGTCATCAGAGGTTCCTCAGGTTCGCTCTGGAGGATCAGCACTACCAATTTGTGGCCTTGCCCTTCGGTCTCACCTCGGCTCCCAGGATATTCACCAAGGTGCTGACAGGAGTGATGGCTCTGCTGAGATCTCAGGGCATTCGAATTCTTCCCTACTTGGACGACGTGCTTATCACTTCTCAGTCCTTCCATCAGGCAGAGCTGGACACTCAGCGGGCGGTGTCCACACTGGAGTCATTCGGCTTGGTAATCAACCACCCCAAGTCTTCCCTGTCTCCTTCCATGGTGAAGTCGTTTCTGGGCATGATTTTGGATTCATCTCGGGTCAAGATCTTTCTTCCTCAGCATAAGGTGGAGAGTCTTCAGGAGAAAGCTCAGCTCCTTCTGTTTTGTCCTCATCCATCCATCAGGCAGGCAATGCAGCTGGTGGGCCTGATGGTGTCCTGCTTCGAGGCGGTTCCATATGCTCAGTTTCACATGAGGCCTCTTCAGCTTCACCTCTTGTCAGTATGGGATCGAGACCCTGTGTCCTTGGATCAGGTGTTTGTCCTGTCCCCTCTGGTCCCTATCGTGGTGGCTGGACTCAAGGAACCTGCTGGGGGGCAGATCATTTCTGGCCCCCTGCTGGGAGACTGTCACCACGGATGCCAGTCTGACAGGTTGGGGGGCTTTTGGAAGTCCCTGAAGTTCCAGGGTCAGTGGGGCCCTCAGGAAGCCCATGCCCCTATCAACATTCTGGAATTGAGGGCGATCAGGTTGGTTCTTGCCCACTTAACCCCACACCTGCGGGGTCGGGCTTTCCAGGTCCGCTCGGACAACCAGACGGCGGTTGCCTACATCAATCATCAGGGAGGGACCCGGGGCAAGGGGGCCCTCAAGGAAGTGTCCCTGATACTGTCCTGGGCAGAGGAGAATGTTCCCTGCATCTCAGCTGTGTACATCCCGGGGGTGGAGAATCTGGAGGCAGTCCCTCAGCAGCAGGGTGTTTCGCTCCCTGTGCCACCGCTGGGGTCAGCCGGATGTGGATCTGTTTGCGTCCTGTCACAATCACAAGCTTTCAGTCTTTGTCTCTCTGTCCCAGGATCCTCTGGCCTTGGCCATGGATGCCCTGGCAATATTTTGGACGGGGTTTCAGCTTCTGTATGTGTTTCCCCCTTTTCCTCTGCTTGGCAGGGTGCCACGCAAGATAGCTCAGGAAAGGGTGCCAGCCATACTGGTGGCCCCCTGTTGGCCAAGAAGAGTGTGGTTCGCAGACATCGTGCAGCTGGCAGTAGATCATTACGCCCTGCCCTTGGTTCCAGATCTGCTTACTCAGGGGCACCTACGCCACCCCAATTTACAAACACTGGCTTTGAGGGCCTGGCTGTTGAAACCTCCATCTTGATGCAAAAGGGCTGCCTGCCTCGGTTGTAAATACCATGAACAGGGCTAGGAAAATGTCCTCCTTTTCCATCTACTACAGGGTTTGGCGTACTTACATTGACTAGTGCGAGTCTAACTCGCTTCCCTGTCGTGTGTTTTCTATTCCTAGGATTCTGGAGTTTCTGCAACATGGTTTGGATCTGGGTATTCAGCTCAGTACTCTGAAAGGTCATGTTATTTTTTTCCAAAGATCCTTTGCTCAGCATCCCCTGGTCAAGACCTTCTTCCAGGGGGTTACTCATGTGCGTCCCCCACGTAAGCCTATGTTACCAGTCAGGGACTTGAACTTGGTCTTATCTGCCCTGCAGGGGTCTCCCTTCGAGTCCTTGCAAGGAGCCCCTTTGTACATTATTATGCTTAAGGTGGTCTTTTTGGTGGCTATCATCAAGCCTCCTTATTTTGAGAGACACCAGGACAAGGTGGTGTTTCGTTTTAAGCCAGATTTTCTGCCTAAGGTTGTTTCTGCCTTTCATCTCAATCAGGACATTGTTTTGCCTTCTCTGTGTCCTAATCCTAGTAATTCTAAGGAGAGGGTTATACACTCTCTGGATGTGGTCAGGACTCTGAAGTTCTATTTGGTGGCTGCTGAATACTTCAGGAAGATTGACGCTCTCTTTGTGCTCCCGTCTGGACCTAAGAGGGGTCTGGCTCCGGCTAAGTCCACTATCAGCAAGTGGATCCGTCAGGCTGTGATACAGGCCTACTCTGCTAAGGGGAAGGAGCCTCCCTTCCGCCTTACTGCTCATTCTACTCGTGCTATTGGAGCCTCTTGGGCTTTTCAGCACCAAGCTTCTGTTGACCAAGTTTGCAACGCCACCACTTGATCTTCTGTTCATACTATTTTTAGTATACAGTACGTCCTGCTCCAGATATAGTACTTACTATCGGGTATTACTCTGCCAGATGGCTCTGGACTGCAGAGACATCGAAAATAGGCTCCTCCCGGCCCCTCAAATACCCAGGGACCTCCCACAAATCCCCAGATTTTCTCTGCAGTCTGGACTGCTAAGGACGAGAAATGGCTCTCTCTACTCGCAGGTGAGCGGGGCTATTAGCCTGCAGCCCTGTAGGACTTTTCCCACCCGTTCCATTAGTTATATGCCTCCCAGCCTTGGCTGCGCTGGTCAGGTGATGGTAGGCAGCACCGCTGTTAGGTGCTTAGGAGCGCTGCTCCACCGCAATCCCCCACCAAAGGGTAGGCGGTTCAGGCTTATGTTGAGCCTCTATGGGATGCCCCTCCCACAGTATTGCCCCTTGCCCCTGCCTATCAGTGGGCCTTATTTAAGTGGCCGCCGTCCTCCCTCAGCCTTCGGGGGAAAAAAGGGGGGGGTGTCTGTATGTATGCTATGCATTTACGTGTTTTAGACTTATACTTTATTTCATTTGCCTTGTGTCAGCCGCCGCGCTGTCCTGTTTTGCTATGACTGTATTTAAAATTTCCGCCGCGCGCCTTTTCTGTCACTATGTTCCGCGCTTGGCGCCGGCGTGCCGTCATTGGCTGCTTGTCATGTGCTGGCTTCGCGCTCTTCGGGGGGGGCCCGCCTATGGCGCATTTCGCGTCATTGCTATACCGGCCCGCCCCTCGAGGTATACCAACGCCATCTTTGTCTGCATGGTTGGCTTATGCGCGACATACCCCTACCTACCGCGGTCCGTAAGTGCCCTCGTGGGCGGCTTTATTATCTCATTCTTATTACTGTCATGCTTACGGGCCCCTTTTATTATGTCTTTCAGGCGGGCGAATCCATTGGCTTCTCCCGGCCCTCTTTTAGTTTGCTAACTTGTTAGGTCTAGTGTAATTACTCCCACTCCCTAGCGGGTTATTGGGGCATCCAGGATTGCTTTATAGCGTTAATCCCTTTCGGCCTATAGCGCCGCTATAATCACCATATGGATGCATCTCAGGATAATGTAACCGGGGTTCCTTCGGGACAAGCCCGGCTGTGTGTAGCGTGTGGGCAGCCTCATGCTGACGCTGACAAGGCGCGGGTCTGTGTACCCAGTGCTGAGCAGGTGCTTGCACTACAATCTGGCCTTCCAGTGGCTGGGCCTGCACCTCGTATCACTTCACCTACCCCCCCAAGCTTAAATCTCACTCCTACTGAGTTTCATACAAGTGGGGATTCTCAGCCTGATGTGTCTTCTAGACTGGCTACTGTTGAGAAGTTGATTGCTAATACCTTGGCGCGTACGGCCCCTGCTAAAAAAGCGGCACTTAAACTGAGGAGTTTTGGGATCTTTGTGGCTATACCCCTTCGGAGTCATCTGATGAGAGGCCAAGGGGTCATGACGATTCTGGCTCTGACCCCTGGACCCTGGATGACACTGACAGATTGCTGACCCAGATTTTTGAGGTTCTGTCCATTTCTCCCCCTGTTGCGGCTCCCAGGCAAAGGGGGGAACTCTTCCATACAGCTAAATCACGTTTGGAATTTCCAGAGCAAGCACATTTCAATAAGCTTGTGCTCAAGGAATGGGAGCGCCCCAGTAGACTTCCCGGGGTACCTAAAAGTTGGGATAGGAAGTATCCCTTTCCTGCTGATGTGGTAAAGTGTTGGTCATCCCCTCCCGAGGTGGATGCCCCGGTCCTATGGTTATCTAACACCTCTATCATGCATTCCCCTGACTCTACTACCCTGCGGGATGCTGAGGACCGGCGCATTGACCAGCTGGCGTCCCATGCTTTTGCATGTGCAGGGACGGCGCTGCGCCCGGTCTGTGCTTCTGCCATTACCGCTGTGGCTACTAGAACCCTTATCAGAAATATTCTTGATCGTGCCCCTGCTGATTAGCCTTGTGAGGTGTTCAATGCACTCTCCTGTTGTGATGTTTTCATAAATTTTGTCCTTTCTGCCTTGGATGACACCATTAGAATGTGTGCCAGGACATCTGCCCTTGTGGTGGCTATACGCTGCTCGGTTTGGCTACGCCAGTGAGCTGCTGACAACGCTGCCAAGAAGGCCCTCACTGGGTTTCCCTTTAAAGGACTATGCCTGTTTGGGGACCGCCTGGACCTTTTTGCTAAGGGAGGCAGGTTACCCCAGCGCAGGCCGCAATCTCGGCCCTTTCGGGGTCAGGGCTCCTTCTCCACCCCCTACCGTACCCATACGGTTTCCTTTACTGGGGCCCGGGAAGATTTCTGGGGTAGGAGCAGAGGACGTGGGCGTCCTGGCTCCTCCTGGGGAACCAAGGCAAAATCCTCTCCCAAGCCCCTTCAGGCATGATGGGGCGCCCTCACCCATCCGGGTGGGGGGACGGCTTCAGCACTTCGCTCACGTCTGGAGGTTTCATGTCTCAGACCGGTGGATTCAGGAGGTAGTGTCCTCCGGTTACAAGAGAGTTTGCTGCCTGGCCGCCCCCAAGATTCATCAGGACCCTGTGTTAGCCCAGGAGCTGGTACAGGCAGTGCAAGGCCTCCTGGAGCTGGGGGTCATCTGCAAGGTCCCTTTAAGAGAAATTGGCAAGGGTTTCTATTCCAACCTATTCACAGTTCCCAAAAAAGATGGTTCAGTCAGGCCCATCATGGACTTTAAGATACTCATCAAATTTGTCAGGAGCAGGCGCTTTCGCATGGAAACTGGCTGCCATCAGCTCCCTGCGCCAAGGGGATTTCATGACTTCTGTGGACATCAAGGATGCTTACCTTCATATTCCTGTATTTCCAGGTCATCAGAGGTTCCTCAGGTTCGCTCTGGAGGATCAACACTACCAGTTTGTGGCATTGCCCTTTGGTCTCACCTCAGCTCCCAGGGTGTTCACCAAGGTGCTGGCTGGCGTGATGTCTCTGCTCAGGTATCAGGGCGTCCGCGTGCTACCTTATCTGGACGACATTCTCATCACCTCCCAATCTCTACATCAGGCAGAATTGGATATTCAGCTGGTGGTGTCCACCCTGGAGTCATTTGGATGGGTGATCAACCACCCCAAGTCCTCACTGTCCCCCTCCTTGGTGATTCCATTTTTGGGAATGAATCTGGATACAGTTCAGGCAAGGATTTTCCTTCCTCAGCAGAAGGTGGAAGGTCTGATTGCACAGGTCCAGTTCCTGCTATCTTGTCATCATCCCTCCATCAGGCAGGAAATGCAGCTGGTGGGCCTGATGGTGGCGTGCTTCAAGGCGGTTCCTTATGCTCAGTTCCACTTGAGGCCTCTGCAACTCCACCTCTTGTCAGTATGGGACAAGGACCCAGCGTCCCTGGACAGGGTCTGTGTGCTCTCCCCCCTGGTCAGGAGGTCCCTCTCGTGGTGGATGGTCTCAAGGAACCTGTTGGGGGGCAGATCCTTTCTGACCCCTTCCTGGGAGACGGTCACCACAGATGCCAGTCTGTCAGGTTGGGGGGTTTTCTGGAAGTCCCTGCGGTTCCAGGGTAGGTGGGGCCCTCAGGAGGCCCACACACCTATCAATGTCTTGGAACTGCGGGCGATCAGGTTAGTTCTGGCTCAGTTGACTACGCACCTTCAGGGCCTGCCTGTTCAGGTGCGCTCGGACAACCAGACGGCAGTGGCCTACATCAATCATCAGGGAGGGACCCGGAGCAAGGGGGCCCTCCAGGAAGTGTCTCTGATCCTGACCTGGGCGGAGACCAATGTTCCCTGCATATCAGCTGTGTACATCCTGGGGGTGGAAAATCTCCTGGCAGACTCTCTGAGCAGGGGGACCTCTCGCCAGGGAGAATGGTCCCTATGCAGCAGGGTGTTCCAATCTCTGTGTCACCGTTGGGGCCAACAAGATGCGGATCTGTTTACGTCCCGTCACAAGCTACCGGCCTTTGTCTCCCTATCCCAGGATCCTCTGGCCTTGACCACGGATGCTCTAGCAGTGTCATGGCAGGACTTTCAGTTTCTGTATGTCTTCCCTCTATTCCTTCTGCTGGGCAGGGTTCTGCGCAAGATTGCTCTGGAAGGGCTGCCAGCAATTCTGGTGGCCCCCAGGTGGCCAAGAAGAGTGTGGTTCGCAGACGTGGTGCAGCTGGCAGTAGATCAGTACACTCTGCCCGTGGTAATGTGCTGCAGGTCCAGCTCACCAAGTGTGATAAAACATAACATTTAATGTAACATTTTAAAATATAGCATGACCTGTGTGGAGTGAATATCCTGGGCTCCCCGTTCAAAGGTAACGCGTTTTGGGGTTACCACACCCCTTAATCCTACCTTAAAACAGATGGAGATCCATTGCTCCTTTTAAGAAAGATAACAGCATGCTGAGCAGGTGGTGAAATAATGACACTTCGGCTTAGATGCTGGAGACGAAGAAACCCCGCCCCCTGTCTGATGATTGGCTGGAGGGAAAACCTCATGCAAAAACCCTTCCCTCCTGCTATTGGTAGACCATCTGCATACATAATGCTGGTATGCAGCCTGGAATGAAAGGACCTCAACTGACGCAGCCGAGCATGAAGTAATATGCCTCAGGGCTGACTGACGGGCCTTAAAAAGCCAAGGATTATAAGTGGATCCAAAACACCATGTAACGCTGCACTGTCATCAAACGGCTGCTGTCAAAAAAACAAACAGGAGCCGTGACTGCATAGTAAATGTAGTTAGCTGGCCGCTTTAATCAATATTATAAGTTGTACTAAATTATATATGAAAAGAACACGGCCAGATACAAAATAAAAGGAATAAATATATATGCGCAGGGTGGCAGCGTTTAGAAATCTCGGAAAGATAATATATAAAAGAGAGGGAGAGGGGAAAAAAAGAAAAGACAGGGAGGGGAGACAAAAAAAAAAGAGAGAGAGAGAGGGAGAGGGAAAGGATAACTAATGGCAAAAATGTAACCCTATCCCGCACAGTCACTGGATATACTTAATGCAAGTTCTTCTGTTGTTAACTGTAATATAATATAGTTGCACATTAATGAATTATTACTATAAAGTGTTTGAATTATACTTATAATATTCATAAAGAAAACTTGTCTTATAGTTGTCTAATATTTAGACTATATATAAGGCAAAACTATATTAATAAAGTTGACAAAACTGGACTATGGACTGGAAGCCAATTTACGGCATAGATCAAAAAGGTTATACCAATATTAAATAGCATGAAGATCAAAAATTGAAGTCATAAAAAATAATGGAATATAACCAAACAGATCATTGGGGATGGTAAAATTGAACTACTATATCTTCCCTCTAGGTTAAGATAAACCCTCTTTCTACTAAAAGGAGCAATGTAATAAAATTTATTGTATAAGTGACCTATAAGTGACCCAAATCCCACTTCAGATCCAACTGAAGGACCATTAAATTTCATGGATATCCTTAATATAATTCATTGGAAGGACGTCAACAAAATTGGAGAAAGAGGGGATTTGGAGCCACCCAAGGCATGCCATTTTAGAAATTAGGATTTTTATCCTATAGAGTCCAGAAGTAAAACATTGGACAAATTCCAGGATGTGGCGATCTCACAGCTATGTGACCTGGCCAGGTCCCCTAGAAACAAAAATAAATATAAGCACAACTTAACTTATTCAGAGAGAAAATCCCTCAAGGAACTCAAAGATAATAGGGATATAGTGATCCGCTCAGCGGACAAAGGTGGATCCATTGTGGTCATGGGCCGTGCCGATTATGTAGCAGAGGCTTACCGGCAACTTTTTTGAAGGAACATATGTTAGTCTCAAAGGAGATCCCACTGTAGAATTCAGTTTAATACTGGATCAATTATTGACAGAAGGTGTATCAATGGGAATCATCACTAATAAAACCCAGGATCAGTTGAGGAATCCATGTCCCTCCACTCCCATCTTTCACCACCTTCCCAAAGTGCATAAAGGAGAATTTCCCCCAAAAGGTCGGCCGATAGTTTCTGGGGTAGGTGGTTTAAATGAAGGATTGGGACGGTGGGTTGATTCCCAACTCCAACCCCTGGTGGTGAATCTTCCAGGTTTCATCAAAGATTCAACACAGGTTTTGAGAGCTATGGAGAATGTAATCTGGGGGCATGACTTTATGTGGGCAACTTTTGAAGTACAAGCCCTGTATTCCTCTATCCCCCATAACTTGGCTGTTCATGCTTTACACCACATGTTGTATAAACATACAGCTTATACTATGGATCATATAAGGTTTTTATGTGACTGTATTGAATATTTACTAACACACAACTACTTTATGTTCACAGGTATATTCTACCTCCAGAAATGCGGTGCTTCCATGGGGGCCACCTTCTCCCCATCCCTGGCTAACATCTACATGGGATGGTGGGAGGAGCACCGCATATTCAACGAGGAGAATCCCTACCTGTGGAACATAGAGTTCTATGGACGGTATATTGATGATATCGTGTGTATCTATAAGGGTGAGAATATCATAGAGTTTTTGAATTACATCAATACTAATCAATGCAATTCAAGATTCACAGGACACTGGCATAAGGAGAAAATAGAATTTTTAGATTTAATGCTAAAAGCAGATCCCGTTATTCATCAAGTGAGTACTAGTACTTTCCGCAAACAGATCATGGGGAATTCTTAAGGGCAAGATGTGATTGCTTACGGGATGACACCTTTAATGTACAAAAATCAGAGAACGGTTATTAACAAGGGGATACCCCAGAGCATTACTGACACATGCTGAGGATAAAGCTAAATCAAGAAATAGGACAGACATGTTGAGGGGGAAACACTCAAGGGCCCCAGTACAAAATGAAACTAGACCCATTACGATGGTTACATCATATTCTAGTAAATTTCATAAAATAAAAGAAATAATCATGTCTAGCCTACCCATCCTGCGCAGTGATGAGGAGCTGGATCGAATTTTATCACAGGGGGTAAGAGTTGTATCTAGGAGAGCACCCACTTTATCTTCCTTATTAGCACCGTCTGTACTGCGGGATACCCCCGCAACAACTGAAACCTGGTTAAGTATCCAGGGTACCTTTCCATGTGGTGCTAGCAGATGCTCCTGTTGTAAATATATTACCAAGGGGAACGAGTTTGAATCTCTAACTAACGGCCGCAAATTCAAAACCTATGGTTTTCATAATTGCAATTCCAAAGCGGTGGTTTATTTGATTACGTGTACATTTTGTAATCTACAATATGTTGGTTGCACATCTCACCCCCTCAAACAAAGATTCATGGAGCATGTTTACAACGCACGTAGCATATATATTAAATCCAATGTAGCAAGACACTGCAGGGATAAACACGCGGGGGAAGCTTTGTCCCTTAAAGTTTAGGTTGTACAGAAGGTGTACTTAGGCCCTAGAGGGGGCAACCTCCGCAAGAAAATAGAAAGCAATGAAGCACGATGGATTTTTCTCTTGGACACATGCATGCCTAGAGGTCTTAATGACCGCTTTGATTTATTATTATGTACCAATAGATAACCATTGGCTTCTATATTTCCTCTAGCTAATAGTACAAATTTTTGACTCCGGTTGTATAGAGTGTATTAGGGCACCACCAATTATTTTTATTGGGATTTTGTTTTTAACCATTACAATAAATTTTATTACATTGCTCCTTTTAGTAGAAAGAGGGTTTATCTTAACCTAGAGGGAAGATATAGTAGTTCAATTTTACCATTCCCAATGATCTGTTTGGTTATATTCCATTATTTTTTATGACTTCAATTTTTGATCTTCATGCTGTTTAATATTGGTATAACCTTTTTGATCTATGCCGTTAATTGGCTTCCAGTCCATAGTCCAGTTTTGTCAACTTTATTAATATAGTTTTGCCTTATATATATAGTCTAAATATTAGACAACTATAAGACAAGTTTTCTTTATGAATATTATAAGTATAATTCAAACACTTTATAGTATTAATTCATTAATGTGCAACTATATTATATTACAGTTAACAACAGAAGAACTTGCATTAAGTATATCCAGTCCAGTGTGCGGGATAGGGTTACATTTTTGCCATTAGTTATCCTCTCCCTCTCTCTCTCTCTCTCTCTCTCTCTTTTTTTTATTGTCTCCCCTCCCTGTCTTTTCTTTTTTTTTTCCCTCTCCCTCTCTTTTATATATTATCTTTCCGAGATTTCTAAACACTGCCACCCTGCGCATATAAATTTATTCCTTTTATTTTGTATCTGGCCGTGTTCTTTTCATATATAATTTAGTACAACTTATAATATTGATTAAAGCGGCCAGCTAACTACATTTACTATGCAGTCACGGCTCCCGTTTGTTTTTTTGACAGCAGCCGTTTGATGACAGTGCAGCGTTACATGGTGTTTTGGATCCACTTATAATCCTTGGCTTTTTAAGGCCCGTCAGTCAGCCCTGAGGCATATTACTTCATGCTCGGCTGCGTCAGTTGAGGTCCTTTCATTCCAGGCTGCATACCAGCATTATGTATGCAGATGTCTACCAATAGCAGGAGGGAAGGGTTTTTGCATGAGGTTTTCCCTCCAGCCAATCATCAGACAGGGGGCGGGGTTTCTTCGTTTCCAGCATCTAAGCCGGAAGTGTCATTATTTCACCACCTGCTCAGCATGCTGATATCTTTCTAAAAAGGAGCAATGGATACCCATCTGTTTTAAGGTAGGATTAAGGGGTGAGGTAACCCCGAAACGCGTTACCTTTGAATGGGGAGCCCAGGATATTCACTCCACACAGGTCATGCTATATTTTAAAATGTTACATTAACCCTTTAAGTGCCAGCCTACCTTGAGATTTTGTCACCCTTTGTTGCCAGACCTTTTTGCACTTTTTTGCGCTCCCCATGTTCAACTGTGGTTTTTGAAGGGATTTCCAGGGATTTCCCAGGAAAGTGATATATTGTTTTTTTCCGCAGAGTCTGGGCTTTAACATGAAATGTCTTGTTTGTCATTTTTTAGGTGTATTCTCAATATTTTTGGATGAAATATGTGCAAAAAAACCCCCAAAAAACTATTTTTTACAATTTGTAGTGTTTTTTTGTAATAAAAAAGTTTCTCACTAAAATCTTATTGCGCGTGAAACACCAATTTATCCCGGTTACAGCGGTACCACATATGTATAGGTAGACACCCTTTCCTGCCCAGGCGACTCCCCCAAACTGAAACAACGCTTTAGGAGATTTTCAGATAAAATACAACTATGCTACACGCTAAGCGTACCTTGCAGTTTTTCAAGAAAAACAACCCTTTACATTTGAAATACCCCTGACAAACTATATATTCTCTGGAAGTACACACCTCAAGCTTTCTAGACGTACCAGGTTTGTTGACATGGGTGCAGTTTTCTGGAGTTAACCCCTCAATATATTCTTTGGTTGCACAGGGTTTCCCTAAAAAAGAATAAAAATGCAGAATCAAAACCACATTTTCCTAAAAAAAACTATATGGAAACAAGAAAAAAACTGAAAATCTGAAAAAGCAACATGCCCCGAACAGAACAATACCCAGCATGCATAGGTCCTGTCAAGGGAAGAATTGCCAAACACACCAAAGTAAAGCATGTGCGTAACAGCAATTTTACTTCAAAATTTCAGCTCTGCAGACAATGTGCGCACCTTGTGCTTTTTCTACCAAAACAAGCCTTTACATTTGGAATATCCCCCATAAACCATATATTCCCGGAAAGTACACATTTTAAGCTTTCTAAGCGTACCCAGCTTGTTGTCGTGGGCTCATCTTTCTGGAAGTAATCCCTTGAAGAATTCTTAGGTTGCACAGGGTTTCACAAGAAAATG
Source organism: Gastrophryne carolinensis (assembly GCA_027917425.1). Taxonomy (NCBI): domain Eukaryota; kingdom Metazoa; phylum Chordata; class Amphibia; order Anura; family Microhylidae; genus Gastrophryne; species Gastrophryne carolinensis. The sequence continues at coordinate 119,963,737 of CM051238.1, forward strand.
TATAAAAAAGCCGAATAAAAAACACCTTTTCCTAAAATATCAATATGCAAATAAGAAAAAACAAGCTAAATCTGAAAGCGCAAGGTCCCCCGAGCAGAACAATACCCAACATGCATAGGTACTATTAACCCTTTTAATCGCCAGCCTACTTGAACTTTTGTCACCCTCTGTTGGTAATTTTTCCCCATTTTGCGCCATGTTTAACCGTGATTTTTGCCGGAATTTCCTGGAAAATATATATTTTTTTTTGCAGCAGAGTTTAGGCTTTAACATTAAATGTCTTGTTTGTAATTTTTCTGCTGTTTTTTAAATATTTTTGCGTAAAAAAAACAAAAAAATAAATAAAATAATATTTTTTAAGCAATTGTCTCCTTTATTTTAAATAAAACATTTGTTTTAGTAATGAAAACCATATTGCATGTGATAGCCCCATTTCTCCCGATTACAACGGTACCACATATGTATCAATAGCCCCCCATTCTTGCCCAGGAGACCCCCCCAAACTGAAAATAGCACTTTATAACATTTAAAAACAAAATACTACTATCCACACTATAAACGCAAGGGGTTAATTTAAAAAGAAAATGACATAGGGACCCCCCTCCCAGGGGGGGGGGGACCCCGTTTTTTTTGGAATTTTAAGGGTTAGGGTTAGGCTAAGCCTAACCCTAACCCTTAAAATTAAAGAAAAAATGACATAGGATCCCCCCTCCCAGGGGACCCCATTTTTTGGGGGGAATTTTAAGGGTTAGCGTTAACCTAACCCTAACCCTTAAAGTGGACCAACACCCAGGATTTTCACTATCCTGGGTTTTGTTCCACTTCCGCGGGGGTGCCCCGCTGCGTGAAACCCCCGAGAAAGATAAAAAAACTCACCTCACCCCGCTCCTACGGCGCATGCGCGAGCGCTCGTCCAATCAGAGCGCTCAGAGCCGCTGTGGTATGCACGGACAAGGGGCGGACAACCACAGCAGCTCCGAGCACGCTGGCAGCCGCATCTCGCGCTTCCCTCTAACAGGGAGCGTGCCCGCGCCGGCCATTCACAAACGGCGCCCTGCTAGACAGAAGCGTGAGAGGCGGCGGAGGCCCGCGCATGCATCGTTGGAATGGGGATAAGGTAAGGCGAATGGGGCGTCCTGGGGGGTTTCACACAGCGGGGCATCCTGATTTCGGATGCCCCGCGGTGAGGGATCTGATCGGCCCTGGAATCTTATAGATTCCCGTGCCGATCAGCCTGGGTGTTGGTCCACTTTAAAAAAAAAAAAAAAGAAAGACGTAGCATCCCCCCTCCCGGGAAGGGGGGGGGGGGGAACCCATTTTTTGGCAGAATTTTAAGGGTTAGGCTAACCCTAACCCTTAAATTTTTTTTTTTTTAAATGAAGTAGGGTGTCCCCCCCCCCCGGGAGGGGGGACCCTACGTCATTTAAAAAAAAAAAAAATTAAGGGTTAGGGTTAGGCTAACCCTAACCCTTAAAATTTTTTTAAAAAATGACGTAGGGTCCCCCCTCCCAGGGGGGGGGGGGACCTCAATTTTTTTTGAATTTTAAGGGTTAGGGTTAGGGTTAGGCTAACCCTAACCCTAACCCTTAAAATTCAAAAAAAAAATGATGTAGGGTCCCCCCTACCCGTCATAACCAGCCCGGGACCAGCTATGGGGGCTTGTAGGCACAGAGTGGGGGGGCCAGCTTTTGTGGCCCCCCACCCTGCAGCCTACGAGCCCACATACCCTATGTGGGCCCGGGCTCTTCTGCCCCCCCCTGGCCTTTGGGGAGGCAGGTAATAGGGGATGCCTCGTGAACTGGTATAAGGGGTCTCATGGACCCCTTACCAGTTCACAAGGGGTTAACAGTAAAAATAAACACACTGACACTTTAATAAAAAATTTTATTAAAAAATAAAAACTTTTTTTTTTACTTTACTTACCTCCGATCGTCAGCTCCTTTGTCCCTCGATGTGATGACAGATGCGATCATGCTGGCTGCAGTAGCAGAGGGGCAGGTGATGATCTGATCACCTGCCCCTCTGCTCCTGTGGCCAGCATGATCGCATGTGAAAGAACAACAGCCGGGAGCCAGGACGGCACCCGGTGAGTGACGTCACAAAGGGGGCGGGGCTTCGAGCCGGGATCGCGATAAGCCCCGCCCCCAAAGGGGCGGAGCTTGAGCGAGGGGCGCGATAAGCCCCGCCCCCAAAGGGGCGGGGCTTATCACAAGATGGCGGCGCCCGTCGGAGCAGGAGGGGGGAGAGCCCTTTCAGGCTCTCCCCTGAAGCTGAAGAGCCAGGGGGGGGCGATCGGAGGCCCCCCCAGTGAAGAAGAGACCTGTCGGGAGGCAGCGCGACCTAAGGTAAGTGAATGTCATTTTTTTTTTTTTTTCTTTTTCACAGATAGCAGCTGCTGCTGCCGAAGCGGGGGGGGGGGGGGCACTATTCCGGGGGCTCTCCTGGAGCCATCCGAGACCCCACAGGGGATCGGATGGCACCAAATTAAAGAGGAGACCCGGCCGGATCTAACGAGGGGTCAGGTGAGTATTTTTATTTATTTTTTTGCCCACTAGCAGGGGTAGATGCCAGGCGCGTGAATTTTACGTGGCTGGCACTTAAGTCCAGGAGAAGCAACCACGTAAAATTTACGTGGCTGGCATTTAAAGGGTTAAATGTTATGTTTTATCACACTTGGTGAGCTGGACCTGCAGCACATTACCACAATTGGGACTTACAGAGGTCTGTCCGTGCTCCCAGGTGAAATATCTCAGGGGATTTCTGAGCTGTCTATCTTCTTGGGACTACTCTGCCGGTGGTGCCAGACCTGCTCACTACGCCATCCCAATTTACAAACTCTGGCTTTGACGGCCTGGCTGCTGAAACCTCCATCTTGATGGAGAAGGGGCTGTCTTCCTCGGTTGTGGATACCTTGATTAAGGCTAGGAAGAAGTCTTCTTCTTCTATTTATTACAGGGTTTGGCGTGCTTACATTGACTGGTGTGAGTCGAAGTCTCTTCCCTGTCGTGTCTTCTCTATTCCCAGGATTCTGGAGTTCCTACAGCATGGGTTGGAGATAAGGCTCCAACTTAGTACTCTAAAAGGTCAGGTTTCTGCCCTGGCTGTTTTCTTCCAGAAGTCCTTTGCTCAGCATTTTCTGATTAGGACTTTTTTTCCAGGGGGTGACTCATGTGCATCCCCCACGTAAGACTATGGTGCCTGTTTGGGATTTGAATTTGGTGTTGTCAGCCTTGCAGGGTGCTCCTTTTGAACCTGTGCAGGATGCTTCCCTGGCCATCCTTACCCTCAAGGTTGTTTTTCTGGTGGCTGTCACCTCTGTTAGGCATGTGTCTGAGTTGGCGGTGCTTTCCATTCAGCCCCCCTACTATGAGAGACACCAGGACAAGGTGGTGTTTCGCTTCAAGCCAGATTTTCTGCCTAAGGTAGTGTCTGCCTTTAATTTGAATCAGGACGTTGTTCTCCCTTCATTGTGCCCTAATCCTAGTAATGCTAAGGAGAGGGTCTTGCATTCTTTGGATGTGGTTAGGTGTCTGAAGTACTATCTGGTGGCTACTGCACCTTTCAGAAAGACTGATGCTCTTTTTGTAGTCCCTTCTGGTCCTAGGAAGGGTTTGGCTCCTGCCAAGTCTACTATCAGCAAAAGGATCCGTCAGGCTGTGATTCAGGCCTATTCTGCTAAGGGGAAGAATCCTCCCTTACTGCTCATTCTACTTGTGCTATTGGTTCTTCTTGGGCTTTTCAGCACCAGGCTTCTGTTGAACAAGTTTGCAAGGCCGCTACTTGGTGTTCTGTTCATACCTTTTCAAAGTTTTACAAGGTTGATGTTAGGGCCTCAGCTGATGCTGCTTTTGGCCGAAAGGTTTTGCAGGCGGCAGTGGTCTAAACTGTCTGCTGTTAACTTTGGGGATCCCACCCTACTTTATGGACACTGCTATTGGATGTCCCGATAGTAAGTACTATATCTGGAGCAGGACGTACTGTATACTAAGAATAATACAATTCTGTGATTACTCCAACCCACCCTTGGTTTTGCATTATCTTGGATCCCCTGTATGGTGATTATCATTGTTATAGTTACTAGTTTGGGTTGTTTTAATTCTCCTGGCTTGTCATTAACTGCTTTTCAATAATAAACAAAAACACAGAGCTAAATATAAATTAATTAGAGTCCTCTTTAAAGTCCTCCAACTTGTGATTCTAAATCCACCGTGAGTGTCAGCAATCCAATTGTGCAATTCCACCACCGATTTGGTACTCTTACCAGAAACGATTAAGTCACCAGCAGTCACAGCAATCTCGCAGACACTTCAACCAATCAGCTCCACCCGCTGGGGTACGATTCCTCAATATAAATTGGTATAACTGGCCAGGTTTCCAAGGCATACTCATGCAGGAGGAAATGAAAGAACCATAGTGCAGTATTGCAAAGCTATAAATCTTTTTAATTATGCCAATAAAATACTCACAAACAAAGGGTTAAAACTCGCATGTCACATTAATAAACCAAGCCAACCCACGCTGCTGAACTCCAAACTGTAGACCACCGGCTCCCAACGCGTTTCGTCGCTCAGCGCGACTTTCACTAGGTGAGCCGGCGCGGTGGTAAGCAGCGTTTAAATATATTGAAGGCGGGACAAGAGGCCGCGCCATCCGCACGTTCTACCAATAGCCAGCCAAGCTTGTCATCCAAAATCGGGTCTAGGGAAAAATGGGCGTGACTAACGCCATTCAACCAATCAGTATGGCGGGAGGTGAATCTCATTACCTCTCTCACCGTAGGATAGGCGTAACTAGCGCCATTCCTCCAATCAATATGGAGGGAGGTGAATATCATTACCTCTCTCCACAAGGGGTGGGCGTGACTGACGCCATTCAACCAATCAATATAACAGGAGGTGAATATCATTAACTATCCCCGCCTCCCTGTCAGCATGACGCGCGTTATATCACTCTATGCGTCCGAAGACGCTGGACCTATCAAATGAGAGCAGCAGTCCTGGCGTCTCATTCCTATGGTAACCAGAGCGCCATCCCGCATTCGCCGGCCTGAGGATTTTTCCTTCATTACTAACTTCAGTGTTCAGCATCGGGAGGTGGGAAAAATTCTATCTAAGCATTGGCATATCCTACAGGGGGATGAGGTCTTGGGCCCTAGGTTACCATCTAAGCCCAGGCTAATATTTAGGAGAGCCCCGAATCTGAGGGATTTACTAACCAGAAGTTATGTAGATCCACCTGTACAAAATACTCACCTGTCATCATTTTTTGGTATGGAATCTAAAGGTTTTTTTAAATGGGGGAGGTGTATGGGTTGTAAAACTTGTAAACCTGTGACCAAACCATTTAGGTCATTTACCCATCCGGTGACAGGGAAACAATTTAAGATAGCCAATTCATTACGTGCGCTTCCAGATTTGTTGTTTACCTGATCTGGTGTACTTGCAACCTGTTATACGTTGGTCGGACAACTAGGGAGTTGAAAATCAGGATAAGGGAGCACCTTTACAACATTAAAAGGGGCTTTGAGGGCCATAGTTTATCAGAACATTTTAGGTCAGTGCATAATAGTGATCCTTCTAGTTTGTCTTTCATTGCCCTGGATAAAGTTGAGGCCCATTGGCGGGGTTCCAATATGGCAAGAGAGGTGTCCAAGAGAGAGAGCTCATGGATATATAAATTGGATTCCCTTAGCCCTAAAGGGTTAAATATAGAGTTTGACCTCAATTGTTTCATCGATTCTTCCTAAGCTGTTAGATTGGTTACCTCTGTTGATGTGGGCTGATCATTGGCTTATGTTCGCTTATTGCTGTAGTTTACTAGGGCTGTTTTATATATGGGATTTACTCTATATTTTTAGGTTTTATCTATGTCTTTTAATCTTGTAGAATGCACATTGTGTACAGCCAACTCACCCTGCTGAATTGCTGGATCTTTTTGTTTTTAAGTGTTTTAATGTACAGATCGTGGGCGTTCATATCTGTAATCATACGCCTTGTATTGTTGCAAGCTGCATATTTTTTAAGCCACATCTTTTTATGAGGATTTTTATCTTTATTTTATACATGGTGTCCATATATAGCTTTGCGCACTGTTGTATTAAACTTAAGTTGCGCGATTACATAGTAGCAAAGCTATTAAAGTTTCTGCTGATCTGTCAGTTTGGTTGGACTTTGCGGAGTGCACCCGTATGTCAATAGCCGACCAACGGGTTTAATCTGTGTTGAGCCGGCGAATGCGGGATGGCGATCTGGTTACCATAGGAATGAGACGCCAGGACTGCTGCTCTCATTTGATAGGTCCAGCGTCTTCGGACGCATAGAGTGATATAACGCGCGTCATGCTGACAGGGAGGAGGGGATAGTCAATGATATTCACCTCCTGTTATATTGATTGGTTGAATGGCGTCAGTCACGCCCACCCCTTGTGGAGAGAGGTAATGATATTCACCTCCCTCCATATTGATTGGAGCAATGGCGCTAGTTACGCCTATCCTACAGTGAGAGAGGTAATGAGATTCACCTCCCGCCATACTGATTGGTTGAATGGCGTTAGTCACGCCCATTTTTCCCTAGACCCGATTTTGGATGACAAGCTTGGCTGGCTATTGGTAGAACGTGCGGATGGCGCGGCCTCTTGTCCCGCCTTCAATATATTTAAACGCTGCTTACCACCGCGCCGGCTCACCTAGTGAAAGTCGCGCTGAGCGACGAAACGCGTTGGGAGCCGGTGGTCTACAGTTTGGAGTTCAGCAGCGTGGGTTGGCTTGGTTTATTAATGTGACATGCGAGTTTTAACCCTTTGTTTGTGAGTATTTTATTGGCATAATTAAAAAGATTTATAGCTTTGCAATACTGCACTATGGTTCTTTCATTTCCTCCTGCATGAGTATGCCTTGGAAAACCTGGCCAGTTATACCAATTTATATTGAGGAATCGTACCCCAGCGGGTGGAGCTGATTGGTTGAAGTGTCTGCGAGATTGCTGTGACTGCTGGTGACTTAATCGTTTCTGGTAAGAGTACCAAATCGGTGGTGGAATTGCACAATTGGATTGCTGACACGGTGGATTTAGAATCACAAGTTGGAGGACTTTAAAGAGGACTCTAATTAATTTATATTTAGCTCTGTGTTTTTGTTTATTTTTGTTCTATTTACTTGATGGTGAGATTTAAGTTTAGCATGTTGAGCTGTATCTAAGAGTATTAATTTCATGATTGCTTTATTGTTATTAATTAGTTTTGAGCGCGGTATTTATATATTTTATATATATATTTTTGGTTTGAACTGCTTTTCAATGCTGGGGATTTGTGGGAGGTCCCTGGATATTTGAGGGGCCGGGAGGAGCCTATTTTCGATGTCTCTGTAGTCCAGCTCCATCTGGCGGAGTAATACTCGATAGTAAGTACTAAATCTGGAGCAGGACGTACTGTATACTCATAATATCAATTCTACAGGTGAGTAATCACAGAATTGGATTTTTTCTAAATTTTACAAGGTTGATGTTAAGGCCTCAGCTGATGCTGCTTTTGGCCGCAAAGTTCTGCAGACGGCAGTGGTTTAAACTGTCTGCTGTTACTTTTGGGGATCCCACCCTACCTTATGGACACTGCTATTGGATGTCCCAAGATTAAGGAATTTCTTCTGGATATATTATTTTAATATTAATCATTAAAAAGTAGTATTATTGCTATTGATAATTGCCATTAATTAAGTGGAAAGAAAGTGCATAAGTGCAACATTATGTGCGAAAACCTAAAGACAAAAAATGACAACAATAAAATCTGTGCAAACTTGCCTACAAGGATCACAACTGAAGATGTGCAAACATGATTAAGAAGGTGCTAAACCATGATGTTGCTTCCCTGGCCGCTCCGTCATATGTCCAGCTGGGCTCTGAGTAGGCCTTACCTACACTGGCGGGTTCCGGCGGATCATTGATTGAGGTGCCAGGGGGCGCCAGAGAATGTTATCTGAATTACTGGGTGGATGTCTACATCATTTGCGTGCTCCGCGGCCGCTAGTGCTGCCGAGTCGGAGCCTGTTTGGCGATGGGGGCTGGCTGGGGGGACGCCGCGGTCGCCTTCAGCCCGTCGCGTTCCCACAGTAGGTTGGGGTCCTCCCCCGTTCGGCGTCTGGCGGACGAGTGGGGGCCTCCTTTTTGGGGAGCAGTAACCTTATTCCCCGTTTAAATCCATGCCTAGCTGCAGGGATTTTCTCTGTATGTCCCTGCAGTTACTATAGTGGAAAAGTTTATTCGTGTTGTATTTAATACGTGTGGTTGATCTTTCTTTTTGTTTTGTATCGTCTTGTCCTGTGTTTTTCTATCCTCCTATAATTTCTGGTGTTTTGTTGTTTTTCTTTCTCTCGGTCCCATTTCTGTGGAATCTGACCCCGGACCCCATCTCCTCATACCAATATGTCCAAGGTAAAGTGCACATCCCTCAATGCGAAGGGCTTGAATTCTCCTTTCAAGAGGTCATCCGTCCTCAGGGAGCTGAAGCGCATGCACACTCAGATTGCCTTTGTACAGGAAACCCATCTCAAAATAGGAAGATCCCATAATCTCACCGACCGTCACTTTAAAACCCAGTACCTATGCCCCTCACCGGACTCCAAATCTAGGGGAGTCGCTATTCTCCTGGCAGGGGCACTACCCTGGACGCATCTCGAGACGCTCCTGGATCCCGGGGGGAGATTTCTCTTTGTTAAGGGAACACTTTACTCCTTAAAAATTACGCTAGCAACATGCTACTGCCCTAACTCTAATCAACACAGGTTCCTCCATTCCACCTTGGAGAAACTCATGGCTTTTGCAGAGGGGGTCCTTTTGCTGGGAGGGGACTTTAACATAGTCCTGGACTGGACACCTCTAGAGGGGTCTCCCACATCCCCTTCGCTATGCTTAAAAAAATTAAGGCCCTACTTCATAGGCATCAGCTGATGGACGCGTGGCGGACACTCAACCCCAGGGAGAGGGACTATACGTTTTTCTCTGCACCACATAACTCCTACTCACGTATAGACTTCTTCCTGGTCCCACACAGGTTCTTACACTTGGTGGTCAGCATGGACATAGGGCAGATAACTATCTCGGACCACGCGCCTGTCTCGGTCATCCTCTCCATCCCAGATACCCCATCCCACAGAGGTCATTGGAGATTGAACAATTCGCTCCTGCAGGACCCTGAGGTTAAGGCCGATATTCAGAAGGCCATCGTGGACTATTTTTCTGTTAACGTCACCGAGGGGGTCTCACGGATGTCGGTGTGGGAGGCCCACAAGTGCGTGGTCAGGGGCCTACTAATTAAACATGGCTCGCGCCTTAAAAAAATGAGGAATGAACAATTTGCCCGGCTGACTCAGGAGATACTTACTATTGAAACTAGACACAAACAGACCTTGGACAAGGAGCTGGGGGCCAAGTTGGTGAATCTTCGGGAGTCCCTTAGGGATATCTGCCTCACTGAGGCTAAAAAACGTGCGGTTGGGAGTCGTAGATTTTTTTACGAATATGGCAACAAGTCAGGTAAGGCCCTAGCTAGAGCACTGAAAGCTCAACGTGGGAGGAATTTTATCTCGACTATTCAGGACCCCAAGAGGGGCAGGAAACACTTGACGTCTGATATAGCGGTGGCCTTCAGGGAATTCTATGAAAACCTCTACAACTTACCCCAGGAGCGTTCGTCTACACATCTGGAACGTATCGCTTCCTATATTCGGGAATCAGAACTCCCTAGACTCAATAAAGAGGTGATTAACGCCCTCGAAAAGGAAATAGAGATGGAGGAATTCCTGAAGGCCATTAAAGGCACGAGACCAGGACGGGCGCCGGGCCCAGACGGTTTCGACTTAGGGTACTACAAGGAATTTGCGGAGCTACTCGGCCCTCAATTTGTGGCCTCCTTTGGTTCCCTGAAAGATGGATGCCCCCCGCCTAGAGAGACACTTCATGCCCACATCACGATCATCCCGAAAGCGGGCAAAGACCCGATGCAGTGTGGCAGCTACAGGCCCATTTCTTTATTGAACTGCGACCTGAAACTATTTAACAAGGTGATTGCGGACAGACTGGCGCCCCTTATCCCTCATCTTGTGCACTGGGACCAGGTTGGCTTTGTCCCTACAAGAGAGGGTAGAGACAACACCACGAGGGTCATCAATTTGATTCACCAGGCGCGTACGAGGGGGACGGGTACTCTGCTCCTCTCAACGGACGCAGAGAAGGCGTTTGACAGGGTCAGCTGGGAGTTCCTGTTCGCAACCCTCAGCCATATTGGCCTTGGAAAACATATGACTAACTGGATTAAAGCTTCCTACTCTTGCCCCTCTGCGTCTGTCATAGTAAACGGGCTCCCCTCCGAACCATTTAATCAATCAAACGGAACGCGCCAGGGATGCCCGCTTTCACCATTAATCTTCGTCTTGACTTTAGAGCCACTCCTGCGCACTGTCAGGAAGAACTCGGATGTGGCTGGAGTTCGGGTCGGCCACGTCGAACATAAGGTGGCAGCGTATGCTGACGACCTCATTTTCTTTGTCTCCAGACCGGAAACCACTCTGCCCGTCCTGCTGGCGGAGCTTCGGGACTTCCATGCAGTGTCCAACTATAAAATAAACTACCAGAAATCCTCAGCCCTTAACATTAACATTCCCCCCAAAAGAATAGAGCAGATCTCAAAGACCTTCCGCTTCAAATGGGAGGGGGAGGCGGTGACTTACCTGGGGACGCAAATATCGGCTCAGCCTCAGAAGATATATGGTCTCAACTTCCCCCCGTTGTTGAAGAGGCTGGAGGAGGACCTTCAGAGGTGGAATAGGAGTGCATTTACCTGGTTCGGCCGGGTAAATATTGTTAAGATGAACATACTACCCAGAGTGCTGTATCTCTTCCAGGCCCTTCCAATAGAGATCCCCCACACATTCTTTAGGAGATTAGCGGGGTTATGCTCAAGGTTTGTGTGGGCTGGGAAAGCACACCGATTGGCAGCATCCCTCCTGACCCTTCCCAAGGCTCGTGGAGGCCTGGGCCTCCCGGATTGGAGGCTGTATCACGCTGCGACTCACCTGGTCAGGGTGATCGATTGGTGCAGACACGCCAAGCTGAAACAATGGACACACATTGAACAAGAAGCCTCGCATGCCTTCCTTCCGAGACTCCCTTGGATCCCATCGAGCCAGCTCCAAATTCTTAACAAACACCCGACGATAGGCCCCACGAGGAGGGTGGTGGCGAGGGTCTTCCCAAGGCCAGATATCTCCCCCTCCCTGTCACCTTTAACGCTGGTGATAGGGCACCCAGATTTCCCGGCAAGCCAGTCCGACCGTGTCCTCCGTTTATGGACACACCAAAATTGTTATAGGCTCATGCATATGCGCGAGGGGGGAGTTGGCGGCCAGGCACTCACTCCCACCACTTAACTTCTGGCGGGCTTTCCAGCTGTCCCACTACCAGAAATCAGTGGGCCGACCGGACGAAGCTGATAGACCACTGACCCCTTTTGAACGATTGTGCATTGGGGTGGGCCATTTCAGAGGGGCTCTGTCACATGCCTATTCCCTGCTTAGTAGCCCCCCGGAGTCGTTTGTGCCCCTTTGCGTGGAGGGATGGGAGAGGGAACTTAACAGAAACTTCTCAGCAGAACAGAGGCAAGCTATGTTCCAGTTGGCGCATACGTCCTCTATTTCGAGCAGATATCAAGAAACCTCATATAAAATTCTGACCCGATGGTATTACGTGCCATCTAGATTGGTCAAGATGTTACCCTCTTCCAGCCCCCTTTGTTGGAGATGCTCACGCGAGAGGGGCACAATGCTCCATATGTTCTGGAGCTGCACTGGCCTCGCTAAGTTTTGGGACAATGTCCGAAAAATAGTTCTACACCTGACCGGGATCGAGCTGGGAAAGGACCCGGCCAGCTACCTCCTTAACTTGGCCCCCGCCTCGATCTCCAGGAGGGGCAAATCCCTTCTGGCCCCACTGCTGAATGCCGCAAAGTCTTGTATACCTGCGTGCTGGAGATCACCCGATCCTCCGACAACAGCGATGTGGCTGGCCAGAGTGAGGGATGTGAGTAGGATGGAGGAGCTTACGGCTTCAATGAAGGACACCCTTGACAAATACAGAGAGATCTCGTGTGCCTGGGATCAGTTTACCCTATCGACCGATTACCTTGGCTATCTTCAGGAGTGAGCCGAAGTGTTTCGGAGTGGGTCTACCTCCCCCCCCCCCCCACGTCACTATCCCACTGCCTCTGTCCTTCCCCCTTTTTTTTTTTTTTTTTTCTTTTTCTCTTCAGTCTTAGTCTTGTCGTTGTGGTTCAAGATGTTGTGGCTTGCTCGAGCATTAAAGTTGAAAAAGGTATTCAGTGAGCTACGGACAGCCTCACTTCCCTTATCTGTTCCTTTCTGTCATGATGTTTATTGTTATATTGTGCAAAATGAAAATAAAGAATAATAAAAAAAAGAAGGTGCTAAAGTGCATAAAGCGAATACAGCAGTTTAAATGGGTACAATTATAAACAATATTCAATTAATGTATAACGTCACCAGTACAAGGGAGTCATGGGGTCCTCCTACCGCAGCCTGCCACCGACGCGTTGCGTGTCCCGCAGCCTGCCACCGATGCTTTGCATCCCCCCTCCTTATATACCCCAGCTGTCAAACTGCTGGCCAATCGGCGGGCGCCACGTCAGTGCCCGCAAATGTGCCCTGCCCAGCCCGTGTATCAGGTCGTAAGGGCAGCGCGTCAGGCGCCGTGTCACCCCCGCCGAGTGGACTGCACGCTCCAGGAAGTGCGGCATGGAGCGCACGGCCAGGCGGGCGACAGGCCAAGAACACTCCCCTGCAGTAGGAGGTCCTGGTCGGTCGCGCGCATATCACGCCAGCACTGCCTGTCCACCCAGCATCGATGGACAGATGTGGTATCGTGGGAGGTAAGTATCTGAGGGGAACAGAAAATCAACATAAATGGATAACCAACAGTTGCACTGTATATATGAACACATAGTTATGAAAAAGACACATATATATATATATATATATATATATATATATATATATATATATATATTAACATAGCGTATATGGATATCATGGCATGCATCGCATTATCAATCGGTTCATTTGGGCATAGTATATAATTATCAGCACTAAAGCATACCTTAACTGCCCAAAAATACCAAGCCAGTATCTATCCATAGATACTGGCTTGATAGATCCATATCTATCTATACAGAACTATCCATAAATAGTTATTTACTACATGAATAAAAACCTGTCACAATTCTCATTGGGGAATTACCTGAAGTGAACAATAATGCTAATATACAAATATCCGTCTTATTGGGCCCAAAGCAACTATCTTGAATTTCTGGCATGGAGAGCAGCGGCGTTATGTATGCATGCCACCTGCATATGTGTATAATAATTAGTATATAAGCATTGTATCCATGCCAGTGGACCAATAGGACATAAAAATGGAATGATGACGAGCGCAACTGAAAATGTACTAAACACAAATTTACAGTTAATAGTAAATAGGAGCTAATCCCTATTGGCCACTACATAGAACTGTCCAACCAAAAACAAATTGCATATTAGTTAGATTTTTAGTGTGCAGTCCTCCTTTGGTCGTATATTAACCCTTCTATTGCCAGCCACATGAAATTTACGTGGCTGCCTCTCCTACCGTTAAACTCCAGACACGTAAATTATATGTGCCTGACTTTCCCCCCTGCTAGTGGCCAAAGTAAAAAAAAAAAAGCCACTCACCTGACCCCATGTTCGATCCAGCCGGGTTTCCTCTTCACCCGGGGGGTGGGGGGGGGGGTCTCCGATCCCCCGTCTGGGCTCCCTTGGCTGCAGGGGAGTGCCCAAAATAGGTCCACCCCTCTTCAGCAGCCGACAGGATTTCTCTCTGAAAAACAAAAAAAAAATGACAACGCTCCCGCCTGCTTTTCTCTTCACCCGGGGGGCCTCCGATCACCCCCCGGGGCACTTCAGTCTTCAGTAGAGAGCCGAACAGGCCCTCTCCCCCTCCTTTCCCTTGGGGGCGGGGCTAATGACATCATCCTATGGGCGTCCCATCTCCGGGCTGCTCAGCTGTCAGATGCCCTGGTGATCGGTGGGCAGAGGAGCACGGGGCAGCAGATCATCTGATCTCCTGCCTCGCCCCCTCCTCTGGCCACCGATCACCGGCATCTGTCAGCGGTTCGGCGAGGGACACAGGAGCTGACATCGGAGGTGAGTAAAGTCATTTTTTTTTTTTTTATAAAGTAATTTTTACTGTGTCTGTGTGTTTATTTTACATTTACATTTTTACTTTGTGAACTGGTAAAGGATCTATGAGACCCCTATACCAGTTCACAAGGCTCTGCATCTGCATACCAGAGCTGGCCCCTGCACCCTGTTCTACAAGCCCTGTATAGCTGGCCCCGGGCTGGTTATGCTGGGTAAGGGGGACCACAAGCCATTTTTTTTTGCAATTTACCCTTTATGGTGTGGATAGTAGTTGTAATTTATTTGTAAATGTTATAAAATGCTCTTTTCAGTTTGGGGGGGTCTCCTGGGCAGGAACCGGTGGCTGCCTATACATATGTGGTACCATTGTAATCAGGAGAAATTGGGCTTTCACAATATAGTTTTCTTTAATAAAATGTTTTATTCAAAATAAATGAGACAATTTAAACAATATATATTTTTATTTTCAATTTAAAATTTTCAAGTAAAATTACCATGTTTTACTTTGGGGTGTTTGGCAACTCTTCTCTTGACAGTAACCTATGCATGTTGCTTTTTCGGATTTAACTTGTTTTTTCTTGTTTACATATTGTTTTTTAAGGAAAATGTGGCTTTGATTCAGCTTTTTTATTCTTTTTTGGGGAAACCCTGTGCAACCAAGTAATTAACTGAGGGGTTACTTCCTGAAAACTGTGGCCACGTCAACAAGCCTGGCATGTCTAGAAAGCTTGAGGCATGTAATTCCAGAGAATATATAGTTTGTGGGGGGTATTTCAAATGTAAAGGGTTGTTGTTCTTGAAAAAAGAAGCAAGGTGTGCATAGCGCATAGCATAGTTGTTTTTTATTTAAAAATCGCTAAAGCACTGTTTTAGTCTGGAGGGAGTCTCCTGACAGGAAATGGTGTCTACCAATACACGTGGTACCTTTGGAACTGGGAGAAATGGGGCTTTTACATGCAATATGATTTCTTTGAAAAACGTTTTTTTTTTTTTAAATACATTTTTTATTACAATAAAAGCAGTACAAATTGTAAAAAACAGATTTTTAATTTTTTTTTTTTTTTGCACATATTTTGCCAAAAATATTGCGAATACACTTAAAAAATGACAAACAAGACATTTTGTGTTGACTCGGGGGGAGGGGGGGGGGCGTGGCCTGCTGTTGGAGGAGTAGGAAGCTATAGCGCGAGGCTCCCGGCTTTATCCCCCTTTTTGTAGCTACTGGTGAAGTAGCAGCAACACCAAATAATATGGAGTGGTGGGTTCTATGGGGCGTCATAATTAACCCCTGATCTGAGACAGTCTCCCTGCCCCAGTTGAGCGACAACTCGGTAGGTAACGGGGTCTCTCACTTGGGGGGGGGCACGCTTCTTTGGTTCCCCTGATGGCCTATGTCGGGGAGATGTGTCTCGCCGGGGCAGGGGATGGTTCCGTGAGGGTGTCCCCCCCTGTTCGGAATGTTACCCGGTGCGCTACTCGGGGGACTTGCTGTTGGAGGAGTAGGAAGCTATAGCACGAGGCTCCCGGCTTTATCCCCCTTTTTGTAGCTACTGGTGAAGTAGCAGCAACACCAAATAATATGACGAAGAAGCTGAGGACGAGGAGCACAGCCTGCCATCAACAAAGAAACCCCATTCCCTCTAACTTCGGCTCTATCAGCCCCGAAAGTCCCGGAGCGCTGCTGACAGAGATGGCGGCACCAGAAGAGACATTGAGGCAGGAGGAAGCATGGCCCCGCTCTCCCTCCATGGCGAACAACTCACCTTGCCAGGGACGCTATGATGAAGAGGACACCGCTCGGTCATCCTCCCGGCCTCCGGAGACGCGGAGAGAGCTGTCACCGCCTGAGACGAGCAGCGAGGTGAGCGCAGGCAAGATGATGCCGGCTTCCCCGGAGCGAGGAAGGGGGGTGCCTGCAGCGGGAACCGACTTGACGGCCAGACCTGTCAATGCTGATGCTGGGCAGCGAGGCGGGGAGCGACGGTGGGGGATACACGCTGCTGCGGCGGAGGAGCCCTCGCAGGGTGTGTCAGGTTCCCTGTCAGAGAGACAGCACAGAGGGGAGGGGGGCAGATTAGTGAGCGGGGGAAGGTCATTCACTGCTGTAGCTCTCGTCCATGGAGAGCCTAGTGGATGGGAGACAGAATCTGAGCCTCCAGAGGGCACAGACATTTCTGCTCCTAGATTTTTGGAACCTGTTTGCCCAATAGAACACTACCCTGAGCCACTATGGATGATGCATGCATATCACCCCCCAGGCCTTCCACAAGCAAAACCCCAGAGGGGATATCCGATGAATGGAGACAGGGCCCCGGATCTTCGCCCAGGCCCGGATACGAGACCACATGCTGCTTCGGGGATATGGGACGCCCTGAGACGGGAGAGCAGCGCACCACAAATGTAGAGCTTGTGCCCCCTGAGACGCCCCTCCCCAGTGCATTAATTTCGGCCATCGCTGAGTCAGTGAGGTGCAATATTACGGACGCCCTTAAAGCGTTACCATCCAGGGCTGATTTTGAGTCTTACATCTCCAGAATGGAAGGTACTTTCCGTAGGGACATAACATCTATGCAGAACTCAATGGCGGACCTATCCAGCAGAGTGGAAACCAATACAGTTTCACAGATGAACATCCAGGCCAGAGTAGAAGCGCTGGAACGTGAGCAAGAAGTCACGCGTAGGATGCTCTCTAGCTTCCAAGTACAACAGGATGACTTGGAAAACAGAAACCGCCGTGACAACATACGGCTGCGGGGCATCCCGGAATCCGTGCGTACGGCGGAGCTAAAGTCAATAACCAGTGGTCTGTTCAATAAATTGCTGGATCGCCCTTTGACAGAATGCATCGAGCTGGATCGGATCCATCGTGCCCTGGGCCCTCCTAATAGTAACCCCGACAGACCGAGAGATGTCATCTGCAGGGTACATTTCTACCAAATAAAGGAATCAATAATGAGAGCGGCCTGGAACGGGGGTCCCATCGATCTGAATGGAGCATGGGTCACGTTACTACCCGACTTATCTCGCAGAACACTCCAAATGCGGAGGATGCTGAGACCCTTACTAGATCTCATACAGCGCCAAGGAGCGTAATACCGATGGGGACATCCCTTTCAACTACTGGTGCGGAAGGAAAGAAGAACATACGCCCTCAGGACCCCAGAACATTTGGCAGGACTATTTGAGTTCCTAGACACAGCACCCATAGCTATCCTTGATTGGCTGGCCCCGGAGATAGACCCGGGAGCGGGCCCGCTCCCACAACGCCCTAGGAGACGCGACAGAGACCGAAGAGGGCCGGTCCATCGACCGGGCCCTGAGTGGAGAAAAGACCCTGACCCTATGATCGGCGAACAAGCGATACCAGACCCAGACGACATGTGAATATACAAATTGGTTTGATTTGCTATCAGAATGTATGTTATTACTGTTCTTTTTTTTTTTTTTTTTTTTACCTTGAATTGCAGTTGTTACTAGGTTCTGTTTTGTCCTGGGGTCTTTGGCCCTTACACACATATCGGATACAGATGTCCGGTTCCGGATGGACGCGCGGTGGCGGGAAGTAAATTAGATCCTATAGCCTAAAGGTCTCGGCCGGTTGGCTCCCTGAGACTGGAGATAAGGGGTGCCTCCCACTTAGGGGCGTGACCCTCCCTATGGGTGGGCTCGCCTCAGTCCTGTGGCGACCCGCCCGCTAACCGCGCCTCCATCTGATTATGATCGGCGAACAAGAGAGACCAGACCCGGACGACATGTGATTATATAAAATGGTCTGATTTACTGTCAGATTGTGTGATATTACTGTTCATCCTTCATCCTTTTTTATCTTGAATTGTAGTTGTTACTAGGCTATGTTTTGTCCTTGGGTCTTGGCCCTTCCACACATATCGGATCCGGATGTCCGGTCCCGAATGGACGTGCGGTGGCGAGAGGTAAATGTGATCCTATAGTCTAGAAGTCTCGGCCAGCTGGTTACCCGGGGGGAGGAGAGACTGGAGACATGGGGTGCCTCCCACTTGGGGGCGTGCCCTTCCACATGAGGGGGCTTGTCCCAGGCCTGTGACGACCCGCCCGCTAACCGCGCCTCCATCTGATAAGCTGGACCCCCCCCCGGTCAATATACTCCATGACCTGGCCGTGGAGGACGAACGCTCCTGGGGCCCCATGGGTTTCCTTACTCCCGCGGGGCCGAGGGACCGTTCCCCCCCTTATGGCCTTGGATTCCTCGGTGCTGGGCTCGGGTTGGAGTGGTGGGTTCTATGGGGCGTCATAATTAACCCCTGATCTGAGACAGTCTCCCTGCCCCAGTTGAGCGACAACTCGGTAGGTAACGGGGTCTCTCACTTGGGGGGGGGCACGCTTCTTTGGTTCCCCTGATGGCCTATGTCGGGGAGATGTGTCTCGCCGGGGCAGGGGATGGTTCCGTGAGGGGGCTCCCCCCTGTTTGGAATGTTACCCGGTGCGCTGCTCGGGGGACTTCCCCCCCCCCCCCCCGGGGCAACGTGGTTCTGTTCTGGCATGGGGGACAAGCGCTGGGGGGGGGAACACTTGACACGTGGTGTGCGGAGTGAATGAGAATTGTTGCGAAAAGTTGTCCTTGAAAATATGGGAAGGAGAGAGGCTAATCGCTTAACAAAACATTGCAATATAAGCATTTAAATTGTTCAGTTTATTCAATGTTGCTGCTCAACTGTTGATGTGATATGGGGGAGGGGAAAGGGATGCTGGGCTGTATAAGTGTAGTTCGAGAGTTGTTTTTGTAGCTGGTTCTGGCTCCTTTTCACTTGGCACCCACTTTCCCCCGCTGACCCGAGTGCACCTCTGGAGGGAACTGCCGGAGGCCCTCCTAGAGGACACAGGGAATAGACTTCCCTATATTAGGGTGGTCGATATTTTGACCTCAATTGACCCAATCCCTCTTATTGGGTCTTCTCTGGATTTCCTCTTTAAGGAAAAGTTAACTCTTTCTCACCTGCTATCCCTATTCCCACCCCCTTTACCATCCCCTACTCGTATCCTATATACCCGGAGCCACTGGCCTCGTACCCTGACTGCCTGCACATTGCGAGTAGCTTCTAACAACGCACATTCTAACTCCTGAGGAGCCATCACCTGGGGCGTGGGGTGCGGGATGAAGGCGGAGCGGGGCCGTGGCCCGTCAGGAGCAACCGTGAAAGTTGTGTCCTTAAATTGTAGGGGACTCAATGTCCCTGAAAAGAGATCAGCCATGATATCGGAACTGCGAAGATTAAAGACCAAAATTGTTCTCCTACAAGAAACGCACTTCAAGGGAAACGCTTGTCCTAGGTTGTCTCCTAGACACTTCCCTCAGTGCTTTGTAAACTCTTTGCCGGACTCCAAAACCAAAGGAGTAGCGATACTAATAGCTAGGGATATCCCCTTTCAGTTGGCGGAAACCTCTGTGGATGAGGAAGGTAGATACATAATGGTGAAGGGTACACTATTTGGAGAAATGTACACAATATCATCTGTATACGCTCCCAACAGCGGACAGGTGAACTTTCTCTTACGTTTCCTCACCAAACTATCAGACTTCCAAGAAGGAATGATTCTCCTGGGCGGGGATTTAAATATTGCCCTAGACCCGCTTATTGACTCGTCCACCGGTCATCCATCCCATATGGAGGACTACGGAAGGTAAAACAAACTCTCCAATTATGCGATCCTTGGAGAATCCACAACCCAAAGGGTAGGGATTATTCTCACTTCTCGCCAGTGCACTCATCATATGCAAGGCTGGATTACGTGCTTATGTCACACAGCCTTCTGCCTAGAGCAGCTGAATCTGCTATTGAATTAGCATCCCTGTCAGAGAGAAAAAGGGGTGTTCAAGAGAGCGCTGAAAGGATCTGAGCTGCTGCCTAGAACAAGGGGTCTAACCTTATCAAACAGAGTGGAGGACAAGACCAAAACTGTACTTGGAGCACCCCAAGAGAGGTAGATCCTTGTTGGGAATTGGTTTAGTCGCGCTTGAGGGATATGTCAGAAATCGTGATCTGTCTGACCGGGGACATATGAAATATCCTCACAGGACAGATTATTTTCTGATATATTGATGTATCTGCCAAGCTGAATGAACTGCTAGCAGAAAATAGTTTTAAGCACAAAGTATTTAAATAATGCCAATAAAAATGATACAATATATCTATATCAACTTAGTAAGTTGATCAAAAGAGTGATTTGTTCAGGCACTTACCGCCGTGGCCCGGGGGTTCGTAGCCCTCCCTGGGCCTCTGAAGGACTAGCTCTCTGGTAAGTGCTGTACTGCAATGTTGGTTGTGCTTATAGGCGTCTGGTTTGCTTGTAATCCTTAAATGGATTGGTGGCTCACTTCAGTCTCCAAACGTGCTTTAATGTCCAGTTTATATGGAGAATGCTTTATGGAGAATGCTTTAGTCAAGCAAACTTGTAATAAGCACACCTAAAAGAAGTGAGGTGTAATTTCTTTATTGTTAAAAAATAGGTCGAAGATTAAGCCAATGAGGCTCAAACAATAAACTTAGGATAAAAATAATTTAGAGATGTAAAATCCAGCGCTTTAATTTAGAGCGCTTTAAATCCAGCTCTTTGTTGGGCGCGCAATGGGTTAAATGGGCAGCGCCTAAAAATATGGTGGGAGTTGTGCAATAAAGTCCATTCCTGCTTGAGGGGTAAATGAAATGTCCGTGTATTAAAAAGTTAATGTCTCCTCAAGTCCGTTGTTTTCAATTGTCCGCGGTTTTCCCGTGCAGGGTAAAAACGACAGGCTGTTTGAAAAAATGTGCTGGAGCTGTAACCTCTCGTTCTGCTCTGTACCCGACGCGCGTTTCGGCGGTGAGCCGTTCTCAGGGTGTCAGTAGGCATGCGTCGCAGCTGCCTTTAGATTGGTTAGCCATGACGTCGTTGATGCGAAGGGGTTGGTGGGAAACGTAGTTTTTTCTGCACCTGTGTCCTTCTAGTGAAGCAAATGACGCTCTGATACAAATGTTATCTCCATGTTTCTTGTGATGTTACACTTACAGTGGCCATACCTCAGGAACAAATTAGATACATTAGTTCAAGTATTAACATGATTGTTTTCTATTTTTAAGTGCAGGAGTGTGTTAACTTGAAAAGAGGCATAAATGTACCACACTAATGTATTATATACAGCGCGGAGGTCAGTATAAGCAGGAAGAAAATGAATGTATTGGATGTATTAAATTCAAAGTGATTAAATACCACTGATGCAACTGGTGGAAGAATTTAAGTATGCCACCTATGTATAGGATCGAAATAATTAGATCCCACTGATGTGGTTAACAAAAGAAATCATGTGAGCAACAAAGATGCATAATATGACCCTAGATAGAATGTATGGTCGACAGAGTGAATGAATTAAAGAATATGCTTCATATTAAATAAATTAATAGATATAGCTGATATAAAATAAATAAATAGATATAGCTGATAATATGCTAAGACATGAAGAACACGAATAAGTTGCTGATTAAATAAAAGCTAGATTTGGATATAGACAATTGATGATGGACGTTATAGTCAACACTAGTAATGGATAGTGATAGTGGATTAGTGATTTTGAAGAAAACAGTTCAAATCTATTTCAATATTTAATCCAGCCGGAGATGTAGAATTTAGTTCAAATATCCAAAAAGTTTCTCTTTTGGAGATCTCTGTTGTTATATTGGAGCCCCTCCAGTTCATGTTGATTTTTTCTATAATCCAATAGTGTAGGTTCGACGGATCACTGTTATGTTTGGTCTTAAAATGATTTAAATTGATTAAAATGATATAAGCCTTTCCAAGCCTTTTTTGATGTTGTTCATATGTTCGGCAAGGCGTGTCTTAAATGGTCTCTTGGTGCGTCCAATATGCAATAAATTGCATGGGCATTGTAGGCAGTATACAACACCCTTTGTGTTGCATGATGATACCCCCCTGATTTTGTATTCTTCGCCAGTTTGGGGATTTGAAAAAACTGTCCGGTGTGTTGGGTCTTTTGTCTTTTTAGATGTGATTCTGCAGGCTTTACAGTCTCTACATCTGGTGAATTTCCCATTTCTCTCAATACTGTTGATGGGGGGGTTGGTGTAGCTCCTTACTAGGTGTTGGGCTAAAGTCTGAGGTTTTTTGTAAATGAATCTCGGTTTGGATGGGATTAGATGTCGTAACGTAGAGTCTGTATGTAGAATGTTCCAATGTCTTTTAATGATTCATTCAATTTGTTTGTGATCATTGCTGAAACTGGTAATAAAAGGTATCTTTAAGTCTGTATTTTGATTCACGTCTTGATTTCTAGTTCTAGTCTTATCCGGGTCTCCTTCATGGTTGTGATGTTTCAGGTTGACCTCAAGTATTGTTTGTTCGATTTGTTCTTTCACATAACCCTTTTCAATGAATCTGGTTGCTATAATTTGTGCCTGATCTTTATAGGTGTTCACATCTGTGCAGTTTCATCTGATCCGGGTCAGTTGTCCTTTGGGGATATTTTTAAGCCAGTTTTGATGGTGACAACTATCCACTGGAATATAGCTGTTGCGATCAGTCTCTTTAAAGAAAGTTTTAGTCTTGATTTGATTGCTGTCTTTATAGATCGTTAAATCCAAAAAATTGATCTCAGAAGAGCTGGTTTCATGCGTGAATCTGATGTTGTTATCATTGTTATTAAGTGATGTGAGGAAGGCATTTAGATCATCTACTGGTCCATCCCAGAAGAAAACGTCTATGTAGCGCTTGTAAAGAATAAGTTCCTTCGGTTTGTGATGGTATATTGCTTGTTGTTCCCATTTTGCCATGAAGAGATTTGCTACGCTTGGGGCAACGGACATTTCATTTACCCCTCAAGCACGAATGGACTTTATTGCGCAACTCCCACCATCTTTTTAGGCGCTGCCCATTTAACCCATTGCGCGCCCAACTAAGCGCTGGATTTTACATCTCTAAATTAAAGCGCTGGATTTTACATCTCTAAATTATTTTTATCCTAAGTTTATTGTTTGAGCCTCATTGGCTTAATCTTCGACCAATTTTTTAACAATAAAGAAATTACACCTCACTTCTTTTAGGTGTGCTTATTACAAGTTTGCTTGAGTAAAGCATTCTCCATAAAGCATTCTCCATATAACCTGGACATTAAAGCACGTTTGGAGACTGAAGTGAGCCACCAATCTATTTAAGGATTACAAGCACAACCAGACGCCTATAAGCACAACCAACATTGCAGTACAGCACTTACCAGAGAGCTATTCCTGCAGAGGCCCAGGGAGGGTTACGAACCCCCGGGCCACGGCGGTAAGTGCCTGAACAAATCACTCTTTTGATTAACTTACTAAGTTGATATAGATATATTGTATCATTTTTATTGGCATTATTTAAATACTTTGTGCTTAAAACAATTTTCTGCTAGCAGTTCATTCAGCTTGGCAGATACATCAATATATCAGAAAATAATCTGTCCTGTGAGGATATTCCATATGTCCCCGGTCAGACAGATCACGATTTCTGACATATCCCTCAAGCGCGCCTAAACCAATTCCCAACAAGGATCTACGTCTCTTGGGGTGCTCCAAGTACAGCATCCCTGTCAGATCACAGCCCAGTATGGGTATCTTTGATCACTAGAGAAGAGAGAAAGAAGGCCTGGACATGGCGACTAAACGAGAGTTTGCTGAAGGACCCGGTAACCACACAGGCCGCACAAGCAGCTCTATCCGAATACTTTGAAATGAACTGTACAAGTGAAGTGACACTATGACTGGCAGGCACAAAAAGCCGTAATGACAGGGGTTCTCATCCAACACGGATCTAGACTGAAAAAAACTCATACTACACAAAGAGACCAACTACTCGCGCGAATCCAAGAATTAGAGAAGAAGCACAAAGAAACCCAGGCTCGTGAAGCATTAAAGGACCTGACAATGCTCAGGGAACAACTGAATTCCATACTATTAAGAAAAGCAGCATACACCATTAAGAGATGCAAGAGCTTTTATTACGAATGGGGAAACAAGAGCGGATCACTCCTGGCCAGAGCACTGAGAAAGCAACAATCCATCAACTTCATCGAAGCAATACGCGACGAGAAACAGCAGAAATGGCACAAAACAACAGACATTGCAAGAGTTTTTCAGGAATACTACTACGGACTATATAACTTACACCCACAGGGAGAGAGAAACCCCCAAAGGTGCTTCTCTAAGATACGACAATATATCTCGTCTTCAGGCATGCCGAGCCTAAACGATGAGGAAATGGCTATACTGGATGACCCAATCTAAGGAGCTGAATTACATCAAGCAATAAAAACCACACCAAATGGTAGATCACCGGGCCCTGACGGATTGTCTCTTGCATACTACAAAAAATTTGAAGGCATTTTGAGTAAGTACCTTCTTCGTGCCCTCAATGCCATAGACAGGGAAGGGGACACCGTAGCATTTCCTACGGAAGCGCTGGAAGCCCATATCACAGTCATCCACAAAGCAGGGAAAGATCCACTGGACTGCAAAAGTTACCGCCCCATATCATTACTAAACGTGGATCTTAAGTTGTTCACCAAAATACTTGCAGCCCGATTAGCAATTCACCTACCAGACCTCATTGAGAAAGACCAATGTGGGTTCATCCCTGGCAGAGAAGCCAGGGACAACACAATCAGGACCCTAAACCTTATACACCGGTCGTGATTAGATAACTCTCCGATGATGTTGCTATCTACAGATGCTGAGAAAGCGTTTGACCAAGTGGACTGGAACTACGCGTTCAAGGTACTGAAACATGTAGGACTCCAAGGGAGAATGCTGGGGTATGTCCGAGTAATATACTCTAGACCACAAGCAAGAGTAAAAGTGAACGTCTCCCCTCATCTTTGCCCTGGTGGTAGAGCCTTTCCTAAGACACATAAGAACAAACACAGATTTAAAAGGAGTTGCAGTACAAGGAAAAGAGCACAAGATCGCTGCCTACGCAGACTACCTTTTTTTTTTTTTATATCCAACCCAGTTATAGGACTCCCCAGCCTCATGAAAGATTTTGAAAAATTTGGGAAACTTTCTAACTTTAAGATCAACTTCGATAAGTCAGAATCGCTCAACGTCGGATTTCCAGAGGCGGTAGTATCTCCCTTCAAGTCCTCTTTTCCCTTCAAATGGTCATCACCCACGTTAACCTACCTGGGTACGAGGATATCAAAGGACATAGAGGACATTTTTAGATATAACTTTGTCCCCATGCTGAATAAAATCAAAACTGACTTGGCAGGATGGGACTCCCTTAAGCTTACTTGGCTGGGGTGGATGAGCGCCATAAAGATGACAATCCTTCTGAGGCTCCTATACTTATTCCACACCCTGCCATGTCATATACCAGCACCAGTCAGTCGGAGACTGCTGGCCAGGGGAGGCTGGGGAGACTTGGGAACGGTCAGAGCCAGGGACCTGGTGAAGGGCCGAGAATGGTACCATATAGAAGAACTTAGATGTAGATGGGGAAACCCCACACCTGGACCCCTGGCAACTCCTGCTTTTCCAGCACTACCTGCAAAGAATAGGCCAGAAAAACGCACTAGGACGAGATCTCACACTTTTTCAGACCTTAGTCACACAAAAAGATCCACCGCAGAGGGTGATATCACAAATATATCAGCTCTTAGAGGTGGGACAGGAAACAGTCCCCGCCTTCTGCAAAGAATGGGAGAGAGATCTAGGTAGATCTTTCAAGGCAGATGAATGGGAGAAAATGTTTGTACTTACCCACAAGTCGTCGATCTCTGCGCAGATACAGGAAACGAACTATAAATACTTATCCAGATGGTACTACACCCCAAAGCGACTGGTCTATATCTTCCCGGGCTCTTCACCCATGTGCTGGAGGTGCAAAATGGAAGAAGGCTCACTAATACACATCTTGTGGTCATGCCCTAAAATCATGGTCTTCTGGAAGAAGATAACAGCTATTATGACGGATGTCACTAGTTCACAGGTCCTGCTCTGCCCGGCCCTTATGCTACTACACCATACTGCTAGTAGTATAGCAGCATATAATAAATTGGTCCTGAGACACCTAATAAATGCTGCCAAAACACTGATCCCTAGGTTCTGGAAGACTGAGTATACCCCAACAGAAACTGACTGGTTCCGGGAGGTAGATAGAATAAGAGAGATGGAGGAGTTGACGGCTGCAGCTCAGGACACTGAGGAAAAGACCCGGCTGCTTTGGACATCGTGGTATATGTTCCGGGCACCAGAGGTCCGCTCCGTCTCCCACTTAGCCTCCTAGGCCTCATGGGGCCAGATGCAGAACCCGGAGTAGATGGCGGTAGGTCCTATGACCCTATACATCAACCCTGTTGTATTTCTCCTGCGTGCCAGGGTGCAAACGCCCTTGGTCCACCCCCTCCACTACTTACCCTCATCTGTTCCCCTCTCTTCCTCCTCTGTTCTTTATGCTTCCATCTCTTTCAATTGGCCTGGTCCTGGACGTGGTACATCTCTGATTAGCCCCCAAACCACTGAGAAACTACGGTTGGAGCTTAATAGATCTAATTCGAAAGATGAAGTAATCACTACCTACACAAGTAGCAAACTGGTACACAGAAACCTGAACCATCTCTCCCCTAGCAAAAAAGCGAATGGAAGTCAGAACCTCGGGGGAGGTGGGTGATGGCGGAGGGACTTCACTAAGTCCCCCGCAGAATCCTAGATCTTCTGAGCCATTTTAGAAATGGCAAACCTTTGGAAAAGAATGGGGAGGATAGATTTGTATTTGTACATGATGGATCTGTGCCATTGTTGCCTTTATGTTATCTCTATATATACTCTGTACAACCTGTATTTCTGATACTTACTGTACCGCATTTGAAAACTAAATAGAGAATTAAAAAAAAAACAGACTCTGCTAAAAAAAACAATATATAATTTAGCCTGGAAATCCCTTCAAAAATCACAGTTGAGGAGAGCAAAATAGTGCAAAACGATCTGGCAACAAAGGGTGACAAAATCTCCAGGTAGGCTGGCAGTTAAAGGGTTAATGGGCCATTAGCCCTCTTATCTATCTTAGTTGGTATCTTGAAGGTTGATAAATTAGTCATGTACGCTAACACACAAAGTAGCCACTCAGAGTTGCAAAAATAGATATAAAGATGTCCAGGGGAGCACGCACGGAGCTTGGGGGGTGCGGCTCAGTGCCTTTAAGCAATATGTCAGCGCCCAGGATCCGGAGTGACACTGGCCCGTGGGTCAAGCAAGGGGTTTTCTTTTTTTTGCGTGAAATTCCGCTTTTCAACCCCCATCCCTATCCCTCTCATCCCTGTGTGTACTTAATCCTAAAACCAAACAAGTCGTGATTCATATTTTATTTTTCTCAAAACATCCTCGGGGCAGCATACACCTGAGACTTCGAGTACCACCCACAAGGCAGGAACACGTGACCACCAGATTAGCATAAAACTTTACTCCACCCTCCACTCCTCAGTTGTTTTCGTGTTCCTCCGTGAGGTAGGAGCCAGGCCACCACCAGGATGGTTTAGGTAAGTATCCGGTGCTGTGGGCCTTTACAGGCAGGTCCATGGAGGAATTTATAGCCAGGTATACCCTAAGGCCAGTGTTCCATTTGTTCTTTGATCCGGTGAGTGTGACAAAAGGGGGGTAAGCTTAGTTTTCCCTCTTACTGAGGATGTGTTATGGAAGAAGCTAGGCTGCCGGATCCAATTTTTATTTTTGGTGAGGAAAGCACTTATGGAGGTTATGTTTGTGTTGTGCAATGGGTGCATATACCTTTAAGAGGCGGGGAGGATAGTTAGGCTCTCCCCGCCTGGCGCTGAGCTGTTACTTGCTGTAGCGAATCCTCCTTGAGCGGGCGGCTGTGCCTTTAGCCGCCTGCGCTCCTCCCGCATAGCTCACTCCATAGGTGCGGCTGTGTTAGGGGTGTCCTCCTCCCCTGCTTTCGATTCCGGGGGGCACTTCCCGTGATCCTGGTCGCCGTGTGTCCAGCAGAAAGGGGTTCGCATTCCGGCGGCAATAGCGCTCAGCGTTTAGGAATGCTCAGCGTAAAGAAGCCGATCTTGGCTTCGGAGTGGCAGCGGGGCACACTAGCACACGCGCACTTCTCCATTCCATTTATGGAATGGAAAAAAGGGGGGAGGATTGCGCTTTTTCCTCCTTCCTGCATGGGAACATGTGCTTTGCCTTAAAGTGGCAGCACATAGTTCTTTATTTTATATACTGGCCTCCCTCTGTTGATTCCCAGATACCAGAGGGTTAATGTGAATGAGGAGGGTTACATTCCCACCCTATTTAAGAGGGCTTGGAAAGAGTTCCCTTGTGCTTCAACCCAGAATAGCGGATCAGACGGAGGGTGTTTGTATTTTGGATCCCTTACCAGAACATATGGGAAATACATCCAGTGATATCTTTAATGCGGATCCAGGCCCATCGGATGCTCCATCGGCTGCTAACTCTGGGAGGAAAAGGCTCAGCTCTCCCCAATAACTCTTTATACTTCTTTTTGGGGTCAACTATGATGTTACGGAGAGGCGGTCTTACTCCCTCTTTTTTCAGCCCCGTTCTTTTTTCAGACTAAAACTCCGGAGAAGTTGTGTCTAAACCGTGTCTAAACCTTCTGCGGGAGCTAAGTCTGAGAAAAAGAGCAGGAAATGCCCCATGTGTGAAGCAAAACTGTTGGATTCCCATGAGTAGCTTTTATGTAATGGCTGCACAAAAAGAGTGGCGAATAGGAGCGTGAATCAAGCCTAGTCAAAATGATGAAGGATCTTAAAGTGGACCAACACCCAGGATTTTGACTATCCTGGGTTTTGGTCCACTTCGGCGGGGCACCCCGATCGGGGGTGCCCCACTGTGTGAAACCCCCCAGAAACCCCAAAAAACTCACCTCTCAACGCTCCCACGTGAACGCCGCAGCCAATCCCCGCCAACATCCAGGCGGGGATCAGGAACGTCCAAGCCGCTTCCGCCGTCGCCGCCTCCCGCGCGTCACTCTCGGCGCGCGCGCACGTCTGGAGAGGCGCACGGGAGGCGGCGGCGGCGGAAGCGGCGGCGGAAGCGGCGGCGGATCAGGTAAGATGTTTTTGGGGTTT
Organism: Gastrophryne carolinensis; assembly: GCA_027917425.1. Lineage (NCBI taxonomy): Eukaryota > Metazoa > Chordata > Amphibia > Anura > Microhylidae > Gastrophryne > Gastrophryne carolinensis. Next base: position 119,993,064 of record CM051238.1, read on the forward strand.
CTGGGGGGTGATCGGCCCGGGAATCTTATAGATTTCCGGGCCGATCACCCCTGGGTGTTGGTCCTCTTTAAAGAGCATGTTTCATCTTCTTTAGAAGGCCTTAAGCAGCCTTGGAGCCAGGGTAGCTTTTTTTCTCATTCAGCCTTAGGGCCCTCTGAACCCTCCGCTGTGTTTGGGTTTGCAGGAGGGCCTTCTTATTTTTCCGCTCAGGAATCAGACATGCCAGATGTTGATTCGGATGAAGGCAGAGTTCTCTTCTCAGGGGAAGTATTTGTTTCCCCCTGGAGACTCACCTTTCCTCTTACGTTTGATCAACTTATCTATGGGCATTGAGGAAAAGCTATTGGGACCTTAATCTAAGCATGATGGGTTATATCATGATTTAGTTCCAGATACTTCTTTGGCCTTCCCTCTTCACAATTTTCTTAAGGATATAATTTTAAACGAATGGAAGGGTCCATCTAGGAAGATTTTCAGATCTTGGGGTCTGAAGAGGGGATATCCGTTCGCTGAAGAGGATTCTGAGTTTTGGGAGAAATGTCCAAATTAGACACACCTTTTTGCTAAAGTCTTAAAGGGGGCAGTTTTAGCTTGGCAGGTAGAATCTAATACCCACAGACCTATTCTGGCCTCTACTTGTGTAACCAGAAACTTGGAGTTTTCGGTTCAGCAGTTATAAGACTGTTTGCTGGAGCGTAAAAGGTTTAGAGAAGATACTTAAAGCTCTGCCTATCCTTTTTTTCAGCTACAGCATTTATTACGGATGCTATGGCTGAGTCCGTTAGACTCCTGGCACAAAGTATGGATGTGACCAATTCAGTGCGTAGGACTCTTTGGTTAAATACCTGGTCTGGAGATATTGGGCAGTTGTGGCCTAGAGGTAAGGGAGCGGACTTGTGACCGGAGGCAGGTTAAAATCTTGGTCCTGAGACATGACTGAAGTGCTCTTGAGCAAGGCACCTAACCTCCCAACTGCTCCCCGGGTGCCGTAATTAGGGCAGCCCACCGCTCCGGGCATGTGTACACTCACTGTACGGATGGGTTAAATGCGGAGGACGAATTCCTATGTGTGCACATGCATACAATGGCCATATATGCATTAATTATATTATTATAATTAATTCTATTGGATCAAAAATGTGTCTTTGTGCCATGTCTTTTAATAGGCAGTTCCTTTTCGGGTCAGAACTGGAAAAGGTGTTGGATAGATCGCCGGATAGGAACAAGTGTATTCCTACCTGTTTTAAAGGCTCTGTCAATAAGGAATTCTTGCCCAGCCATCTTTTAAACGCTCCTTTCTCAGCAAGGTAGCACTAGGGGCGCCTCTTCCTCCGCTACAGCCTTTGCAGGGAAAGGCAGATTTAAATGCTCAACTTTGTTGGGAACCTATCAGCCTAAATCAAATAAGCAATGACGCCAGGCAGAACCTGTTGGATTGTCCGTTTATTGCAAGGGGGATAAAGGTCGGATTCCACATAGAATTCGTCCAAACCCCTCCCTCAAAACGTCTAATCTCCCCCCTACCCAGGGGTACAGAGGAGAGACTGGCTATTCAGGAAAGTTTAAATACCATGTTGTCCTAGGGGGTAGTTGTTCCATTTCCCTGTCATCAGAAGGGTACAGGATTTTACTCCAGCATCTTCCTGGTAAGAAAGCAGACATTTTAGCATGGAAATGATTTTTTTGATCTTTCCCCAGGGCTCTCCTGTAGGATGCTTACTGGCAGTTTCCAATTAGTCTCAAGGCTCTGTCTTTTTTAAGGTTGCAATAAGAATCAGAGACCAGATCTTTCACTTCTGATTTGTTTGCCTTCCCTTTGGACTGGCTTCAGCTCCAGGGCATTTTACAAGAGGTACAAGCATAACCTCTGGCATATCTGAGGCGGAGAGAAATTGGGATTTTGCCATACATATATGATCTTTTGTTTTTTGCCCATCAAGGGAGAAGTTGCTGCAGGATCTCAACTGCACCTTACAGCTGCGAGATCAGCTCGTTGGGTTCTGAATCACGAGAAATCAAGTCTGGTTCCCACTCAAGTGATACTTATTTGGGATTCAAGATCCGCACAATTCAGCAGACTTTGGTTTTGCCTTCTCAGAAGATAGTGACCCTCCAGGAAGCCATCCGGTCCCTTGGTGCCAGTCCAACAACTTCAGTACGGCAAGCCATGGAGGTCTTAGCTTTTCTGACAATGGCATTCCCAGCCAGTTGGGTCACTTACATTCAAGGATGCTGCAGATGCACATACTGAACAACTGAAACGGGTCTCGGGACGGATTAGAAGAGTTGATTCCAGTACCCAAACCCGTGAAAGAATTTCTAAATTGATGGCTAGTCAAGGATCGGTTTATCAACGGGTTAGCATGGAGGGACCCCAAGGAAAGGATAGTCTACGGAGGCTTCAGCTTGGGGTTGGGGAGCACATTGTGGAGCCTGGACAGGTCAGGGGAAATGGTCCCGGGCTTTGCGTCGGTCCTCCGCAAACCTGAGAGTTAATAGCGGTCAAAGAAGCTTTGAGAGCACTGTCACAGCATCTGATAGATCGGCATGTCCAGATAAGATCAGGCAATGCCACTACGGTGGCATATTTAAATCGTCAAGAAGGAACAAGGTCTCCTCGACTATTGTCTGTGTCAATGGAAATTTTACTGTGCTGAAGTCGTTATCGGTGGTTCATCGAAAGGAAATCTTGAATCAGGTTGCGAGTTTTTCATCCTCGCTAATGGAATCGGAATGGTCTCTGAATCCAGAAGTGTTCAAACATATCTGCAATCAGAAAGGCTTCCTGTTTGCATCAGCAAAGAATCACAAGTTGGAGAAGTATTTTTCCTGGAATCCCGCGGATCCGGCCTTGGGAGTAGATACTCTGGCACACAGGTGGCAGTCCAGTCTAGCCTATGCATTTCCTCCGGTTCGGTTGCTTCCGTTAGTATTGAACAAGATCCTCAAGGAACCAGTGACAGTTCTTCTGGTGGGCCCTTGGTGGCCCAAGAGGTCATGGTTTTCAACTCTTGTCGAGTAGGAAGCGGGTGACTAGGAAGATTTATGTAGGAATTGGACATTGATTTATCTAGGAATTGGACATTAATTATCTAGGAAATGGACTAAAAGTGGAAGACGCTGGAAGACGCTGTTCCTGGTGGCGATTACTTCCGCCTGCAGAGTTGGCGACATCCAGGCCTTGTCTTTTCGTCTCCCTTTCCCTCAAAGTCTTTTTCAGATCGTGTGGTTATGAGAGTGTGAGAGTGGACCCGTTATCTTCCAAGAATTTCTTCCATAGACAATGAGGAGTTTGCGGAGCTAAGTTCTTTGGATGTTAAAGCATGTCTGTCTGGAATATCTTTATCAAACCAAGGGTTTGAGAAAGGCGGACAGTTTGTGGCATTTTCGGGTCCAAGAAGAGGTCAAAGAGGCTAAAATTACTCTAGCAAGTTAGATGAAGAATACAATTAGTATGGCCTATCAAGGTAGTTCGGCACTAGGTAGAGTTTAGACATTCTACAAGAAGCATGTCTACGTCTTTGTCAGAGCAAGCTGGGGCCTCTATGGCACAGGTTTGTAAAGCAGCTACTTATGCCCCCGATGGGCTACATCCATTGGGGGCATATGTTTATATATGGAGATATTCATAGTTCATATATATATATATATATATATATATATATATATATAATTGTGTGTGTGCCTAAATGCCCTTTAATTGCTCTGTATGGCTGCTTGGTAATATATATATATATATATATATATATATATATATATATATATATATATGCAGCCATATACCTTATATGAATATTTCGGCTGTGTGACTGTAATATATATGCTAGGGCATCCCTTACTATGCTCTGCTCTTATGTGACCTTTTTTGTGTGTTACAGGTGTCCCCGTATAAGTGCATTTTAAGGGGTCTCTCCTGGTCCTGGGTTCCCTAGCTATAAATACTTGTCCACCCCAAAAAAATCCTCCCACCGGGACTTTAAGGGGCATCCCGGGTTGCTTATGCGTAATTCCCTACGGTCTTGCGACTGACCACAAAAATTCACCATATGGAGGCTCTGCAGGATACCAGGCCCGGGATCCCTTCGGGACAATCCGTGCCATGTGTGGGGTGTGGGGTATCCCTTATGGGGGAGAATGTGCTGATCTGTATACCATGTATACAAAAGGCCATAACGCGGCAGTCTGGTACCCAGCCTTCTGGGTCGGCTCCTCCCGCCTCATCGCCTTCCCCTCCCCACCTGATCAGTACCCCAAGTGACATTGGTACTAGTGGGGAGTCGCTTTCTCATGTTTGGGCTAAGTTGGCCAGCATAGAGAAAATGATTGCTAGCATGATGGGCAAGAAGCCCCAGGCTAAAAAGAGACAGTTGTCGTCGGCCCAGCCCTTGTGGGACACTGACGATGAATCCGCTGAATTGTCCGATTATTCCCTTGCTTGAGGAGGGGGGAATTGTATCAGGATTCAGAGGCTGACTAAGGGATGACAGAATACCCGAAACGCGTCAGAAGGTCTTGTATGTTTTGTGTCACTCTGGGTCTACCTTTGTATTTTAGCACTGCTTCTTGACAATTTTTTGGAGATGATTTTAATAATTTTCATTAAAGACTTACATTTTTAAGGTATGCGGACCCATTCCCTTTATCCTTTTGCATAATTGGGGTGTGGGACCACCCCGGGTCGGGCACCCTGCCTTACTAGTGTGCGGATACCCTTTACATTGTTTATTCTCAGAGACTGACTATGGTCAGCCTGGGAATTCCAATGTCGGACAGGCGCTGGGGGATGCCGTTGATACAGCCACTGTTTTGTCACATTTATTGGAGGTGTTGGATATTGATCCACCTGAGGCGCCCCCTCTTAAGAAGGGGGAATTTTTTGGGGCCTACAAGCCCCGTCTGGAATTCCCTACCCAGGGTCACTTTGATGCGCTGATACTTAGGGAATGGGAGAGGCCCTGTCGGCTCCCTGGTGTGCCTCAGGGATGGGATAAGAAGTATCCCTTTCCGGTGGAGGCGGTCAAGCGCTGGTCTTCTCCTCCCGAGGTCGACGCGCCTGTGTTAGGGTTGACCAACTCTTCTGTACTGAACACCCCTGACGCCTCTTCCCTTAAGGATGGCGAGGACAAGCGCCTTGATCAGATGGCGTGCCATGCATTTGCCAACATGGGCTCGGCCCTGCGACCGGTTAGTGCATCTGCCATGGTGTCGCTTGCTACCAGGTCTCTTATCAGGGACTGGCTGAATAACGCTCAGCTGGATCCAGCTAGCGCTGAGTTCGCTGTACTTAAGAAGTGCGAATTGTTCATGGATTTTGTCATGGCTGCGATGGAAGACTCCATTGTTGTGTGTAGTAGGACGTCATCCTTGCTGGTGGCCATGCGCAGACTGGTCTGGCTCCGTCAGTGGACAGCGGATGTTGGAGCCAAGAAGTCACTCACAGCTCTCCCCTTCTTGGGGGCGCGGCTGTTTGGAGATAAATTGGATGCTGTTGCTAAAGGCGGTAAGTTACCTCGGCGGAGGAAGCAGAGCCGTCCCTTTCGGGGGCGGGCTCGTTCACTCCTTCCTTTCGAGGGGCCAGAGTGTCTAGGGGTCTGGCCTTCTCGGGGGTCAGGGGCTCGTCCTGGAACAGAGGCAGATGTCGGGCACGTCACCGGCTCAGCAATGAAGGGGCGCCCTCACCCGTAAGGGTGGGGAGACGGCTGCGACTCTTCTTCCGGGTCTGGGCCCGGGAGGTCACAGACAATTGGATCTTGGAAGTGGTCTCCTCCGGGTACAAGCTGGAGTTCGAGTACTGTCCGCCCCCAAGATTCTTAAGGTCTCGGGTGCCCTCGGACCCTCAGGCTGCGCAGGGGCTCCTGTTGGCAGTGAAAAGCCTTCTGGATATGGGGGTTATATGCCCGGTGCCTCCGTTCGAAAGAGGCAAGGGTTACTACTCCAACCTTTTCACGGTCCCCAAAAAGGAGGGTTCGGTGAGACCCATTCTAGACCTCAAGGTTCTCAACAGGTTTATCAGAGCCAAAAAGTTCCGCATGGAGACTCTGCGCTCGGCTATCAATTCCCTTCGCCAAGGGGATTTTATGACATCCATAGACATCAAGGATGCATATCTGCATGTTCCGATTTTTCAGGCACATCAGAGATTCCTCCGGTTTGCGGTGGGGGATCAACATTATCAATTCGTAGCTCTTCCCTTCGGTCTGACCTCGGCACGAGGGTCTTCACCAAGGTTTTCGGCAGACGTAATGGCTCTGCTCAGATCTCAGGGCATTCGCATTGTGCCTTATCTGGACGATCTGTTGATTTCTGCTTCTTCCCTTCAGCAGGCAGAACTGGACACCCTCCAGGTGGTGTCGACCCTGGAGAGATTCGGGTGGGTGATCAACCGCACCAAGTCTTCTCTCTCCCTGTCTCGAGTGATTTCATTTCTGGGCCTGAATCTGGATACCAGTCGGGCCAGAGTGTTTCTGCCCCAGACCAAGGTGCAGGGGATTCAGGACCTGATCAGTCTTCTTCTGGCCAGCCCTTGTCCCTCTATCCGACAGGGGATGAAACTGGTGGGCCTGATGGTGTCCTCCTTCGAGGCAGTGCCGTTTGCACAATTTCACATGAGATCTCTTCAACTTCTCCTATTGACGTATTGGGACAGGAGCCCACAGTCTTTGGATCAACCTTTCAGGATGTCTCCCAGGGTTCAGCAGTCAATTCGGTGGTGGCTGGACTCGAGCAATCTGGTGAAGGGCAGATCCTTTCTGTTCCCTTGTTGGGAGACGTTTACCACGGATGCCAGCCTATCGGGCAGGGGAGGTTATTGAAAGAGTCATCAGTTCAGCGGGGTGTGGGGTCCCCAGGAGGTTCACACCCCCATCAATGTATTGGAGCTCCGAGCCATTCGTCTGGTTCTGGCTCGGTTAACCCCACAGTTACGGGGTCTTCCGGTTCAGGTGCGTTCGGACAACCGAACGGCAGTGGCCTACATAAATCACCAAGGAGGGACTTGCAGCAGGAGTGCCCTCAGGGAAGTCTCTCTGATCCTGCGATGGGCGGAGAGCAATGTTCCTTGCCTTTCGGCAGTCTACATTCCGGGGGTGGAGAATACAGAGGCGGATTCCCTGAGCAGGGGGTCCTCTCGCCACGGAGAGTGGTCTCTCAAACCCGAGGCCTTTCTGGATCTTTGCCGCAAGTGGGGGACTCCGGAGGTGGATCTCTTTGCCTCAAGGCACAATCACAAACTTCCGGCATTTGTGTCTCGTTCTCAGGATCCCCTGGCCTTGGCAGTGGATGCCTTGTCTCTGGCGTGGAAGGACCTGGGTATTCTTAGTATACAGTACGTCCTGCTCCAGATAGATTACTTACACTTGGGTTATCCTCCGCCAGATGGCGCTGCACTGCAGAGACATGTAAAACAGGCTCCTCCCGGCCCCTCAAATACCCGGGGACCTCCCACAAATCCCCAGATTTCTCTGCAGTGCTTACTGCGAAGACATGAAATTATCACTCTCTCGCAGGTGAGCGGGGCTATTAGCCTACGGCCCTGTTGGACTATTTCCACCCATTCCTCGTGTGATGTGCCTCCCAGCCTGGGCTGCGCTGGTCGGGTGAAGGTAGGCAGCACCATGTGTGCTTAAGGAGCGCTGCTCCACCACAATCCCCCACCAAAGGGTAGGCGGTATAGGCTGATGGTGAGCCTTTATGGGATGCCCCTCCCGCATTATTGTCCCATGCCCCGTGTAGCAGTGGGTCCTGTACAGAGGGCCGCCATCCTCCCTCATTCTCCCTGTAGCCTTCGGGGGGGAAAGAAGGGGGGGGGTGAGCGTGTATCGTGATTCGTGCATACAGCTTTTTGTCATGTTTTTTGACTAGTATATGTGGTGTCCGCCGCACTGACTTGTCTTTTTACTATTGCAAATGAAAATTCATTTGGATGTTCCGCGCCGGGCGGCAGCGTTACCTCAGACGCTTCTGCGTTCTCATTGGTTGCTTGTCTGTGGGCTTCGCGCTCTTCGAGGGGGGGGGCGGGGCCTGGCTTGGCGCACTCTGCGTCACGGCTCGCTCTGGCCCGCCCTTCAAGGTACTCTTGGCGCCATTTTGTCAGGCCGCGCGCGCGTGTGTGACGGTTCTACTTACCGCGGTCCGTAAGTGCCCTCGCGGGCGACTTCATACTCATTTTAGTGTTTGGTTCTGACACCCCTTCTTCCCATTGTGTCTTTCAGACGGGTGAATCCATTGGCTTCTCCCGGCCCGGTGTAATTGATAGTTGGGCCTTGTATAATTACTCCCACTTCCCTAGCGGGTCATTGGGGTATCCAGGATTGCTTTATAGCGTCAATCCCTACTGGCATATTGTGCCTAATAATCACCATATGGAGGCATCTCAGGATAATGTAACCGTGGTTCCTTCGGGACAATCCCGGCTGTGTGTAGCTTGTGGGGGTCTCACCTATTAGCGGTGACAATGCACGGGTCTGTGTTCCTTGCGCACAGCAGGTGCTAACGTTGCAGTCCGCCCCTCCTCGTCTCACTTCACCTACTCCCCCAAGCTTGAGTCTCACCCCCATTGAATTGCATACAAGCGTGGATTCTCAGCCTGATGTGTCTGCTAGACTGGCCAGTGTTGAAAAATTGATTGCTAATACTTTAGCGCGTAAGGCCACTGCTAAAAAGCGTCACTTAACCCCTGATGCCACTCTCTTCCCTATGGAGTCTGATGAGTTGTTGCATCTATGTGGCTATACCCCCTCAGACGAAGGGGAGCTGTTTTCTGATTCAGGATCATCTGTTGAGAGACCCAGGGGCCGTGACGATTCTGGCTCTGACTCCTGGGCCCCGGATGATACTGACAGACTGCTGGTTCAGGATTTTGAGCTTCTGTCCATCTCTCCCCCTGTTGCGGCTCCGAGGCAAAGGGGTGAGCTTTTTCATACTGCTAAGGCTCATTTGGAATTTCCTGAGCAAACACCCATTTCAATAATCTCGTGCTTAAGGAGTAGGAACGACATCCCAGTAGAATTCCCGGTATACCTAAGAGTGGGGACAGAAAGTACCCCTTTCCTGCTGATATGGTCAAGTGCTGGTCATCCCCTCCCGAGGTGGATGCTCCTATTCTAGGGCTGTCTAACACCTCTGTTATGCACTCCCCTGACTCTACTACTCTGCGGGATGCCGAGGACCGGCGCATTGACCAATTGGCGTGCCATGCCTTTGCATTTGTGGGGACGGCGCTTCGCCCTGTTTGCGCCTCGGCCATTACATCTGTGGCGCTCAGGTCCCTGATCAGAAGTGTACTTGACGGTGCTCCTGATGATTGCTACCTGATGTGTTTAATGCACTGTCTAACTGTGATGTGTTTGTAAACTTTATCCTATCTGCCTTGGATGATGCCATTAGGATGTGTGCGAGAACTTCTGCCTTGGTGGTAGCTATACGCCGCCTGGTTTGACTGCGCCAGTGGGCTGCTGACAATGCTGCAAAGAAGGCCCTCATTGGGCTTCCATTTAAGGGGCTACGCCTGTTTGGGGACCGCCTAGACCTTTTTGCTAAGGGAGGTAAGTTACCCCAGCGCAGACGGCAGTCTCTGCCCTTTCGGGGCCAGGGCTCCCTTTCACTCCCCTACCGTGGTGCTAAACAAAGAAAAGGGGTGTCCTTCGCGGGGGCTCGTGCAGATTCCTGGCACAGGAGCAGTGGACGACGTCCTGGCTCCTCCTGGGGGGCTAAGCCCAAATCCTCTCCCAAGCCCCCTCAGGCATGATGGGACGGCTGCAGCACTTTGCTCACGTCTGGAGGCATCACGTCTCAGACCGGTGGATTCAGGAGGTAGTGTCCTCCGGTTACAAGATTTTGCTGTGCAGCCTCCCCCAAGATTCATCAGGTCCCGGATCCCCCAGGACCCTGTCTCAGCTCAGGTGTTGGCGCAGGTAGTGTAAGGCCTTCTGGGTCTGGGGGTAATTTGCAGGGTCACCTTAAGAGAAAGAGCCAAGGGGTTCTACTCCAACCTCTTCACAGTTCCCAAAAGATAGGTCAGTCTGTCTGGTCAGTCTGGCCTATTCTGGATTTAAAGATCCTCAACAAATTTGTCAAGAACAAGCGTTTTCGCATGGAAACTCTGCGATTGGCTCCCTGCGCCCAGGGGATTTCATGGCGTCTGTGGACATCAAAGACGCTTACCTTCACATCCCTGTGTTTTCAGGACACCAAAGGTTCCTCAGATTCGCGTTGGAAGATCAACATTACCAGTTTGTGGCCTTGCCATTTGGCCTCGCTTCAGCTCCCAGAGTGTTCACCAAGGTGCTGGCGGGGGTGATGTCTCTGATGAGATCAAGGGGCATCCGCGTGCTGCCCTACCTGGACGACATACTCATCACCTCTCGGTCTCTACAGCAGGCAGAGTTGGACACTCAGCTGGTAGTGTCCACCCTGGAGTCCTTTGGCTGGGTGATCAATCACTCCAAGTCTTCTCTGTCCCCTTCCTCGGTGATCCCGTTCCTGGGAATGATTCTGGATACGGTTCAGTCAAGGATATTCCTTCCTCAACAGAAGGTGGAAGCTCTAACTGCGCAGGTGAGGTTCCTGCTGTCGTGTCTCCATCCCTCCCTCAGGCAGGGAATGCAGTTGGTGGGCCTGATGGTGGCGTGCTTCGAGGCGGTGCTTTCTGCTCAGTTCCATTTGAGGCCTCTACAGCTTCACCTTCTGTCAGTTTGGGACAAGGACCCAACGTCCTTGGACGGGGTCTGTGTGCTCCCTCCCCTTGGTCCCAGGAACTTGCTGGGGGGGCAGGTCCTTTCTAACCCCCTCCTGGGAGACGGTCACCACGGATGCCAGTCTGTCAGGATGGGGGGGATTCTGGAAGTCCCAGGGGAGGTGGGGGCCTCAGGAGGCCCACTTACCTATCAACATTCTGGAACTACGGGCGATCAGATTGGTTCTGGATCAGTTGACCGACCACCTGCGGGGTCTGTCTGTGCAGGTGCGCTCAGTCAACAGGACGGCGGTTGCATACATCAACCATCAGGGAGGGACCCGGAGCAGGGGGGCCCTCCAGGAGGTGTCGCGGATTCTGACATGGGCGGAGGCCAATGTTCAATGCATTTCGGCTGTGTACATCCCGGGGGCAGAGAATCTACTGACTCTCTGAGCAGGGGGACCTCTTGTCAGGGAGAGTGGTCCCTCTGCAACACGGTATTCCAGTCCCTGTGTCACCGTTGAGGACTACCAGATGTGGATCTGTTTGCGTCCCGTCACAATCACAAGCTCCCTGCCTTTGTCTCCCTGTCTCAGGATCCTCTGGCCTTGACCACTGATGCTCTGTCCATGTCATGGCAGGAATTTCGGCCCCTGTATGTCTTTCCTCCATTCCCCCTGCTGGGCAGGGTTCTGCGCAAGATTGCTCTGGAAGGGGTGCCAGCGATTCTGGTGGCCCCCAGGTGGCCAAGAAGAGTGTGGTTCGCAGACGTGGTGCAGATGGCAGTAGACCAGTACGTTCTGCCAGGGGTGCCAGATCTGCTCACTCAGGGCCCCTTACGCCATACCAATTTACAAACTTTTGCTTTGACGGCCTGGCTGCTGAAACCTCCATCTTGATGGAGAAAGGCTTGTCCGCCTCGGTGGTTGATACCATAGTGAAGGCTAGGAAGAAAACTTCTTCTTCCATCTATTACAGGGTATGGCCTACCTACATTGACTGGTGTGAGTCTAGGTCTCTTCCCTGTCGGGTGTTTTCAGTTCCCAGGGTTCTGGAGTTCTTACAGCATGGGTTGGAGTCGGGACTCCAACTCAGTACTCTGAAGGGTCAGGTTTCTGTCCTGTCTGTTTTCTTTCAGAAGTCTTTTGCTCAGCATTCTTTAAGACCTTCTTCCAGGGGGTCACTCATGTGCGTCCCCCACGTAAACCTATGGTCCCTGTTGGGATTTGAACTTGGTTTTGTCTGCCTTGCAGGGTGCTCCCTTTGAACCTATACAGGATGCTGTTCTGGCTGTGCTTACCCTCAAGGTTGTCTTTCTGGTGGCCATTACTTCGGTCAGGCGTGTGTCTGAGTTGGCGGCTCTGTCTATTCAGCCCCCATACTATGAGAGACACCAGGACAAGGTGGTGTTCCGCTTTAAGCCAGACTTTCTGCCTAAGGTGTGTCTGTTTTTCATTTAAATCAAGATATTCTAAGTATGTCACACACCCCGCTTCAAGAAATTCATAACGTGTGGGTAATACTGACTGTAGAGGGCGATATGCAGAGATGCCAGGAAAAAAGAGAGCCCCTCCCGGTCCATAAATACCTGGGACCTCCCACTCATTACCCAGTCTTCATCTCTGCAGACGGCGAGCAAGTAAGAAGATGTGGTCTCCTCCTTGCACAGGGGGATTTCAGGTAGCCGGGATGACTCCCGGCCCTTTAGTTATCTATTTCCGCCTGGATCTTTTTTTTTCTGTTACCTCATGCCTCCCAGCCTAGGCTGACGGTCCGGGTGAGGGTAGAAAAGCACCCTTGGTGCTTAAGAGCAAATGCTCTCCCATGAGACCCTATATAAGAGGGTAGGCGGTCATCCGGGACGGTGACCCCGGTTTGGGATGCCCCGTCCCTTGGCCTTACACTTTGGGTGGTCCCCCCCCTTTGGGTAATGCCCCTCTCTCTAGCGGGATAGCGGAGGGTAGGAGCAGGGCCCCTTATTCGGTGTTAGGTCCAAATTTTGTAATCATTCTTTTTTTTTTTTTAATCATAGTTTTTATTAGAATAAACTCTGGAAAAAACAAAGCAGCGTAATCTTACAGTCAGAGTGTATTCCAAACTGCGCAAGAGGCCATAAAGGAGCGCCATTGGTTAACAATCATCCAAAGAGTATGACCATTATAAACAAAATAGTAACAAACAATAAGAAAAATTGTCCAAAAAAATAAAGAGAACATTTCTCAATCATCATCAAAAGGAGGGCTATAGAGAAAAGATGGATAAAAGATGCGCAGTGTAGAGGGAAAGAAGGGGAGAAATAGAGAGGGAAGGTAAAAGGTAAGAGGTGGGTTCCAGGCCTTCGTTTATTTCTCAGGTAGGAGCATGGCGGGGTTCTATATTGTGAGAAGAGCACAGTTAAGACCTCCCGGATGGAAATGAGAGATCCAGCCTTCCCAGGTGGATAAAAAGGGGGCAAAATCACCCCTTATCATGGCCGCCATCTTCTCGAACATCATAACTTCGTTGACCCGGGTGATGAGGCTTCCCTTGGGAATGGCTGGTTTCTTCCACGATTGAGCTATGATCAACTTGGCTGCCGTGTTAATGTGCCTTATGAGGCCAAACTGAGAATTCTTGCAGTCTGGGGGTTTCAGGTTAAGGAGGAACAGCTGAGGGGATAGGATTAGTTTCAGCCCTGTTACCTTATTAATAATATAAAGGACTCTGGTCCAAAATTGTTTTACTACCCTACAATCCCACCAAGTGTGCAAATAACTACCAGGAAGCCCGCAGCCTCTGAAGCAATCCTGCGAGTATGAGGGGCAAAATTTGTGGATTCTTTGCGGGACAAGGTACCACCGAAGGAGGACCTTGGTGTTGACCTCCTGAGCACCAACATTAAGGTAGCCTAGGAAGGAGTGTCTCCATACCGCCCTCCATTCCCCATCTGTTAAGGTCAAATTCAAGTCATCACTCCAGCAAGCTGTGTGTTTCGGAGGTATCGCCTCCTCCGGTTCAGAAAGTAGTTTGTAGACCGACGCAATCACCCCTTTACCCATGGACTGCTCTAGACAGAGTCTCTCAAATGTCGTGGGAGGAGGAGGTGGAGTACCAAGCTTGCACTTAGACCGGCCGTAATGGTTGATTTGCGAGAAGCGAAGGAACTCCCTTCCCGGCACGTTGTAGGAGGATCTCAATTCGGCAAAAGAGAGCAGACCCTGGCACGAAAAGAGATTCTGGACTCTGGTGAGATTATGGCTCCTCCACCACTCAAACGCCGCCGGTTCCAAAAAGCCCGGGGGGAATTCTGGATTGCCAAGGAATGAGAGAAGTGGGCAATGCGGCGAGGTTAGATTCCCCCGCTTCTTGTTAGCCCTCCAGATTCTGAGAGAGTGATTTAAAATGGGATTGGAGATTTTCCCGTGGGGGGGAGCCACAGCAAATTATGTATGGAGACCGGGGAGCAATACGACTCCTCAATATCCACCCACAAAGGTCTATCACTTCCCCCATGTAGGACCGTCAATTGGGCAATTTGACAGGCGTTGTAGTAGCACGCAAGATTAGGGACACCCAATCCTCCTTTTTGTTTTGCTCTATAAAGCGTTCCACTGTCGACACGCGGCCTACCCCCCCCCCCCCCCCCCCCGCCAGATGAATTTGTTCAGGTCTGTTTGGAGATGTTTCAGAGCTAAAGCCGGTACGGAAATCGGCAACACCCGAAAGAAATAAAGTAATTTGGGGAGCCACGCCATTTTCACTGCAGCAATCCTACCAAGCCAAGAGAGATTTAATTTGGCCCAGTTACCTAGGAGGGATCTCAAGGTCTTGAAGATGTGAGGGTAGTTTGCCCTGTATAGAGAGTTATAATCGGATGTCAGCTGTATCCCTAGATATTTAATAAGCCTATCCTGCCAATGAAAATCAAAGGAAGCCTTAACTGTACCCAAGATTCTGTCGGGTAGGGAGATGTTAATTGCCTGAGACTTGGTGGAATTAATTTGCAGGCCCGAAAGCCTCGAGAAGGAATCAAGATCTTTGAAAAGGTTCGGGAGAGATATGACCGGGTCCTTGATCACCATAAGGATATCATCAGCAAACAATGATACCTTATGTTCGTATCCTCCCACCTCAATGCCTGCAATACCACTATTGGCCTGGATAAGTCTGGTAAGGGGCTTAATGGCTAAAGCAAAGAGGAGGGGGGAGAGGGGACAACCCTGTCTTGTGCCCCTACCCAGAATAAAGCGGTCCGAGGAGTAACCCGAATATCGTACGAACGCCCCCGGGTTGGCATAAAGGGATGAAATCCAGTTCAGAAAAGACGGGCCCAACCCCCATTTATTAAGCGTAAAATGCAAATAGTCCCACGCAATAGTATCGAACGCTTTGCGTACATCTAGTGCCAACAACATAGTATGATAGCCTTCCACCCTGGAGCGGTGAATAAGGTTGGCGATCTTCCTAATATTATCTCCAGCTTCACGTTGTGGCATGAAACCCACCTGCTCCTTAGATATGAGCAGATTGATAAACCTGTTGAGCCGTGCCGCCAGTATTTTTGCCAGAATTTTGACATCGACATTCAGCAGAGAGATAGGCCTATAATTAGACCATACTGTGTCATCTGTGTTAGGTTTGGGAAACATACTAACCGCTGCTGTGAGCGAGTCAGAACTCCAAGCGGCTCCCTCTCTTAGAGCGTTAAAAGCTGACGTCAAGTGCGGGGCCAAAGTTTGGCTAAACTTTTTATAATAGAGCATTGTGAAGCCATCGGGGCCTGGCTGCTTGCCAACCTTTAAAGATGTTATGGCTTCCTGCACTTCAGCAGGCTCCACGGGCCTATCAATGGACTCCTTAGCACCTGTGGGAAGAGCGGGCATGTTAAGTTGGCCGAATAGTTCCTCAGCTTTACTTACATTAAGGCACGACTTTGATTTATATAAGCCCTCCAGGTGCTTCGAAAAAGTAGCCACAATTTTTGCTGGGTTACTAGAGAGGGTACCCTCTACTGTCCTAATACGTACCGGTTTGGGTCTTAGTGCGATACCCCGAATCCTTTTTGCGAGAGGAGTATTGGGTTTATTACTCGTTCGATACCAATGAAACTTAGATTTGTTCAGTTGGCGAGCAGCTTCGCCAGATAAACATAGGTTTAGCTGACTAGCTACCTGGTTAAGGTGGCTCCTATTCTGTTTAGAGGGTCGGTTTTTGAACTCAGTCGAGGCTACCTGATAAGCATCGGTTAAGACCATAAGTTTCTCTTTGTATAACGCTTTACGCCTGGCAGATTCCTGCATTAACAACCCTCTGATCACAACCTTGTGTGCCTCCCAAAGCGTGACGTTTGAGGTTACTGAGCCTTTGTTAAAGCGGAAGAACTCCTGAATCCCCGAGCGAATCCTCTCCAGAAGAGCCTCATCAGCCAACATTGGTTCATATAGCTTCCAAGACCTCTGAGGACCTCTCTGAGTGAGAGCCAAAAGGTCCACCGAGACCAGGTCGTGGTCAGACCAGGCTATTGGGATGATGTTCGCTTGGGAAAGCTGGGGTAGGGAGGATTGCTGCAGGAAAATGTGGTCAATCCTTGTGGACACAACCGATGAGGACACGAATAATGGGTATAGTCTCGCTTGGTCGGATTGGACTCCCTCCAAGCGTCTACCAGGTGGTGATGACCTAGTAAGGCCTGAAATGCTTTCCCGGAGGATCCATTCTTGGCAGCCGGAGAGGATCCGTCATCTGGTAGCCTATCCAGAGTGGGGTGTAGGGTCTGGTTGGAGTCTCCAGTTACGATGAGAAACCCCTTCTCTACTAAGTGAAGTTTCTTGAAAAAATCCTCCAGGAAAGCATTTTGGTTTTGGTTAGGATCTTGAATCGCGCCCACTAATATAAGATAACGGCCAAGAGGGTCACGTACCATACGCTCCAGGGAGAAGGGAGTCGAACGCTTAAAGGCAATTAAGACTCCCCGCTGCTTGGTGCGTGCAGAGGCTGAGAAAAACAAGGGGTAGTCAGCACTGAGGAATTTAGGGGTGCCCTGCTTGGTGTAATGGGTTTCTTGGAAACATACAATGTCAGCACGGAGTGACCTCATTTGCCTGAAGGCTTTTACTCTCTTCTGGGGGGCGTTCAGACCCTGCACATTCAAGGAGGTTAATCTAACCGCCATCGACATCCAAGCTTGAAACTCTCATACGAGGAGGCTCAGGAACCCATAGGGACAGGAGGGGATAGGGGAGAAACAAGTAGAAAGTGAGTATAACCATACAACATATAAACCGGGTATAATGAAGGAGAAAACACCTTCCAAACAATAGAGTCCCATCGAGACGGCATAAAATACCGCCTCTCAGGGAATAACGCAACAAAATGGTGGGGTTACCAGATTGGGACCCCATCACTTTAGAAAATGAGCTACTAACCCCTCTGAGGAGGCTAGAAGTTAGTGCTTCCGTTCTCACTGGGGATACAATGAGAAGGGGAACGAGGAGTGCGCGTACTAACGACACAGGAGCGCCCAACCCCCTAAAAGAAAAGACAATAAAAACTAGCATCAGCCTTAGACCAGGGCTCTACTAAGAGGATGAAAGGCCCAGGAACGGTAGCAACGGGGGAAAGGTGAAACACAAGGTATACAAGCCTATACAACTCTAAGCATTTAAATTAACCAAATAAACATTGGAACGAAATTCAGAGATGCAAGGGAAAGGGCTAAACGCCCTAATCCGTCGCATCAAAGATGAACCTCTTAACAAACAGGTAACAGATCTGTAAAACAACCTTTTCAGCCGCAGCCTAAGGAGGGCGGGGTGTGGGACCACTGGATGCAAAGATAAAGACAGGGTTACCCACCTCTCAGCCCTCCCCAGCCGCCGGCTTACCAAATCTGCGAATCAGAGCTGCTGACGCTTTCCCGGGTATCGGTGAGCTTCTCCGCAGCTCCCGCTTCTCCTTGGAGGCTGGCGAAAAGGAAAGCGCTCTTTTCTTCTGCTGGGGGGCAGCCTGGGCAGCACTGCGGGGTTGGAGGTCCAGGGAGGCAAGCACCCGATCAAGTTCCTGGGAAGAAGCAGCCTCAAAGTGAGTGTCCTTATAAGAAAAAGAAATCTTGAAGGGGAATCCCCACTTGTATCTGATCCTGTGCGTTTGTAGGATTTGCAGGGCTGGTTTCATAGCGCGTCTTCTCGCTATGGTCTGGGGTGCCAAATCCGAATACAGCTGGTAAGAAAAGTTCTGGAAATGCAAAGAATCCTGCCCACGCGCTGCGGCCATAAGTTGCTCTTTAGTGCGGAAAAAATGCAACTTGACAAGGACGTCACGCGGAAGGCCATCGGCTCTTTTCTTCTGTAGCGCCCTATGAATTCGATCGAATTCCAGTCTCTCAATTGGGATTGATGGAACAAGCACCTGAAATAAGGCTGTAACTGTTGATTGCAGGTCTAAGACGGATTCTGGGATCCCTCTGATCCTAATGTTGCCACGTCTGGATCTGTTTTCGACATCCTCAAGCTTGTGTAGTAATACCAGATTTTCCTCGCGCAGCGAATCTATATCCTCCCTTAGCGTGGATATGTCGGCGGAGTGAATCGTTGCTTGAATTTCCAAATCTCCAATTCTTTGACCCAGTTCCTTAATTTCTACGGAGAGGGAGTTGGTAATCTGGGTTGTGATGTTCATCCCCCACTTTTCTAACGCTTTTTCCAACATTGCTTCATATCTGTCGAGGGGGGGAGGATGTGATTTAGGGGGCGAGCCATGGAGGGACTCATCCATCCAGGATTCATCCTCTGGAAGCAGATCTGACGTGTTGTGTGGGTCGCTATGGGAGGCGTTAGGGTCCGACATTGTGGGCATTCACTGGACTGGCTATAATGCAGGTGGCAAGAACCAAGCTGGCACATCACAGAGAGTGGATGAAGTAAAGTAAGTTGAGTGAAGGGTGCGATATTGCAGAGATCGGACGGGTCCCGAGGGTATAGCAGGCGGGACACGGATGATGTTGTGCGGGCTGCGTTCCGTCCAGGGGATGGTATTGAGAGGGGTGGGCAAAATCTCCAGACTGGAGCACCTTTACAAAGGGATCGATGTGGACCCCACAGTACACTTAGACGATGTGTACCGGCCCTTTAAGATTATGAGCTTGCAGGTAAGCACGGATCTGTATTCATTTAATCGGGAAAGTCTATCCAGGGCCCCTTTATTGATGAGGGACCTTATAGCAAGGTGAGGCTGGACCCAGGTTTGTGAGTGGTGTAGGGGAGGGCTGTGTTGACTGACAGAGCTCTCTATGCAGCCTGGGCTTTGCTGCTGCGTGGAGGGTGAACTCCCCCGGCTGGACGAAGTCACCGTCTGAAGCTGGAAGCTGCCTGCAGGGAGGGGAGGAGGAGCGCTCTAATAGGCGAGGCTGTGAGTGCTGAGACTCTACACAGACCCGCAGTGTGGACCAGGAAGCTGCGGTCTGACAAGGTAAAATGGCGCCGGGGCCGGCAGCGTGATCCTGCCTGTCCCCTCCTAGGCACCACACCCACCAGCGCTGAATCACCTGGAAGTCGGGGGGCCGGGTCCTCAGGCTAGCGCAACCCTCCGGGGGCCGAAAACCGCTGGTCTCACGGGCGAGGGGGGGCCGGGACACTCCGTGGTCGGCGGGGACGCTGGTTCACCCGACCATCACGTTCCCGCACGCATGTAATCATTAATTCTTAATAATGTTTTAATGTATTAATTTATTAAATTATCCTCCCAATAGTTATTAACTTATTTATTACTTCATAACAGCGTGTATTTCTCTGTCAAAACGGCGCTGTGGCCGCCATTTTTATGCAGGCTTTCTCCCTGAGGTAAAAGGGGCGGGGCCGGGCTTTAGGCGCGAGCCGCGGCCCCCACCCTTCTATTTGGCGCTGATGCGGCTTGGATTCTGAACGAGGAGCGGGGCCGGGCGTCAGGGTCAAAGCCACGGCCCGCTCCCCTCCTTCTGTCTCTTCTGAGACCGGCGCCGCAGCCGCACATGGCTGCGGTGCCGGCCTTTTTGCATTGTCACGGCGGAGGGGAGCTTCTCCCCTCACGCTTTCACTCTTGGGGGCGGGGCCGGGCTTTCCAGCGCTGCGGCCCGCCCCTGTGTCACAGGCACCGCTGAGGTGCTTTTCTCTGTGCCTATTTCCTCAGAAGGAGCTGGCCACGCCCCCCTTCTCTCCTCAGAGCTGCTTTTTACCTCACGAGAGAGGAAGCTGTCTTCAGGACCACAGTGAGTGGCCCGGTGGGCCCCCCTTCTGTCCCATCACCTATAATTTTATATTTTTATGTCATATATATATATATATATATATATATATATATATATATATTTATTTATTTTATTCTCCGCTTTTCTTATTAGCCTTTTTTATTATGTCTTTCAAATATAACCTACAGTGGTGTTAGGGGTTTCTCCCGGTCCTAGGGTCCATGGGTTCTTAATTGGCTTATTGCAAATCCTCCCACTTGGGACATTGAAGGGGCATCCCGGGTTGCTTATATGCGTAATTCCCTCGGTCATTGCGACCAACTATAAGTTCACCTTATGGAGGCATCCCCGGATACTGGGCTCGGGCTTCCCTCGGGGCAATCCCGGAAGTGTATGGGGTGTGGGGCATCCCTTACTAGCGATGATGTATATCTGTGTATACCATGCGCACAGCAGACTATTACGCGGCAGTCCGGACCCCAGGCGTCTGGTTCAGCGCCGCCGGTCTCTCCTCCCCCCTCCCAGTTTGATCTGTGCCCAGTCTGACGTTGTCATGGGCGGGCAGTTGCAATCGGAGATGTGTGCCCGATTGGCCAATCTTGAAAAATTATTCTCCAGCACGGTCACCAGAAAGGCTCCGGCTAAGAGAAAGCACTTGGATGATCTTGGTAATCTGGACTGGTCTGATTACTCCCAACTTGAGGAAGGGGAGGTATATGAAGAATCAGATAATTCAGAGGATCAGCAGTTTGTGGGTGCTGATACCGAGCGGGGCTTGGGGAGGTCTTCGGATACTCCTAATGTTCTGGCTCAGAGGTTTTGGCTATTTCTCCTCCTGAGGTGGTTCCACAGCAAAAGGGGGAATTTTTCTAAGAATCCAGGCCGCGCTTGGAATTTCCTAACCAAAAGCATTTTGATGGGATTATTGCTAAGGAATGGGAGAGGCCTGCCCGGCTCCCAGGTATCCCTCAGGGTTGGGACAAAAAATATCCCTTTCTCTTGGATACGGTTAAGCGTTGGGCGTCCCCTCCCGAGGTGGATGCACAGATTCTGGGTTTATCCAACACTACTGTTTTAAATTCTCCTGATTGCTCCACGCTTAAAGATGGTGAGGATAAACGCATTGACCAAATGGCTTGTCATGGTTTTGCCAGTGTTGGGTCAGCCATGAGGCCGGTTTGTGCTTCAGCGCTGCTGGTGGTGGCTACCAGGTCGGTGGTCAGGGACCTGTTGACTTCTTCCGGGTTACATCCGGATAGTGACGAGTTCCTTGGCCTTAAAAGGTGTGAATTGTTTTTGTCATTTGTACTAGCCGCCTTGGATGACACACTGATGATGTGTGGCAGAACGTCGGCTCTATTGGTGACTATTCGGCGTTCTGTTTGGTTGCACCAGTGGGCGGCTGATTTTGTGTCTAAAAAGTCGCTGACCGCTCTTCCCTTTGTGGGATTACGGCTCTTTGGTGAGAAGTTGGATTCAGTTGCCAAGGGTGGTAAGTTACCTCAACGCAAAAAACAGCGTCGTCCCTTTCGGGGGGTGGGTTCCTTTGCTCCTTCCTTTCGTGAGGCTAGAGCTGGCAGAGGAATTGTTTTCCCCGCAACCAGAGGAGATTCCTGGAACAGGGGCAGAGGACGTGCCCGCCCAGGATACAGCTGGGGCTCTAAGCCCAAACCCGCTGCCAAGCCAACTCAGCAATGAGGGGGCGCCCTCACCCATGTGGGTGGGGGGACGGCTGCAACACTTCTCCCAGGTCTGGGACCGGGAGGTCTCGGACAGATGGATCCGGGAAGTGGTGACTTCCGGCTACAAGCTGGAGTTCGAGCTCCGGCCCCCTCCCAGATTCCTCAGGTCTCGGGTGCCTTCGGACCTTCTGGCCACGCAGGAGCTCCAGGCAGCAGTAATGAGTCTGTTGGATATGGCAGTTATTTGCCCAGTGCCCCCCTCAGACAGGGGTCGGGGCTTTTATTCCAATCTGTTCACGGTGCCCAAGAAGGACGGCTCGGTTCGACCCATTCTGGATCTAAAGATCCTCAACAGGTTCGTCCGTCCGCAGAAATTTCGCATTGAAGCGCTGTGTTCAGCTATCCATTCTCTTCGGCAGGGGGACTTTCTGACGTCCGTAGACATCAAGGACGCCTATCTGCATGTGCCGATTTTTCCAGCGCACCAGAGATTTCTCAGGTTCGTGGTGGAGGATCGGCATTTTCAGTTTGTGGCACTTCCTTTCGGTCTTACCTCGGCTCCAAGGGTTTTCACCAAGGTGCTGGCCGGGGTGATGGCTCTCCTCAGAGCCCAGGGTATTCGCATTGTCCCTTATCTGGACGACCTTCTCATTATGGCATCTTCCTTCAGCCAAGCGGTATTGGACACCAGAACTGTGGTGTCCACTCTGGAGAGATTCGGGTGGGTGATCAACTACCCCAAGTCCTCCCTTTCTCCGTCCAGGTTAGTGTCTTTTCTGGGAATGTCCCTGGATACTTCCCAGGCCAGGGTGTGTCTTCCTCAGTTCAAGTCCGAGGTTCTCTTGATTCATGAGTTGGTTCGACTCCTCCTGTCTATCCCTCTTCCGGCCATCAGACTGGGGATGAGGCTGGTGGGATTGATGGTAGCCTCCTTCGAAGCGGTTCCCTTTGCTCAGTTCCACACAAGGACACTCCAGCTCCATCTGTTGGCGGCCTGGGACGGGTCGCCACTGTCGTTGGATCAGTCCTTCCTGATGACCCCCCGAGTTCGGTGCTCCCTTCAGTGGTGGCTGGATCCAATCAATCTGTCGAGGGGCAGATCCTTTCTGGCCCTTTGTTGGGAGACGGTCACCACGGATGCCAGTCTATCAGGATGGGGGGGGGGGGTTCTGGAAGGATCGTCAGTTTCAGGGACTGTGGGGGCCTCAGGAGGCTCACGAGTCCATCAATGTTCTGGAATTGAGGGCCATCAGGATGGTTCTGTTTCGCTTGACTCATCAGTTGCAAGGATTGCCGGTTCAAGTCTGGTCGGACAATCGAACGGCGGTCGCCTACATCAATCACCAGGGAGGGACTCGCAGCAGGAGTGCCCTCAAGGAAGTGTCTTTGATTCTGGCCTGGGCGGAGACCCACGTCCCGTGCATTTCAGCAGTTTACATTCCGGGAACGGAGAACACGGAGGCGGACTCTCTGAGCAGGTTCTCAGCTCGCCGGGGGGAATGGTCTCTCAGCCCCAAAGTGTTTCGCTTGATTTGTCTCAGGTGGGGGTCCCCGGTGGTGGACCTCTTTGCCTCTCGTCACAATCACAAACTTCCGACATTTGTGTCTCTCTCATGGGATCCACTGGCTCTGGCAGTGGATGCCATGTCTCTGAACTGGAGGGATCTGGGGTTTCTGTATCTGTTCCCTCCATTTCCCTTGGTGGCCAGAGTGGTGCGCAAGCTGGCCCTGGAGGGTGCGTCAGCAATTCTGGTGGCTCCAAGGTGGCCAAGACAGGTTTGGTTCGCAGATGTGGTAAGGTTAGCAGAGGATCAGTTCGTTCTGCCCCTGCTGCCAGATCTGCTCACCCAGGGTCTACTACGTTATCCCAATTTACCAACGCTGGCTTTGACGGCGTGGCTGCTGAAACCTCCATCTTGAAGGAGGAAGGTCTTTCCGATGCTGTGATTCAAACTCTCATTAGTGCTAGGAAGCGGTTTTCCTCTAATATCTACTATAGGACTTGGAGGTCTTATATTGATTGGTGTGAGATCAGGGCGTTGCCTTGTAGGGAATTTTCCATCTCCAGAATCCTGGAGTTTCTTCAACATGGTCTGGACCTGGGGCTCCAGCTTAGTACTCTGAAGGGGTAGGTTTCTGCCCTGGCGGTGTTCTTTCAAAGGTCATTTGCCCTACATCCTTTGGTTAAGACTTTTTTCCAGGGAGTCACGCACGTGCGGCCTCCTAGAAAACCTTTGCTCCCTGTTTGAGATTTGAATTTGGTTCTTTCTGCTCTTCGGGATTCTCCTTTTGAGTCCTTGAATGATATTGCCTTGTCTTCACTTACGCAGAAGGTGGCCTTTTTGGTAGCCATCACTTCGGTTAGGCGTGTCTCTGAGTTGGCGGCTTTGTCCATTCAAGCCCCGTACTTTGAGGGGCATCAGGACAAAGTGGTTTTTCGTTTCAAGTCCGATTTCCTTCCTAAGGTTGTTTCTGCCTTTCACCTAAACCAAGACATTGTTCTGCCCTCTCTGTGTCCTAATCCCAGCAATGACAAGGAGAGGGCCCTGCATTCTTTGGATGTGGTTCGTGTTGTGAAGTATTATTTGGAGGTAACGTCTTCCTTTCGTAAGACGGATGCCTTTTTTGTGGTGCCCTCCGGGCCCCGAAAAGGCTTGGCGCCTGCCAAGTCTTCCATTAGTAAATGGATCCGTCAGACCATAGTTGGGGCCTATTCTGCCAAAGGGAAGGTACCCCCTTTTCGTGTTACTGCTCATTCTACTCGTGCGGTTGGGGCGTCCTGGGCTTTTCAGCACCAGGCCTCTGTTGAGCAAGTTTGTAAGGCTGCTACTTGGTCTTCTGTTCACACTTTTTCCAAGTTTTACAAGGTTGATGTTCGGGCCTCAGCGGATGCTGTGTTTGGCCGCAAAGTTCTGCAAGCTGCAGTGGTTTAAGTTGTGCCTTGTTGTGGATCCCCGTCCTTTATGGACACTGCTGTTGGATGTCCCACACGTTATGAATTTCTTGAAGCAGGGTGTGTGACATACTTAGAATAATACCATTTTGTGAATACTCACCTGTAAAATGGGTATTATAAGTATGTCACACACCCTGCTTCACCCTGCCCTTTTGTATTCTGGATCCTTTATATGGTGAACTTTGCGTTGGGCTCTTCCTGGTCCCTTACCTTACTGCTGTTCTTATACTGGGTAATGAGTGGGAGGTCCCAGATATTTATGGACCGGGAGGGGCTCTCTTTTTTTCCTGGCATCTCTGCATATCGCCCTCTACAGGTCAGTATTACCCACACGTTATGAATTTCTTGAAGCGGGGTGTGTGACATACTTATAATACCCATTTTACAGGTGAGTATTCACAAAATGGTATTATTGTTCTTCCTTCATTGTGCCCTAATCCTTGCAACTTTGGATGTGGTCAGGTGTCTGAAGTATTACCTGATAGTCACTGCGTCCTTCAGGAAAACTGATGCCCTTTTTGTGGTCCATTCTGTGCCCAGGAAGGGTTTGGCTCCTGCCAAGTCTACTATTAGCAAATGGATTCGCCAGGCTGTGATTCAGGCCTATTCTGCTAAGGAGAAGAATCCTCCCTTCCGCCTTACTGCTCATTCTACTCATGCTTTTGGTGCCTCTTGGGCCTTTCAGCACCAGGCTTCTGTTGAACAAGTTTGCAAGGCCGCTACTTGGTCTTCTGTTCATACCTTTTCAAAGTTTTACAAGGTTGATGTTAGGGCCTCAGCTGATGCTGTTTTTGGCCGCAAGGTTTTGCAGGCGGCAGTGGTTTAATCTGTCTGCTGTTGCCTTCTTTGTTGGGAATCCCCCCCCTACTTTATGGACACTGCTATTGGATGTCCCAAGTGTAAGTAATGTAGGGTCACTGCGCACTCTACTTGTGCTGGGGGTGCATCCTGGGCTTTTCAGTGCCAGGCTTCTGTTGAACAAGTTTGTAAGGCTGCTACTTGGTCTTCTGTTCATACTTTTTCCAAGTTTTACAAGGTTGATGTGCGGGCTTCAGCGGATGCTGTTTTTGGCTGCAAAGTTCTGCAAGCTGCAGTGGTTTGAGTTGGTTTTTTGTTAGTATTGTTATATTTGGTTCTTCCTGGTCCCTTTACTGCTATCTTACACTGGGGAATTGGTGGGAGGTCCCAGGTAGTTATAGACCGTGAGGGGCTTCTTTTTTTGCATTCATCTCTGCAGAAGTTCGCCCTCTACTGGAGAATAACCCAACTGTCAAGACTTATTGAAGCGGAGTGTATGTCACACTTATAATATCCGTTTTAAAGGTGCGTAATCACAAAACTGTATTTTTCCGGAAAAACAACCCTTTAAATTTGAAATACCCCCCACAAATGATATATTCTCTGGAAGTACACACCTCAAGCTTTCTAGGCGTACCAGGCTTGTTGACATGGGCGCAGTTTTCTGGAGGCAATCCCTCAATCAATTCTTTGGTTGCACAGAGTTTCCCTAAAAAGAATAAAAAAAGAAGAATCAAAGCCACATTTTCCTAAAAAAAACTATATGCAAACAAGAATAAACAAGTAAAATCTCAAAAAGCACCATCCCCCGAACAGAATGATACCCAACATGCATAGGTACTGTCAAGGGAAGAGTTGCCAAACACCCCAAATAAAGCGTGCGCATAACGGTAATTGTACTTGAAATTTTTAGCTCTGCTGACAAAGTGCGCACCTTGCAATTTTTCAACCAAAACAACCCTTTACATTTGGAATATCCCCCATAAACCATATATTCCCTGAAAGTACACATGTTAAGCTTTCTAAGTGTACTGAGCTTGTTGTAGTGGGCTCATCTTTCTGGAAGTAATCCATTGAAAAATTCTTAGGTTGCACAGGGTTTCCCTAAGAAAAATTATAAAAAAGCAGAATAAAAACCATGTTTTCCTAAAATATCAATATGCAAACAAGAAAAAACAAGCTAAATCTAAAAGCGCAAGGTCCCCCGAGCAGAACAATACCCAACATGCATAGGTACTATTAACCCTTTTAATTACCAGCCTACTTGAAGTTTTGTCACCCTCTGTTGACAGGTCATTTTTCCCCATTTTGCGCCATTTTTAACCGTGATTTTTGCTGGAATTTCCAGAAAAATTATATACCGTACATATTTTTTGCAGCAGAGTTTAGGCTTTAACGTGAAATGTCTTGTTTGTAATGTTTCTACAGTTTTTTGAATATTTTTGCGTAAAAAAAAAAATATATATTTTTTAGACAATTGTCTCCTTTATTTTAAATAAAAAATGTGTTATCGGTAGCCCCCGCATTCTTGCCCTGGAGACCCCCCCAAACTGAAAAGAGCACTTTATAGCATTTACAAATAAAATACAACTTCTATCCACACTATAAACATAAGGGGTTAATTTAAAAAAAAAAAAAGACATATGGTCCCCCCTCCCGGGCTAACCCTAACCCTTAAAATTCTCCAAAAAATGGGAGGGGGAACCATATGTCTTTTTTTTTTAATTAACCCCTTATGTTTATTGTGTGGATAGTAGTTGTATCTTATTTGTAAATGTTATAAAGTGCTCTCCCCAAAAAAATGACGTAGGGCCCCCCTCCCGGGGGGGGGGGGGGGGGGGACCCTTTTTTTTTTTTAAACTGTTAGGGTTAGGCTAACCCTAACCCTTAAAAATCCCAAAAAAATTGACATAGGGACGACCCCATCTTTTTGGAATTTTAGGGGTTAGGGTTAGGCTAACCCTAACCCTTAAAAAAAATGACGTAGGGTCCCCCCTCCCGGAACCCATTTTTTAAATTTTAAGGGTTAGGGTTAGGCTAACCCTAACCCTTAAAAATAAAACAAAAATGACGTAGGGTCCCCCTTACCCGTCATAACCAGCCCGGGACCAGCTATGGGGGCTTGTAGGAACAGAGTGGAGGGGCCAGCTTTTGTGGCCTCCCACCCTGCAGCCTACAAGCCCACCCGTCCTTCATGTGATGTGCCTCCCAGCCTGGGCTGCGCTGGTCGGGTGAAGGTAGGCAGCACCACGTGTGCTTAAGGAGCGCTGCTCCACCGCAGTCCCCCACCAAAGGGTAGGCGGAATAGGCTGATGGTGAGCCTTTATGGGATGCCCCTCCCGCATTATTGTCCCATGCCCCGGTAGCGGTGGGCCCTGTACAAAGGGCCCCCATCCTCTCACTCTCCCTGTAGCCTTCGGGGGTAAAAGAAAGGGGGGGGGTGTGGATGTCAGTGTATTGTGATTACATGCATATGGCCCTTTTTGTAATGTCTGCTTGGACTGGTATATGTGGTGTCTTTTTACACTGTAAATGCCGCCGCCGCGCGCGCCTTTTCCTTCATTTGGATGTTCCGCGCGGGGCGGCGGTGTTAACTCAGACGCTTCTGCGTCCTCATTGGCTGCTTGTCGGTTGGACTTCGCGCACTTCAGGGGGGCGGGGCCTGGCGTGGCGCGCTCGCATCACGGCTCGCTCTGGCCCGCCCTTCGAGGTACTCGGCGCCATATTGTCTGGTCGCGCACGCGTGTGACGTTCTTACTTACCGTGGTCCGTAAGTGCTTTATTCTTCACTGTAGTGTGTTGCGGTTCTGACACCCTTCTTCTCATTGTATCTTTCAGAGGGTGAATCCATTGGCTTCTCTCGGCCCGGTGTAATTTATAGCGGGCCTTGTAAAATTACTCCCACTTCCCTAGCGGGTCATTGGGGCATCCAGGGTTGCTTTATAGCTTCAATCCCTACTGGCATATTGTGCTTAATAATCGCCATATGGAGGCATCTAAGGATAATGTGACCGGGGTCCCCTTGGGACAAGACCAGCGGTGTATGTGTGTGGACAACCTCATGCCGATGCTGACAAGGCATGGGTCTGCGTACCCTGTGCTGATCAAGCGCTGGCTTTGCAATCTGGCCTGCCAGTGGCTGCACCTCGCTTCACTTCACCTTCTCCCTCAAGCTTAAATCTCACTCCTGCTGAGTTGCATACAAGTGGGGATTCTCATTATGATACTGTTTTCCTTATGGGATCTCAGGAGTTTATGAATCTGTGTGGCTATACCCCTTCTGATGAAGGAGAGCTCTTTTCTGACTCAGGCTCATCTGATGAGAGACCAAGGGGTCATGACGTTTCTGGCTCTGACCCCTGGGCCTCGGATGACACTGACAGATTATTGACCCAGATCTTTGAGGTTCTATCTTTCTCTCTCCCTGGTGAGGCTCCCAGACAAAGAGGGGAGCACTTCCATACAGAACTTCACGTTTGGAATTCCTAGAGCAGGCACATTTCCATTCCCTTGTGCTCAAGGAATGGGAGTGCCCCAGTAAACTTCCCAGGGTTCCAAGGGATTGGGATAGGAAGTATCCCTTTCCACCTGAGGTGGTTAAATGTTGGTCATTCCCCCCCCCCCGAGGTGGATGTCCCGATAATAGGGCTGCCCAACACCCCTGTCATACATCCCCCTGATTCTACAACCCTGTGGGATGCTGAGGACCGGCGCATTGACCTGCTGGCCTCCCACGCCTTTGCATGTGCGGGGACGGTGCTGCGTCCGGTCTGTGCCTCTGCCATTACTGCGGTGGCCACTAGAACCCTCATCAGAAATATGCTTGATAGTGCCTCTGATGATCTCCCTTGTGAGGTGTTTAATGCACTCTCCAGTTGTGATGTGTTTATAAATTTTGTTCTAGTAGCATTGGATGACACCATCAGAATGTGTGCAAGAACTTCTGCCCTCGTGGTGGCTATACGTCGCTTGGTCTGGCTGCGACCGTGGGGTGCTGACAATGCTGCTAATAAGGCCCTTACTGGGCTCCCCTTTAAGGGGCTACGTCTGTTTGGGGTCCGCCTAGACCTGTTTGGTAAGAGAGGTAAGTTACCCCAGCACAGACGGCTGTCTCGGGCCCTTCGGGGCCAGGGCCCCCCTTCCACCTCCCAACATGGTGTTAAACAGGAACCAGGGGTGTCCTTCGCGGGGGCTTGCTCAGCTCCCTGTCCCAGGAGCAGAAGACTACACCCTGGCTCTTCTGGGGGGGCTATACCCAAATCCTCTCCCAAGTCCCCTCAAGCATGGGTGAGGGGACGGCTGCGGCACCTTGCTTAAGTCTGGAGGCATCACGCCTCAGACCGGTGGATTTAGGAGGTAGTGTCCTCCGGTTACAAGATGGTGTTTGCTGCGCGGCCTCCCCTAATATTATCTGGTCCTGGGTACTCCTGGTTCCTGCTTCTGATCAGGTGCTGGCACAGGGCCATGCAAGGTCTGCTGAGTCTGGGGGTCATTTGCAGATTTCCCTTAACAGACAGAGGCAAGGGACCCTACACCAACCCTTTCATAGTTCCCAAAAAAGATGGGTCAGTCTGGGCCATTCTGGATTTACAGATCTTCAGCAAATTGTCAAGTATAGGCGCTTTCCTCATGGAAACTCTGCGCTCGGCCATATGCTTCTTGCTCCCTGGGGGCTTCATGCCGTCCGTGGATATCAATGTGGCTTACTTTCATATACTTGTGTTTTCAGGACACCAAGATTCCTCAGATTCGCATTGGAAGATAAACACTGCCAATTTGTGGCCTTGCCATCTGGCCTCTCTTCAACTCCCAGAGTGCTCACCAAGGTGCTGGCGGGGGTGATGTCTCTGATGAGGCCAAGGGGCGTCCGCGTGCTGACACTACCTGGACGTTCTCATCACTTCCCAGTCTCTACATCTGGCAAAGTTGGATACTCAGCTGGTGGTGTCCATTCTGGAGTCATCTGAATGGGTGATCAGCCACCCCAAGTCCTCACTGTTCCCTTCCTTGGTAACTTCATTCCTAGGAATGAATCTGGACACCGTTTAGGCAAGGATATTCCTTCCTCGGAAGAAGGTGGACAATCTGCTTGCACAAGTTCAGTTCCTCCTAACTGTCCCCGACCCTTCACCAGGCAGGGGATGCAGCTGGTGGGCCTGATGGTGGCGTGCTTCGGAACGGCCCTTGTGCTCAGTCCCTCTTGGGGCTTCTGCAACTTCTCCTATTGTCTGTATGGGACAAGGACCCAGCATCCCTGGATAGGGTCTGTGTGTTCTCCCCCCTGGTGAGGAGGTCCCTCTTGTAGTGGATGGACTCAGGGAATCTATTGGGGGGGGCGGAACCTTCTTGCTCCTTCCTGGGAGACGGTCACCACGGATGCCAGTCTATCAGGTTGGGGGGGTTCTTCTGGAAGTCCCTGCGGTTCCAGGGGAGGTGGGGCCCTTAGGAGGCCCGTTCACCTATCAATGTCTTGAAGCTGTGAGAGATCAGGTTAGATCTGACTTGCTTGACTACTCTTATTCAGGGCCTGCCTGTTCAGGGGCGCACGGTCACTCTGATGGCGGGTTGCCTACATCAATCATTAGGGAGGGAACCGGAGCAAGAGGGCCCTCCAGGAAGCGTCTCTAATCCTGATCTGGGTGGAGGCCAATGTTCCCTGCTTTTCTGCGGTATTCAGTCTGGGGGGGGGGGTCCCTCTGCATCAGGGTGTTCCAATCTCTGTATCACCGTTGGGGCCAACCGGATGTGGGTCTGTTTGCGTTCCGTCACAGTCACAAGTTCCAGGCCTTTGTCTTCCTGTCCCAGAATCCTCTGGCCGTGACCACGGTTGCCTCAGTAATGTCATGGCTGGACATTCAGTCCTTGTATGTCTTTTCTCCATTCCCCCTGCTAGGCAGGGTTCTGCGCAAGATTACTCTGGAAGGGGTGCCAGTGATTCTGGTGGCCCCCAGGTGGCCAAGCAGATCAGTGCTTTCTGCCTGGAGTGCCAGTTCTGCTCACTTAGGGCCCCTTACTCCATCCCCATTACAAACTCTGGCTTTGACGGTCTGGCTGCTGAAACCTCCATCTTGATGGAGAAAGGTTTGTCTGCCTTGATGATTGAGTCCATGGTGAAGGCTAGGAAGATGACTGCTTCTATTTGTTATTAGGTGTGGCGTACCTACAATTGACTGGTGTGAGTCTTGATCTCTTCCCTGTTGGGTGTTCTCAGTTCCTAGGGTTCTGGAATTTTACTGCATGGGTTGGAGTCGGGTCTCTAACTCAGTACCTTGAAGGGTCAGGTTCTATCCTGTCAGTCTTCTTTCAGGAGTCTTTTGTTCAGCATTCCTTGACTGAGACTGCTTTTAGGGGGCTACTCATGTGCGTTCCCCATGACAACCTATGGTCCCTGTTTTGGGATTTGGAATTGGTCTTGCCTGCCTTACAGGGTGCTTCCTTTGTACCTGTGCAGGATGCTGCCTTGGCCATTCTTACGCTCAAGGTTGTATTTCTGGTGGCTATCACTTCTGTCAGACGTGTTTCTGAGTTGGCGGTGCTGTCCATTCAGCCCCCCTGCTTTGAGAGGCACTAGGACAAGGTGTTGTTTCATTTCAAACCTGATTTCTGCCTTTAGCTAGTGTCTGCTTTTCTTTTGATTCAGGATATGGTTCTTCCTTCTTTGTGCCCTAACTGTAGCAATGCTATGGAGAGAGTTTTTGCACTCTTTGGATGTGGTTAGGTGTCTGAAGCACTATCTGGTGGCTACTGCACCTTTCAGAAAAATGTTACATATAAGGCTATAGCACACCAATAAGATCAAGTAGGTTATTTTTAGAGTTACTTTTCGTGGGGTTCAAAATGTTCCCAGAACTGTGTCCGCCCAGTACCCAGTACACAGTATAACCACAGAGTAAATAAACAATTTTAGGTAAAGATGAACACCCAACTAGAGAAAGTTTGCAAAAACAAGAAGTGATTTAATATGGTGAAAACACATATACAGGTACATAAGGAACATAGATACAAGCACTAAACATAATGACCGCTAGGTGGCGCTGTTGAGCAGGTTCTCATAGTCCATTTTTCTGGTGCTCAAAGTAGGAGATTAGAGAGCAATGTCCATTAAAGTAAATAAGAGTAATTTCAATATGAGCGACCAGAGTTGTAAATCCAATCTTGAGATGCAAACAGATAATAAGTAGAGATGAGCGAGTAGTGAAATATTCGAAATTTCGAATTTCGTTTCGAATAGACCGCGTTACTCGACTACTCGACCGAATATCGAATCCCATTATAGTCTATGGGAAAAAAATGCTCGCCACTTGGAAATCTCAATTCGACCACTTGGAGGTCACCAAGTCCACCCTGAAACATCAGAAAATGATGCCAACACTGCTGGAATGCAACTGGGACAGCAGGGGAAGCATGTCTGGGTGCATATAACGCGCCCAAGTCGCACTATTACGCCACTATCACAGCCACTCAACAATACACTCCAAACACAATATAACTTCTACGTAAAGTGAGACAAGACAAGGAAACCTTCTTTCCTCTACATTGCCATGGACCCCAAGCCAAACTGTACAAAAAAGAACAAAATTCTGCACCCCTTAAAATCACGTTGCCTAATGACAACCACAGATGACATAGGCAAGGGGGAAAATAAATAGACCCCACCCCTAATTGTCATTGTGTGTGTGTGTGTGTGTGTGAGATGTGGTCAGACATGTCCTCTTGTGTCATTGTGTCACCCCAGCAGTAAGGGAAGCTTAAAGGAGGAGGTTTGTTACAGTGTGTTACCCCAGCAGTCAGGGAAGCTTACAGGAGGAGGTTTGTTACATTGTGTCACCCCTGCAGTAAGGGAAGCTTACAGGAGGAGGTTTGTTACAGTGTGTTACCCCAGCAGTCAGGGAAGCTTAAAGGAGGAGGTTTGTTACATTGTGTCACCCCTGCAGTCAGGGAAGCTTACAGGAGGAGGTTTGTTACATTGTGTCACCCCAGCAGTAAGGGAAGCTTACAGGAGGAGGTTTGTTACAGTGTGTCACCCCAGCAGTCAGGGAAGCTTACAGGAGGAGGTTTGTTACAGTGTGTCACCCCAGCAGTAAGGGAAGCTTACAGGAGGAGGTTTGTTACAGTGTGTTACCCCAGCAGTAAGGGAAGCTTAAAGGAGGAGGTTTGTTACATTGTGTCACCCCAGCAGTCAGGGAAGCTTACAGGAGGAGGTTTGTTACAGTGTGTCACCCCAGCAGTAAGGGAAGCTTAGAGCTGAGACCTCTTAAAAATTGTGTGGAGTCCCAAGAGCTGAGACCTCTTAAAAATTGTGTGGAGTCCCAAGAGCTGAGACCTTTTAAAAATTGTGTGGAGTCCCAAGAGCTGAGACCTCTCAAACATTGTGTGGAGTCCCAAGAGCTGAGACCTCTCAAACATTGTGTGGAGTCCCAAGAGCTGAGACCTCTTAAAAATTGTGTGGAGGCCCAAGAGCTGAGACCTCTTAAAAATTGTGTGGAGTCCCAAGAGCTGAGACCTCTCAAACATTGTGTGGAGTCCCAAGAGCTGAGACCTCTCAAACATTGTGTGGAGTCCCAAGAGCTGAGACCTCTTAAAAATTGTGTGGAGGCCCAAGAGCTGAGACCTCTTAAAAATTGTGTGGAGGCCCAAGAGCTGAGACCTCTTAAAAATTGATTGTATTAAGCCCAAGAGGTGAGCCATAATTTTTTTTATTAATACAGCAATTCTACGGCGGTTAAGGAGGAGGAGGAGGAAATGGCACTTCATACAGATGGCACTTCACTCTTGGCTGCTTTCCACTGTTGTACAAGCAAAGTCCGGGTCAATCCACTTGCTGTTCATTTTGATTAGCGTCAGCCTGTCGGCACTGTCGGTTGACAGGCGGCTGCGCTTATCGGTTATAATGCCCCCGGCTGCGCTGAACACCCTCTCTGATAGCACGCTGGCGGCAGGGCAGGCAAGCACCTCCAAGGCGTACAGGGACAGTCTTCCCCTTTGTTGTGTGCTGCCACTGCGGTCCAGACCTCCAGCCAGGACACCTCCACATCTGCCTCTGCCTTAGCTACTTTGGGGCCTTCTCCTTCAGCCCCCCCTTCCCCCGCATCTTCGTCTGCACCTTCCATCTCCTCGTCCCATCAACTGTCCATCTCGCAGGCGTTCAACCGCAGGCGGAAGTACGCCTCCAGTCACCCCCAAGCCCAAGCCTTAACCTGCCTCATCTCCAAACTGCTGGCCCTGGAGATGTTGCCGTTTAGGCTTGTGGAGACGCAGGCCTTCCGCGACCTGATGGCGGCTGCCGCACCTCGCTATTCCGTCCCTAGCCGCCACTATTTTTCCCGGTGTGGCGTCCCCGCCCTGCACCAGCACGTGTCGCGTAACATCAGGCGGGCCCTGAGGTACGCAGTCAGCGCAAAGGTCCACTTGACCACCGACTCGTGGACAAGCGCTTGCGGCCAAGGACGCTACATCTCTTTGACTGCACACTGGGTGAATGTTGTGGAAGCGGGGACGGGGTCGCAAACAGGGACGGCCTACATACCACCCCCGCCCAAGATTGCCAGCACGGGTTCTGATAGACCCCCCTCCTCTTCCTCCTCCTCCTCCTCCTCCTCTGCCTTAACATCGCCCTCAGCCCCTAGCTGGAAGCGTTGCAGCACTGGCGCGGGGAGACGTCAGCAGGCGGTGCTTAAGCTCATCAGCTTGGGCGACAGGAAGCACAGCGCCGCAGAGGTGAGGCACGCCATATTGCAGCAGACAGAGATGTGGCTGTCGCCGCTGCAGCTAGGACCAGGCATGGTCGTGTGCGATAACGGCCGTAACCTGGTGGCGGCTCTGGAGCTTGCAGAACTCAATCACGTACCATGCCTGGCCCACGTTTTTAATTTGGTAGTACAAAAGTTTCTAAAGACTTACCCCAACCTGGCAGAGCTACTGGTCAAAGTGCGGCGCTTGTGCGCTCACTTTCGGAAGTCAACTGTAGCTGCTGCTAGCTTAAAAAAAATCCAGCAACGCCTCCATTTGCCTCAACATCGGCTGTTGTGCGATCTGCCCACTCGCTGGAATTCCACCTATTGCATGTTGCCCAGGGTGTGTGAGCAGCAGAGAGCATTGATGGAGTACCAGATGATGCATCCACGCGTGCATCCAACTCAGCTCCCTCAGTTTGCCAACCACGAGTGGCCATGGATGGCAGACATATGCGATGTATTGCGTATCTTTGAGGAGTCCACTAAGAAGGTCAGCAGCGAGGACGCTATAGTGAGCGTAACCATCCCGCTCCTATGCGTCCTTAAAGAATCGCTCATCGCAATAAGGGAGAACGCATTGCACACAGAGGAGACGGGGGTAGGAGGAGACGCAACGCAGGTAGACAGTCAGACCACACTTTTGTCTGCTGCTCGGTGGCAGTTGCAGGAGGAGGAGGATGAGGAGGACAACGTGGAGGTGGCTGTGGAAGAGGATGCTGGCAGCGAGGGTAGCAGTCAGGCTGTGTGCGTCCCATTGGTTCAGCGCGGATGGGGCGGAGAGGAGGAGGAAGAGGAGGAAATGGAAAATGATCCTTCTGGTGGGGGCAGTGACGTCATGCCTACTCAGAGTCTGGCACACATGGCTGACTTCATGCTGGGCTGCTTTTCCCGGGACATACGTGTTGTCCCGATATTGGAGAACAAACTATACTGGGTCTTCGCACTCCTGGACCCCCGGTATAAAGATAACTTCTCCTCTTTTATTCCGATAGAGGAGAGGACGAATCGATTACTGGAATACCAGAGGGAACTCTTGCAGAACATGATGCAGATTTTCCCACCCAGCATCGCTGGCGGCAGAGAGGAGAGTGTCTCCCAGAGTCTGACAACATCGATCAGGCCCACAGCCACCAGGGGAACACTCTCCAAGGTGTGGGACACGTTCATGTCACCCCCTCGTGCAACTTCCATCACTGCGGGGCCCGCTATCAGCAGGAGGGACAAGTATCGGCGGATGTTGCGGGACTACCTGGCAGACCACACCCCTGTCCTCCCCGATCCCTCGGCGCCCTACACTTACTGGGTCTCCAAGTTGGACACGTGGCTGGAAGGCAGTGGCAGCAAGACCGGGCGCAGGTTGTATTGCGTTTGCTCTCTCCCACTCAGCCCAGTGCTTGACTTCCAAGTGACGGCGCATGCCTGAGGTGGCCAGATTGCTCTTCTCAGAGCCCCTACTCAGTTTTGAGTGGCAGATTGCGCAAACCGCGCTCAGTTTGTCGTCCGCGCAAACATTAAAAAATCTCCACACCACAGAAGTACGAGGCCTCAATGGGGGAGCTTCGCGCGACTGCCTGCTGCCGGGAAGAGCTTCGGCCCTGCTGGCTGTGGCCTGCCTTCTCTGTCTGGACTGTCCTCTGCCTCTGGACTGTCCTCTGCCTCTTGCTGCCTTATTCGGTGATGCACAGACCGCATCTCCACTGCTTTCCCCGCTGGACATCACCCCTGTCCAAGTGGGGTCGGTCATTTCGTCGTCCACCACCTCCTCTTCCACTTCCTCTCTCTGCTCCTCCTCCTGCCCACTGGACATTCCAACAGCCTCCCTTGATGGCAACTGCGTCTCATCATCATCGCTCATGATAGCAGATGCTGGTTCCGGGTCCACATCACTAGGAGATGGCGGATACTCAAGTGTTTGGGCATCACTACAAACAAATTCCTCTGCTAGCTCCTGGGATTCTTGCGGCACATCTGGAAAAGGACCCGAAAAGAGGTCCTGGGAGGGGTCAAGGGTGGGCTGACTCTGTTGGCCAGGTTGGGAGGAAGGAGGGTCAGAGTGAGACTGTGTGGATGACTGGGTGGTGGACAAGTGACTGGAAGCGTTATCGGCCATCCATTGCACCACCTGTTCACGCTGCTCAGGCCTCAACAGAGGTGTACCCCGCCCCCCGCATAACTGTCCCATAAAGGCAGGGAAATGGGTGAGCGTAATGCTGGCTGCCCCTCACCAGCACGCATTGTATCCCCACTGGCTTCAATGCGGTTTGTGCCCCCACCAGCATTTCTGCGCCCCCGTCCTCGTCCACGTCCCTTTGCGCTAGCCCTCCGCATTTCAGACGTTTTACTTTTTTGGCCACGCGTTATGCCAAATATAAATATATTTTTTAGGAGAACACCTGGCTATACAGCCGTATACTGCCAGAAGGTGAAATGGTGCCTATACGCACCGGGTATATAACAGTCTTTTGTTGGCACAGAGGACACACAACAGTAGAGCCAAATATAAATATATTTTTAAGGAGAACACCTGGCTATACAGCCGTATACTGCCAGAAGGTGAAATGGTGCCTATACGCACCGGGTATATAACAGTCTTTTGTTGGCACAGAGGACACAAAACAGTAGAGCCAAATATAAATATATTTTTAAGGAGAACACCTGGCTATACAGCCGTATACTGCCAGAAGGTGAAATGGTGCCTAATACGCACTGGGTATATAACAGTGTTTTGTTGGCACAGAGGACACAAAACAGTAGTGCAAAATATAGTTTTGTATATATGTGCTAATACACCACTGAAGTCTTTCTGTCCCTATTCCAGCAGCAGCTACCAGTCACTAAAGCAGCCGTTTTGAGCAGAGTGTATATAGTTTTGTATATAGTTGGTAATACACCACTGAAGTCTTTCTGTCCCTATTCCAGCAGCAGCTACCCCTCACTAAAGCAGCCGTTGTGTGCAGTGTGTATATAGCTAGAATGAGCTATATACCGTTCAGCATAGTAGCCCTAATAAGGACTCTCAATGACTCTCTTGTCTTCTGGTAGCTGGTATATATGGTGGTAAATGCGATATTCTGAGCTTCTGGGGCCCTGCCTGCCTACATATGAGCTATATACTGTTCAACATAGTAGCCCTAATAATAAGGACTCTTAATGACTCTCTTGTCTTCTGGTAGCTGGTATATATGGTGGTAAATGCGATATTCTGAGCTTCTGGGGCCCTGCCTGCCTACATATGGGCTATATACTGTTCAACATAGTAGCCCTAATAAGGGCTCTCAATGACTCTCTTGTCTTCTGGTAGCTGGTATATATGGTGGTAAATGCGATATTCTGAGCTTCTGGGGCCCTGCCTGCCTACATATGAGCTATATACTGTTCAGCATAGTAGCCCTAATAATAAGGACTCTCAATGACTCTCTTGTCTTCTGGTAGCTGGTATATATGGTGGTAAATGCGATATTCTGAGCTTCTGGGGCCCTGCCTACATATAGGCTATATACTGTTCAGCATAGTAGCCCTAATAATAAGGACTCTCAATGACTCTCTTGTCTTCTGGTAGCTGGTATATATGGTGGTAAATGCGATATTCTGAGCTTCTGGGGCCCTGCCTGCCTACATATGAGCTATATACTGTTCAGCATAGTAGCCCTAATAAGGGCTCTCAATGACTCTCTTGTTTTCTGGTAGCTGGTATATATGGTGGTAAATGCGATATTCTGAGCTTCTGGGGCCCTGCCTGCCTACATATGGGCTATATACTGTTCAGCATAGTAGCCCTAATAATAAGGACTCTCAATGACTCTCTTGTCTTCTGGTAGCTGGTATATATGGTGGTAAATGCGATATTCTGAGCTTCTGGGGCCCTGCCTGCCTACATATGAGCTATATACTGTTCAGCATAGTAGCCCTAATAAGGGCTCTCAATGACTCTCTTGTCTTCTGGTAGCTGGTATATATGGTGGTAAATGCGATATTCTGAGCTTCTGGGGCCCTGCCTGCCTACATATGGGCTATATACTGTTCAGCATAGTAGCTCTAATAATAAGGACTCTTAATGACTCTCTTGTCTTCTGGTAGCTGGTATATATGGTGGTAAATGCGATATTCTGAGCTTCTGGGGCCCTGCCTGCCTACATATGAGCTATATACTGTTCAGCATAGTAGCCCTAATAATAAGGACTCTTAATGACTCTCTTGTCTTCTGGTAGCTGGTATATATGGTGGTAAATGCGATATTCTGAGCTTCTGGGGCCCTGCCTGCCTACATATGGGCTATATACTGTTCAACATAGTAGCCCTAATAAGGGCTCTCAATGACTCTCTTGTCTTCTGGTAGCTGGTATATATGGTGGTAAATGCGATATTCTGAGCTTCTGGGGCCCTGCCTGCCTACATATGAGCTATATACTGTTCAGCATAGTAGCCCTAATAATAAGGACTCTCAATGACTCTCTTGTCTTCTGGTAGCTGGTATATATGGTGGTAAATGCGATATTCTGAGCTTCTGGGGCCCTGCCTACATATAGGCTATATACTGTTCAGCATAGTAGCCCTAATAATAAGGACTCTCAATGACTCTCTTGTCTTCTGGTAGCTGGTATATATGGTGGTAAATGCGATATTCTGAGCTTCTGGGGCCCTGCCTGCCTACATATGAGCTATATACTGTTCAGCATAGTAGCCCTAATAAGGGCTCTCAATGACTCTCTTGTCTTCTGGTAGCTGGTATATATGGTGGTAAATGCGAGATTCTGAGCTTCTGGGGCCCTGCCTGCCTACATATGAGCTATATACTGTTCAGCATAGTAGCCCTAATAATAAGGACTCTTAATGACTCTCTTGTCTTCTGGTAGCTGGTATATATGGTGGTAAATGCGATATTCTGAGCT
Source organism: Gastrophryne carolinensis (assembly GCA_027917425.1). Taxonomy (NCBI): domain Eukaryota; kingdom Metazoa; phylum Chordata; class Amphibia; order Anura; family Microhylidae; genus Gastrophryne; species Gastrophryne carolinensis. The sequence continues at coordinate 120,032,997 of CM051238.1, forward strand.
TCTGGGGCCCTGCCTGCCTACATATGGGCTATATACTGTTCAACATAGTAGCCCTAATAAGGGCTCTCAATGACTCTCTTGTCTTCTGGTAGCTGGTATATATGGTGGTAAATGCGATATTCTGAGCTTCTGGGGCCCTGCCTGCCTACATATGAGCTATATACTGTTCAGCATAGTAGCCCTAATAATAAGGACTCTCAATGACTCTCTTGTCTTCTGGTAGCTGGTATATATGGTGGTAAATGCGATATTCTGAGCTTCTGGGGCCCTGCCTACATATAGGCTATATACTGTTCAGCATAGTAGCCCTAATAATAAGGACTCTCAATGACTCTCTTGTCTTCTGGTAGCTGGTATATATGGTGGTAAATGCGATATTCTGAGCTTCTGGGGCCCTGCCTGCCTACATATGAGCTATATACTGTTCAGCATAGTAGCCCTAATAAGGGCTCTCAATGACTCTCTTGTCTTCTGGTAGCTGGTATATATGGTGGTAAATGCGAGATTCTGAGCTTCTGGGGCCCTGCCTGCCTACATATGAGCTATATACTGTTCAGCATAGTAGCCCTAATAATAAGGACTCTTAATGACTCTCTTGTCTTCTGGTAGCTGGTATATATGGTGGTAAATGCGATATTCTGAGCTTCTGGGGCCCTGCCTGCCTACATATGGGCTATATACTGTTCAACATAGTAGCCCTAATAAGGGCTCTCAATGACTCTCTTGTCTTCTGGTAGCTGGTATATATGGTGGTAAATGCGATATTCTGAGCTTCTGGGGCCCTGCCTGCCTACATATGAGCTATATACTGTTCAGCATAGTAGCCCTAATAATAAGGACTCTCAATGACTCTCTTGTCTTCTGGTAGCTGGTATATATGGTGGTAAATGCGATATTCTGAGCTTCTGGGGCCCTGCCTACATATAGGCTATATACTGTTCAGCATAGTAGCCCTAATAATAAGGACTCTCAATGACTCTCTTGTCTTCTGGTAGCTGGTATATATGGTGGTAAATGCGATATTCTGAGCTTCTGGGGCCCTGCCTGCCTACATATGAGCTATATACTGTTCAGCATAGTAGCCCTAATAAGGGCTCTCAATGACTCTCTTGTCTTCTGGTAGCTGGTATATATGGTGGTAAATGCGAGATTCTGAGCTTCTGGGGCCCTGCCTGCCTACATAGGAGCTATATACCGTTCAGCATAGTAGCCCTAATAATAAGGACTCTCAATGACTCTCTTGTCTTCTGGTAGCTGGTATATATGGTGGTAAAAGCGATATTCTGAGCTTCTGGGGCCCTGCCTGCCTACATATGAGCTATATACTGTTCGGCATAGTAGCACTAATAAGGGATTAAGGACTCTCTTGTCGTCTGGTAGCTGGTATATATGGTGGTAAATGCGAGATTCTGAGCTTCTGGGGCCCTGCCTGCCTACATATGAGCTATATACTGTTCAGCGTAGTAGCCCTAATAAGGGCTCTTAATGACTCTCTTGTCTTCTGGTAGCTGGTATATATGGTGGTAAATGCGAGATTCTGAGCTTCTGGGGCCCTGCCTGCCTACATATGAGCTATATACTGTTTAGCGTAGTAGCCCTAATAAGGGCTCTTAATGACTTTCTTGTCTTCTGGTAGCTGGTATATATGGTGGTAAATGCGAGATTCTGAGCTTCTGGGGCCCTGCCTGCCTACATAGGATATGAGCTATATACTGTTCAACATAGCAGCACTAATAAGGGATTAAGGACTCTCTTGTCTTCTGGTAGCTGGTATATATGGTGGTAAATGCGAGATTCTGAGCTTCTGGGGCCCTGCCTGCCTACATATGAGCTATATACTGTTTAGCGTAGTAGCCCTAATAAGGGCTCTTAATGACTTTCTTGTCTTCTGGTAGCTGGTATATATGGTGGTAAATGCGAGATTCTGAGCTTCTGGGGCCCTGCCTGCCTACATAGGATATGAGCTATATACTGTTCAACATAGCAGCACTAATAAGGGATTAAGGACTCTCTTGTCTTCTGGTAGCTGGTATATATGGTGGTAAATGCGAGATTCTGAGCTTCTGGGGCCCTGCCTGCCTACATATGAGCTATATACTGTTCAGCGTAGTAGCCCTAATAAGGGCTCTTAATGACTCTCTTGTCTTCTGGTAGCTGGTATATATGGTGGTAAATGCGAGATTCTGAGCTTCTGGGGCCCTGCCTGCCTACATAGGATATGAGCTATATACTGTTCAACATAGCAGCACTAATAAGGGATTAAGGACTCTCTTGTCTTCTGGTAGCTGGTATATATGGTGGTAAATGCGAGATTCTGAGCTTCTGGGGCCCTGCCTGCCTACATATGAGCTATATACTGTTCAGCGTAGTAGCCCTAATAAGGGCTCTTAATGACTCTCTTCTGGTAGCTGGTATATATGGTGGTAAATGCGAGATTCTGAGCTTCTGGGGCCCTGCCTGCCTACATATGAGCTATATACTGTTCAGCGTAGTAGCCCTAATAAGGGCTCTTAATGACTTTCTTGTCTTCTGGTAGCTGGTATATATGGTGGTAAATGCGAGATTCTGAGCTTCTGGGGCCCTGCCTGCCTACATATGAGCCATATACCGTTCAGCATAGTAGCCCTAATAAGGGCTCTTAATGACTCTCTTGTCTTCTGGTAGCTGGTATAGATGGTGGTAAATGCGCGATTCCCGAGCTTCTGGGGCCCTGCCAGCGACAGCCTGTCTTTCCCTGCTGTGAGCGTCTTTCCCTCACTAAGTTCAAGCTGCTAATGCTGACGAAGAGGAAGTGCTGAGTTTTGTATATTCGAGGTCACATGGTTTTTCCAGCCAATGCGTGTAGACGCCGTTCTCGCGATGCCAGCGTCCTCCCAGGACCTGTCCCACCCCCCCTGCATGGTGATTGGTGTAAAAAACGTGCCAGGGAAGGTGGGAGGGGAAACGAATTGTGAGTGCGCCATCGCCGCTGTACTCGATCGAAATCGAGTATGACGAACAGCGTAGTATTCGATCGAATACCGGCTCGGTCGAATACTACTCGCTCATCTCTAATAATAAGTACATCAGTGAAAAAAGGCTTACAGGCTGGACAAGGTGGAACAACAGCAAAGAGCTTCCCAACGTTTCGACACGAATGTCTTCCTCAGGGGATGCGGTACCAAGCAAGGGGCAAGGCAGTCTTATATACAGATCAGACCCAGCGTGCTAGATGGCGCCAAAATCAAGCTGCGTGCGCTCTGGCGCTGCTTGACGACGTCATCAGGGATCATCGTCGGGTGTCCCGACCGCCCGCACAGTGGGTGGCAACATTAGCCCCCCAGTGGTGGGTCGGCGCAGGGGGCACCGCGCGAAGTCCACAACCTATATTCTGCCCTATAATTTGTGAAGGGAAGAGTGATTAGTATGTGTAACGAATACCAAGGCTCCAGTAAAATGGCACTGATAACGGAAGCGCCCGCAGTGTAAGTAAGTAGGTGCTCCATTGCGGGCTCCGAGAAAATGAAGGCTGGTAGATGCAGTCATCTCCTATACAATGACCGCAAGTCTCGCGGGATTCAAGATGGCCGCCGCAACTCTCGCGGCTTACTCAAAGGGCTGCAGACTGTGGATAACCTCCAGTAAGTAAGATGGCCGCAAGTCTCGCGGGATTCAAGATGGCCGCCGCAACTCTCGCGGCTTCCTCAAAGGGCTGTAGACTGTGGATAACCTCCAGTAAAATGGCCGCTGTCATAGCGGCGACATGTAGGATCAAATCGCCGTGCGCTGTAGATCCAATAAGGCTAAAGCAGGACTCCAACTTGGGCAGGAGGGGGAGGGGTCATCAACAGGCAGTATGTGGTAAAGCACGCTGGGGTTTAGCAGAGCACGTGGGTTGTTTCATTCACACTGGGTCAAAGTACCCAATTGTTACGGCTAATAGTTGCCCCTATAAAGAATAAACATATGGTTAAAAACGTGTACAGTGATACCTAAAAACTAGTCCAGTATAAATCTGGACTAAGTGGAATCTTATTGCACAGTATTCTATACTAACCTAAATCTGCTTTAGATATCAGTATCATAGTCTCAGTGAGGGGATACATATTGGGAACAGATACTGCTGTAAAACATGTAAAAACATAACCTCATCAGCATGATCAGAGAAATACACTGAAATCCATTTCTTCATTAAGTCCATTAGGATTAAGTGTTTGTAATGTAAATATCCAATACAGTTCTCGTTGTAATAATTTTTGGTCAAGATTACCACCCCTGTCTAATGGTTTAACCGTCTCAATTACAATGAAGCGCAGTTGACTAATATGGTGTCCAGCCTCCAAGAAGTGTCGAGCTAGTGGGGATTCTAATTTTGTATTCCTAATATCCGAGCGATGCTCACTGATCCTTTGTCTTATAGTGCGTTTTGTTTTACCCACATACCCCTTACCGCATGGGCATTTTAAAAGGTATATCACGTTACTAGATGAGCAGTTAGCAAACTCGCGAATTTGGTATCTGAAGCCTGTTCTAGGATGCGTGAATGTGGTAGTTTTATACGTAAATCCACATTGGGCACAGTGACCACAAGGGAACATGCCCTTTGGTGGACTCTGTGCGCTAAGCCAATTAGGGTACCTCCCCGGAGTCGGGGGGTTAAAGTCAGCTTTGACCAGTGTTTGGCGTATATTTCTTGAACGTCTATAGGCCACCATGGGGGGGGGGTCCTTAAAAGCCTCACCTAACCTTTCATCGGTACTGGTTACATGCCAGCACGGTCATTATGTTTAGTGCTTGTATCTATGTTCCTTATGTACCTGTATATGTGTTTTCACCATATTAAATCACTTCTTGTTTTTGCAAACTTTCTCTAGTTGGGTGTTCATCTTTCCCTAAAATTGTTTATTTACTGCACCTTTCAGAAAAATTGATGCTCTTTTTGTGGTCCTTCTGGTCCAAGGAAGGGTTTGGCTCCTGCCAAGTCTACTATCAGCAAGTGGATTCGTCAGGCTGTGATTCAGGCCTACTCTGCTAAGGGGAAGAATCCCCCCTTCGCCTTACTGCTCATTCTACTTGTGCTATTGGTGCCTGTTGGGTCTTCCGGCACCAGGCTTCTGTTGAACGAGTTTGCAAGGCCGTTACTTGGTCTTCTGTTCATACCTTTCAAGGTTTTACAAGGTTGATGTTAAGGCCTCAGCTGTTGCTGTTTTTTTGGCCGCAAGGTTTTGCAGGTGGGAGTGGTTTAAACTGTCTGCTGTTTCCTTTTTTATTGGGGATCCCACCCTACTTTATGGACACTGCTATTGGATGTCCCAAGTGTAAGTAATCTTTCTGGAGCAGGATGTACTGTATACTAAGAATAATACAATTCTGTGAAATACTCACCTGTAGAATTGATATTATAAGTATACAGTACGTCCTGCTCCACCCCACCCTGGTTTTTGCATTATTCTGGATCCCCTGTATGGTGATTGTTATCATTGTTATAGTTACCAGTTTTTGGTTGTTAAATTCTCCCTGCTTCTTTTTCACTGCTTTTCAATGCTGGGGATTTGTGGGAGGTCCCCGGGTATTTGAGGGGCCGGGAGGAGCCTGATTTGCATGTCTCTGCAGTGCAGCGCCATCTGGAGGAGGATAACCCAAGTGTAAGTAATCTATCTGGAGCAGGACATACTGTATACTTATAATATCAATTCTACAGGTGAGTATTTCACAGAATTGTATTTTTATATTTTTTTTTACTGTGGGGGTTTAAATTCCGCTACGTGAGTCTCACATAGCTGGCACTTAAGTGGAGTAGAGGCTGCTACGTGAGACTCACGTAGCTGGCACTAGAAGGGTTCAAGAGAGCTTGGCAGGCTGTTTGCTAAAGCCGATTCTAGCTTCCAATTGTGTTGCCAGAAATTTGAATTACTGGTTCCAGCAGCTTAAGACATGTTTAGAAAAGCAGATATGAAAGAGACTCTTAAGGCTTTGCCTATTCTTTTCTTGGTGGCCCCATTTCTGTCAGATGCAAGGCAATTAGATTTTTGGCCCAAAACATGGCACCAACTAATTCAGTCCACAGGACTCTGTGGTTGAGAACTTGATCAGGCGACATTGGTTCTAAACTACGCCTCTGTGCCATACCTTTCAGCAGCCAATTTCTTTTTGGGCCAGAATTAGAGAAGGTACTAGATAGATCTGCTGATAAGAATAATTGTTTTCTTACCAGAATTGGGTGCTCTAGGAATAAGAAATATGCTTATCAGTCTTCATTTGGATGATCCTTTCTCAACAGGGATGCACTCAAGGGAGGCAGAGGGGCCTCGTCTTTGGGGAACAGGGACAAATTTAGAGGTTTGACCCTGTTTGGTACCCTACAGTCTAGACCAAAAAGGCAATCCCTCATAGGGGCTCCACTAAGATCCTTCCACATCTGGTGGGAAACCCTTCTAGACTCTAGGGTATTCATATAGAATTTACTAGAAGTTCCCTTCTTCATATTTCTTTGTCATTCCTATCCAAAAAGGCAGGGAGGAGAGTATGGGACTATCAGAGACAGTCTAGTTTCTATGATGGACATGGGGGTGATAGTTTCAGTCTCTTGCCAGCAGCAGGGGCTATGGTTCTATTCAAGCGTCTTTCTGGTAAAAAAAATCAGGGGGATTCAGGTTCATTCTAAATTTGAAGAAGCTGAATCTTTCAGTGAGTTACAAGCATTTCCGCATGGAAAGCTTCTTTTCGGTCAGGAGTCGGCTGCCTCCTGGGTCCTTCATGGTGTTGATTGATCTAGGTTCTAGCCGAACCTTTGACATAATAATTTGGAGTGGGCGTGCAAAGAACACACCAATCTCCCAAAGGAAGCACCACTACAATCAACAGTATATATTAATGATTTTATTAGTACAAAAAAACAAAGAATTAAAATACATACACCACAAGACAAATTTAAAAACAAACCAGTATGGCCAAATGTATCTATATCAATGTATATGGCCCCTAAGGGCCGCTTAAATAACTGCCCTATGGGTGAATAATATTGATTATCCTAGAATAGTCATACCCCATGACATATTTAAGGCAAAGACAGGTCAGGAGCATAGGTTATTTGTTACTGAAATGTTACTTCTCTGTGTAACAAAGCAATTGTTACGTTTGGGTTGGTGCCTGAATTATATATTTAGGGTTCAAGATCGATATGATCCTTCAGAATATTGTTTTACCTCCCCAGAACATAAAGACCCTTCAGGAAGCAGTCCGGTCCTTTTGCTCCAGTTAGACAACTTCACTGTGTCAGACGATGAAGGTCTTAGTGTTTCTAACCTCAGCATTTCCAGCAGTAAGATGGGGTCAGTTGCACTGAGAACACTCCAACTGCACATCTTGAACATCTGGGACAAGAGACAATGCAAATTCCCGAGCTTGTAAAGAAGTCACTGGAATGGTGGCTGTTCAAGGACAGATTTGTCAGCAGTCTGCCCTGAAGAAATCACAGGGATCAAATCATAACCGATGCCTCCTCTCAGGGATGGGGAGCCCAAAGTACTGAGTCAGTCTTCCCCACATTTAAGGGAATTGATAGCCGTAAACGAAGCCCTGTTTGCCTTCTAGTGTTGTCTGAAAGGTCAGCATGTTCAGATAAGAATGGACAATGCAACAACAATGGCGTACTTGAATTGTCAAGAAGGGACAAGATCTCCTCAACTATTGTCAGCATCAACAGAAATTCTGCTTTGGGCAGAACAAAACCAATATCAGCTATTCATCGTGTAGGAGTCAGAATGGTCTCTAAATCGGGAAGTATCAGATATGTGTTCAGAGGGGAACCCCGGAAGTGAATCTTTTGGCATCAGGGAAAAACAAGTTGAAGAAGTTTTTTCTCTAAATCCATCCGATCCGACTCTGGGAGTGGACGCTCTGGCACTCAATTGGCCATCCTGGATGGTTTATGCATTTCCCCCAGTTCAGATACTTCCTCAAGTTTTAAACAAATTTTCCAGTCAGCCAGACACAATTCTGCTTCTGGCATCCTGGTGGCCCAAGAGAACATGGTTCTCAATTCTGGAGGCTTCCAACAAGGCCGGACCTTCTATCCCAGGCACCAGTGCTTTGCTTTGAGCCCCAGAAGTGGTGTTTGACCATGTGGATCCTGAAGTCACCTTGCTTCTAAAGAAAGGGTTTTCGAATAAGGGTTTCAAGACCCTTCTCTCAAGTAGGAAAGCGGTGACAAGAAATATTTATTTGAAAGTATGGAAGACCTTTAAGACATGAAAGTTTCAGGACAGTAGGCCTGCATCTAACCTTCCAGTTGTCATTGATTTCTTCCAGAGGGGAGTTGTTCTGGGTCTCAGTGTCAGTACTCTAATGGTACAGCTGGCAGTTTTCCTGGATAAAAGACTATCATCTTTTTCGCTGGTCAGACATTTACTTCTAGCCGTGGGGCGATCTAAGCTGGTCTGCATGAAGGTAGTGCCTGAATGGAAACTAGCTAAAGTCCTGACAGCTCCTCCATTGGAACTGATTCAGGACTCTCCTATTAAATTCCTAACCTGGAAGGTTCTGTTTTTTTATATATATTCTTTATTTATTGCATTTTCAAGATATAAAAACATACATGTAATAGGTGGACATACAGATAGTAATAAGAATGGCTAACAGATTTGTATCTCTTAATGAAGAAAAAAGAGTCATCTAGTAAGCTTCCGCGTTGTCTTGTTATTTTGCTTATCTCGGCACCCAGTCTCCTTACTTTTTACCCCTGCGGGGTCAGCCCCCCCCCCCCCGGATAGGCCGCCCCAAGCCACGACTGCCGGGCCCAGAAGGAGCGGAGGCCCACCCCCTGCTTATCACAACACCAACCCGTGTGAGCCAGGGCTCTCCCCCACGGCTCCAAGTTCAAGACCCTGAAGCATCCTGTGAGAGAAAGAGAAAGAAAAGAAGAAAGTGAAAAAGAGAAAGAAAAAATACAGCAAGAGCAGGAGACAGCAAAAAGCGTTAACGCCTCTACTGATTTGCCTCGACTAACTCCTTATAATCTGGCGAGAATGCAAATGCTACCAAACCCCTCCATCTGAGACAGTGCGCCTCCGACGCCTCGTTTCGTTCAGCGATGATTCCCTCAAATCTCCCCATTTCTGAGACCTTATTGAGCCAGAGCAGGGCGGGTCTGATCTCTTCAACTGCACATTAATTAGCTAGCTTTGATCTTCTCAAGATTTTCTTCCCTATCCTGGGGCTCTTCCCCAGCCATACAAATTTAGTAAAAAGTGTCCCCATTCTCTGCAGGAAAGCGTCGGGGATCTCTATCGGGAGCACCTGCATGAGGTAAAGCAGTCGCAGTAGTAAATTCATTTTAAGGCGTTACACCTCCCAAACCATGATAATTTCTTTTGGGCCCAGGCATGGAAGGTTCTGTTTTTAGTGGCAAGTAGTCAGTGATATCTAGGCTTTGTCCTGTCGTAGAACCTGTAGAACTCAGGAGATTGTTCTTCCTTCAGCAGACAAAAAAATTCTTCTTAGGATAAATCTTTGAATGTCTTTACCTTTTGGGGAGGAGCAAGCTGGGGCCTCTATCGGCCACCTGCTCTTCAGCCAAAACTTTTGTTAGGCATTACCGTTTAGACTTGCTGACCTTACAAGATCAGTCCTTTGGTAAGAGTGTGCTTCAGGCTGCATTTCCCACCCAAAAGAGGGTGGGCTCATCAGCAGCTTTGGCTAAACAAAGCAGCAGTAATGATGTCCCCCAGCTAACAATGCTGGCAGTAATCCTTTAGCTACTGAAACACGAGACTGTATTGACCCCTATCTGAAGAGGTTGCATTTATACAGATGGGGTTAAGCCTGTTTTTCCTGCCTCAGCTCTGATGAGTGGCAACACAGAGTGAGGAAGTTTCTGATCTGTACATCAGAACACCACTTTGATTGACATTGCTAATGTAAACACATTGTTACCAGAGAAAACTATTTTTCTTTTATAAAACAAAGTTGCAAACAAATAAAAAAGGAAAAAATAACAGATAAGCTCAGCACCTTGACCACATCCTATTGGAACGCTATAATGGAACATTTAAAAATGCCATCAAAAGTGTAATTACCCGGGGGGAGCGTGGCCGGACATGAGAGAGTGAGGACGCTGCCGTCGGAGCTCCCTCTAGCTGACTTAGATTTTGTGCCATTTTGGGGGCTTAATCCCACCCAGACATATAACTACAGGAGATGGCCAAGAAGAGGAAAGGGGTGAAAACTGCCTCACCCCCTCAAATGAAGAAAATCAGCTCCTACCTGGCGGGGCAGCGACCGAGTGGTGGTGGAGGGGAATCATCCAAGATGGCGGCACCAGGCGAGGCCGCATCCCCCTCACATGGAGTAGAGAAGAGCTCCCGGGACATCGAGGTGGCGGAGGTCCATGTCCCAGAACACGCTGGTGAAAGGATGCGGAGGGTGGATGTAACGGGCCCCCGAGATTTCTTCCGGGACGGAGGGGAGCATGGGCGGGTGCTCAGGTCTGGGCCCCGCCGAGAAGAAGAGAGGAGGCGCGGTCTCAGCAGCAGCCGGCGCGGCTGCAGAAAGTATGCCGGTCCGCGAGGGGAGGAGGAGTGGCGGTGGCGAACGGAGATTTGGAGGTGAGCGGAGAGGGAGCGCCACGTCGGTCGCCTCGGAACGGGAGGAGAGCACAGCTCCGCATTCAGCTGATGCAGCCAGGAGGGGCCGGGCGGCGCCGCTGAATACCGGTGACTCACCGCGGCTCCGCTCCGGCTCCCCGAGCCCGACACAGAGGCGGGCTGACAGCCCGGCCAGAGGAGGCGGCACTGCTACCCCGGGGGGCGGGGGCTGCGGGGGGAAACATTTCCAACATAGTCACCCTGCCCAAACCGGGACCCCAACTTCAGGCGCTTGTGGGGGGGAGGAGCCTGTGCAGGATGCCCCGAGTCCCATTGGTATGCCCTCGCACACCGGTAGAGGAAGAGCCCACCCATGGGAGGCACGAGCGGATGGCCATTTGAGGGGTCAGGAAGCTACCTCCCATGCGACGGTGCAGGAGCCAGGGGGAGTAACCCCCCCACCACCGAGAAGCCCCTCTCTGGATGGCGGTCATTCCCTTTCCCACCACGGGCATCATGGTGACCGGCTGCCTTGCCCTTTGCCCCCGCCCAGCCCGGACTCCATGGCATTTATGGGGACACCCCAGAGCCCTGCCAGAGACTGGTTTTCCCCCGGAGTCCGCTCGCCAGCAACCCAGTCCCCCAAATGGGATAAGAGGAGCAATTCACAGACCCACACTGGACCGGGTCCTATCTGCGCGCGGGGCCATCACCTCGAGCGCCACCTCTTGCGTCATGAGTGGTCCTGCTACTGACCGCAGATCTTACCCTGCAGCCCCTCCAGATTCACATGAAGCAATGCTAGCGGTCATCAGGGCCGAACTCAAGGCTCTCCCCACCAAGGATGACCTGGAATCCTTTATCTTGAGAGTGGAAAGCACCTTCAAGAAGGACATTTCAGACCTACAAAGCTCAAGTTGCGGGGCTGGAACAAACACACCTCTCATCCATACAAAGAATAGAGGCCCTAGAACAAAGCCTGACGCTCCAGCGAACCATTTCCCAAGCAACGGTCCTGCACCTGGACGATCTGGAAAACAGAAGCAGGAGAAATAACATCAGGGTGAGGGGCCTGCCCGAGGCGACGGGGCAAGACCAGCTTCAGCACACCATTACAGGCATCTTTAACGAGATCCTTAATCGCCCTCCCGACACTGAAATTGTCATGGATCGCCTGCACAGGTCCCTCGGCCCCAGACCGGAAGACCCCAATCGCCCGCGGGATGTGATCTGCCGCCTGCACTACTTCTCCCTAAAGGAGGAGATTCTGAGAAAAGCCTGGGAGAGAGATCGTATATGCTTCGATGGGGCGACACTTCAGGTCTTCCCGGACGTTTCTAGAAGATCTCTACAAATGAGACGCCTCCTTAGACCTTTGTTGACGAGGATCCAAGAATGCGGCGCTACCTATCGCTGGGGGTACCCTTTCCACCTGCTGGTGCGCAAGAGCCAGCGGGCCTACGCCTTGAGGTCCCCGGCCGACCTCCCGGGTTTGTTCACTTTTTGGACACTGAACCATTGGCGGTCCGGGACTGGTTAGATCCCTCCCCGCTATCTCCCCCGACCCGAGGTGGGGGCGGGCAGCCTCAGAGAATGCGACAGGTAAGAGGCAGGAGCCCGGCACGCGGATGAAATGCCAGAAGGCCACCAGGGGCCCCGCGACCACTGGAGAACGAGACCTGACCCGGACCCTCGTCGGCCACTTGATATCCTTTGAAGAACTGACTGACATATGTTTACGATCTCCTGTTTTCATTGTTTTCACCGTTTTCATTGTTAGCTTGTTATGACGCACCTTGATGTGATCCATGCATTTACCTGCATTTACCTATATGTCCTTTTATGTCATTATTATTCTCTGGTTTCTTGGCTGCCGTTTAAGATTTGCCACGCGTCGGCCCTTCCGTGCGCCGCTCGGAGGTCCCCGCGCCGACCCCTTGGGTGTGGGCTGGGCGTCCTGGGCGGTGTCGGGTGGCTGGGGTTTTGGCATTGTTGTTCAGAGTTTGGGTGGGTGGCCCCTTGGGCCAAGGACCCTGGGGGAGACCCATGAGATCTCCCCGTGGTTGAGATTTATCTAGCCGGTCGGCTGGAGGGACCTCTTTCTCCCTCTAGTTCGCCTCGTCTCCACAGTAGGCCTGGACCCCCCTCGCCCCCTTCGGAGGGCGGGACGGAGTTCGTTGTCCGGGAAACGTGATTGTAGTTCCCGCTTAGGTTTGTGTTTTCCCTCTATACGTTCTTAGTTTAGTGGTTTTCTCTTTTTTTCTCTGTAGTTGTTCTTTGTGTATATCCCCTGTTGTCTGTCCTGTCTCCCCCTCCCCGTGGTTAACCCCTCTTTCCTATTGTTCCCCCTCCTCCCTTCCTTCCTCGAGCTACCCTCCCCCACCCATCTTCTCCTTCCCTTTCGACCACTCTTTATCCCTACCCCCGGCGCCCCCAATTCTCCCGTGTGACGGGCTTGGGTTCCGGTGGGCCTGTCATGACCACGGTGCAGTGCACATCCCTTAATGTCAAGGGTCTCAATTCCCCTATTAAGAGGGCCTCTACCCTTAGAGAATTGAAGCGCTTACACGCGCAGATCACCTTCCTGCAGGAGACCCACTTGAAAGAGGGGAAGACTCACAATCTTACCAATCGCTTCTACAAAACCCAATACCATAGCCTTTCCCCAGATTCGAAGTCTAGGGGGGTCGCCATCCTTCTAGCAGGGTCACTGCCGTGGACTCACCTGGAGGCCTGCCGGGACCCTGAAGGAAGATTTCTGTTTGTGAAGGGCACCCTCTTTTCTTTGAAGGTGACTCTGGCAACATGCTATGGCCCCAACTCCAACCAATATAAATTCCTCCGCTCTACGCTGGGGAAGTTGGCTGCCTTTGCGGAGGGGGTTCTCCTGTTGGGGGGCGATTTTAACACAGTCCTAGACCCCACCGTGGATACGTCTCGCGGGTCCTCCCACACTTCATTCACCTCCCTAAAAAAACTCAAAACCCTGCTATTTAATCACCAATTAATGGACACCTGGTGGACACTTAATCCAAGGGGGAGGGACTTCACTTTTTTCTCAGCCGCTCATAACCCGTATTCACGCATCGATTGGTTTCTGGTCCCCCACAAGTTCCTGCACCTCGTAGTCAGCATGGACATTGGGCAGATAACGATCTCCGATCATGCCCCAATCTCCTTGACCATCTCCATCCCTGACACCGCCCCCCTCAGAGGCCAATGGCGGCTCAACAGCTCCCTCCTCCAGGACCCGGGGGTCAAGGCGGAAATTCATAAGGCCATCACCGAGTTTTTTGCAGCGAATGACACAGGGGAGGTGACGCAGATGTCTTTGTGGGAAGCCCACAAATGTGTAATTAGGGGTTTGCTGATCAAACACGGGACACATCTTAAAAAAGAAAGGAACAAACAGTTTGACTCTTTGACCCATGAAATTCTGAAAATTGAAACCATGCACAAGCAGACTTTGGATGCAGCGCTGGGCGCCAAATTAGTTAAGTTACGGGAGTCCCTCAGAGACATCTGTTTCGCCGAGGCCAAGAGCCTAGCGGCCAGGTGCCGGAGGTTCTTCTACGAGTATAGCAACAAATGCGGCAAGGCTCTGGCTAGAGCCTTGAAAGCTCAGCGCAACAGGAACTACATACCATCCATTCAGGACTCGGGGGGGGGGGGGGGTAACAAGCAGTATCTAACGGCTGGCATAGCAAAGACCTTCAGAGAGTTCTACGAAAAGCTCTATAGCCTGCCACAGGTCCGCTCCTCCTCCCATTTGAGTAACATAGACGCCTATATTAGAGAGTCAGGCCTCCCGAGACTCAAAAAGGAGGTGGTGGTTGCCTTCGAGGGGGAGATCGGGATGGATGAATTCGCGAGAGCTATTAAAAACACCTGGCCTGGCCCTGACGGCTTTGGCTTGGATTATTACAGAGAGTTCATGGCAATCCTTGGCCCCCGGTTTATCGCGTCCTTCGGCTCCCTAAGGGAGGGCCTCCCCCCACCCAGGGACACCTTACGGGCCAACATAACAGTCATACCCAAGGCGGGTAAGGACCCAGCCCAATGTGGGAGTTACAGGCCTATCTCCTTATTGAATTGCGACTTAAAACTCTTTAATAAAATAATTGCAGACAGACTATCCCCCTTGATCCCGTCTCTCGTTCACTGGGACCAGGTGGGCTTTGTTCCCACGAGGGAGGGAAGAGACAATACCACCAGGGTTATTAATTTGATACACCACGCACATCTGGGGGGTCCGGCCTCAATGCTTCTCTCGACGGACGCCGAGACGGCCTTCGACAGGGTCAGTTGGGATTTCATTTTCGCTACCCTCAAACATATTGGCCTGGGGGATAATATGTCCCACTGGATCATGGCCTCCTACTCGTGCCCCTCGGCGTCCGTCGTGGTGAACGGGCAGGCTTCCAAGCCGTTTAACCTAGCAAATCATACTCGCCAGGGATGCCCTCTCTCTCCCCTGATATTCATTCTTACACTGGAACCATTCCTGCGTACAGTGAGGAAGAACCCTGATATCGCGGGGATCCGTGCTGGGATGAGGGAGCATAAGGTGGCAGCATACGCCGACGACCTGATTTTTTTTCATATCTAAACCTGAAACGACTCTCCCCATTCTGTTGGCTGAACTCAGAGCTTTCCAAGGAGTGTCCAACTACAAAATAAACTATCAAAAATCCTCCGCCCTGAATCTTACCATTCCTCCAAAACGGCTGAAGCAGATCTCAGAGAACTTTCCTTTTAAGTGGGAGCCAGAGGCGATTACCTACCTGGGGACACAAATCCCTGCCCAGCTCCAAAAAACCTACAGCCTGAACTTTCCCCCGATGTTGCGGAGGGTGGAGGAGGACCTGCAGAAGTGGAATAAAAGCGCTTTTTCTTGGTTCGGCAGGGCAAACATAATTAAAATGAACATCCTGCCAAGGGTGTTATATCTTTTGCAGGCCCTCCCAATCCAGGTCCCCCACACCTTCTTCAAATGAATCACGGGGCTATGTTCAAGGTTTGTCTGGGCAGGTAAGCCCCATCGGCTTGCGGCCTCCCTCCTGGCCATCTCCAAGGGTCGGGGTGGACTGGGTCTTCCGGACTGGAGATCCTATTACGCGGCTGCCCATCTGGTGCGGGTAATGGATTGGTGCAGGCATTCTAACTTGAAGCAGTGGACGCTCATAGAGCAGGAGGCGTCGTCTATCCCTCTTGAGGGGCTTCCTTGGATACCGCTGGACCGGGTCCCTGAGCTGAACAAACACCCGACAATAGGGCCAATGCGGAGGGTGGCGGGTAAGACCTTCCCGAAGCAGGATATTTCCCCCCCCTTGTCACCGTTGACCCCGGTCCTGGGCCACCCAGACTTCCCAGCGGGCCAATCAGATGGTACTTTCCGGGCTTGGGTGAAACAGAAACATTTCAGGATCATGCATTTGCGTGATGGGTCTGGTTGGTTCAGGGTGGAGGACCTAGCTTCAAGGAACGAACTGCAACCTCTTAGTGCTTGGCAGTCCCTTCAGCTCTCGCATTTCCAAAACTCTTTCTCCCACTTGGCCGAGGCCTCCAGACCTTTGACCCCCTTTGAACGTACATGTGTGGGGAGTGGACATTTTAGAGGCGCGCTGTCTTACGCACACTCCCTGGTGGTGTGCCCCCCGGAGTCCTACACGCCCCCATTCGTGGAGGGGTGGGAGAGGGAGATGAATAGGAAATTCTCTGATGAGCAAAAGCGGGCCATGTTGCAACTAGCCCACAAAACTTCAATGTCGTGCAGATACCAAGAAGCATCCTATAAAATCCTGGCACGGTGGTACTTGGTTCCAGCCAGATTATCGAGAATGTTTCCCTCTTCCTCCCCTCTGTGCTGGAGATGTTCGCGGGCGAGGGGCACAATGCTGCACATCTTCTGGGAGTGCGAGGGCCTTGCCAGATTCTGGGATAATGTTAGGAAAATAGTGTTGCGCCTGACAGATGTTGACCTGGGGGAGGACCCCGCGTGCTATCTTCTCAATCTCGCTCCTACCTCTATCCGTAAACGGGGTAAGTCCCTGTTGGACGCAGCCAAGACCTGTATCCCTGCCTGCTGGAAATCATCCGACCCCCCAACAGCCGCGATGTGGCTCTCCAGGGTTAGAGATATTGGCAGGATGGAGGAGCTCACGGCCTTGTTAAAAGGAAATTTAGATAAGCATAGGGAGATTTGGTTTGAGTGGGACCGCTTCACCTCCTCGGCGGAATACCTTGCCCTTTTGCAGGAATAATCGTCTAAAGTACATAGGAGAATTCGTTCCCCTCCCAATATAGCCTTCATCATTCGCCTCCTTGTCCCCCCTTGCCCTTCCTCCCGTCCCTGCCCTCTCTCCCATCCCCGCCCTCTCCCCCCCCTTCGGTGTATTGTGTTTGTGAACCCTGCCCCTCCCCCCTGCGTTGTTTTGCATTGTTCGCATTCTGTTTAGGCTGTTCTTTGTTATGTTTTAAGGAAAAGAGGAGGCATGTTTTGACAGGCTTCATGCTTTATTCATGATAGTGGAGGCGTTATCTGGGAGTGGACAATTGAGTAATCCACCTGTTCGACAGTCCTTCGGTGTCGAAGCAGGCTGGGGATTGGTTTAAAGGATATAGGTTTCTGTCAGTTGGCTGCGCATGGACAAGACACAAAGCGTGGGCAGCTGTTGGCCCCCTCTGCTCTGTCCATCCCGGAGCTGATTGTAGAATGGACCACCTCCTCCCAAAGCACCATTTTATTGTAATTCCACGGTAATATATTTTTGCCTTTTTGATTATTGTGCTGAACATGACCTGTAACCTGTGCCTCTTCAATAAAAAACTTACAATTTAAAAAAAAAAAGTGTAATTACCCATTAATCTTACAGGTCTGTAATCACCCGGAGAAGAACCACCCAGAGAAGACCCAGGAGCCTTATGCCAATTCTTTGGCAATATACCAGTTATTAAGAACAGGGTTACTGAGTGGAGTTCTTTAATAACTATTGGGTGAAGTCTATCCAGTCCTGAAGTCTTATTCACATTTATGCTATTTAGCCTGTTGAGGATTATGCTTCAGTTATTGCCAGAAGTGTCATTGCCTATATCAGCTCCTTGCTCCCCCTGTGTACACAGAGATAAGGAACCCATTACCATTAGTTAGGGCACCTCCTCTGATTTTGTTTTCTTTTAATTTATATATTTGAAGAAACCTTTAGGGTTGGTTTTGCTTTCTTTGACCACATCTTTTTTATTTGCTTTTATTTTTTTTTAAATGCTTTATTAACTGCTTGTTAATTTTTAAAGGTTACTACAGAGAGCTCAGTTTTGTAATTTATAAATGTCCTTTTCTTGTCATCTATTGCTTGTTTAACCAGGACGGATTTAATTGCAATGTTAGTTGTCACAATGTCCTGGAGTGCGGCCGTGAACCTGGGGAAGTTGACCCTCCCAGGCAGAAAATGTATTTTTACAGTTTATGTTGAAAATATTGTGGCCACAGTTACCAAGGATTTTTATGGACTGTTACACACCCTACAAGGTCATCATCATTTGATATTTCCAGATCCAAAAGAGCATCACCCCTAGTAGATGCCTTCGTAAATGCATATAGTTATCTTTTAGCAAGCTGAAAAGTCTTCTCCCCCTTGTAGTTGGGGGGAGTCTACTCTCCCTTGTAGTTGAGTCAGAACCATGGCTCCAGTCATTACCCGGGTAGTTAAAATCTTCCATTATCACCACTTTACCAGACTGTCCTGCCCACTCTATTTGTTTGTGCAGGTGACCCTATATTTCCACAGTTAAAGGGGTCCTTCACTCTGAATAAGAGTCTATCTTATATGTTTCCCACACCCTGTACATACAGATTGCTCACATTATAAATCATCCTACCTGCATCTACTGCATTTTATGAGCATTTAAACATTCAAGATGGCGGCTCATGGGACATCAGGCAGCCTGCAAACTGGAAGTGCCTTCTGACTGTGCTGCTCTGCATTCTGGGATTGTTGACTGTTTCCTGACCCCCAGCTCTGCTCTTTCTGAGCAAAGCACAGCTATAACCCGCCCCCCTGTACTTTATGCCACTCTCCTTTCCTCAGTAATTGTGATGCTTCTGAGTCAAGATGGCGGCGCCCGTATCCTAAAGTCCTGAACAGAGTTGCAGCCCAGTGGGGGAAAGAATAAGTAGTAAGTGACTAAAAACTTAAAATATATTAATTTTATATGCTGGGGAATCGTTTTTTAAGGCTTTGGGCTTTTCAATAAATCATGGTGAAGGTCTGGTTTAAGTTTGGGGTGAGGTATCTATAGATTATAACAAAATGTATTTTAGCATTGTTTGCATCTCCCTGCACTTCTACCAACAAAGATTCTACATCCTCAAAATTTTCATCTTGTATCCCCATCTTGTATTAATATATGCATTGAATTCTTGCTTTATATAAAAACACACTCCGTCTGTGACATTTAATATGATCCTATACCCAGAAAGGAAGTTTATGTCGTTTATGTCGATCCTCAGCCCAGTTCTCCAAAACAGCTTGTTTTTTTTTTTTTTTCTAAAGCCTTTCCCTAATATTATAAAAACACTTACAGGAAGTAGTTTGATGGTGAACAGCAGCCATATGCTAGCTAATTCAGTTACAACTAAACTGTAACATAATGGGAGTTAGGTTGAAGTGCTCTCCAATGCTGAGCTTTGTGTACTGTAACTGAATGCAGCATCGATGCAAAGCATCAGGGGGCATGGTTACTCACCCAGGGAGCAATATGGCTGACTGCATACAGTTAGTGTTTTTATGAATAACGGGAATAGGCTTTAGGCTGGGCCGGGAATAGATGGTGACAACATAAACCTCCTATCTGGGTATAGGATCACTTTAAGCAACAGCACTTATGGCAAGAAAGGCAAACTGGTGAGAGAAAAAAAATCAAAGCACTCAAACCTTCAAATCTCCCCAATGTAATGTCTGTTAATCACAAGTCTAATCACTTACTATCTAACCTCACTTGTAAATACAACTACCTGCTTGTCGGTTGGACTTCGCGCTCTTCGGGGGGGCGGGGCCTGGCTCGCTCTGGCTCGCCCTTCGAGGTACTCGGCGCCATGTTGTCAGGTCGCGCGCGTGACGTTCTTGCTTACCGTGGTCCGTAAGTGCCCTCGCGGGCGGCATTGTAGTGTGTTCGGTTCTGACACCCCTTCTTCTTATTGTGTCTTTCAGACGGGTGGATCCATTGGCTTCTCCCGGCCCGGTGTAATTGATAGTCGGGCCTTGTAAAATTACTCCCACTTCCCTAGCGGGTCATTGGGGCATCCAGGGTTGCTTTATAGCGTCAATCCCTACTGGCATATTGTGCCTTATAATCACCATATGGAGGCATCTCAGGATAATGTGACTGGGGTCCCTTTGGGACAAGACCGGCTGTGTATGGTATGTGGACAACCCCATGCTGCCGCTGACAAGGCATGGGTCTGCGTACCCTGTGCTGAGCAAGCGCTGGCCTTGCAATCTGGCCTGCCAGTGGCTGCACCTCGTTTCATTACTCCCCCCAGCGTAAATCTCTCTCCTGTTGAGTCGCATAGTTGTGGGGATTCTCAGCCTGATGTGTCTTCTAGACTGCCTACTGCTGAACAGATTATTGCGAGGTCTTTAGCGCGTAAGGGCCCTGGTAAGAAGCGGCACTTGACGCCTTATGTTACTGTTTTCCCTATGGGATCTCAGGAGTTTATGAATCTTTGTGGCTATACCCCTTCTGATGAAGGAGAGCTCTTTTCTGACTCAGGCTCATCTGATGAGAGACCAAGGGGTCATGACGATTCTGGCTCTGACCCCTTGGCCCCGGATGACACTGATAGATTATTGACCCAGATCTTTGAGGTTCTGTCTAGCTCTCTCCCTGGTGAGGCTCCCAGGCAAAGAGGGGAGCATTTCCATACAGCAACACCACGTTTGGAATTTCTAGAGCAGGTGCATTTCCATACCCTTGTGCTCAAGGAATGGGAGTGCCCCAGTAAACTTCCCGGGGTTCCAAGGGATTGGGATAGGAAGTATCCTTTTCCACCTGAGGTGGTTAAATGTTGGTCATCCCCCCCCCCCCCCCCCCGAGGTGGATGTCCCGATCATAGGGCTATCTAACACCCCTGTCATGCATCCCCCTGATCCTACTACCCTGCAAGATGCTGAGGACCGGCGCATTGACCTGCTGGCCTCCCACGCCTTTGCATGTGCGGGGACGGCGCTGCGCCCGGTCTGTGCCTCTGCCATTACTGCTGTGGCCTCTAGAACCCTCATCAGAAATATGCTTGATAGTGCCCCTGATGATCTCCCTTGTGAGGTGTTTAATGCACTCTCCAGTTGTGATGTGTTTGTAAATTTTGTCCTAGTAGCATTGGATGACACCATCAGAATGTGTGCAAGAACTTCTGCCCTCGTGGTGGCTATACGTCGCTTGGTCTGGCTGCGACCGTGGGGTGCTGACAATGCTGCGAAGAAGGCCCTTACTGGGCTTCCTTTTAAGGGGCTACGCCTGTTTGGGGCCCGTCTAGACCTGTTTGGTAAGAGAGGTAAGTTACCATGCAGACGGCTGTCTCGGGCCCTTCGGGGCCAGGGCCCCCTTTCTACCCCCTACCATGGTGTTAAACAGGAACCAGGGGTGTCCTTCGCGGGGGCTCGTGCAGATTCCTGCCCCAGGAGCAGAAGACAACACCCTGGTTCCTCCGGGGGGGCTAAGCCCAAATCCTCTCCCAAGTCCCCTCAAGCATGATGGGGCGCCCTCGCGCAAGCATGAAGGGACGGCTGGGGCACCTTGCTCAAGTCTGGAGGCATCACGCCTCAGACCGGTGGTTTCAGGAGGTTGTGTCCTCCAGCTACAAGATAGAGTTTGCTGTGCGGCCTCCCCCAAGATTATCAGGTCCCGGGTACTCCTGGTCCCTGCCTCTGCTCAGGTGTTGGCACAGGCCGTGCAAGGCCTGCTGGGTCTGGGGGTCATTTGCACATTTCCCTTAACAGACAGTGGCAAGGGACTCTACCCCAACCTTTTCACAGTTCCCAAAAAAGATGGGTCAGTCAGGCCCATTCTGGATTTACAGATCTTCAGGAAATTGTCAAGTACAGGCGTTTTCCGCATGGAAACTCTGCGCTCGGCCATTAGCTCCTTGTGCCCCGGGGGCTTCATGCCCACTGTGGATATCAAAGATGCTTGCTTTCACATCCCTGTGTTTTCCGGACACCAAGGTTCCTCAGATTCGTGTTGGAAGATCAACACTGCCAATTTGTGGCCTTGCATCTGGCCTCTCTTCAGCTCCCAGAGTGCTCACCAAGGTGCTGGCGGGGGTGATGTCTCTGATGAGGCCAAGGGGCGTCCGCGTACTGACACTACCTGGACGTCCTCATCACTTCCCAGTCCCTACATCAGGCAAAGTTGGATACTCAGCTGGTGGTGTCCATTCTGGAGTCATTTGGATGGGTGATCAACCACCCCAAGTCCTCACTGTCCCCTTCCTTGGTAACTCCATTCCTAGGAATGAATCTGGATACAGTTCAGGCAAGGATCTTCCTTCCTCAGCAGAATGTTCCCCTTCATATCAGCGGTATACATTCCGGGGGGGGGTCCCTCTGCAATAGGGTGTTCCAATCTCTGTATCACCGTTGGGGCCAACCAGATGTGGATCTGTTTGCGTTCCGTCACAATCACAAGCTCCTGGCCTTTGTCTCCCTGTCCCAGAATCCTCTGGCCGTGACCGCGGATGCCTTAGTAATGTCATAGCAGGACATTCAGTTCCTGTATGTCTTTCCTCCATTCCCCCTGCTAGGCAGGGTTCTGTGCAAGATTGCTCCGGAAGGGGTGCCAGTGATTCTGGTGGCCCCCAGGTGGCCAAGAAGAGTGTGGTTCGCAGACGTGGTTCAGATGGCAGTAGATCAGTACGCTCTGCCTGGAGTGCCAGATCTGCTCACTCAGGACCCCTTACGCCATCCCAATTACAAACTCTGGCTTTGACGGCCTGGCTGCTGAAACCTCCATCTTGATGGAGAAAGGGTTGTCTGCCTCGATGGTTGAGTCCATGGTGAAGGCTAGGAAGATGACTTCTTCTTCCATCTATTATAAGGTATGGCGTACCTACATGACTGGTGTGAGTCTTGGTCTCCTCCCTGTTGGGTGTTCTCAGTTCCCAGGGTTCTGGAGTTTTTCTGCATGGGTTGGAGTCGGGTCTCCAACTCAGTACTTTGAAGGGTCAGGTTTCTACCCTGTCTGTCTTCTTTCAGAAGTCTTTTGTTCAGCATTCCTTGGTTTAGACTGCTTTTGGGGGGTTACTCATGTGCGTTCCCCACGACAACCTATGGTCCCTGTTTTGGGATTTGGAGTTGGTCTTGCCTGCCTCACAGGATGTTCCCTTGATCCTATTCAGGATGCTGTTCTCGCTGTACCTACCCTCAAGGTTGTTCCTTCTGGTGGCTATTACGTCGGTCAGGCGTGTGTCTGAGCTGGCGGCTCTGTCTATACAGCCCCCATACTTTGAGAGACACCAGGATAAGGTGGTGTTCCTCTTTAAGCTGGATTTTCTGCCTAGGTGGTGTCTGCCTTTCATTTGAATCAATATATTGTTCTTCCTTCATTGTGCCCTAATCTTAGCAATGCTAAGGAAAGGGTTTTGCATTCCTTGGATGTGGTCAGGTGTCTGAAGTATTACCTAGTAGTAACTGCATCCTTGCATGCTCTTTTTGTGGTCCCTTCTGGTCCTAGGAAGGGTTTGGCTTCTGCTAAGTCTACTGTCAGCAAATGGATCTGTCAGGCTGTGATCCAGGCCTATTCTGCTAAGGGGGAGAATCCTCCCTTCCACCTTATTGCTCATTCTACTCGTGCTATTGGTGCCTCTTGGGCCTCCCAGCACCAGGCTTCTGTTGAATAAGTTTGCAAGGCCACTACTTGGTCTTCTGTTCATACCTTTTCAAAGTTTTAGAAGGTTGATGTTAAGGCCTCAGCTAATGCTGTTTTTTGGCCGCAAGGTTTTGCAGGCGGCAGTGGTTTAAACTGTCTGCTTTTACCTTTTTATTAGGGATCCCACCCTACTTTATGGACACTGCTATTGGATGTTCCAAGTGTAAGTCATCTATCTGGAGCAGGACATACTGTATACTTAGAATAATACAATTCTGTGAAATACTCACCTGTAGAATTGGTATTATAAGTATACAGTACGTCCTGCTCCACCCCACCCTGGTTTTGCATTATTCTGGATCCCCTGTATGGTGATTGTTATCATTGTTATAAGTTTCCAGTTTTTTGGGTGGTTAAATTCTCCCGGCTTCTTGTTCACTGCTTTTCAATGCTGGGGATTTGTGGGAGGTCCCCGGGTATTTGAGGGGCCGGGAGGAGCCTGTTTTGCATATCTCTGCAGTGCAGCGCCATCTGGCAGAGGATAACCCAAGTGTAAGTAATCTATCTGGAGCAGGACGTACTGTATACTTATAATACCAATTCTACAGGTGAGTATTTCACGGAATTTTATTTTTGTCCCCCTTACCAGTTCACAAAGGGCACCAGCTATGGGGGCTGGTAGCCCAGGGCGTGGAGGCTGAGCAGCCAGCCCCCTTAGCAGAAAGCTACCAGCCCACATAGCCCAGATGTGCACCGGGCTCTTCTGTACCCCTCTGGCCTCTGGTGATGCAGGTAAAGGGGCGGGGTTTTGGCAAGTCAACCACTTGCTGGCAGGTGACTTGCTTGCCCACCCTGCCCATTAAATTTGTATATGGGTCTCAAGGGCCCCTTACCAGTTCATAAAGTGTTAAGTGTAAAAACAAACACACACACTCACTCTCTTAAAAAGGAACTCTCATATTTTTTCCCCCCTTCCATCACTGGGTACTTCCATGCCATCTCCTATCTTTAGCTGGAATTGAGAAGTGGGAAGGGGGTCGATTAGAGGCCCACTGGGGGATGAAGAGACCCCTCGGTGCTGGATTCTGGATGTAGAAAATGCCAGGCACATAAATAGGCAGTTAATCGACCGAAATGTGGAGTGGAGGGCCTAGTGTCAGGTGAGCTTTTATTTCACCCTTGGACACCAACAGAACAGCTAAGTCGCTCAGTGTAGCTGCCAATTACCTGGGCTTCAGACCTGCTTCCCTGTTTTATGGCCCCATATCACTATGACTGTCAGAAATATAGAGATATAGGCATTGCCTTTGGACTTGTAGTTCTTCCATGCATGGACAAGGTTGTCCCCATTTGTTTTATTTTAATGCACATGTCTTGTATGTGTTACACATATGTAAACATGTTCTAATTCTAAATGTGGGAGCGTCAAGAAGGGGGAAACCTTGTCTAAGCAACTCTTTGCCTTTACAGGTGTGGTTTTCAAACGATCACTGCCTCGAATCTGGCCTAGAGCCTGTGGCTGGATGCCCTTTCCAGGGCTATCCCTGAATAAGCTCAGACTATCTGCAGTTTCTCCATTTAGACACCCTCATTCACAGAAGGGCTCTGTTTTCTTTATTCAAACCTGTTTGTGCCTGAAAATAAAGGTTCCCTATGTCCCGTACTAGACCTGAAAAAGCTAAATGCCTTTATACGAACCAGAGAATGGAATCTATCAGGTCAGTGCTAGTTTCTCTGAACCAAGGAGACTAATCTGGCTTCCATAGACATTCAAGGCACATATCTACTAAGTCCTGATTCTCCCTTCCCATCAGTGTTTCATCATGTTCGCAGTAGGGACAAATCACTGAAATTCTGGCAGTAGTCATGGCGGTGGCAGAACTGGCTGTTCATCTTCTATTACACCCGGACCTACTTTCTCAAGAGCTACTTTGCCACATGAATTTATGGCCACTGGCTTTAACGGCATGGTTGTTCAGACTGCAAAAAAGGGCTTTCAGATGCGGTAATTCATACTGTCACCCATGCTAGGAAAGCTTCGGCAGCCAGACTGGGGGGCATATTTTCCCTGTATAGCTGTCCATACAGCGACACCGATTTATTGCAGTTGGGTATTGCTCTGAGCCAGAGACAGGACTTCAGCAGGTAGAAAGGTGTTGCTCCTCCCTCCTGTGAAGGTACAAGACCTGGCAGGCTGGTAGCTTTCCGAGTTTTGCTCTAGTTTCCATCAGGATAGGACAGGATAAGTATATTTTGCTTAAGAGCTGTTTCCTTTTTGTTTGTGAATGCAGGGTAATACCAGGGCAACACCTGCGCCCAGGTATTCACGTTGACTGCCTCTAGGGGGGCACAAAACTGATGCCATGATCCAGGTCACACCAGGTGTGGAGGCGCAAGAGGGTCCATTTATGTGAACTATTATTGGACCCATGTTTGGGCGCTCAGCTTGAAAACTTGGTCAAATGTGCCAAGACTGCCTTAACAAGAAACCTAGACAACAAGGTCACAAAGGCCCCACTTTTTGTCCCTTGTGTCAAAGTTCTGACAAGGGGGGGGTACTTAGGGAAGCCCTAAGGAAAAGACTATGGGTAAGTAACAGGGCTGTGGAGTCTGTAGAAATGTGTCAACTCCAGCATAAGAAAGACAATCTCTAAATAATATTGTATAATTAATGAAGCTTTCATAAGAAGCGTAAAATGTTATTTATAGATATATTTTATATTCTATCAATCTAAGACCCATGTTAGACGGAACATTGGCTTACTGACTCCACAGCCCTGGTAAGTAACAGTTCCCCTGACGCCCTAAACCCAAACCAGACTCTAGGCCTGAATAGGTAGTGGAATGTCCTTTTCAGTGTATTCTTAGTATACAGTACGTCCTGCTCCAAATCTAATACTTACACTTGGGATATACTCCGCCAGATGGCGCTGGACTGCAGAGACATCGAAAATAGGCTCCTCCCGGCCCCTCAAATACCCAGGGACCTCCCACAAATCCCCAGAATTTCTCTGCAGTCTGGCTGCGAAGGACGAGAAATGGCTCACTACTCGCAGGTGAGCGGGCTATTAGCCTGCGGCCCTGTAGGACTATTCCCACCCGTTCCACTAGTAATATGCTTCCCAGCCTTGGCTGCGCTGGTCGGGTGAAGTTAGGCAGCACCGCTGTTAGGTGCTTAGGAGCACTGCTCCACCGCAATCCCCCACCAAAGGGTAGGCAGTTCAGGCTTATGGTGAGCCTCCATGGGATGCCCCTCCCGCACTAGTGCCCCCTTGCCCCTGCCCATCGGTGGGCCCTATTTAAGTGGCCGCTGTCCTCCCTCATCCTCCTTGTAGCCTTTGGGGGAAAATAGGGGGGGGGAGGTGTAAATGTGTATGCTATGCATTCTGTGCTTCGCGCTATTCGGGGGGGGGGTCCGTCTATGGCGCGCTCCACGTCATCGCTGATACCGGCCCACCCCTCGAGGTATACCGACGCCATCTTTAACCTGCTTGGTTGGCCCTTGCGCGACGGACCCCTACCTACCGGGGTCCGTAAGTGCCCTCGCGGGCGGCTTTATATTTTTCACTTTTGTGACTGTGTGCTTACAGGTCTTGTCTGCTTATGTCTTTCAGGCGGGGCGAACCCTTTTGGCTTCTCCTGGCCCTGTATTAGTATATAACTTGTAGGCCTTGTAAATATAATACTCCCACTTCCCTAGCGGGTTATTGGGGCATCCGGGGTTGCTATATAGCGTTATTCCCTATCGGCGTATAGCGCCGCTCAAATCACCATATGGAGGCATCCCAGGATAATGTGACCGGGGTCCCTTCGGGACAAGACCGGCTGTGTGTAGCGTGTGGGCAGCCTCATGCTGACACTGACAAGGCGCGGGTCTGTGTACCCTGTGCTGAGCAGGTGCTTGCATTGCAATGTGGCCTGCCAGTGGCTGCACCTCGTTTCACTTTGCCTACTCCCCCAAGCTTAAACCTCACTCCTACTGAGTTGCATACTAGTGGGGATTCTCAGCCTGATGTGTCTTCTAGACTGGCTACGGTTGAGCAGTTGATTGCTAAGTCCTTGACGCCTGATTTCACTGTTTTCCCTATGGGAACTGAGGAGTTTTGGAATCTTTGTGGCTATACCTCATCTGATGAAGGGGAGCTCTTTTCTGATTCAGGCTCATCTGATGAGAGACCAAGGGGTCATGACTATTCTGGCTGTGACTCCTGGGCCCCGGATGACACTGACAGATTATTGACTCAGAATTTTGAGGTTCTGTCCATCTCTCTCCCTGTTGCGGCTCCCAGGCAAAGAGGGGAGCTTTTCCATACAGCAAAATCACGTTTGGAATTTCCCGAGCAGGCACATTTCCATAAGCTTGTGCTCAAGGAATGGGAGCGCCCCAGTAAACTTCCCTGGGTTCCAAAAAGTTGGGATAGGAAGTATCCCTTTCCTGCTGAGGTGGTTAAATGTTGGTCATCCCCCCCCCCCCCCCCGAGGTGGATGCCCCGATCCTAGGGCTATCTAACACCTCTGTCATGCATTCCCCTGACACCACTACCCTGCGGGATGCTGAGGACTGGCGCATTGACCAGCTGGCATCCCACGCCTTTGCGTGTGGGGGGACGACGCTGCGCCCAGTCTGTGCCTCTGCCATTACTGCTGTGGCCACTAGAACCCTTATCAGAAATATGCTTGATAGGGCCCCTGATGATTTGCCTTGTGAAATGTTTAATGCACTCTCCAGTTGTGATGTTTTTCTAAATTTTGTCCTCTCAGCATTGGATGACACCATCAGAATGTGTGCCAGAACTTCTGCCCTCGTGGTGGCTATACGCTGCTTGGTATGGCTGCGCCAGTGTGGTGCTGACAACGCTGCCAAGAAGGCCCTCACTGAGTTCCCCTTTAAAGGACTGCGCCTGTTTGGGGACCGCCTGGGCCTTTTTGCTAAGGGAGGCAGGTTACCCCAGTGCAGGCGGCAATCTCTGCCCTTTCGGGGTCAGGGTTCCTTCTCCTCCCCTTACCGTGGTGCCAGACAGGTAAGGGGGGTTTTCTTTCCTGGGGCCCGGGAAGATTTCTGGGGTAGGGGCAGAGGACGTGGACGTCCTGGCTCCTCCTGGGGTCCCAAAGCAAAATCCTCTCCCAAGCCCCCTCAGGCATGATGGGGCACCCTCACCCATCCGGGTGGGGGGACGGCTGCAGCACTTCGCTCACGTCTGGAGGCTTCATGTCTCAGACCGGTGGATTCAGGAAGTAGTGTCCTCCGGTTACAAGTTGGAGTTTGCTGCATATCCCCCTTCAAGATTCATCAGATCCCGGATTCCTCAGGACCCTGTGTCAGCTCAGGAGCTAGTGCAAGCAGTGCAAGGTCTCCTGGAGCTGGGGGTCATCTGCCAGGTCCCTTTAAGAGAAAAAGGCAAGGGCTTTTATTCCAACCTATTCACAGTACCCAAAAAAGATGGTTCAGTCAGGCCCATCCTGGACTTGAAGATCCTCAACAAGTTTGTCAGGGGCAGGCACTTTCGCATGGAAACTCTGCGCTCTGCCATCAGTTCCCTGCGCCAAGGGGATTTCATGACTTCTGTGGACATCAAAGATGCTTATCTTCATATTCCTGTGTTCCCTGGTCATCAAAGGCTCCTCAGGTTCGCTCTGATGGATTAACACTACCAGTTTGTGGCCTTGCCCTTTGGCCTCACTTCAGCTCCCAGGGTGTTCACCAAGGTGCTGGCTGGCGTGATGTCTCTGCTCAGATGTCAGGGCGTCCGCGTGCTTCCCTATCTGGACGACATTCTCTCCACTTCCCAGTCTCTACATCAGGCAGAGTTGGATACTCAGCTGGTGGTGTCCACTCTGGAGTCATTTGGATGGGTGATCAACCACCCCAAGTCCTCACTGTCCCCTTCCTTGGTAACTCCATTCCTAGGAATGAATCTGGATACAGTTCAGGCAAGGATCTTCCTTCCTCAACAGAAGGTGGACAGTCTGATTGCACAGGCTCAGTCCCTCCTAGCTTGTCCCATCCCTCCATCAGGCAGGGGATGCAGCTGGTGGGCCTGATGGGTGGCATGCTTCGAAGCGGTCCCTTATGCTCAGTTCCACTTGAGGCCCCTGCAACTTCACCTATTGTCAGTATGGGACAAGGACCCAGCATCCCTGGACAGGGTCTGTGTGCTCTCCCCTTTGGTCAGGAGGTCCCTCTCGTGGTGGATGGACTCAAGGAACCTATTGGGGGGCAGATCCTTTCTTGCCCCTTCCTGGGAGACGGTCACCACGGATGCCAGTCTGTCAGGTTGGGGGGGTTTCTTGAAGTCCTTGCAGTTCCAGGGGAGGTGGGGCCCTTAGGAGGCCCACACACCTATCAATGTCTTGGAACTGCGGGCAATCAGGCTAGTTCTGGCTCCCTTGACTACTCACCTTCGGGGCCTGCCTGTTCAGGTGTGCTCGGACAACCAGACGGCAGTTGCCTACATCAGTCATCAGGAAGGGACCCAGAGCAAGGGGGCCCTCCAGGAAGCGTCTCTGATCCTGACTTGGGCGGAGGCCAATGTCCCCTGCATATCAGCTGTGTACATCCCGAGGGTGGAAAATCGCCTGGCGGACTCTCTGAGCAGGGGGACCTCTCGCCAGGGAGAATGGTCCCTATGCAGCAGGGTGTTTCAATCTCACCGTTGGGGCCAACCAGATGTGGATCTGTTTGCGTCCCGCCACAATCACAAGCTCCCAGCTTATTCTTAGTATACAGTACGTCCTACTCCAGATAGATTACTTACACTTGGGTTATCCTCCGCTAGATGGCGCTGCACTGCAGAGACATCTAAAACAGGCTCCTCCCGGCCCCTCAAATACCCGGGGACCTCCCACAAATCCCCAGATTTCTCTGCAGTGCTTACTGCGAAGACATGAAATTATCGCTCTCTTGCAGGTGAGCGGGGCTATTAGCCTGCGGCCCTGTTGGACTATTCCCACCCGTCCTTCGTGTGATGTGCCTCCCAGCCTGGGCTGCGCTGGTCGGGTGAAAGTAGGCAGCACCATGTGTGCTTAAGGAGCCCTGCTCCACCGCAATCCCCCACCAAAGGGTAGGCGGTATAGGCCCCTCCTGCATTATTGTCCCATGCCCCGTGTAGCGGTGGGTCCTGTACAGAGGGCCGCCATCCTCCCTCATTCTCCCTGTAGCCTTCGGGGGGGAAAGGAGGGGGGGGGGGGTGTGGGTGAGCGTGTAGCGTGTACGCGCATACAGCGTTTTCTCTTGTCTTTTGACTTTTTAATATATTTGTAAGTGACATAGGAGAAGGCTTGGTAGGAAAAGTTTGTCTGTTTGCTGATGATACAAAGGTTAGTAATAGGGTGGATATTCCTGGAGGTGTCTGCAACATGGAAAATGATTTAGCTTTACTGGATAGATGGTCAAAACTGTGGAAACTAGAGTTTAATGTCTCTAAATCTAAAATCATGCACTTGGGTAGAAGGAATCCCTGCTCTGAGTACCGTATGGGCAGTACTGTGTTAGCCAGGACCTCGGAGGAGAGATATTTAGGGGTACTGATTACTGATAGCTGCAAGATGAGTGGACAGTGTAGCCAGGCAGTGGGAAAAGCAAGCAGGATGCTCGGCTGCATAGCTCGAGGCATCACCAGTAGGAAGAGGGAGGTTGTGATGCCGCTGTATAGAGCCCTGGTAAGGCCACAGCTAGAATACTGTGTGCAGTTCTGGAGACCTTACCTGCAAAAAGACATTATTCAAATAGAACGTATCCAAAGGCGGGCAACGAAAATGGTGGAAGGACTTAAACTTAAAACTTATCAGGAGAGACTTAAAGAACTTAATTTGTACAGTCTGGAGGAAAGAAGGGAGAGGGGGGACATGATTGAGACCTTTAAATATGTGAAAGGATTGAATAAGGTTCAGGAGGGAAGTGTTTTTAAGAAGAAGCTTAATGATAGAACAAGGGGGCACAACCTGAAGCTAGTTGGGGGGAAGATCAGGAGCAATGTTAGAAAATATTATTTTACAGAAAGAGTAGTAGATGCTTGGAACAAACTTCCAGCAGAGGTAGTTGAAAAATCAACAGTCACTGAATTTAAACATGCCTGGGATAAGCACACATCTATCCTAAGATAAAGAGTACATACAGTATACACATAAGGGCAGACTAGATGGACCGTATGGTCTCCTTCTGCCATCAACCTTCTATGTTTCTATATGTGGTGTCAGCCGCCATGCTGACTTGTCTTTTTTACTATTGCAAATGCCGGCGCCGCGCACTTCTTTTCCTTCATTTGGATGTTCCGCGCCGGGCGGCGGCGTTACCTCAGACGCTTTTGCGTTCTCATAGGCTACTTGTCGGTAGACTTTGCGCTCTTCGGGGGGGCGGGGCCTGGCCTGGCGCGCCCTGTGTCACGGCTCGCTCTGGCCCGCCCTTCGAGGTTCTCTCTGCGCCATGTTGTCAGGTCGCGTGCGCGTGTGACGGTTTTACTTACCGCGGTCCGTAAGTGCCTAGCGGGTCATTGGGGCATCCAGGGTTGCTTCATAGCATCAATCCCTACTGGCATATTGTGCCTAATAATCACCATATGGAGGCATCCCAGGATAGTGTTACCGGGGTCCCCTTGGGACAAGACCGGCTGTGTGTAGCGTGTGGACAGCCTCATGCTGACGCTGACAAGGCGTGGGTCTGTGTACCCTGTGCTGAGCAGGTGCTTGCATTGCAATCTGGCCTGCCAGTGGCTGCACCTCGTTTCACTTCACCTACTCCCCCCAGCTTAAATCTCACTCCTGTTGAGTTGCATACTTGTGGGGATTCTCAGCCTGATGTGTCTTCTAGACTGCCTATTGTTGAAAAGATTATTGCGAGGTCTTTAACGCGTAAGGGCCCTGGTAAGAAGCGGCACTTGACGCCTAATGTTACTGTTTTCCCTATGGGGACTCAGGAGTTTATGAATCTGTGTGGCTATACCCCATCTGATGAAGGAGAGCTCTTTTCTGATTCAGGCTCATCTGATGAGAGACCAAGGGATCATGACGATTCTGGCTCTGACCCCTGGGCCCCGGATTACACTGACAGATTATTGACCCAGATCTTTGAGGTTCTGTCTATCTCTCTCCCTGGTGAGGCTCCCAGGCAAAAAGGGGAGCTTTTCCATACAGCAAAATCAAGTTTGGAATTTCCAGAGCAGGCACATTTCCATATCCTTGTGCTCAAGGAATGGGAGTGCCCCAGTAAACTTCCCGGGGTTCCAAGGAGTTGGGATAGGAAGTATCCCTTTCCTGCTGAGGTGGTTAAATGTTGGTCATCCCCCCCCCCCCCCCCCGAGGTGGATGTCCCGATCCTAGGGCTATCTAACACCCCTGTCATGCATTCCCCTGATTCTACTACCCTGCGTGATGCTGAGGACCGGCGCATTGACCAGCTGGCCTCCCACGCCTTTGCATGTGCGGGGACGGCGCTGCGCCCGGTGTGTGCCTCTGCTATTACTGCTGTGGCCACTAGAACCCTTATCAGAAATATGCTTGATAGTGCCCCTGATGATCTCCCTTGTGAGGTGTTTAATGCACTCTTCAGTTGTGATGTTTTTGTAAATTTTGTCCTATTAGCATTGGATGACACCATCAGAATGTGTGTCAGAACTTCTGCCCTCGTGGTGGCTATACGCTGCTTGGTTTGGCTGCGACAGTGGGGTGCTGACAATGCTGCAAAGAAGGCCCTCACTGGGCTTCCATTTAAGGGGCTACGCCTGTTTGGGGACCGTCTAGACCTTTTTGCTAAGGGAGGTAAGTTACCCCAGCGCAGACGGCAGTCTCGGCCCTTTCGGGGCCAGGGCTCCCCTTCACTCCCCTACCATGGTGCTAAACAAGGAAAAGGGGTGTCCTTCGCAGGGGCTCGTGCAGATTCCTGGCACAGGAGCAGAGGACAACGTCCTGGCTCCTTCTGGGGGGCTAAGCCCAAATCCTGTCCCAAGCCCCCTCAGGCATGATGGGGCGCCCTCGCCCGTCAGGGTGGGGGGACGGCTGCAGCACTTTGCTCAAGTCTGGAGGCATCAAGTCTCAGACCGGTGGATTCAGGAGGTAGTGTCCTCCGGCTACAAGATAGAGTTTGCTGTGCGGCCTCCCCCAAGATTCATCAGGTCCTTGATCCACCAGGACCCTGTCTCAGCTCAGGTGTTGGCGCATGCCGTGCAAGGCCTTCTGGGTCTGGGGGTCAGTTGTAGATTCCCCTTAAGAGACAGAGGCAAGGGGCTCTACTCCAACCTCATCACAGTTCTCAAAAAGATGGGTCAGTCAGGCCCATTCTGGATTTAAAGATCTTCAACAAATTTGTCAAGAACAGGCGTTTTCGCATGGAAACTCTGTGCTCGGCCATCAGCTCCTTGCGCCCCGGGGATTTCATGACGTCTGTGGACATCAAAGATGCTTACCTTCACATCCCCGTGTTTTCGGGACACCAAGGTTCCTCAGATTCGCGTTGGAAGATCAACATTGCCAATTCGTGGCCTTGCCATTTGGCCTCACTTCAGCTCCCAGAGTGTTCACCAAGGTGCTGGCGGGGGTGATGTCTCTGATGAGGTCAAGGGGCATCCGCATGCTGCCCTACCTGGACGACATACTCATCACCTCTCGGTCTCTACAGCAAGCTGAGTTGGACACTCAGCTGGTGGTGGCCACCCTGGAGTCCTTCGGCTGGGTGATCAGTCACTCCAAGTCTTCTCTGTCCCCTTCCTCGGTGACCCCGTTCCTGGGAATGATTCTGGATACGGTTCAGTCAAGGATATTCCTTCCTCAACAGAAGGTGGAAGCTCTAATTGCGCAGGTGAGGTTCCTGCTGTTGTGTCTCCATCCATCCCTCAAGCAGGGAATGCAGTTGGTGGGCCTGATGGTGGCGTGCTTCGAGGCGGTGCCTTTTGCTCAGTTCCATTTGAGGCCTCTACATCTTCACCTTCTGCCAGTTTGGGACAAGGACCCAACGTCCTTGGACGAGGTCTGTGTGCTCCCCCCCCCCCCCTTGGTCAGGCGGTCTCTTTCCTGGTGGCTGGACTCCAGGAACTTGCTGGGGGGCAGGTCCTTCTGGCCCCCTCCTGGGAGACGGTCACCACAGATGCCAGTCTGTCGGGGGGGGGGGGGATTCTGGTAGTCCCTGCGGTGCCAGGGGAGGTGGGGGCCTCGGGAGGCCCACTTACCTATCAACATTTTGGAACTACGGCGATCAGATTGGTTCTGGATCAGTTAACCGACGACCTGCGGGTCTGTCTGTGCAGGTGCACTCAGACAACAGGACTGCGGTTGCATACATCAGCCATCAGGGAGGGACCCGGAGCACGGGGGCCCTCCAGGAGGTGTCGCGGATTCTGACATGGGCGGAGGCCAATGTTCAATGCATTTCGCCTGTGTACATCCAGGGGGCAGAGAGTCTACTGGCGGACTCTCTGAGCAGGGGGACCTCTCGTCAGGGAAAGTGGTCCCTTTGCAACAGGGTATTCCAGTCCCTGTGTCACCGTTGGGGTCTACCAGATGTGGATCTGTTTGCGTCCCGTCACAATTACAAGCTCCCGCCCCTTGTCTCCCTGTCTCAGGATCCTCTGGCCTGGACCACGGATGCTCTGTCCATGTCATGGCAGGAATTTCGGCTCCTGTATGTCTTTCCTCCATTCCCCCCGCTGGGCAGGGTTCTGCGCAAGATTGCTCTGGAAGGGGTACCAGTGATTCTGGTGGCCCCCAGGTGGCCAAGAAGAGTGTGGTTCACAGACCTGGTGCAGATGGTAGTAGACCAGTATGTTCTGCCAGGGGGGCCAGATCTGCTCACTCAGGGCCCCTTACGCCATCCCAATTTACAAACTCTGGCTTTGCGGCCTAGCTGCTGAAACCTCCATCTTGAAGGAGAAAGGCTTGTCCTCCTCGGTGGTTGATACCATAGTGAAGGCTAGGAAGAAAGCCATCTATTACAGGGTATGACGTACCTACTTTGACTGGTGTGAGTCTAGGTTTCTTCCCTGTCGGGTGTTGTCGGTTCCCAGGGTTCTGGAGTTCTTACAGCATGGGTTGGAGTTGGGACTCCAACTCAGTGCTCTGAAGGGTCAGGTTTTTGCCCTGTCTGTTCTTTTCTTTCAGAAATCTTTTGCTCAGCATTCTTTGGTTAAGACCTTTTTCCAGGGGGTTACTCATG
Organism: Gastrophryne carolinensis; assembly: GCA_027917425.1. Lineage (NCBI taxonomy): Eukaryota > Metazoa > Chordata > Amphibia > Anura > Microhylidae > Gastrophryne > Gastrophryne carolinensis. The sequence continues at coordinate 120,068,562 of CM051238.1, forward strand.
TGCGTCTCCCACGTAAACCTATGGCCCCTGTTTGGGATTTGAACTTGGTTTTGTCTGCCTTGCAGGGTGCTCACTTTGAACCTACACAGGATGCTGCTCTGGCTATGCTTACCCTCAAGGTTGTCTTCTGGTGGCCATTACTTCGGTCAGGCCTGTGTCTGAGTTGGCGGCTCTGTCTATTCAGCCCCCATACTATGAGAGACACCAGGACAAGGTGGTGTTCCGCTTTAAGCCAGACTTTCTGCCTAAGGTGGTGTCTGCTTTTCATTTAAATCAAGATATTGTCCTTCCTTCAGTGTGCCCTAATTTTAGCAACGCTAAGGAAAGGGTTCTGCATTCCTTGGATGTGGTCAGGTGTCTGAAGTATTACCTGGTAGTCACTGCGTCCTTCAGGAAAACTGATGCTCTTTTAGTGGTCCATTTGGGCCCAGGAGGGGTTTGGCTCCTGCCAAGTCTACTATTAGTGAATGGATTCGCCAGGCTGTGAGTCAGGCCTATTCTACTAAGGGGAAGTGTCCTCCCTTCCGCCTTACTGCTCATTTTACTCGTGCTATTGGTGCCTCTTGGGCCTTCCAGCACCAGGCTTCTGCTGAACAAGTTTGCATGGCCGCTACTTGGTCTTCTGTTCATACCTTTTCTAAGTTTTACAAGGTTGATGGTAGGGCTTCAGCTGATGCTGTTTTTGGCCGCAAGGTTTTTCAGGCGGCAGTGGTTTAAACTGTCTGCTGTTACCTTTTTTGTTGGGGATCCCACCCTACTTTATGGACACTGCTATTGGATGTCCCAAGTGTAAGTAATCTATCTGGAGCAGGACGTACTGTATACTAAGAATAATACCCTGGTTTTTGCATTATTCTGGATCCCCTGTATGGTGATTGTTATCATTGTTATAGTTACCAGTTGGGTGGTTAAATTCTCCCGGCTTCTTGTTCACTGCTTTTCAATGCTAGGGATTTGTGGGAGGTCCCCGGGTATTTGAGGGGCTGGGAGGAGCCTGTTTTGCATGTCTCTGCAGTGCAGCGCCATCTGTAAGTAATCTATCTGGAGCAGGACGTACTGTATACTTATAATACCAATTCTACAGGTGAGTATTTCACCGAATTGTATTTTTGTCTCTCTGTCCCAGGATCCTCTGGCCTTGACCTCGGATGCGCTAGCAATGTCATGGCAGGACAGTTCCTGTATGTCTTCCCTCCAATCCTCCTGCTGGGCAGGGTTCTGCGCAAGATTGCTCTGGAAGGGGTGCCAGCAATTCTGGTGGCCCCCAGGTGGCCAAGAAGAGTGTGGTTCGCAGACGTGGTACAGCTGGCAGTAGATCAGTACGCTCTGCCCTTGGTGCCAGATCTGCTCACTCAGGGCTCACTACGCCATCCCAATTTACAAACACTGGTTTTGACGGCTTGGCTGCTGAAACCTCCATCTTGATGGAGAAGGGGCTGTCTTCCTCGGTTGTGGATACTTTGATTAAAGCTAGGAAGAAGTCTTCCTCTTCCATTTATTACAGGGTTTGGCATGCCTACATTGACCGGTGTGAGTCTAGGTTTCTTCCCTGTCGTGTGTTCTCTATTCCCAGGATTCTGGAGTTCCTGCAGCATGGGTTGGAGATGGGGCTCCAACTCAGTACTCTGAAGGGTCAGGTTTCTGCCCTGGCTATTTTCTTCCAGAAGTCCTTTGCTCAGCACCCTCTGATCAGGGCTTTTTTCCAGGGGGTCACTCATGTGCGCCCCCCACGTAAGCCTATGGTGCCTGTTGGGGGTCTGAACTTGGTTCTGTCAGCCTTGCAGGGTGCTCCCTTTGAACCTGTGCAGGATGCGGCCATTCTTACGCTCAAGGTTGTATTTCTGGTGGCTATCACTTCTGTCAGGCGTGTGTCTGAGTTGGCGGTGCTTTCCATTCAGCCCCCCTACTATGAGAGACACCAGGACAAGGTGGTGTTTCGTTTCAACCCTGACTTTCTGCCTAAGGTAGTGTCCGCCTTTCTTTTGAATCAGGATATTGTTCTTCCTTCTTTGTGCCCTAATCCTAGCAATGCTAAGGAGAGGGTTTGCACTCTTTGGATGTGGTTAGGTGTCTGAAGTACTATCTGGTGACTACTGCACCTTTCAGGAAAACTGATGCTCTTTTTGTGGTCCCTTCTGGTCCTAGGAAGGGTTTGGCTCCTGCCAAGTCTACTATCAGCAAGTGGATTCGTTAGGCTGTGATTCAGGCCTACTCTGCTAAGGGGAAGAATCCTCCCTTCCGCCTTACTGGTCATTCCACTCGTGCTATTGGTGCCCCTTGGGCTTTTCAGCACCAGGCCTCTGTTGAACAAGTTTGCAAGGCCGCTACTTGGTCTTCTGTTCATACCTTTTCAAAGTTTTACAAGGTTGATGTTAGGGCCTCAGCTGATGCTGCTTTTGGCCAAAAGGTTCTGCAGGCGGCAGTGTAAGTATTAGATTTGGAGCAGGACGTACTGTATACTAAGAATAATACAATTCTGTGATTACTCACCTGTAGAATTGGTATTATGAGTATACAGTACGTCCTGCTCCAACCCACCCTTGGTTTGCATTTTATTGGATCCCCTGTATGGTGATTGTTATCATTGTTATAGTTGATAGTTTGGATTGTTTAATTCTCCCGGCTTCTCATTAACTGCTTTTCAATGCTGGGGATTTGTGGGAGGTCCCTGGGTATTTGAGGGGCCGGGAGGAGCCTATTTTCGATGTCTCTGCAGTCCAGCGCGATCTGGCGGAGTATATCCCAAGTGTAAGTATTAGATTTGGAGCAGGACGTACTGTATACTCATAATACCAATTCTACAGGTGAGTAATCACAGAATTGTATTTTTGCGCTCCTTGCAGTTATTCAACAAAAACAACCCTTTACATTTAAAATACCCCCCACAAACCATATATTCACAGAAAATACACACCTCAAGCCTTCTATGGGTACCAGGCTTGTTGCTGTGGGTGCAGCTTTCTGGGCGCAAACCTTCGAGGAATTCACTGGTTGCACCGGATTTCTCTAAAAGAATAGTAAAAATGCACAATTCAAACCATATTTTCCTAAAAAAAATATAGTCTAACCAGAAAAAAACACAGCAAATGTGAAACGTCAAGGTCTCCTGAACAGAACAATACCCAACATGCATAGCCAACTTCCAGGGGTAGGGTTGCCAATCACCCCAAAGGAGAGCATACGCCTAACTGGCATCCCCCACAAATTATTTATTCAAGTACACACCTTAAGCTTTCTAGTTGTATCTTGCTTGTTCCAGTGGACGTATTGTTCTTGTAAAATCCAAAAAATACACAGTACGGAATTAAAAAAAGTGTATATCTACGATCCGCCGAGAAGTGATGAACTCAGCAAGAGCAGAATATCTGTAAGAAAAATGATTTCCTGGGGGGTCAGTGGAGGGGGGTAGGGGGAGAGGGACACTATTTATGTGGGGCTAGGGTTTTACAGCAGTCCAAGGGGCAGCAGGACTGTACACCGTTGGGGGTCCTAGAAATAAAGATCCCAAAATGGAGGGGCAAAGGTCCCAAAACAGATGGGAAAACGTCCAGCGAAGGTCCAGGTGAAGCAGTCTTCAGGCCAAAAACCAACCAACAAGCCTAAGGGAAGTTTAGTTAACACAAATATAGTTTAAGAAGGGTGGGTAAAACCCCCAAATCCCTGGTAATAACTACCCTATCGCCGATGCAACACTGCATGCGCTGGCCGCAGCCACACTACGTTATACATTTTAACCAGCATGAGCCATTAGATTGGCGGTATGGTACATTTTACTGGCAATCAAGGGGGATTCACATTGCATAAGGTCAAAATTACATTTTTAAAACAACAAAAACGATTAGATCGCATAGTGGGGGGGGCATTGGTGTCAGGTGCGTGCAGGACCTTGGTCACCCTGTAAACACCCAGGTCCAGCCAGCGACGGGGAGGCTGCCATGAGCTTGTGATCACCCATCACGTGGCAAGTTTAGACCGCATAGTGTGTGTGTGTGTGGGGGGGGTGTTCGGTTGCAGCATGGGTGGCAGGTGCGCCCCGGGGCTGCCTCACCCAGTAAAAACCCAGGTGCAGCCGGCGACAGAGGGGGAGTGGAGGCGGAAATGGCTTGTGATCATCCATCACATGGCAACCAAAAATTAGCCTGTGCTCCGTCCAACATCCCCCCTCATACCTGTCTCTTTCCCCCCTCCATTGCTGGCTGCAACCAGGAGTGAGCTTGGCCCACCGCGCACCTGTCAGCCATCCCTAGCCCATAACCAAACAAATTGGCACAAATCAGGCCTAAAACATATAAAACACACAGCATCACATAGTAACCAAAAAACAGCCAACGCTCAGCCGTCATCCCCATCCCTGCCACCTCACCACCCTCCATCGCCCCAAAGTAAGCCAAGACTGACACACACCTGTCACCCATCCCCCCAACAGATAAAGGGTAATACATCAAACAACATTTTTTTTTTTTAAATGGTTAGATCTCTAATTTCTCTAGTGCACTAATGTGAGCGACAGTGTGGCGACAGGCAGCAGTAGCCAGTAGTAGTGGTAGTAAAAATGTAAGATTAATTTATAAAATCAGATTCATTCATAAAAAAGCAGCTAAATGAATGACTGATTTTACACGTGGATTTTACATTTACTACTACTACTGTTTATCATGACATAAAACCAGCATCAGCCTGCATTAGAAGCTTCCAATTGCTTGACTGATGGCGAGTATATATAATATATACACCCACCATCGATCAAGCAACTGTAAGATCCAAATGTAAGACCCAGCACACAGTCCACAGTAGCAGATCTAACAGTAATGAGATCCATTTTACAAAAAACAGCAGTCTAGCTCAGATTGCCATTTTACATCACATGGACCTCATGTTTATGAGATCCATAAACAGTCACCTACGGACCCATCTTCCACCCATCCATCAATTTAACCCCTCCTCCAATACCTATCAATGATCCTCACACAGTAGTAGATCTCACAGTAATGAGATCCATTCACAAAAAACAGCGATCTAGCTGTTTTTCATGGCAGGGATCTCATTACTATGAGCTCCAAAAACCATCATCCGTCGCCTACGGCCACCCACCCGTCATCAGGGACCCCGGCCCCAGCACAGTAACATGCGGCATGTCCTACCTGGGGATCCATGAAGCAAGAGGCCGGCGCCCCGCCCTCAGCTTGTTAATATAGCGGCACGCGCCGCCATCCGTCGCCTACGGCCACCCACCCATCATAGGGCCCCCCCCGGCCCCAGCACAGTAACATGCAGCATGTCCTACTGTCCTACCTGGGGATCCATGCAGCAAAAGGCCGGTGGGCACGGTTATCCGTCTTCTACGGCCACCCACCCGTCATCAGGGCCCCCCCAGCCCCAGCACAGTAACATGCAGCATGTCCTACTGTCCTACCTGGGGATCCATGCAGCAAGAGGCCATCATCTGTGGTCTACGGCCACCCACTCGTCATCAGGGACCCCGGCCCCAGCACAGTAACATGTGGTATGTCCTACCTGGGGATCCATGAAGCAAGAGGCCGGCGCCCGCCCTCAGCTTGTTAATATAGCGGCAGGCGCCGCCATCCGTCGCCTACGGCCACCCACCCATCATAGAGCCAGCCCCAGCACAGTAAATTGCAGCATGCCCTATCTGAGGATCCATCCAGCAAGAGGCCGGCTTGTTTGTATAGATGATGGCGCCGTCATCCCCCGCCTACGGCCACCCACCCGTCGCCTACTGCCACCCACCTGTCATCAGGGCCCCCCGGCCCCAGCACAGTAACACAAAGCACATCTTACCTCGGGATCCACGTAGAAAGAGGCCGGCGCCCGCCCTCGGCTTGTTTATATAGCGGCGGGCGCGGCAGATGACAGCGTATGTGCGCCCCCCCTCTGATTCGTCCTGGAGGTGATCGGGTGACTAGAGTCATCCACAGGTCACCTCCCCCAGAACCTCGGACACTGATCTTGAAGATTCCATCGATGACAGCCTGCAGATGACCCTAAGGTAAGAAAACGCTAGGTACGTCAAATTTACGTAGCTGGCGTTTAACGACAGGAGAGGCAGCTACGTGAAATTTACGTAGCTGGCGCTAGAAGGGTTAACTGATGCTTGTCATAACTCCACATTTTGAGCATATTTTGCAGGACAAATGGCTTTGGGAAAGAGCTTTGGGTAGCAGGCTGTGGCAAAGCAGTTGTACAGATTTTCTCTAAAATAGTGGTCACCTTGGGAGAGGGGGGAAATCCACTGAAACGACTAAAATGCTGTGAGGTCATTTTCAAGTGACTGTACTGGTTTTGAGTTGGTGCAAACTTATTTTTGAAGAGGTAAACATTTTTAATAAATGAATAATAACACATATCCCATAAGAAGTTCAGTGCATATGCATATAGTTTATGGTGTAGATAAGTCTGTAGTTGGGTATTACATATGGAGCCTTTTAGCAAAAATGACTTCTACTTTTATAATCAGCAATTTAAAAATGAGCTTGAAATCTTAAACGATATGCAATATAATCTTCCATTCTCAGTTGACCTTTACTACTTTTAGAAAAACTATCGTTGTTGCGTGATGACTATCTTACTGCTGATGAGGAAGGCAAAAGGTTCCTTGAGAAGCGATATGGTAAAAGAGTTCTTCAGAAAGCAGTGGAGGAGTTGGAAAGTATGGAGTGGCTTGAGCAAAACTCTAAAAGCTGTCCTCGGTGTGGAACTTTCATTCAGGTAATGCATACAGGGCATGTAAATAGTGCTAGGAATTGTCTTTATCAAGTGTTTGTTGTACTCTGAGGACATAGTGTCCAGTAAAAGATAAAATGTTTTTTTTCCAAATATACAGCACGTCCTGTTCCAGTAATTCCTTACGTCTGGGTTATTCCGCCACAAGTTGGCGCAGTGGACTGCAGAAAGACTTGTGGCCACTCCCGGCCCATAAATAGCCAAGTACCTCCCACCAATTGCCAGTGTTTCTCTGCAGTCTGGACTGCGAAGATAGAAGATGGCTCTCTACTGCACAGGGAGTGGGGCTTTTCAAGCCTAGGGCCTGTAGGCTTTTTTCCACCCGTTCTGGACCCAATGCCTCCCAGCCTCGGCTGACGGTTTGGGTGAAGGTAGGACAGCACTAGGGTCAGGTGCTGAAGGAGCTTGGCTCCAGGCCGCAAGACCCTGTACCAAAGAGTAGCCAGCGACAGGCTTTCTATGGTGAGCCTTATTGGGATGCCCCAGCCTCAATCCTTGGGTCTTGGTTCCCTTTACCCTTCTCCCCTCCCCTCAGCAGGTTGGGCGCGACCCTTTGCTGTGGCCCGCTCAGTGGGCAGGGGGGCGCCCGTGGGTCTGTATTTGTGTGCTTTGTGTGCTTTTTTGGTGTTGTGCGGACCGTTGTACGGCACTCCGCGGTGGTTGGCGCTATGTACTTTTTAGGTTACTGTCATGGCGCCGGCGTCTCACATGATCACAGTTTGCGCTCTTCGGGCGGGACCGCGGTTTAACGCGTTTTGCGTCATACTTTCGCGGTCCGCCCCTCTCGGTGCTGCTGCCGGCGCCATTTTGTGGCCTCGTCCTTGCGGTGCTGCGACGCGGTCTGGTCTCTGAGCGATCAGTCCGATTGGTCCGTGAGTCCCTTACGGGGGTTTTGTTATTTTACTGTGTATACGCTGGGGATGTTTATTGTGTGCTTATTGTGTCTTGCAGGCGGGCCACTTCTGACTGTGGTTCTCCCAGCCCTGCCCCTTACCATTCTCCCACCTTCCCTAGCGGGCTTGGGGGGGCATCCCAAAAAGGGTTGCTTTTGGTAGATGTGTCCCTGTACTGTCCGTTACGCCTGTATTTTAATCACCATGTGGAGGTTTCCGGGGACGATGTGCTTGGGGTTCCTTCGGGACAAGCCCAGCTGTGTGTTGCGTGTGGGGTATCCCCTGTTAGTGACGGTGTCAGGGTGTGTTTGACCTGTGCCCAACATGTACTTGCGCTGCAGCCTGGGTCCTCTGCTACGGGTCTCGTTGCTGCGCACCTTTCTGCTTCGCCTACGCTTGCATCTGACCCCCAGTGAGGGGCACATAGGCGGGGAGTCTCATTATGAATTGGCTTCACGGGTGGCCAGCATTGAAAAGCATATTGCTGGGTCAGCCCTGCGTGAAGCTTCTGTTAAGAAGCGGCATTTATCTCCCTCTGCTTCCCCTTTTCCTGTGGAGGATGAGGGACTCATTTTCTGGCTTTTATCCCCTCGAGGAGGGGGAATTGTTCTCTCATTTAGAATCCTCTGAGGAACAGTCTAAGTTATATGGTGGTACCGGGGCTCCCTTTGGAGAAGACCCATGGTCCTCAGATGACACTGACAGGTTATTGACTCATATTTTTGAGGTGATTTGTATTTGCCCTCCTGCCGTGGCTCCGCTGCAGCAGGGTGAGCTTTTCCATTCTGTTAAACCACGCCTGGAGCTCCCTGAGCAGAATCACTTAAATAATCTGGTGCTCAAAGAGTGGGAACGCCCTAGTAAGCTACCTGGGGTGCCCAAGAGTTGGGACAGGAGGTATGCTTTTCCCGCTGATGTGATTAAGCGCTGGTCATGTCCTCCCGAGGTGGACGCGCCAGTCCTAGGGTTGTCTAACAACAGTCATGCCTGACACTACTACCCTGCAGGATGGTGAGGAGCGGCACTTGGACCAGCTGTCCTGTCATGCTTTTGCTTGTGTGGGGACTGCACTGTGCCCGGTGTGTGCCTCTGCCATAACGGCTATTGCTATTAAAGGGTTGCTTAAGTGTCTCATAGATGGGGCTTCTGATGACGCGGGAGGTGAGGATTATAGGTCTCTCCTACTTTGCTATGAATTTGTTGCATATATCCTTTCTGCCATGGATGATGCCATTAGAATGTGTGGTAGGACTTCTGCCCTGTTGGTGGCTATACGACGCTCTGTCTGGCTACGTCAGTGGGTGGCTGATAATGCTGCTAAAAAGGCTCTCACTGGTTTTCCCTTTTAGGGGCTGCTGCTCTTTGGTGAATGCTTGGACCTATTTGCCAGGGGTAGTAGGCTGCCTCAACGTAGGAGGCCATCTCGGCCCTTTCAGGGGACCGGTGCTTCTCTCCCCTCCTTCCACGCTTCCAGGGCTGGTCGAGGAGTTTCGTTTGCTGGGGCACGCAGAGACTATTGGGGCAGGGGTAGAGGACGAGGCCATCCTGGGACCTCATGGGGTCCCAAGCCCAAATCCTCCCCCAAGCCCCCTCAGGCATGAGGAGGCGCCCTCACCTATCCGGGTGGGGGGGGCGTCTTCGGCTCTTTGCTCACGTTTGGAGGCTGCATGTAGCAGACAGATGGATTCAGGAGGTGGTGTCCTCTGGATACAAGATAGAGTTTGCAGCCTGGCCGCCCCCAAGATTTATCAGATCCAGGATGGCTTAAAGCCCTCTGTCAGCTCAGGGCTTGCGGCTTACGGTTCAAAACCTTTTGGAGTTGGGGGTCATCTGCCCTGTGCCTCTCAGGGAAAGGGGCAGAGGCTTCTACTCCAGTCTATTCACTGTTCCCAAAAAGGATGGGTCCCTCAGGCCCATCTTGGATTTAAAGCACCTCAACAAGTTTGTCAGATTCAAGCATTTTCGCATGGAGACTCTACGCTCAGCAGTCGCTACTCTGCGCCCGGGCGACTTCATGACATCAGTAGACATCAAGGACGCTTACCTTCATGTACCAATCTTTCCAGGTCATCAGAAAATTCTCAGGTTTGCTCTGGAGGATCAGCACTACCAATTTGTGGCCTTACCTTTCGGTATCACCTCAGCTCCCAGGGTATTCACCAAGGTACTGGCGGTGTGATGGCTCTGTTGAGTTCTCAGGGCATTTGCATTCTTCCTTATTTGGACGACATTCTGATGTCGTCTCAGTCCTTCCATCAGGCAGAACTGGATACCCAGATGGTGGTGTCCACACTAGAGTCCTTCTGCTGGGTGATCAACCATCCCAAGTCTTTTCTGTTCCCGTCACTGGTGAGGTGTCCTTTCTGGGCATGACTCTGGATGCATCTCAGGTCAAGGTTTTTCTCCCTCAGCAGAAGGTGGAGAGTCTTCAAGCGCAGGCCCAGTTTCTTCTTTCTTATCCTCATCCCTCCATCCGGCAGGGGATATAACTGGTGGGCCTGATGGTGTCTTGCTTCGAGGCAGTACCCTATGCTCACTTTCACATGAGACCTCTTCAGCTACACCTCTTATCAGTGTGGGATCGGGTCCCTGTGACCCTGTCCCCTCTGGCCAGACGGTCCCTCTCATGGTGGCTGGACTCAAGGAACTTCTCCGTGGGCAGGACCTTTTTGTCCTCTTGCTGGGAGACTGTCACCACAGATGCCAGTCTGACAGGTTGGGGGGGGGGGGGGGCTTCTGGAAGTCCTTGAAGTTCCAGGGTCAGTGGGGCCCCCAGGAGGCTCATACTCCTATCAACATTCTGGAACTGAGGGCGGTAAGGTTGGTTCTTGCCCAATTGACCCCACACCTTCGGGGTCGGGCTGTTCAGATCCGCTCGGACAACCAGGCGGCGGTTGCATACATCAATCATCAGGGAGGGACTCGGAGCAAGCGAGCCCTCAAGGAAGTGTCCCTGTTACTGGCCTGGGTGGAGGAGAATGTCCCCTGTATATCGACAGTTTACATCCCGGGGGTGGAAAACCTGGAGGCAGACTCCCTGAGCAGGGGGATGTCTCAGCTGGGGGAGTGGTCCCTCAGCAACAGGGTGTTTCGCTCCCTATGCGGTCGCTGGGGTCTGCCGGATGTGGATCTGTTTGCGTACCGTCACAATCACAAGCTTCCATTCTTTGTCTCTCTGTCTCAGGACCCTCTGACCTTCGCCACGGATGCGCTAGCAATGCCTTGGAAGGGGTTTCGGCTCCTCTATGTGTTCCCTCCGTTCCCTCTGTTGGGCAGGGTGCTGCGCAAGATAGCTCAGAAGGGGTGTCAGCCATTCTGGTGGCCCCCCGTTGGCCAAGAAGGGTGTGGTTCCCAGACATCGTGCAATTGGCAGTAGATCAGTACCTCCTGCCCAAGGATCCAGACCTGCTCACTCAGGGACAGCTGTGTCATCCCAATTTACAAACGCCCGCTTTGACGGTTTGGCTGTTGAACCCTCCATCTTGAGGGAAAAGGGGTAGCCTGCCTCTGTTGTTGATACCATGATTAGGGCTAGGAAGAAGTCCTCATCTACTACAGGGTCTGGCATGCTTACATTGCCTGGTGTCCAAATCTCTTCCCTGTTGGGTGTTTTCTGTTCCCGGAATTCTGGAATTCTTGCAGCATGGTTTGGATTTGGGCCTTCAACTTAGTAACCTCAAATGTCATGTATCAGCTTTGGCAATTTTCTTCCAAAAATCTTTTCCAGGGGGTTTCTCATGTGCGTCCGCCACGTAAACCTATGTTACCGGTTTGGGATTTAAATCTGGTGTTATCTGCTCTGCAGGGTCATCCTTTTGAGCCTCTCCGTGAGGCTGCTTTGCCAATTTTGACTCTCAAGTTACCCTTTTTGGTGGCTATTACTTCTGTCAGGCGTGTTTCTGAGTTGGTGGCATTTTCCATCAAACCTCCTTATTTTGAGCGACACCAGGACAAGGTGGTGTTTCATTTTAAACCAGATTTCTTGCCTAAGGTGGTGTCTGCTTTTCATCTCAATCAGGACATTGTCTTGCCTTCCTTGTGTCCTAATCCTGCTAATTCCAAGGAGAGGACTCTGCATTCTTTGGATGTGGTCAGGGTTCTAAAATTTTACTTGGTAGCTACTGAATCTTTCAGGAAGACTGATGCTCTTTTTGTGCTTCCTTCTGGTCCTAGGAAGGGTTTGCCTCCGGCTAAGTCCACTATCAGCAAGTGGATTCGTCAGGCGGTGGCGCAAGACTATTCTCCTAAGGGTAAGGAACCTCCCTTCCGCCTTACTGCTCATTCCACTCGTGCTATTGGTGCCTCTTGGGCCTTTCTGCACCAGGCTTCTGTTCAACAAGTTTGTAAGGCCGCAACTTGGTCTTCTGTTCATACTTTTTCCAAGTTTTACATGGTTGATGTTAGGGCCTCAGTTGACGCTGCTTTTGGCCGCAAAGTTCTTCAGGCGGCAGTGGTTTAAACTGCACGCTTTTGCTCTTTGGGGATCCCACCCTACCTTACGGACACTGCTTTTGGATGTCCCAGACGTAAGGAATTACTGGAACAGGACGTGCTGTATACTTGTAAAAATACAATTCTGTGAGTACTCACCTGTAGAATTGATTTTATAGTATACAGCACGTCCTGTTCCACCCCTCCCTTGTTATCATTTTTCCTGGTGACCTCTGTATGGTGATTGTTCAGGTTTATTTTGGGTTCTTATCCATTTTTTGATTCTCCCGGCTTCTTGTATAACTGCTTGTCAACACTGGAAATTGGTGGAAGGTACTTGGCTATTTATGGGCCGGGAGTGGCCACAAGTCTTTCTGCAGTCCACTGCGCCACCTTGTGGCAGAATAACCCAGACGTAAGGAATTACTGGAACAGGACGTGCTGTATACTATAAAATCAATTCTACAGGTGAGTACTCACAGAATTGTATTTTTCATATCATCCTTCAGCACGACCCACAAAGAGAGAGGCTCCACCCCTGGGAGAAAACACAAAACTGAAGAGGTTAAAAGCCCCACCCCTTCATCCCCACCTCAGTCCTTTGTTCTCAGTTAGATTTTTTTTGACGCACTCACTCCCCAGTCAGAACCCGCCATTTTAGGCACTAAACCTCTTTCCCTAGTCGCATCTATACCTGCTATTAATCTACCCGGTTCAGCTCCTGTTCAAGTCGTAACAGGATCTGACATAGTTGAAGAAAGTGAAGGTGAACTTTTTTCAGTAGACTCTCTTAGTGAAGGAATACAGGACAAAGGCTCCAGCCCCCCCCCCCCCCCCTCCTCTGAAGCAATACCAGAGGTTTTGGCAGGATTATTGGATGATGTTTATGGTACGTGGGGTATTAAGTGTGAGGACAAACCTTTATCTATACAGGACACAATGTATAAAACATTTCCTGTACACTCAGCTCTTAAAGATATAATCAATTCTGAGTGGGAATGCCCAGAAATTTTTCATGTCTAGCTCGCTAAAAAGAAAATTCAGGCATGGCGAATCAAGCAGAAGTTATATTAGTCTCTGCCCCTTTATCAACATCTATGAGAAACTTTGTATCGTGTAGCGATAACCCTTATCGCCGGAGGGCTTCACCGCCCGAGACGTCCTTTTCCCAATCGTAAGAGGTGCTGCAGGAGTCCCAGAGTCGTCCGTGAGGAAACAGGAACAGCCCTTACAAGGGCTAGTGAATTGTAATATAGCGTTTCCCCCAATAAGAGACAGAACTTCAGTATTGAGGGTGAAGGTGAAGTGTCCTTTATTAGTGCCACACTGGGCCTTATATACACAAGTCTCTATTGCATGACACACACACCGACCAATAGCAGCAGGGCACACAATCCCTCAACTCTGCCGGTGACGCAATCAGTAGAACAATAGCAGGCTGTAATATAATTATAATCAATCAGGACAATGCCATTGACTGTGACGTAATCAACAATACACAATGGCAGTCAAAATACAATGACATTGCCTGTAACAGTATCAAAATACAATGACCTAATTAAGAAAAGGCCAGTGAATGACCCGGTGGGCAACTGAATAGTGATGACATCCAAAAGACAGAGCGTCTGTCACAATGCCCCCTTTTTGTGGAACACCCGGCAGACCCGGATTGACCCTGTTCGGGTTAACGTGGGGCTGTCCGGACTCTTGTTAGGGGCAGAGTTCTGTTTGCCAGGATAATCCATCTGCATTACCGTTTTGTCTACCGGGCCTGTATACACACACACACATACAGTTGTACTCACAGGGTGCTGGTCTTGTCTTTTCCCCCCAATAAGAGACAGAACTCAGTATTGAGGGTGAAGATTATACCCACACACACACACACATGCAGTTGTACTCACAGGGTGCTGGTCTTGTACACACATACAGTTGTACTCACAGGGTGCTGGTCTTGTACACACACATGTACTCACAGGGTGCTGGTCTTGTCTTTTCCCCCCAATAAGAGACAGAACTCAGTATTGAGGGTGAAGATGATACACACACACACACACACACACATACTCTCTTAGCTCTGGTTGCAAGGCATTGAGAAAATGTTCTAGTAAAAACAACTGTAGGCTTCCGGGGTGACAGCGTTCCGGGCTAACAAAGCCTCCTTTACCAGATGGTAGTGTGGTAAGTCCGCATCAGGGATGGCCCGGAAAGCATCGGAAGCTTTCCCAGATAGTTTCCCTGATAATATGGTGACCCATTCCTCCGTGGGTACCCGGTGTAAAGCGCACTGCCGTTCAAAATCGGCCAAAAATCCATCAATCTCATTGTCACTTTCCTGGATGGACTTAAATGCTGCAAATGGAATCTTTTTCCCCCCAGTGTAACTGAGGCTCGGAGACACAGGGGCGCTGAGAGGCTGCTGGGTTGCGAGTCGCCGATCTTCCCTTCGCTTACTGGCCTCTGCCTCCGCTGCGGCGAAGACTTGGTCGATCAGTTCTTGTGATGGATTCGGCCATAGACCGACAATCTGTTCCGAACCGCTTGAACGAGAGCAGCGTCTTCATTGATCTCTATATTGGTTTCGGTCCTCACTGCTGCACGATCCATTTTGATCAGCTCGGCTATCAGTTCCCGACGTGGGCGGTTGCTAGCTGACCTTCCCCGGCTCTCGAGTAGATCCTCCAGGTCAGCCTTTTCAACTTGTCATGCTGACTCTCCATCAGGGTAGCACTCTCTCTGGGTAGAAAGGACCATCCGACCGCTTGCCACCAATTGTAGCGATAACCCTTATCGCCGGAGGGCTTCACCGCCCGAGACGTCCTTTTCCCAATCGTAAGAGGTGCTGCAGGAGTCCCAGAGTCGTCCGTGAGGAAACAGGAACAGCCCTTACAAGGGCTAGTGAATTGTAATATAGCGTTTCCCCCAATAAGAGACAGAACTTCAGTATTGAGGGTGAAGGTGAAGTGTCCTTTATTAGTGCCACACTGGGCCTTATATACACAAGTCTCTATTGCATGACACACACACCGACCAATAGCAGCAGGGCACACAATCCCTCAACTCTGCCGGTGACGCAATCAGTAGAACAATAGCAGGCTGTAATATAATTATAATCAATCAGGACAATGCCATTGACTGTGACGTAATCAACAATACACAATGGCAGTCAAAATACAATGACATTGCCTGTAACAGTATCAAAATACAATGACCTAATTAAGAAAAGGCCAGTGAATGACCCGGTGGGCAACTGAATAGTGATGACATCCAAAAGACAGAGCGTCTGTCACATATCGGAACAATGCAATCCATATACCGATCCAGTGGTTACCCTGTCTTCTGCTTAGTCTGGGATAAAGAGGTCCAGCTGACTGCATCTGGCTCTGTTCCTGTAAGTATATTTAACTTTACTCTGTATATATCCTTATTTTTTGTTGCTAAGGGCATGCTAGGGGCTACCTAAGTTTCTCCTGATGTCTCTGTCTGGGCTGCTGTAGCCTCACTGGCGGAAGCCCTGCAGGTGAGCTGACACAGAGCTGCGCTAATTACAGGTCTGTTGCACCTGTGCAAAGCCTGGCTGTGTCACACCTTGTTGTGAATTTTACAAAAGGCTACGCAGTTTTGTAACCTCTCTGAATGCAAAAATAAGACTTTGTATAAGATGATATGCAATGAATGCACATTTTGGGAGCTCATTATGCCATATTGCTTTGCTATACTATACGCTATATGCCATATGCCATTAGTGTCAAGGAAGATGTAATGCATGAGGCAGCTTTAAAATGCTGCAGATTAACCCTTTAACTGCTAGATGAAGATATTCTTAGTATACAGTACGTCCTGCTCCAGATTAGATTACTTACACTTGGGTATTACTCCGCCAGATGGCGCTGGACTGCAGAGACGTGGTTACCTGTTTAAATTTGCCGCTGCCGCGCTCGCTTCCACTGTGTTCCGTGCTTGGCGGCGGCGTTACTTCAGGCGCTAGTGCGCCGTTATTGGCTGCTTGTCACGTGTACGGCTTCGGGCTCTTCGGGAGGGGCGGGGCCCGCGGTTGGCGCGTTCCGCGTCACTGTCCCCGCGGCCCGCCCCTCGAGGTATACCCGGCTCCATTTTCTCTTGGATCCGGCTGCTACGTGACTGGCATCTACCTACCGCAGTCCGTGAGTGCCCTCGCAGGCGGCTTTATTTACCATTTGTCATTCACATGTCACTTACGGTTCCCCTTTGCTTATGACTTTCAGAAGGGCCGAACCCTATTGGCTTCTCCCGGCCCTACTCCCTCTATTTAGTTATTTAACTTGTGAGGCCTAGTGTGTAATTTTCTCCCACTTCCCTAGCGGGCTATTGGGGCATCCCGGGTTGCTAAGGGGCAGTTGTGGCCTAGAGGTAAGGGGAGCGGACTTGTGACTGGACTGGCTAGTGTTGAGAAGTTGCTTGCTAATACCTTGGCGCGTAAAGCCTCTGCAAAAAAGCGGCACTTAACGCCTGATGTCACTCTTTTCCCTATGGAAGCTGATGAGTTTTTGGAACTGTCTGGCTATACCCCTTTGGAAGAAGGGGAGTTATTCTCTGACTCAGAGTCATCTGATGAGAGGCCCAGGGGTCATGACGATTCTGGCTCTGACCCCTGGGCCCCAGATGATACTGATCGGCTGTTGGCTCAGATTTTTGAGGTTCTGTCTATTTCTCCCCCGGTTGCAGCTCCCAGGCAACAGGGGGAATTGTTTCATACTGCTAAGCCACGTTTGGAATTTCCTGAGCAAGCCCATTTTAATAATCTTGTGCTCAAGGAATGGGAGCACCTCAGCAGGCATCCCGGTGTCCCGGAGTTGGGATAAGAGGTATCCCTTTCCTGCTGATGTGGTGAAGTGTTGGTCATCCCCTCCTGAAGTGGATGCCCCGGTCCTAGGGTTATCTAACACCTCTGTCATGCACTCCCCTGACTCTACTACGCTGCGGGGTGCTGAGGACCAGCGCATTGATCAGCTGGTGTCCCATGCCTTTGCATGTGTGGGGACGGCGCTGCGCGCGGTCTGTGCCTCTGCCATTACGGACGTGGCTATCAGGACCCTGCTCAGAAGTATCCTTGATGGTGCCCCTGATGTGTCTAGTGAGGAGTTTAATGCACTCTCTCGTTGTGATGTTTTTGTGACTTATGTCCTCTCTGCCTTGGATGATGCCATTAGAATGTGTGGCAGAACCTCTGCCCTTGTGGTGGCTATACGCCGCTCGGTTTGGCTGCGCCAGGGGGCTGCTGACAACGCTGCCAAGAAGGCCTTCACTGAGTTCCCCTTTAAAGGACTGCGCCTGTTTGGGGACCGCCTGGACATGTTTGCTAAGGGAGGTAGGTTACCCCAGCGCAGGCGGCAGTCTCGGCCCTTTCGGGGTCAGGGCTCCTCTTCCTCCCCCTACCGTAGTGCTAGATAAGGGAGGGGGTTTCCCTTACTGGGGCCCGAGGAGACTTCTGGGGTAGGGGCAGAGGACGTGGACGCCCTGGCTCCTCCTGGGGCTCCAAGCTTAAGTCCTCTCCCAAGCCCCTCAGACATGAAGGGGCGCCCTCACCCATCCGGGTGGGGGGACGGCTTCAGCACTTTGCTCACGTCTGGAGGCTTCAGGTCTCAGACCCGTGGATCCAGGAGGTAGTGTCCTCCGGTTACAAGATAGTTTGCTGCCTGCCCCCCCCCCCCCAGATTCATCAGATCCCGGATTTCTCAGGACCCTGTGTCAGCTCAGGCTCTAGTGCAGGCAGTGCAAAGCCTTCTGGAGATGGGGGTCATCTGCCAGGTCCCTTTAAGAGAAAGGGGCAAGGGCTTCTATTCCAACCTCTTCACCGTGCCCAAGAAAGATGGGTCAGTCAGGCCCATCCTGGACTTGAAGATCCTCAACAAATTTATCAGGTGCAGGCGCTTTCGCATGAAAACTCTGCGCTCTGCCATCAGTTCCCTGCGTCCAGGGGACTTTATGACGTCTGTGGACATCAAAGATGCTTACCTTCATATTCCTGTGTTTCCAGGTCATCAAAGGTTCCTCAGGTTCGCTCTGAAGGATCAGCACTACCAATTTGTGGCATTGCCCTTTGGTCTCACTTCAGCTCCCAGATTGTTCACCAAGGTGCTGGCAGGAGTGATGTCTCTGCTCAGGTCTCAGGGCATCCGCGTGTTGCCCTACCTGGACGACATTCTCATCACTTCCCAGTCCCTACATCAGGCAGAGTTGGATACTCAGCTGGTAGTGTCCACTCTGGAGTCATTTGGCTGGGTGATCAACCATCCCAAGTCTTCTCTGTCTCCTTACTTGGTGACCCCCTTCCTGGGAATGACTCTGGATACAGTTCAGGCAAGGCTTTTTCTTCCTCAGCAGAAGGTGGACAGTCTGATTGCGCAGGTTCAGTTTATGCTATCTTGTCATCATCCCTCCATCAGCCAGGGAATGCAGCTGGTGGGCCTGATGGTGGCGTGCTTCGAGGCGGTCCCTTATGCTCAGTTCCAGTTGAGGCCTCTGCAACTCCACCTCTTGTCAGTATGGGACAAGGATCCTGCGTCCCTGGACCAGGTCTTTGTGCTTTCCCACCTGGTCAGGCGGTCCCTCTCGTGGTGGCTGGACTCCAGGAACCTGTTGGGGGGCAGATCCTTTTTGGCCCCCTCCTGGGAGACGGTCACCATGGATGCCAGTCTGACAGGTTGGGGGGGGGGGGGGTTCTGGAAGTCCCTGCAGTTCCAAGGGAGGTGGGGCCCTCAAAAGGCCCACACACCTATCAACATTCTGGAACTGCGGGCGATCAGGTTGGTTCTGACTCAGTTGACTCATCACCTTCGGGGCCTGCCTGTTCAGGTACGCTCGGACAACCAGACGGCAGTTGCCTACATCAATCATCAGGGAGGGACCCGGAGCAAGAGGGCCCTCCAGGAAGTGTCTCTGATCCTGGCCTGGGTGGAGGCCAATGTTCCCTGCATATCAGCTGTGTACATCCCGGGGGTGGAGAATCTGCAGGCAGACTCTCTGAGCAGGGGGACCTCTCGCCTGGGAGAATGGTCCCTCTGCAACAGGGTGTTTCAATCTCTGTGTCACCGTTGGGGCCAACCAGATGTGGATCTGTTTGCGTCCCGTCACAATCACAAGCTCCCGGCCTTTGTCTCCCTGTCCCAGGATCCTCTGGCCTTGGCCATGGATGCTCTAGCAATGTCATGGCAGGACTTGTCAGCTCCTGTATGTCTTTCCTCCATTCCCCCTGTTGGGCAGGGTTCTGCGCAAGATAGCTCTGGAGGGGGTGCCAGCAATACTGGTGGCCCCCAGGTGGCCAAGAAGAGTGTGGTTCGCAGACGTGGTGCAGCTGACAGTAGATCAGTATGCTCTGCCCAGGGTGCCAGACCTGCTCACTCAGGGTCACTTACGCCATCCCAATTTACAAACTCTGGCTTTGACGGCCTGGCTGCTGAAACCTCCATCTTGATGGAGAAGGGGCTGTCTACCTCTGTTGTTGATACCATGATAAAGGCTAGGAAGAAGTCGTCTTCTTCCATTTACTATAGGGTTTGGCGTGCTTACATTGACTGGTGTGAGTCTAGGTCTCTTTCTTGTCGTGTGTTCTCTATTCCCAGGATCCTGGAGTTCCTGCAGCATGGGTTGGAGATGGGGCTCCAACCCAGTACTCTGAAGGGTCATGTTTCTGCCCTAGCTGTTTTTTTCCAGAAGTCCTTTGCCCAGCATTCTCTGATCAGGACTTTTTTCCAGGGGGTTACTCATGTGCGTCCCCCACGTAAGCCCATGTTGTCTGTTTGGGATTTGAACTTGGTCTTGTCAGCCTTGCAGGGTGCTCCCTTTGAACCTGTGCAGGATGCTGCCCTGGCGATTCTTACTCTCAAGGTTGTCTTTTTGGTGGCTATCACCTCTGTTAGGCATGTGTCTGAGTTGGCGGCACTTTCCATCCAGCCCCCCTACTTTGAGAGACACCAGGACAAGATGGTGTTTCACTTCAAGCCAGACTTTTTGCCTAAGGTAGTGTCTGCCTTTCATTTGAATCAGGACATTGTTCTTCCTTCCTTGTGCCCTAATCCTAGTAATGCTAAGGAGAGGGTCTTGCATTCTTTGGATGTGGTTAGGTGTCTGAAGTACTATCTGGTGGCTACTGCACCTTTCAGAAAAAACTCATGCTCTTTTTGTGGTCCCTTCTGGTCCTAGGAAGGGTTTGGCTCCTGCCAAGTCTACTATCAGCAAATGGATCCGTCGTGCTGTGATTTAGGCCTATTCTGCTAAGGGGAAGAATCCTCCCTTCCGCCTTACTGCTCATTCTACTCGTGCTATTGGTGCCTCTTGGGCTTTTCAGCACCAGGCTTCTGTTGAACAAGTTTGCAAGGCTACTTGGTCTTCTGTTCATACCTTTTCAAAGTTTTACAAGGTTGATGTTAGGGCCTCAGCTGATGCTGCTTTTGGCCATAAGGTTCTGCAGGCGGCAGTGGTATGACCTGTCTGCTGTTACCTTTGGGGATCCCACCCTACTTTATGGACACTGCTATTGGATGTCCCAAGTGTAAGTAATCTAATCTGGAGCAGGACGTACTGTATACTAAGAATAATACAATTCTGTGATTACTCACCTGTAGAATTGGTATTATGAGTATACAGTAAGTCCTGCTCCACCCCACCCTTGGTTTTGCATTATTCTGGATCCCCTGTATGGTGATTGTTATAGTTGTTATAGTTACCAGTTTGGTTCTGTTTAATTCTCCTGGCTTCTCGTTAACTGCTTTTCAATGCTGGGGATTTTGTGGAAGGTCCCTGGTATTTGAGGGGCCGGGAGGAGCCTGTTTTCGATGTCTCTGCAGTCCAGCGCCATCTGGCGGAGTAATACCCAAGTGTAAGTAATCTAATCTGGAGCAGGACGTACTGTATACTCATAATACCAATTCTACGGGTGAGTAATCACAGAATTGTATTTTTGTCACACCATATTTGTTGCCAGACCATTTTGCACTATTTTGCGCTCCACATGTTCAACTGTGATTTTAAAAGGGATTTCCCAGGGAAATTATATATTGTTTCTTTCAGCAGAGTCTGGGCTTTAACATGAACATGTCTTGTTTGTCATTTTTTATGTGTATTCTCAATATTTTTGGGTGAAATATGTGAAAAAAATAAAAACTATTTTTTACAATTTTTGTAGTGTTTTTTTGTAATAAAAAGTTTGTCAATAAAATCTTATTGCGTGTGAAATCCCAATTTTTCCCGATTACAGTGGTACCACATGTGTATTGGTAGACACCCTTTCCTGTCCAGACTCGCCCAAATTGAAACCGCGCTTTAGGAGATTTTCAGATAAAATACAACTGTGCTAGGCGCTATGCGCACCTTACAGTTTTTCAAGAAAAACAACCCTTTACATTTGAAATGCCCCCCTCAAGCTATATATTCTCTGGAAGTATACACCTTAAGCTTTCTAGGCGTACCAGGCTTGTTGACATGGGTGCCGTTTTCTGGAAGTAATCCCTCAATTAATTCTTTGGTTGCACAGGGTTTCCCAAAAAAAGAATAGAAAAGCAGACTCAAAGCCACATTTTCCTAAACAAACTATATGCAAGCATGAAAAAACAAGTTAAATCTGAAAAAGCAACATCCCCTGAACAGAACAATACCCAACATGCATAGCTACTGTCAAGGGAAGAGTTGCCAAACATCCCAAAGTAAAGCATGCACATAACGGTAATTTTACTTCAAAATTTCAGCTCTGCAGACACCAGCACACCTTGCGCTTTTTCTACCAAAACAACCCTTTATATTTGGAATGCCCCCCATAAACCATATATTCCCTTAAAGTACACATGTTAATCTTTCTAGGCGTCCCCAGATTGTTGTAGTGGGCTCATCTTCCTGGAAGTAATCCCTTGTATAAAAAAATCAGAATAGAAAACACCTTTTCCTAAAATGTCAATATGCAAACAAGAAAAAACAAGCTAAATCTGAAAGCGCAAGGTCCCCCCGAGCAGAACAATACCCAACATGCATAGCTAATTTGAACCCTTTTAATTGCCACCCTACTTGAGATTTTGTCACTCTCTGTTGACAGGTCATTTTTCACCATTTTGTTCCACGTTCAACTGTGATTTTCCCTATATCCAGTCCAGGTCGGCCCAACGTGATGACATGTGGGTATTCCGCCCCCAGGGGGCGCTTGACTGCAAGATCAAAAGCTGTCGCTCCTCCCGGCCCCCTATAAAAGCAGGTGTCTCTCTATCATTTCCCACAGTGTTCTTCTTGGAATTTTGGCAGCTGAGCGGGGCTTCCTAGCCTATCGGCCGCTGCGGACCCTATTACCGCTTATCCCGCTTATCTTGCCTCCCTGTCGGGACTGTGACGGTAGGGAGAAAGCCGGGGTCAGGCGTTTTGGCCGAGCTAGGCTCTGGGCCGCAGACCCTGATTAATGGGTAGCCGGCCATAGGCTGAAGGTCAGCCTACTGGGGGGGGGGGGGGGGGGGTTGGGGAACCAAATTATTGACTAGAGGTCTCATATCCCTCCTTGTCCCACAAGTTTTATTCTGCTGCTGTGTGTGTTTTTGTGACTTTACTTTTTGCTGTGTACTTATATACTTACCTCCCTCGCTCCCTCGAGTCTGTCTGCCAGCTTCCCTCTCCCCTCCATCTTGACAGGCTCATACGCTGTGAGGGGGGGGATGCCGCTCACGCATTTTATTGGCTGACAGGCGGCGGAGGTGTGCGGGCGCGTTGTGCGTGCCGTACGATCTGTGTGTGGGAGCCCAGCCGCCGGCCCCCTGAGACTACGGCGGCCGTTGTTCCACCATTGCTCTGCTTTCTGGTGGGCGGGCGCTTGTTTTTACGCCGCCGCGGGGGGGCGCACGATGACACTTTTCGCGCGGCCCGCCTTTCGAGGGTTGCGTCGAAGCTGCTGCGTGGTGGGGTCGGTTCCTCTGCGCCATTTTGTCCTGCTGCTGCTGCCTTCCTGCCTGGGACCCCTCCGTTGCTGCTCTGCTACTGTCGGTGTCGTGAGTCCCTCTTATTATGGATTACTGTTATTTATACATGTGCTTGTGGGATACTGATGGCCCTCTTTTTTTGTCTCTGTTTAGGTGGGCCCATTGATTGAGGGTTGTGGTTCCTCTCATTCCCCCCGCCCCCCCTCTCCCTTATATTGAGAGGGATTATATAAGAGGGATCATTTAGGTTTGGGCCGTCAGTGCCTTGTAACCTGCATTGCAACATTTTTTTCTAATCACCATATTGGAGGCATCTGGGGATAGTGAGCTAGGGGCCTATCGGGTGAAGCTCTGCCCCTTGTGCAGTGCAAGCCCCCGGGCGGATTCAGCGTCTGTATCACTTGCGCCAGGAGCGTCATTTTGGACCATGACCTATCCCTTTATTGCCTGCGGCCTCTCCAGGACCCCCGCTGCTGCACTCAGCCCCCAGCGAGGGGGAAGCCAGCAGGGGGTCCCATGTTGATTTGGCATTTTTGGTGGCCAGTCTCGAGAGACAGATCTCGCGAACGGCGCCTAGGAAGGCCTCGAGTAAGAGACGGCACATCGAGCCTGTGTACTCGGATAATGATGAGGATCTTTTTGACGGTTTGGGCTCTGTGAAGGAAGGTGAGTTGCCAGAGGATTCACGGTCCACTGCAGATTATTCTGCTGGCGATGACAGTTTGTCTGGTTCCTCCTCGGATGAGGATGCGTGGCTCCCTGATGATACGGAGAAATTGCTTGCCGCAGTTTTTGAGACCTTACACATTGTCCCTCCTAGAGTGGCTAAGAGGAAGCAAGGTGATTTGTTTAGGCCTGAAAGACAGAGGTGAGTCTTTCCAGAACATGCCCATTTTTCTAATATGATTTTCAAGGAATGGGAAAGGCCTAACAAGCTACCGTCGGTGCCTAAGGGCCTGGATAGGCAGTATCCCTTCCCCGAGGAGCTGGTCCAGCTATGGTCCTGTTCTCCCGAGGTGGATTCCCCTGTGTCGGGGTTGTCCAACACTACTGTTATGCCTTCACCTGATACCGCTTCCTTACATGATCCAGCTGACAAGCGCATGGTCTGTCATGCTTTCACCTTTGCTGGTGCCTTGTTTCGTCCTGTGTGTGCTGCAGCACTTGTCTCCCTGGCTATCAGAAAGAAGGTGAGACGCATGGTGGATAGCGCTAAGACTCGCAAGCGGGCGGAGGAGTATAACGACCTCAAGGCTTGCGTGGATTTCATTGCCTTTGTTATCTCTGCCATGGACGATGGTGTCCGGCTTGGGGCCAGGATTTCGTCCCTGCTTGTTGCACTTCGCCGCTCGCTCTGGCTGCGGCAATGGTCGGCTGATGACGCAGACAAAAAGTAGTTTACTGGTATCCCCTTCATGGGGCACAGGTTGTTCGGGGAGCGTCTGGACCTCTTGGTCAAGGATGGTAGACTCCCTCAGAGACGGAAGCCTGCGCAGCCCTTTCGGAACTCATCTGCTTATCTCTCCTTTCGAGGAGGAAGAGGCTCTTCATTTTCAGGTGGCCCAGGTAGGTCCCGCGGCCGACCCAATCCCGCTTGGGGAGCCAAGTCCAAGCCCCCTGCCAAGTCCCCTCAGGCATGAGGAGGCGCCCTCACCCATCAGGGTGGGAGGACGGCTTCTGCTATTTGCTTATATTTGGAGACGGCGTATCTCTGATCGGTGGATTTAGGAGGTGATGTCCTCCGGTTACAAAATAGAGCTGGCAGTCAGGCCGCCCGCAAGATTTATTCGGTCTCGGATATCCCAAAACCCATTGAAGGCAGAGGGCCTGAGAATGGCCGTGCAACACCTCCTGTGGTAAGGTGTGATTTGTCCTGTACCTCGTCAGGAACAGGATCAAGGTTTCTACTCCAATTTGTTCACGGTTCCCAAGAAGGACGAAACGTTGAGGCCTATCCTGGACCTGAAGGGTCTCAACAGGTTTGTCAGAGTCAGACATTTCCGCATGGAAACCTTACGGTCAGCGGTGAGCTTGCTTCGGCTCGGCGACTTCATGACCACGGTGGACATCAGTGATGCTTATCTGCACATCCCGATCTTCCAGGGGCATCAGAAGTTCCTGAGGTTTGCTCTGGAGGATCAGCATTACCAGTTTGTGGCATTGCCATTCAGGATATCCTCAGCCCCTTGGGTCTTCACCAAGGTGCTGGTGGGCATCATGGCTATCCTGAGGAACCAGGGCATCTGGACGATTTACTGATTGTGGCTCAGTCTCTTCAGCAGGCTGAGAGAGATACCCAGACGGTTTTATCCACTCTCGAGGCGTTTGGCTGGGTAGTCAATTACCCAAAGTCTTCTATCACTCCCTCAACAGTGAGGTCCTTCCTGGGCATGACGATAGACACCTCTCAGGTCAAGGTCTTTCTGCCACAGCAGGTTTTGGGCCTCCAGACGCAGGTGCAGGCCTTGCTGTCTTGTCAGCGGCCATCGATCCGTCTGCGGATGAGACTGGTGGGCCTAATGGTGTCATGCTACGAGGCAGTGCCCTTCGCCCAATTTCACATGAGACCTCTTCAGTTGAACCTGTTGACCGTCTGGGACCGGATGCTGGAGTCGCTGGAACAGGAATTTTCACTGCTCCCCCTGGCCAGGCAGTCCCTCTAGTGGTGGCTGGACTCCAGGAACCTATTGGTGGGCAAGTCCTTTCTGACTCCCCGGTGGGAGATACCACGGATGCCAGTCTGACCGGCTGGGGAGGCGTTTGGCAGATGCAGAAGATCCAGGGTCAGTGGGGTCCGCAGGAGAACCGCTTACCCATAAATCTCCTGGAGCTGAGAGCGATCCGGTTGGTGCTTCTTCGTTTGACTTCCCATTTAAGGGGTCGTGCGATCCAGGTTCGCTCGGACAATCAGACGGCTGTCGCCTACATTAATCACTGGGGTGGGACTCGGAGCAAGGGAGCCCTCAAGGAGGTGACCCAGATTCTGACTTGTGCAGAGGAGAATGTTCCCTGCATCTCGGCAGTTTACATCCCCGGGGTAGAAGACCAGGAGGCAGATTTCCTGATCAGGAATGCCTCACGCCTGGGAGAATGGTCTCTCAGCAACAAGAGCTTTCACGTTCCCCGCTGGGGTCAGCAGGACGTGGACCTGTTTGCGTCCAGACACAATCGCAAGCTCCCAAGGTTCGTCTCCCTTTCAAGAGATCCTCTGGCCTTTGTCCAGGGAACTGCAAGAGCGTCTGTGGCAGAGTTCAGGCTCCTTCATTTCCACTCCTGGGCCGAGTGTTGCGCAAGATGGCCCAGGAAGGGGAACCAACCATCCTGGTGGCTCCTCGCTGGCCGAGAAGGAGTTGGTTTGCGGACATAGTTCAGATGTCAGTGGATCGCTACATCATGCCAGACGACCCAGGGCTTCTCACTCAGGGGTCGCTGCGGCACCCCAATTTACAGACACTGGCTTTGACGCCTGGCTATTGAAACCTCAATCCTGATAGAGAAGGGGCTGTCGGCCACAGTAGTGCATATCAGGTTACAGGCACGGCAGAAGTCTAATTCCATGATATACTACAGAGTTTGTCATGCCTACATTGCTTGGTGCGAGTCCAAGAGTCTCCCTTGCCGCACATTCTCTATTTCTAGGATTCTGGAGTTTTTACAACACGGCTTAGACTTGGGTCTTCAGCTGAGCACCCTCAAGGGCCAGGTCTCGGCCTTAGCCATCTTTTTACAGAGATCCATTGCCAATCATAGGTTGATCAAGACTTTTTTCCAGGGAGTCACCCATGTCCGTCCACCGCGTAAGTCAGTAATACCGGTGTGGGACTTGAATTTGGTACTTTCTGCTCTTCAGGGTCCTCCCTCCGAGCCATTGTGCAATGCTGCATTGTCTATTTTGACTCTCAAAGTGGTCTTTTTGATAGCGATCACCTCAGTGCGTCGCGTGTCAGAGCTGTCCGCGCTTTTTTATGAAGCCTCCCTATTTTGAGCGGCATAAGGATAAGGTGGTTTTTAGTTTTATACCTGATTTTTTGCCTAAGGTCGTCTCTCCCTTTCACCTTAATAAGGAAGTTGTCTAGACGCCTTCTTTGTGTCATGCACCGACTAATTCTAAGGAAAGGACCCTCCATGCCTTGGATGTGGTCAGAGCCAATAAGTATTACCTGGTTGCGACTGAATCCTTCAGGAAATCGGATTTGCTCTTTGTCCTCACAGAGGGCTCTAGGAAAGGTTTGCCACCAGCCAAGTCCACTCTCAGTAAGTGGATCAGCCAGGCGGTGGTGCAAGCATATTCTGCAAAGGGGAAGGAACCCCCTTTTCGTATTACCGCTCATTCTACTAGAGCTATTGGGTCCTCCTGGGCTTTTCAGCACCAGGCATCTGTTGAACAGGTTTGTGAGGCCGCCACTTGGTCTTCAGTTCATACCTTTACCAAGTTTTACAAGGTTGATGTTAGGGCCTCAGCTGATGCTGTCTTTGGCCGAAAGTGGTTTCAGGCGCTAGTAAAATGAACTACATGCTTTTCCGTACTGGGGATCCCGCCCTAATGAACACTGCTTTTGGATGCCCCACATGTCATCACTTTGGGACGACCTGGACTGGATATAGGGAAAAATACAATTCTGTGAAACTCACCTGTAGAATTGTTATTCTAAGTATACAGTACGTCCTGCTCCAGATATAATACTTACAATTGGGTAATCCTCCGCCAGAGGACGCTGTGCACTGCAGACACGCAAAAAACAGGCTCCTCCCGGCCCTTCATATACCAGGGACCTCCCACAAATCCCCAGATTTCTCTGCAGTGCTGACTGCGAAGACATGAAGTATCACTCTCTCGCAGGTGAGCGGGGCTATTACAGCCTGCGGCCCTGTGGGACTATTACCACCCATCCTCCTTGATCATGTGCCTCCCAGCCTGGGCTGCGCTGGTCGGGTGAAGGTAGGCAGCACCATGCGTGCTTAACTGAGCCATGCTCCACCGCAGTCCCCCACCATAGGGTAGGCGGTTTAGGCTGATGGTGAGCCTTATAGTGGATGTCCCTCCCGCATTCTTCTCCCATGCCCCGTGTAGCGGTGGACCCTGTGTACAGGGTCGCCATCCTCCCTCGTTTCCCCCCGTACTTCGGGGGAAAAGAAAGGGGGGGTGTGTGTGTGTAGTCCGTTTGCGGACTCAGTGTACAGTATTGTCACGCTTATGACCGTGCCCTTGCCCCTGATCTACAACTGGGTGTCAGTTGAGTACTCCTTTTGTACTCCTTTTTGCTCTTTATGATGAAGGTCGGCTATTCTCTGGCTCCTCGGACGAGGGGCTGAGGAATCATGATGACCCGGGCCCCGGTTCTTGGGGCCTGTGTGACACCGACGAATTACTGATAAAGATCTTCGAGGTCTTGTCTATTTCTATCCCTGGTGAGGCCTCCAGGCCTAGCAGGGAGAGTTTCCATACAGCGCCGCCGCGTTTGGAATTTCTGGAGCAGGATCACTTCCAAGCTCTTGTACTCAAAGAATGGCAATGCCCTAGCAAACTTCCTGGGGTTCCAGGGGACTGGGATTGGAAATACCCTTTTCCCCCTGAGGTGGTTAACTGCTGGTCATCACCTCCAGTGGTGGATGCACCGATCATTGGGGTTCTTAACCCCCCTTTCATTGCGGCTCCTAGTTATCGTACCCTTTGGGATGCTGAGGACCGGCGCATTGATAGACTGGCTTCCCACGCCTTGTCTTGTGCAGGGTCGACTCTGCGCCCGGTCTGTGCCGCGGCCATTGTTGCGGTGGCCACTAGGACCCTCATCAGAAAGCTGATTGATCATCAACCGGAGGATCTCCCCTGGGAGGTGTTTAATGCACTCTCCAGTTGTGATGTATTTGTAAGATTTATCCTTTTGGCGCTGAATGACACCATCCGCATGTGCGCTAGAACTTCTGCCCTTGCCGTGGCTATACGCTGACTGGTCTGGCTGCGGCAGTGGGGTGTTGATGATGCTACTAAAAAGATTCTTACTGGGCTTCCCTTTAGAGGTCGTCGCCTATTTGGGGCCCGTCTGGATCTGTTTGGAAAAAAGGGCAAAACTCCCCTTTACAGAAGGCGGCCCCGGCATTCTCGAGGCAGGGGCACCCCTCCACCCCCCTATGTTAGCGTCAAAACAGAACCTGCGGTGTCCTTCCAGCTTTTTGGTATAGATCCCTGTCCCAGGAGCGGCAGACAATGCCCTGGTCCCTCTGGCAGCACTAAGTCCAAGCCTGTTACAAAAACCCCCCAAGCATGATGGGGATGGCCGCAGCACCTGACCCCTATCAGGAGGCTGCATGCCTCGTTCAGATGGAGTCAGGAGGAAGTTTCCTGTGGATGCAGGATTCTGTCTGCTGGGCGGCCCCTTCCCGAGCTATTCAGGATGCTTCTGGTCCCTGCCTCTCTTCTTGTGTTGGAGCAGGTCACGCGCGATCTGCGAGGTCTGGGGTCACCCGCTGGTTGCCCTTAACAGACAGAGGCAGGGGCCTCTACACTAACCTTTCCACATTCCTCCAAACGGAGGAGACACTCTATTATGGCCTTCCATAGGTGAGGCAACTTACATTCACAGGCGGGTTACTGCATGGTCCCTCTGCGTTGGGCCACCAGTGCCCTGTGTCCAGGGACCTCTTGCCGTCGGTAGGGACCTAAATCGCTTATCTCCTGGCCATTGTGCCTTCCGGGCTTCAAGGTCTTTACAGGTTAGTTGTTGGCGCCCCAGCACTGCTGCGGCGACCTTATTGTCTGGCCTTGGTTCCGCTCCCGGAGTGATCGCCTAGGCGATGACGGGGGGTGATATCTCTACTGAGAACTAGGGGGCGTCCGCGCGAGGAACTGCCGGGCCGTCCCTCTTTGCTCCCCAATTTCTGCATCAGACTGAGCCGTTACTCGGTTGGGGTGTCCTTTGGGAGTCTTTGGATGGGTGCTCATTCACCTCAATTCCTCCTTTTCCCTAGGGGTATCTCTGTTCCTAGGGTTGGACTTGGATTTGGTTCAGACAGGAGCCTGCCTCCTTGCCTATGCTTGGACAACCTGGTTCCGTGGGCTTGGTCCCTCTTGCTGTTTCCGTCTATTCACCAGCCTGGATTGTAGCTGGTGGGCCCGTTGGTGGCTGTTCTAAGGTTGTCCCTATTGATCAGAGCCCTTGGGCTCTTCTGCTACTCTTATTGTAAATGCTGGACTGAGTTCCAGCTTCTCTGGAGATGGGTCTGTGTACCCTTCCACCTTGGCACGGTGGTTTTCCCATGAGACTGTTGTACTAGGGGTACCAGTCTGGGGGTTCCCCCCTTCCATTGCTTCTTCCTGCATTTGAATACCAAATCTATCAGGTCGAAGGAAAGGGGAAATTTTTTTTCTTCTAAATCCCCCTGTGGTTGAGGGGGAGGTGGGACCTTTAGGGTCTCACCCACCTGTCTATTTTGAAGCAGCAGGCCTTCAGATTGGCTCTATATTGCTGGACTCCTCCCTTTCGGGATCAGGCTATTTGGGGCCCCTTGGTCTGCCTGACGACAGTGGCCTGTATTACTTATCCGTGTGGGATAGGAAGCAGGATGATCCCCCTGGAGGGTATCTGATCCTGATCCGGTGTAGGACAGCGTTCCCTGCATATCTAAGATATTCACTCCTTGGAGGTCCTTCTGCGATAGGATGTGCTTGTTTTTAGGTTCTCCATGTGATCCGTCTAGTGTGGATCTTTTTCTGGGCCCGTCCCTATTTTGGGTCCTAGGCCCTTGTTCCCTGTCTCAGATTGTTCTGACCTTGGTCTCGAGGCTTCATAACTTCATACTGAACATCCTGTTCCATATGTCTTACCTTCCTTCACCCTGCTTGACAGGTCTCTGTGCAGGTGGCTCTGGAAGGGGGAACCTGTGATGCTGACGGCCCTTGGGTGGCCTAGTGTAGTGTGGTTGCAGATGTGGTTCTGTGGACCTGGGCCTGTACGTCCTGTCAGGAGTGTTGGCCTGTTTACTCGGGCCCCCCGTCTCTATTTCAGACGGTTGGTGCATTCACCTTGATGGAAGTGGGTGTACCTTTTTAAGTGTAGGTGACTTTTGGAAGATGGGCTTCTTTTGCCTCTTCTTCCGTCTATTGTGGTTTGCCTGTTATAGTGATTACCATTTTTATCTTGAACTGTTGTCCTTAAGGTTTTTGTTGGAGAGAGTACAAGCTGAAGCTATATGAACTAACATGGTTTCTTGGCCTCCCGGCCAGTCTCCTCTTTACTGCTTTTTAACCACTGGGAAATGATAGAGAGACACCTGCTTTTATAGAGGGCCGGGAGGAGTGACAGCTATTGATCTTGCAGTTGAGCGCCCCCTGGGGGATGAATACCCACATGTCATCACTTTGGGACGACCTGGACTGGATATACTCAAAAACAATTCTACAGGTGAGTTTCACAGAATTACCAGCCCATGGCCAGCTATGTGGGCTTGTAGATCAGGGCACAGGGGCCAGCTTTGGTGGCCCCCAGCCCTGCAGGCTACAAGCCGGCATAGGCTATGGCTATGGCCATGGGCTCCTGCCCCCCCCGGGCTTTGGGGAGGCAAGTAATTGGGGTGCCGGGGGTTAATGTCAAGTCACCCGCTAGCCGCAGGTAACTTGCCAGACCCAGAGCTTTGTGAACTGGTATAGGGGTCTCATAGATCCCTTACTAGTTCACAAAGGGTTAAATGTAAAAAAAAACACACAGACATAGAGAAAAATATTTTATTATCCTTACCTCCCATCCATCCCGGAGCACTGTGTCCCACACTGATCAATTTGGCTTCTGCTCTCCTGCTGATGCTGGAAGCTTTTTATACCTGCTGGGTGACAGGTAACATGGGGTTAATTTAAAAGAAAATGGCATAGGGTTCCCCTCTCCCGGGGAGGGGGACCCCATTTTTTTGGAATTTTAAGGGTTAAATCCCCCCCCCCTTACCGGGCATAACCAGCCTGGGGGCTTGTAGAACAGGGTGCAAGGGCCAGCTTTGGTGGCCCCTGGCCCTGCAGGCTACAAGCTGGCAATAGCCTATGGCCATGGGCTCTTCTGTTCCCCCCCGGGCTTTGGGGTGGCAGGTAATGAGAAGGCTTGGGGTTAATGGCAAGTCACCCGCTAGCTGCAGGTGACTTGCCAGACCCAGAGATTTGTGAACTGGTATAGAGGTCTCATGGACCCCTTACCAGTTCACAAAGGGTTAACAGTAAAAAAAAAACACACACAATACAGTAAAAACGTATTTATTAAAAAAACAAAACATTTTTTTTTTACTTTACTCACCTCGGATTGTCAGCCCCTGATTCCCTCACAGAGATGACAGATGCCAGTGATCGGCAACCAGAGGAGGGGATAGGATCTCCTGCCCCTCTCCTATGCCCACCGTTCTCCAGGTATCTGACAGCTGAGCCACCGAGAGCCGGGATGACACCCGCATAGTGACGTCATAAGCCCCGCCCAAAAGGGGTGGGGCTACTCGGCAAGATGGCCTGTTGGCCGCCCTCCTCAAGACTGAAGGACCGGGGGGTGATCGGAGGCCACCCTGAAGAAAAGAAGAGCGATCTGACACCGAGGTGAGTGAATGCCATTTTTCTGTTTTTTTTTTACATATAATACTGGCATCTGCGGAAGCAGGGGGGCACCTATTCCGGGCACTCCCCTGCAGCCGTGGGGGCCTGGGTGGGGGATCGAAGCTCCCCCCGTGTTGAAGAGTAGACCTGACCGGTTCGATAGAAGGGTCAGGTGAGTGGCTTTTTTTTTTTGCCCGCTAGCAGGGGGGGGGAGCTAGGTACGTAAAATTTACATAGCTGGCGTTTAACGGCAGGAGAGGCAGCTACGTAAATTTTACTTAGCTGGCGCTAGAAGGGTTAAATTGCTGTTCACTTTCTGCTAACACCTGTGATTCCTTTATTAAAGTGGACCTGATTGATTGATTTTTGCCTTCCTTTATTAAAACCTTCTAAGGATCTGAAATACGTTTTAACGGCAGGTCTTTGGGGATGAGGCTGACTAGTGCTATCCCTGTGGTTCTAACCATTCCTATTTATTATAGGTGTAAGGTATATGGCTGCTATGTAATTCTCATTGCTCTGTCATATATATAAATTATTTATAATCCTTGTTGTTGCACTTCTGGCTTGTAATACATGGAAACATGTATTACTTGTCGTAAACAAAGGTAACCTATATTTATATAGTTTAGATCTGGTTTTACATTGGGCTGTTCTGATTGAACCACTTAAACGGAACAAAAGCCTGCCACAGTAGGGAACGAAAAACTCCCCAAAATTCACTTGCCCCATCTGCATGCATGATATTGAAGCAGCGTCAGCACTTACATTGCTCTGTTTTGTTTTTAAAATTTACCACAACAGGAATTAGAAAAAAAAGATAGAATGATTTTTATGTGCAGCAATCTAAATTGCACTGGGAAGCTCTACTAAGGACCTTGGGCTGGGTTGTCAATTTAGAAAGAATTAGTATTATATCCAGTCATCCTACAGATTCCTTGGGTATGATATAGACATCATTCAAAGGAGTCTGCTTCCGGAGGAAAGAATACGGAGGATTGTGATGATGATCCAAAGATTCATCAATTCTCCTCAGTATTCTGTACGAGAAATCAGGAACCTGCTTGGTCTCAGAACGGCAGCATTCCCGGCAGTCCCATGGGCTCAGCTCCATGTGAGAACCTGGCAAAGATTCTTACTGTCTCATGGAACAGGTGCCCAAACTCACTGGATCACAAGATCAAGATAGAGACGTGTATTCTAGAGGGTCTCCCCTGGTGGAGATCCTCTGTCTTCAGGGAACTTTTGGTGTTCAGGGTAGCACTGAATCATTTTCTACCACATATCTCAGGCTGAGTAGACCAGATATGGTCCTACAATGCTTCCACAGCAGCATTCCTAAATCATCGGGATGGTAATAGTTTTTTTTTAACACTAATACATTTATCTGACTCTACTCTGTCCCCTTACAGCACCAGTGTCAATAGTTGCAGTTCTTTTAAAGAGTACCAACCTCTCTAACCCGGGTCAGGGTTCAACATACGAGTGATGTTTAAGCTAGGAGTTTTTCCTTCAGAGAGTAACTCAAGGGGTCTTCTACATATAAAGATCCTTGCCATTACAAACAACTCAAAATGCAAGAAGTCTTACTCACTGACAAGGGGGAGCCATTAGCAGTGGATGCCCTGGCTCATCCCTGGAATTTTCAGGAGCTTATGCCTTCCCTCCTTTCAGAATACTGCCACAAGTGAACTGGGAGCTAGCGCGAGAAGAAATCGATGTTTTCCCCATAGCACCATTTTTGGCCGAGAAGATCTTGGTTCTCCAAGCTGAAAAGGATGGTGAAGAAGGGACCGTACCTTCTACCAAGCATTCTGAACTTAATTCATCAGGGGCCTATTCTGTTTTCAGAACCAGAAAGACTTTGACAGCATGGATCTTGAGGGGAACATCTTAGAGAGAAAGGGCTGTTCGGCCAGAGTGATTGAAACTGTATTGAACAGTCAAACATTTACCACAAAATGCATTTAAGTAAACGTTTGGAAATGTTTTTTCCTCATTTTGTGAAGCTAACAAACTGAAGAAAGGAGAGATATCGGCAGTCCTTGAAATCCTGCAGAAAATGTTTGGGAAGGGACTGGCAGTAACTACACTAAAAGCACAGGCAGGCTCAACTAGTCAATCGATTTTTTAAGGCAATTATCCGTTCGAGGCCACCCACCTTTATTGGATTTCCAACGTGGCACCTATCAATAGTGTTGAAAGAACAACTAGAACCTACGTTTGAGCCTTTGGAGGAAGTGCTAGATAAATGGTTGTGTTTAAAGTTTTGCTTCCTATTGGCAATTACTTCATCCAGAGAGTGGCAAGCTCTATCAATGAAAGAACCTTACTACACGATTCTTCCAGATAAGGCCATTCTGAGACCTAAGCGTTTATTTTGCCATAAATTGCTACATCAGTAAACAGGTCGCAAGACATAGTGCTCCCGACATTGCCAGCAACAGCGGGAACAGGAGAAGATCTCTCACTTTTGGATGTGAGGAGAACATTATTTATTTATTTATTTATTTAGAAAGATCCAGGGAATGGCAAATAGAGAAACAGCTCTTGATAATTTTCAGCGGCAAGAGAAGAGGCCTAGCTGCCTCAAAATTGACTGTTGCCAGATGGATAAAACTGATTATTGTGCAGGCTTATATTTCTCAAGGAGAATCTCTTCCACAGGTGTCTGCACATTCAATTAGAGCCATATCTGCTTCCTGGATGGAAGAGATCTGTAAAACAGCAATGTGGTCTTCTCCCCACACCTATCTCAAGCACTATAGACTAGATCTCCATCAGGCCTTTAGTAGAAGGGTCTTACTTGCAGCTTCCCACCCCTAAGGTACAATTACTTACCTAATACTCTCTGTGGGTCGTGCTGAAGGATGATGGCAGAAAATCCCAGTTAGACTTACCAATAATGGCTTTTCTATGAATCCTGCAGCACAACCCCTTAATTCCCTCCCTTGTCCTATGGTTTGCCTAATTTAACTTGCTTAAGACTGAGGAAGGAAGGGGTGGGGCATTTAACCTCTGTTCAGTTTTGTGTTTCCTCCCAGGGGGTGGAACCTCTTTCTCTCACTGGACATCCTACAACTCCTGGTACTTACTACTTATACTCAACCTTCAATAAATCTATTGCTCATCACAATTACTGATCCAAATGTGTTTACTTTAAACCTGTAGTCCCTGTCCTGAAGACTGGTAGAAGACTCCAAGTGCTGGTCAGCATATTTGTAGGCCACATCATCATCCCCCACTAATGAAATGTGTTTTTCGGATAGACACCAATACCATTACTACTGGGACTAGAAAAATGGGCACAACCCCAAAATATTATTCAAAAGAATCAAGTCAATTTATTAAAGCCACCAATAAAAAACAAATGAGACATAAGATTAAACAGTTTAAAAATACTGCCTTCCCTGGACCCAGATAATACAAGCAATCACATCAATAATCAATGAATAATAAATGAGGTGGTAGATATGCATGCATAAAAGCAGCCTGAGTTAATTAATCCTCCTTAATAAGACGTAATCAAATATTGCCATTTTGCCCAATTAATGCATAATCCCAAAAACTTATATCATTGATGTAATAAAATGCAATCAGTGCTAAAAAAAAAGTTCAGATGCTATATCCACAAGGAAAAGATTAGTATAAAAATTTACTAGAATACAATAGAAACTATCCCAAAAATAACCCTGATTATATAATAATTGATGTGAACAATCCCCAAAGTATCAGTAAATCTAACGAAATAAAGTGCCAAGTGTGAATAAATAGAGTAAAACAGGCAGTCTGAATTAATAACCAATAGGAATAATAGCTACCGCCCATCACAATATAAAGTACGGTCCAGGGGGCACACTTTACCTTTGGCTGCTTTTTCTGATAGACAGATAGAATCCGCCGGCCCCTGAGCAGAGGCATCTCTGTCTATCAGAAAGATTGCAACTTGCAGTAGAAGCAAGCTGTAATTAGCATACTTTGCTCATGTGCATTTTCACACAACCTGTTGCCAGGGCTTCGGAGGCAGAACGAATATGTATATAAAAAAGGCATAAAAAAATAAACTAACATTATTAATGAATGTAACTTTCATAGGAATTTTAGAAACAATAGAACTATTAAATAATACAATTCTGTGAAATACTCACCTGTAGAATTGGTATTATAAGTATACAGTACGTCCTGCTCCAGATAGATTACTTACACTTGGGTTATCCTCCGCCAGATGGCGCTGCACTGCAGAGACATGTAAAACAGGCTCCTCCCGGCCCCTCAAATACCCGGGGACCTCCCACAAATCCCCAGCATTGAAAAGCAGTGAACGAGAAGCCGGGAGAATTTAACCACCCAAACTGGTAACTATAACAATGATAACAATCACCATACAGGGGATCCAGAATAATGCAAAACCAAGGGTGGGGTGGAGCAGGACGTACTGTATACTTATAATACCAATTCTACAGGTGAGTATTTCACAGAATTGTATTATTCTTAGTATTATTCTTAGTATACAGTACGTCCTGCTCCAGATAGATTACTTACACTTGAGACATCCAATAGCAGACAGTTTAACCCTTTAAGTGCCAAGCACGTAACACCTACGTGCTGGCTTGGCTGGGCCTTA
The DNA here is from genome assembly GCA_027917425.1 of Gastrophryne carolinensis. NCBI lineage: Eukaryota > Metazoa > Chordata > Amphibia > Anura > Microhylidae > Gastrophryne > Gastrophryne carolinensis. The sequence goes on from CM051238.1 coordinate 120,105,738, forward strand.
AGTGCCAAGCCCGTAGGTGCTACGTGCTCGACTTTCCCCGCTGCTAGTATAAAAACTAAAAATGAAAAATACTCACCTGACCCCTCGTTGGATCCGGCCGGGTCTCCTCTTTAATTTGGTGTCATCCGATCCCCCGTGGGGGGTCGGATGGCTCCAGGAGAGCTCCCGGAATAGCCCCCCCCCGCTTCACAAGTTCACAAGGCTGGGGGAGGTGGCAAGTCACCTGTGACTAGCGGGTGACTTGCCATTAACCCCTGACACCCCCATTACCTGCCTCCCCAAAGCCCAGGGGGGGGGCAGAAGAGCCCGAGCCCCCGGGCTATGCGGGCTTGTAGCCTGCAGGGCCAGGGGCCACAAAAGCTGGCCCCTGTGCCCTGTTTCTACAAGCCCTGCATAGCTGGTCCTGGGCTGGTTACTTTGGGTAAGGGGGCCATGTCCCCCGCCATTGACCCCATGTAAATTTTTTATTTGATTTTTAAAGGTTTTTAACCCTATGTCATTAAGGGGGACCCTATGTCATTTTTCTTTCTCGATTTAACCCTTTGTAGTGTGGATGGTAGTTGTATTTTATTTGTAAATGTTATAGATTACTTGTTTCAGTTAGGGGGGTCTCCTGGGCAGGAACGGGGGGCTACCGATAAATATGTGGTACCGTTCTAATCGGTAGAAATGGGGCTTTCACATGCAATATGCTTTTCCTTAATAAAATACATTTTTTATTTAAAATAAAGGAGTCAATTTTCTAAAAATGTTTTTATTTATTTATTTTTTTACTTAATAATATTGTAAAAAACTAAATAAAATTTACAAACAAGACATTTCATGTTAAAGCCTAAACTCTGCTGCAAAAAAATATAAATATAATTTTCCTGAAAATTACAGCAAAAATGGTGCAAAAATGGCGCAAAATGGGGAAAAATGACCTGTCAACAGAGGGTTGAAAATCTCAAGTAGGCTGGAAATTAAAAGGGTTAATAGTACCTCTGCATGTTGGGTATTGTTCTGTTCGGGAGACCTTGCGCTTTCAGACTTAGCTTGTTTTTTCTGGTTTGCATATTTATATTTTAGGAAAAGGTGTTTTTTATTCAGCTTTTTTATACATTTTTTAGGGAAACCCTGCGCAACCAAATAATTCTTTGAGGAATTAATTCCAGAAAGATGAGCCCACTACAACAAGCTGGGTACGCTTAATAAGCTTAACATGTGTACTTTCAGGGAATATATGGTTTATGGGGAATATTCCAAATGTAAAGGGTTGTTTTGGTTGAAAAATCGCAAGGTGCGCACTTTGTCTGCAGAACTGAAATTTTCAAGTAAAATTACCGTTATGCTCATACTTTACTTTGGGGTGTTTGGCAACTCTTCCCTTGACAGAACCTATGCATGTTGGGTGTTGTTCGGTTCGGGGAATGTTGCTTTTTCAGATTAAACTTGTTTTTTCTTGTTTGTATATAGTTTTTTTAGGAAAATGTGGCTTTGATTCTGCTTTTTTATCCTTTTTTTTGGGAAACTCTTTGCAACCAAAGAATACATTGAGAAATTACTTCCAGAAAACTATGGGTACACCTAGAAAGCTTGAGGTGTGTACTTCCAGAGAATATATAGTTGGTTGGGGGTATTTCAAATGTAAAGGGTTGTTTTTCTGGTAAAACTGCAAGGTGCGCATAGCGCATATCACATATCACAGTTGTATTTTTTCTGAAAATCCCCTAAAGCGCTATTTCAGTTTGGGGGAGTCTCCTGGGCAGGAAAGGGTGTCTACCTATACATATGTGGTATCGCTGTAACCGGGAGAAATTGGGATTTCACACGCAATAAGATTTTATTGACAAACTTACATTTTTTATTACAAAGAAACACTACAAATTGTAAAAAAAATATTTTTTTTACATTTTTTTTCACATATTTCACCCAAAAATATTGAGAATACACCTAAAAATTACAAACAAGACATTTCATGTTAAAGCCCAGACTGAAAAAAACAATATATCATTTTCCTGGGAAATCCCTGGAAATCCTTTCAAAAATGACAGTTGAACATGTGTAGCGCAAAATAGTGAAACATGGTCTGGCAACAGGTAGTGGCAAATGCTGCAGGTAGGCTGGCACTGAAAGGGTTAAACCACTGCTGCCTGCAAAACCTTGCGGCCAAAAACAGCATCAGCTGAGGCCCTAACATCAACCTTGTAAAACTTTGAAAAGGTATGAACAGAAGACCAAGTAGCGGCCTTGCAAACTTGTTCAACAGAAGCCTGGTGCTGGAAGGCCCAAGAGGCACCAATAGCACGAGTAGAATGAGCAGTAAGGTGGAAGGGAGGATTCTTCCCCTTAGCAGAATAGGCCTGAATCACAGCCTGGCGAATCCATTTGCTAATAGTAGACTTGGCAGGAGCCAAACCCTTCCTGGGCCCAGAATGGACCACAAAAAGAGCATCAGTTTTCCTGAAAGACGCAGTGACTATCAGGTAATACTTCAGACACCTGACCACATCCAAGGAATGCAGAACCCTTTCCTTAGCGTTGCTAGGATTAGGGCACAATGAAGGATCAATATCTTGATTTAAATGAAAAACAGACACCACCTTAGGCAGAAAGTCTGGCTTAAAGCGGAACACCACCTTGTCCTGGTGTCTCTCATAGTATGGGGGCTGAATAAACAGAGCCGCCAACTCAGACACACGCCTGACCAAAGTAATGGCCACCAGAAAGACAACCTTGAGGGTAAGCACAGCCAGAGCAGCATCCTGTATAGGTTTAAAGGGAGCACCCTGCAAGGCAGACAAAACCAAGTTCAAATCCCAAACAGGGACCATAGGTTTACGTGGGGGACGCACATGAGTATCCCCTGAAAGAAGGTCTTAACCAAAGAATGCTGAGCAAAAGACTTCTGAAAGAAAACAGACAGGGCAGAAACCTGATCCTTCAGAGTACTGAGTTGGAGTCCCAACTCCAACCCATGCTGTGAGAACTCCAGAACCCTGGGAACTGAAAACACCCGACAGGGAAGAGACCTAGACTCACACCAGTCAATGTAGGTACGCCATACCCTGTAATAGATGGAAGAAGAAGTTTTCTTCCTAGCCTTCACCATAGTATCAACCACAACCACCGAGGCGGACAAGCCTTTCTCCATCAAGATGGAGGTTTCAGCAGCCAGGCCTTCAAAGCCAGAGTTTGTAAATTGGGATGGCGTAAGGGGCCCTGAGTGAGCAGATCTGGCACCCCTGGCAGAACGTACTGGTCTACTGCCATCTGCACCACATCTGCGAACCACACTCTTCTTGGCCACCTGGGGGCCACCAGAATCGCTGGCACCCCTTCCAGAGCAATCTTGCGCAGAACCCTGCCCAGTAGGGGGAATGGAGGAAGGACATACAGGAGCCGAAATTCCTGCCATGACATGGACAGAGCATCCGTGGTCAAGGCCAGAGGATCCAGAGACAGGGAGACAAAGGCAGGGAGCTTGTGATTGTGACGGGACGCAAACAGATCCACATCTGGTAGACCCCAACAGTGACACAGGGACTGGAATACCCTGTTGCAGAGGGACCACTTTCCCTGACGAGAGGTCCCCCTGCTCAGAGAGTCTGCCAGTAGATTCTCTGTCCCCGGGATGTACACAGCCGAAATGCATTGAACATTGGCCTCCGCCCATGTCAGAATCCGCAACACCTCCTGGAGGGCCCCCCTGCTCCGGGTCCATCCCTGATGGTTGATGTATGCAACCGCCGTCCTGTTGTCTGAGCGCACCTGCGCAGACAGACCCCGCAGGTGGTCAGTCAACTGATCCAACTGATCGCCCGTAGTTCCAGAATGTTGATAGGTAAGTGGGCCTCCTGATCCCCCCACCTCCCCTGGAACCACAGGGACTTCCAGAATCCCCCCCATCCTGACAGACTGGCATTCGTGGTGACCGTCTCCCAGGAGGGGGCCAGAAAGGACCTGCCCCCCAGCAAGTTCCTGGGACCAAGGGGGGGAGCACACAGACCCCATCCAAGGATGTTGGGCCCTTGTCCCAAACTGACAGAAGGTGAAGTTGTAGAGGCCTCAAATGGAACTGAGCAAATGGCACCGCCTTGAAGCACGCCACCATCAGGCCCACTAACTGCATTCCCTGCCTGAGGGAGGGATGGAGACACGACAGCAGGAACCTCACCTGCGCAGTTAGAGCTTCCACCTTCTGTTGAGGAAGGAATATCCTTGACTGAACCGTATTCAGAATCATTCCCAGGAACGGGATCACCAAGGAAAGGGACAGAGAAGACTTGGAGTGATTGATCACCCTGCCGAAGGACTTCAGGGTGGACACTACCAGCTGAGTGTCCAACTCTGCCTGCTGTAGAGACCGAGAGGTGATGAGTATGTCGTCCAGGTAGGGCAGCACGCGGATGCCCCTTGACCTCATCAGAGACATCACCCCCTCCAGCACCTTGGTGAACACTCTGGGAGCTGAAGTGAGGCCAAATGGCAAGGCCTGGTAATGTTGCTCTTCCAACGCGAATCTGAGGAACCTTTGGTGTCCTGAAAACACAGGAACAAACACAACATGTGAAGGTAAGCGTCTTTGATGTCAACAGACGTCATGAAATCCCCTGGGTGCAGGGAGCTGATGGCCGAGCGCAGAGTTTCCATGCGAAAACGCCTGTTCTTGACAAATTTGTTGAGGATCTTTAAATCCAGAATAGGCCAGACTGACCCATCTTTTGGGAACTGTGAAGAGGCTGGAGTAGAACCCCTTGCCTCTTTCTCTTAAGGGAACCCTGCAAATGACCCCCAGACTTAGAAGGCCTTGCACGGCCTGCGCCAACACCTGAGCTGAGACAGGGTCCTGGGGGATCCGGGACCTGATGAATCTTGGGGGAGGCCGCACAGCAAACTCTATCTTGTAACTGGAGGACACTACCTCCTGAATCCACCAGTCTGAGACGTGATGCCTCCAGATGTGAGCAAGGTCTTAAATGGAAACCAAGTGAGGGCCTTTTTTGCAGCCTTGTCAGCAGCCCACTGGCGCAGCCAAACCGCGCGGCGTATAGCTACCACCAATGCAGAAGTTCTCGCACACATCCTAATGGCATCATCCAAGGCAGATAGGATAAAGTTTACAAACACATCACAGTTAGACAGTGCATTAAACACATCAGGTAGCAATCATCAGGAGCACCGTCAAGTACACTTCTGATCAGGGACCTGAGCGCCACAGATGTAATGGCTGAGGCGCAAACCGGGCGAAGCGCCATCCCCACAAATGCAAAGGCATGGCACGCCAATTGGTCAATGCGCCGGTCCTCGGCATCCCGCAGAGTAGTAGAGTCAGGGGAGTGCATAACAGAGGTGTTAGACAGCCCTAGAATAGGAGCATCCACCTCGGGAGGGGATGACCAGCACTTGACCATATCAGCAGGAAAGGGGTACTTTCTGTCCCCACTCTTAGGTATACCGGGAAGTCTACTGGGACGTTCCCACTCCTTAAGCACGAGATTATTGAAATGGGTTTGCTCAGGAAATTCCAAATGAGCCTTAGCAGTGTGAAAAAGCTCACCCCTTTGCCTCGGAGCCGCAACAGGGGGAGAGATGGACAGAACCTCAAAATCTGAACCAGCAGTCTGTGAGTATCATCCGGGGCCCAGGAGTCAGAGCCAGAATCGTCATGACCCCTGGGTCTCTCAACAGATGATCCTGAATCAGAAAACAGCTCACCTTCGTCCGAGGGGGTATAGCCACATAGATGCAACAACTCATCAGACTCCATAGGGAAAAGAGTGGCATCAGGGGTTAAGTGACGCTTTTTAGCAGTGGCCTTACTCGCTAAAGTATTAGCAATCAATATTCTTAGTATACAGTACGTCCTGCTCCAGATAGATTACTTACACTTGGGTTATCCTCCACCAGATGGCGCTGCACTGCGAGACATGTAAAACAGGCTGCTCCCGGCCCCTCAAATACCCGGGGACCTCTCACAAATCCCCAGATTTCTTTGCAGTGCTAAGACATGAAATTATCACTCTCTTGCAGGTGAGCGGGGCTATTAGCCTGCAGCCCTGTTGGACTATTCCCACCCATCCTTCGTGTGATGTGCCTCCCAGCCTGGGCTGCGCGGGTCGGGTGAAGGTAGGCGGCACCATGCGTGCTTATGGAGCGCTGCTCCACCGCAGTCCCCCACCAAAGGGTAGGCGGTATAGGCTGATGGTGAGCCTTTATGGGATGCCCCTCCCGCATTATTGTCCCATGCCCCGGTAGCGGTGGGCCCTGTACAAAGGGCCGCCATCCTCCCTCATTCTCCCTGTAGCCTTCAGGGGGAAAGAAAGGGGGGGTGTGTGGGTGTCAGTGTATCGTGATTACGTGCATATGGCCTTTTGTAATGTCTTTTTTGGACTAGTATATGTGGTGTCAGCCGCGCTGACTTGTCTTTTTACTCTGGTAAACGCCGCCGCCGCGCGCACCTTTTCCTTCATTTGGATGTTCCGCGCCGGGCGGCGGCGTTACCTCAGGCGCTTCTGCATTCTCATTGGCTGCTTGTCGGTTGGACTTCGCGCTCTTCAGGGGGGCGGGGCCTGGCCCGCCCTTCGAGGTACTCGGCTCCATGTTGTCAGGTCGCGCGCGTGTGACGTTCCTGCTTACCGTGGTCCGTAAGTGCCCTCGCGGGCGGCTTTATACTCATTGTAGTGTGTTCGGTTCTGACACCCTTTCTTCTCATTGTGTCTTTCAGACGGGTGAATCCATGGGCTTCTCCCGGCCCGGTGTAATTGATAGTCGGGCCTTGTAAAATTACTCTCACTTCCCTAGCGGGTCATTGGGGCATCCAGGGTTGCTTTATAGCGTCAATCCCTACTGGCATATTGTGCCTAATAATCACCATATGGAGGCATCTCAGGATAATGTGACCGGGGTCCCTTTGGGACAAGACCGGCTGTGTATGGCGTGTGGACAACCTCATGCTGACGCTGACAAGGCATGGGTCTGTGTACCCTGTGCTGAGCAAGCGCTGGCTTTGCAATCTGGCCTGCCAGTTGCTGCACCTCGTTTCGTTACTCCCCCCAGCTTAAATCTCTCTCCTGTTGAGTTGCATACTTGTGGGGATTCTCAGCCTGATGTGTCTTCTAGACTGCCTACTAACAGATTATTGCGAGGTCTTTAGCGCGTAAGGGCCCTGGTAAGAAACGGCACTTGACGCCTTATGTTACTGTTTTCCCTATGGGATCTCAGGAGTTTATGAATCTGTGTGGCTATACCCCTTCTGATGAAGGAGAACTCTTTTCTGACTCAGGCTCATCTGATGAGAGACCAAGGGGTCACGACGATTCGGCATCACCATATGGAGGCATCTCAGGATAATGTAACCGGGGTCCCTTTGGGACAAGACCGGCTGTGTATTGCGTGTGGACAACCTCATGCTGACGCTGACAAGGCATGGGTCTGTGTACCTGTGCTGAGCATGCGCTGGCTTTGCAATCTGGCCTGCCAGTGGCTGCACCTTGTTTCGTTACTCCCCCCAGCTTAAATCTCTCTCCTGTTGAGTTGCATACTTGTGGGGATTCTCAGCCTGATGTGGGGCATCCAGGGTTGCTTTATAGCGTCAATCCCTACTGGCATATTGTGCCTAATAATCACCATATGGAGGCATCTCAGGATAATGTGACCGGGGTCCCTTTGGGACAAGACCGGCTGTGTATGGCGTGTGGACAACCTCATGCTGACGCTGACAAGGCATGGGTCTGTGTACCCTGTGCTGAGCAAGTGCTAGCTTTGCAATCTGGCCTGCCAGTGGCTGCACCTCGTTTCGTTACTCCCCCCAGCTTAAATCTCTCTCCTGTTGAGTTGCATACTTGTGGGGATTCTCAGCCTGATGTGTCTTCTAGACTGCCTACTAACAGATTATTGCAAGGTCTTTAGCGCGTAAGGGCCCTGGTAAGAAGCGGCACTTGACGCCTTATGTTACTTTTTTCCCTATGGGATCTCAGGAGTTTATGAATCTGTGTGGCTATACCCCTTCTGATGAAGGAGAGCTCTTTTCTGACTCAGGCTCATCTGATGAGAGACCAAGGGGTCACGACGATTCTGGCTCTGACCCCTGGGCCCTGGATGACACTGAGAGATTATTGACCCAGATCTTTGAGGTTCTGTCTAGCTCTCCCCCTGGTGAGGCTCCCAGGCAAAGAGGGGAGCGTTTCCATACAGCAACATCACGTTTGGAATTTCTAGAGCAGGCACATTTCCATACCCTTGTGCTCAAGGAATGGGAGTGCCCCGCTAAACTTCCCGGGGTTCCAAGGGATTGGGATAGGAAGTATCCTTTTCCCCCTGAGGTGGTTAAATGTTGGTCATCCCCCCCCCCCCCACCCGAGGTGGATGTCCCGATCATAGGGCTATCTAACACCCCTGTCATGCATCCCCCTGATTCTGCTACCCTGCGGGATGCTGAGGACCGGCGCATTGACCTGCTGGCCTCCCACGCCTTGTGCGGGGATGGCGCTGCGCCCGGTCTGTGCCTCTGCCATTACTGCTGTGGCCACTAGAACCCTCATCAGAAAAATGCTTGATAGTACCCCTGATGATCTCCCTTGTGAGGTGTTTAATGCACTCTCCAGTTGTGATGTGTTTGTAAATTTTGTCCTATTAGCATTGGATAACACCATCAGAATGTGTGCCAGAACTTCTGCCCTCGTGGTGGCTATACGTCGCTTGGTCTGGCTGTGACAGTGGGGCACTGACAATGCTGCGAAGAAGGCTCTTACAGGGCTTCCTTTTAAGGGGCTACGCCTGCTTGGGGCCCGTCTAGACCTGTTTGGTAAGAGAGGTAAGTTACCCCAGCGCAGACGGCTGTCTCGGCCCCTTCGGGGCCAGGGCCCCCCTTCTGCCCCCTACCATGGTGTTAAACAGGAACCAGGAGTGTCCTTCGCGGGGGCTCGCGCAGATTCCTGTCCCAGGAGCAGAAGACAACACCCTGGCTCCTCCGGGGGGCTAAGCCCAAATCCTCTCCCAAGTCCCCTCAAGCATGATGGGGCGCCCTCGCCCTTCAGGGTGAGGGGACGGCTGCGGCACCTTGCTCAAGTCTGGAGGCATCACGCCTCAGACCGGTGGATTCAGGAGGTAGTGTCCTCCGGCTACAAGATAGAGTTTGCTTTGTGGCCTCCCCCAAGATTATCAGGTCCCGGGTACTCCTGGTCCCTGCCTCTGCTCAGGTGTTGGCGCAGGCCGTGCAAGGCCTGCTGGGTCTGGGGGTCATTTGCAGATTTCCCTTAACAGACAGAGGCAAGGGACTCTACACCAGCCTTTTCACAGTTCCCAAAAAGGATGGGTCAGTCAGGCCCATTCCGGATTTACAGATCTTTAGCAAATTGTCAAGTACAGGCGTTTTCCGCATGGAAACTCTGCGCTCGGCCATCAGCTCCTTGCGCCCCGGGGGCTCCATGCCGTCTGTGGATATCAAAGATGCTTACTTTCACATCCCTGTGTTTTCAGGACACCAAGGTTCCTCAGATTCGCATTGGAAGATCAACACTGCCAATTTGTGGCCTTGCCATCTGGCCTCTCTTCAGCTCCCAGAGTGCTCACCAAGGTGCTGGCGGGGGTGATGTCTCTGATGAGGCCAAGGGGCGTCCGCATGCTGCCCTACCTGGACGTCCTCATTACTTCCCAGTCTCTACATCAGGCTAAGTTGGATACTCAGCTGGTGGTGTCCATTCTGGAGTCATTTGGATGGGTGATCAACCACCCCAAGTCCTCACTGTCCCCTTCCTTGGTAACTCCATTCCTAGGAATGAATCTGGATACAGTTCAGGCAAGGATCTTCCTTCCTCAGCAGAAGGTGGACAATCTGCTTGCGCAGGCTCAGTCCCTCCTAGCTGTCCCTGTCCCTCCACCAGGCAGGGGATGCAGCTGGTGGGCCTGATGGTGATGTGCTTCTAAGGGGTCCCTTATGCTCAGTCCTGCTTGGGGCTTCTGCAACTTCTCCTATTGTCTGTATGAGACAAGGACCCAGCATCCCTGGGCAGGGTCTGCGTGCTTTCCCCCCTGGTAAGGAGGTCCCTCTTGTAGTGGATGGACTCAAGGAACCTGTTGGGGGCAGATCCTTTCTTGCCCCTTCCTGGGAGACGGTCACCACGGATGCCAGTCTATCAGGTTGGGGGGGGGGGTTCTGGAAGTCCCTGCGGTTCCAGGGGAGGTGGGGCCCTTAGGAGGCCCATACACCTATCAATGTCTTCAAGCTGTGAGCGATCAGGTTAGTTCTGGCTCGCTTGACTACTCATCTTCAGGGCCTGCCTGTTCAGGGGCGCTCGGTCAATCTGACGGCAGTTGCCTACATCAATCATCAGGGAGGGACCCGGAGCAAGAGGGCCCTCCAGGAAGTGTGTCTGATCCTGACCTTGGTGGAGGCCAATGTTCCCTGCATATCAGCGATATACATTCCGGGGGGGGTCCCTCTGCAACAGGGTGTTCCAATCTTTGTGTCACCGTTGGGGCCAACCAAATGTGGATCTCCACTTTGTCTCCCTGTCCCAGGATCCTCTGGCCGTGACCACGGATGCTTTAGTAATGTCATGGCAGGACATTCAGTTTCTGTATGTCTTTCCTCCATTCCCCCTGCTGGGCAGGGTCCTGCACAAGATTGCTCTGGAAGGGGTGCCAGTGATTCTGGTGGCCCCCAGGTGGCCAAGAAAAGTGTGGTTCGCAGACGTGGTGCAGATGGCAGTAGATCAGTACGTTCTGCTAGGAGTGCCAGATCTGCTCACTCAGGGCCCCTTACGTCATCCCAATTACAAACTCTGGCTTTGACCGCCTGGCTGCTGAAACCGCCATCTTGATGGAGACAGGCTTGTCTGCCTTGGTGGTTGAGTCCATGGTGAAGGCTAGGAAGAAGACTTCTTCTTCCATCTATTACAGGGTATGGTGTACCTACATTGACTGGTGTGAGTCTAGGTCTCTTCCCTGTCGGGTGTTCTCAGTTCTCAGGGTTCTGGAGATTTTTACTGCATGGGTTGGAGTCGGGTCTCCAACTCAGTACTTTGAAGGGTCAGGTTCTGCCCTGTCTGTCTTCTTTCAGAAGTCTTTTGTTCAGCATTCCTTGGTTCAGACTGCTTTCAGGGGGCTACTCATGTGCATTCCCCACGAAAACCTATGGTCCCTGTTTTGGGATTTGAACTTGGTCTTGCCTGCCTTGCAGGGTGCTCCCTTTGAATCTATTCAGGATGCTGCTCTGGCTGTACTTACCCTCAAGGTCGTCTTCTGGTGGCTATTACTTCGGTCAGGCGTGTGTCTGAGCTGGCGGCTCTGTCTATCCAGCCCCCATACTTTGAGAGACACCAGGATAAGGTGTTGTTCCGCTTTAAGCCAGATTCTCTGCCTAGGGGTGTCTGCTTTTCATTTGAATCAAGATATTGTTCTTCCTTCATTGTGCCCTAATCTTAGCAATGCTAAGGAAAGGGTTTTTGCATTCCTTGGATGTGGTCTGGTGTCTGGAGTATTTCCTAGTAGTATCTGCGTCCTTCAGGAAAACTGATGCTCTTTTTGTTGTCCCTTCTGGTCCTAGGAAGGGTTTGGCTCCTGCCAAGTCTACTATCAGCAAATGGTTCCGTCAGGCTGTGATTCAGGCCTATTCTGCTAAGGGGAAGAATCCTCCCTTCCGCCTTATTGCTCATTCTACTCGTGCTATTGGTGCCTCTTGGGCCTTCCAGCACCAGGCTTCTGTTGAACAAGTTTGCAAGGCCGCTACTTGGTCTTCTGTTCCTACCTTTTCAAGGTTTTACAAGGTTGATGTTCAGGCCTCAGCTGATGCTGTTTTTTGGCCGCAAGGTTTTGCAGGCGGCAGTGGTTAAACTGTCTGCTGTTACCTTTTTTGTTGGGGATCCCACCCTACTTTATGGACACTGCTATTGGATGTCCCAAGTGTAAGTAATCTATCTGGAGCAGGACGTACTGTATACTAAGAATAATACAATACCTGTGAAATACTCACCTGTAGAATTGGTATTATAAGTATACAGTACGTCCTGCTCCACCCCACCCTGGTTTTGCATTATTCTGGATCCCCTGTATGGTGATTGTTATCATTGTTATAGTTACCAGTTTTTGGGTGGTTAAATTCTCCCGGCTTCTTGTTCACTGCTTTTCAATGCTGGGGATTTGTGGGAGGTCCCCGGGTATTTGAGGGGCCGGGAGGAGCCTGTTTTGCATGTCTCTGCAGTGCAGCGCCATCTGGCGGAGGATAACCCAAGTGTAAGTAATCTATCTGGAGCAGGACGTACTGTATACTTATAATACCAATTCTACAGGTGAGTATTTCACAGAATTGTATTTTTTCAACACTGGCCAGTCTAGCAGACACACCAGGCTGAGAATCCCCGCTTGTATGCAATTCAATGGGGGTGAGACTCAAGCTTGGGGGAGTAGGTGAAGTGAGACGAGGTGCAGGCCTAGCCACAGGAGGGGCGGATTGCAACGTTAGCACCTGCTGTGCGCAAGGAACACAGACCCGTGCATTGTCACCGCTAATAGGTGAGACCCCACAAGCTACACACAGCCACATTATCCTGAGATGCCTCCATATGGTGATTATTAGGCACAATATGCCAGTAGGGATTGACGCTATAAAGCAACCCTGGATGCCCCAATGACCCGCTAGGGAAGTGTGAGTAATTATACAAGGCCCAACTATCAATTACACCGGGCCGAGAGAAGCCAATGGATTCACCCTCTGAAAGACACAATGAGAAGAAGGGGTGTCAGAACCAAACACACTACAATGAGTATAAAGCCGCCCGCGAGGGCACTTACGGACCACGGTAAGTAAAAACGTCACACGCGCGCGCGACCTGACAACATGGCGTCGAGAGTACCTCGAAGGGCGGGCCAGAGCGAGCCGTGACGCAGGGCGCGCTAGGCCAGGCCCCGCCCCCCCGAAGAGCGCGAAGTCCACCGACAAGCAGCCAATGAGAAAACAGAAGCGTCTGAGGTAACGCCGCCGCCCGGCGCGGAACATCCAAATGAAGGAAAAGACGCGCGCGGCGGCGGCGGCATTTGCTGTAGTAAAAAAGACAAGCCAGCGCGGCGGCTGACACCACATATACTAGTCAAAAGACAAGAGAAAACGCCGAATGCGCGAATCACGATACACACTAACCCACACCCCTCCCCCCTTCTTTCCCTCCCGAAGGCTACAGGGAGAATGAGGGAGTATGGCGGCCCTCTGTACAGGACCCACCGCTACACGGGGCATGGGACAATAATGCGGGAGGGGCATCCCATAAAGGCTCACCATCAGCCTATACCGCCTACCCTTTGGTGGGGGATTGCGGTGGAGCAGGGCTCCTTAAGCACACATGGTGCCGCCTACCTTCACCCAACCAGCGCAGCCCAGGCTGGGAGGCACATCACACGAAGGACAGGTGGGAATAGTCCAACAGGGCCGCAGGCTAATAGCCCTGCTCACCTGCGAGTGATAATTGCATGTCTTCGCAGTAAGCACTGCAGAGAAATCTGGGGATTTGTGGGAGGTCCCCGGGTATTTGAGGGGCTGGGAGGAGCCTGTTTTACATGTCTTTGCAGTGCAGCGCCATCTGGCGGAGGATAACCCAAGTGTAAGTAATCTATCTGGAGCAGGACGTACTGTATACTAAGAATAAATAGATTTTATGTTCTTTCAAACCAAAGGTCTTGTGTATAATCAGCAGCAGGGTGTTCTAATGGTGATAATGAGTTCTGCAATCTCCCTTGTCCCTTATACTCGCTGTCTTCATGCCCCAAGGCCCTTCGTTACAATGCCTGAACTTTACTGAAATTTAAAGGTATTGTGCAGGCAGAAACACAAAAAGTCTATACTCACATGAAGCTCCTCCGTGCAGGTCAGTGTTTCACCACAGTACCTTCACGCAGTGACTGCATCATCATCATAACCTATGGCAGGGAGCCAGCAATTCCGGCAGCCTCTAATGGAGGCATCCATGGAGCCTTGTTTACAACCCCACAAGCCTACTTCAGCACACCTGGCCTCAGCACGCCCCCTCTCCATTACAATAAATGGAGTAGGATTGTTAGGGGATGTAAGAAGTCAGGATTGGAGGCCTGATAACATTTGGCATACCAACTCCACAGCCCTTGTTGGGACTATCCCTAATATTTACTGTATGACACTGGTAAAAGACCTAGGAGTCGCCTCAACCTCAGTCGTAACTACTATCCCCTAGGATGCTTCTGCCTCATCAGTAGTAAAAAGAAAAATCACGAGGGGAAAACATTTTTTTTTTTTTTTCAAATTCTTTTTACTTGAGTTTTTTTACATAAGTATATCTCCAACATATAGAGTGCGTAGTTTGATCTTACCATAAATTTAGACCGTAAAGTTAACATCACAGACATGGTATTGCATAAAATTTGAACATCTTTTCCCTTGTTACTATTATACTTCAAATCAAGGCCGTGAGTGCCAAAACAACCATTCTGAATGACTACAAAGCAACCATAACATTTTTATTTACGCTGCTGGTTTGCCGCTCAAGGTGGGGGCTGCCACGGTCCGTCAGTGTTTCTTCTTTCAAGATTTATTGGGTTGTATCCTTCTATCATTCTTGTCAGGTACCAAGTGGTGTCCCGGAATGTCTGGTGTAATTTCTGTCTAACTTCTACATACAAGTTATCAATAAAGCTTTCCCATGTTCTAAAAAAGTTGGGCGTTTTCCTTTCTTTGTCTAGTGTCGCTTCAGCCCAATCGAACTTAAAAAGCTGTTGCAACTTTTCCATAAAGCGTTGGAATGAGGGAGGGTCAACTCCTATCCAGCCCTGTAGAATAACTTTTTTTGCTACTGCAGCTATTAATAGGATTAGTTTTTTAGTGCCTTTATCTATCCTTTGAGTGGTAGTGTCTATTGAGCCAAATATTGCCCACTTTGGAGTGAGGGGTAGATAGTTTATCAATTTTGTAATCATATATCTGTGCACTCTTCTCCAGAACCGGTTAATCACCGGACACTCCCACAGACAGTGATATAGATTAGCCCCCTCCTCCCCACACTTTTTACAGTGGTCAGAGTCGGACAGTTTCATCTGTACTGAGCGAACAGGTGATACATAATTGTAGTGGTATAATCTGAGTAGCATCTCCCTATAGGAGGAGGCCTGTAGGGTCGCCCAGGAATATTTGTACATCCTAAGTAACTCATCAGTATTCAGCTCTGGAAAGTGAGTGCACCACTTGATCATACCCATGTTGAGTTCATCATAATGTATCATATGTCTTAAGAATTTGTATTGCGATGCTATGGCCTTGTTATTTGGTGGTGTTGCGTTCAGAAGCGTATCTAGCTCATTGTCCCAGTCCTGGATGGTAAATTTTTTAATCGTTTTTTTGAAGTAGGATTGCAATTGGAAGTAGGCAAAAGTGTGCGGGGCTGTGAAAGGAAATTTTTCTTTTAGTTCCTGAAGCGTGAGTATTCTCTTGTCAGTCTGCTTTAATAGTTGCCCTATGTGCGAAAGACCTGCTTTTTCCCAATCTATGAACGGGCGTGTGTCGCTCCCGTGCAAGAAGTCTAAGTTACCCGTGATGGGTAGCAATATTGATGCGTGGGGGTTTAATTTGTATTTTTTCCTCAGTTTTTGCCAAAGATCCCAGATAGACATCAACAACGGGTTTTGGATGACATGTTCAGGTAGCAGTGCTTTCTGCATGTGGATCAAGTAAGTTAATTTAATGTCTGGTACCATGTTTTGATCTAATTGGGGGTCCGTGTGTATTTGAGTGTTCTTGATCCAGTCTCTCAGCACGCCTAGTAATGCTGCTGCATTATAATTAAAGGGTTCAGGAAGATTGACTCCAGCGTTCTCCCGCGGCTGCTGCAGCACCCTTCTACTTATTATTGCCCTTTTCTTACCCCATATAAATTCTCTAAATCCTTTGTGTAATTCTGTAATGTCTTTGTTGTTTAGGAGTACAGGGAGTGTTTGTAGATAGAACAACAATTTCGGGAACGCTATCATTTTTATCAGGTAAATGCGTCCCAGGTATGAGAGATTCAAATTGACCCAAGTTCGTAGATCTGTTGGACTGCTCTTATAATAGGTTTGATATTAAGCTCGTAGAGTTTGTTGATTTTTAGGTAACATAACTCCTAGATATTTTATATACTGCTTGTTCCATTTAAATGGGAAATTTTCTCCCCAGGTCGGCTTTATGCAATTACTTAGATATAGGGCTGCTGATTTCTCCAAGTTAATTGAATAACCCGTAACGGTACCAAAGCGGGCTATGCTCTCCAAAGTGTATTTTGGGGATTCGCTATATATAATAAGACATAATCCGCAAAAACTGTCATCTTTATTGTTTCTTTGCCTATTTTTATTCCTTGGAAGGCAGCCTCCCCCTCCAGCAGTCTAAAAAGCGGATCAATGGCCAGATTAAATAATAGTGGTGACAAGGGGCATCCCTGTCTGACCCCCCTCCCCAGCCGGATGCCGCCGGTTAGCTGTCCATTAACTAGTAATTGACATGTTGGTGCTTTGTATATATATTGTATTAGGGACGTAAACATGGTGCCGAAGGCTCTTTCCGCTAATATAGCATTAAGCCATGGCCACGCAATTTTATCAAAAGCCTTTTCGGCATCCAGACTGAGCAGGAGGCTTTTAGAATTCCCACCGGTGGTGATTTCTGCTATGGCCGTTCGTATTCCTATGGAAATATGTTTGCCCTTGACAAAGCCTAACTGGTGCTTAGTAAGCAACCCCGGGAGAAAGCGCTGGAGCCGGTCCGCCAGTATTTTAGACAATATTTTATAGTCCGTGTTCAGTAATGAAATCGGTCTGTAGGATTGGACTAGTTCCGGGTCTCTATCTGGTTTTGGCAATAAAATCGTGTATGATTCAGTGAATCTAGACATTGGTGTTCCGTGGTGTATGATATTGTGGAATACTTCTCTAAGCGTGGGTATTATTGTAGGATTCAGTAACTTGTAGAATTTGGTTGTGTAACCATCTGGGCCTGGTGTTTTTTGATTTTCCGTGGTGTATGATATTGTGGAATACTTCTCTAAGCGTGGGTATTATTGTAGGATTCAGTAACTTGTAGAATTTGGTTGTGTAACCATCTGGGCCTGGTGTTTTTTGATTTTTGAGATTTCTGATAGTGTCCGCTATCTCCTGGTCTGTGATATCTGCTTCCAGCATGTTTCTCTGTTCTGTTGTGAGCTTCGGGAGTTGTGCCCTCTTAAGTATCTCTTGTGTAGTGGCATAGTTCGTTGCAGTGGCTGAGTAAAGTTCTCTAAAATATCTTTCAAATTTTTCAGCTATGTTTTTGGAGTCGTGCGTTCTGTGGCCCGTGGCTACATCTTTTATAGTATGTATGGTTCTCTTGTGTCCCCTTGCTTTTACCATGTTGGCTAGTAGTGACCCTGCTTTGTTGCTGAACTTAAAATATTTGGCGTTTTGGAATTGTATCTTGCTTTTGGCTTCTGCTCCCAAGTATGTATCAAGTATCAAGGAGGCTTCCAACCAATGTTTTTTGTTTTCTGGTGTGTTATGTTCTAAGTAAGTTTTATAGGCCTTGGTGAGTGTATCGTAAAGAAGTGTTTGTTTTGTCTTTGCGTCCCTCCTTTGCTTTGCAGTGTATGCTATGATTTGACCTCTCAGTACGGCTTTTGCCGTTTCCCAGAGTAGTGTTGGGTTGTTCATATGTTGGATATTGTCATCGAGGAAGTCTCCCCGACTTTTTGTCAGGTATTCTTTACATTTTGGGGATGTGTACAAGTAGTTCGGGAATCTCCATAATCTGGAGCGGGTCTGTGCAGTCTTCAGTTTAAGTGTCAGTGAAAGTGGTGCATGATCTGACATTGTGATTGGCCCAATGGAGGCCCCCGCAACCCCACTCATCAGCTGCTCTTCTATCAGGGTATAGTCAATTCTCGACAGTGTTTTGTGAGACACTGAGTAGCACGTGTATTCTCTAGCTGTGGGATACATGAGCCTCCATGGGTCAACCAGTGTTGTATTCCGTAGTAGGAAGTTAAGGGAGCTCCCGGTTGCCTGCACACTTCCTGACTCCTGCCTGTCCATTTTGTGGTCTATAACCGCATTAAAGTCCCCTATTACAACCAGGTTCTGTGCTTGTATTGTTAATAATTTTTGTGTAAGTTCAGTGTAGAAGTCTGCATTAGGGCCGTTAGGTGCATAGATGTTGGCTAGGGTGATAATCTGCCCCTCTACATCAATTTTCAGTATTATATATCTACTTTCGGGGTCGATGTGTTTTTCAGTTATATTATATTGCAGATGCTTGCTAATTAGTATGGCTACTCCTCTTTTTTGTGGGTGTATGTGGTAGCAATCTCTTCTCCTATCCAGTTAGCCTTGAGATTGCCTTTTTCCCCTGTTTTCCAATGAGTTTCCTGTAGTCCGACAATGTCTGGGTTGAAACAATGAATAGATGTTAGGGTTTTCCTACGCTTAACGGGGTGGTTCAGGCCCCCTACGTTCCAAGAGATTATTTTAAGTGTATTCTTCACTATTGCGTCTGCTACT
Source organism: Gastrophryne carolinensis (assembly GCA_027917425.1). Classification (NCBI taxonomy): domain Eukaryota; kingdom Metazoa; phylum Chordata; class Amphibia; order Anura; family Microhylidae; genus Gastrophryne; species Gastrophryne carolinensis. Next base: position 120,124,239 of record CM051238.1, read on the forward strand.
GTATCATTAGTTGCCATGTGGTATGTATAGTGTGAATTTTAGTAAGGCGTACCTCAAAGTCCTGTGTCGCAGGTTGTCCGGATGTTTTTCCCCACCACGGACTCTCAAAAGTCGCAGCCCCCACCTTGAGCGACGCAGACAACAAAGGTTAGTATCAAGAAAATTGTCACAATGCACCCTGAAGAAGATAGCACGCGTTATAGTACTAATATCATTCACATCAGTGGTAACAGCCTGTACTACTGGTATTTCTACGGTGTTAACTAGAACCAAAACATTAATACAATTCGCACTTGTAACAACAGTTTGAACTATCATTTTCCCCCTATGAACATTTTGTTGAGCTAGAGTACCCACAGTGAGGGGTTCCCGAGCAGATAGAGATCCCCGGGGTCCCCAAGACGAGCACCGCACAACGTGGTGCTCCATGCGTTCTCGCTCAACCCTCAAAGCGCCTCCGCGCTGTATATCGAACATAACCTGTAACTTGTCTTTTCTCCTAATCCATTATCAACATCATTCTTCTTTGGTTTTTGCCTGTCAACAAACAGATCTCTAACATCATAAACTTTGTTAAACCTGTTGCCCTGAAGGGGGTTTTTCCCATAGCCCCTCTAAATCTGCATCAATCATTCCGGGATCTAGAATAAATGAGTGGTATTTTAACCATGTGCCCAATCCAGGCGATTCCACCATATCAGGTATTTGGTGGTAACAGGTCCAGTTTAGCCTTTTTGACTTCGTCATAAATTTTAGTTTCTCCAGAGACTGTGATTTTCAACTTTGCGGGGTATAGCAGGGCAAATCTTATTCCCTGTTGTACGAGGTGCTGGCAAATGGGGGAGAACTCCTTGCGTTTCTGAGTTACCGCTACAGAAAAATCCTGAAATATCAGGATTTTACTACCCACCACTATCACTTCTTTTTGTTTACGATAAGCCCTCAGGATTTCTTCTTTGTCTTCAAAATGCAGGTATTTAGCTGTAGTTGCTCTTGGCCTAGTGCCTTCAGATTGTCTATCGGGGCCCAGTCTATGTGCTCTCTCAATTTTCCTGGGGTCGCACGCAGGCAGTTGTAATGCTGTCATAAGGTCCCCTGTTAGAAAAGACTTTAGCCCTGGACCCTTATAGCTCTCTGGGATGCCTACAAATCTAAGGTTCGATCTGCGACTTCTATTTTCTAGGTCCTCCTGTTTTTCACATATTGTGGTCAGGAGTTTTCCCTGTTTCTCAATTTTTTCGCTGCATGCCGCATTACAATCCTCCAGGTCACTGACCCTCTGTTGGAGTTCAGTTATCTGTTGGGAGTGGGAGTTAATTTGTTCCATGGCTTCCGTAAGAGTGTGGTGTAGGGCTTCAAAGTGTCCATGACTTCTTGTGCTATAGATTGGTCTTTCCCGCCTACGGGCGAGTCTGGCAAGTCTCGCTGAGGGGACACACTCAGATCAGATGTAGGTGGTGAGGGCGGTGGGGTACCAGTCTGTCCCGTGTCCACCTGAGAATTTCGTTTTGATTTGGATTTAGACTTGTTGTGAGTTGCAGGGTTAAGTTTCTCTACGTACCTATCCATGCCTCTAGTTGTTATCTGGCTCATGTTGTTTTGAGCTAAATTTGGATTGGAATTTGGTTCTGTACCCGGAGGTTGCAACGCGACCACAGCTTCTAAAGCAAAATGATTTCTACTTATTTTGACTGTCAACAATCGGGTTATTTTTCTAGTTGTTACTTATAACTACTGGGTGACCGCAGTGGTTCAAAGTCGGTTTTGTTTTCAATTATTAGGCTATATATTGTTTCGACACTAGGTGTCAGGAGAGGGCCGCCCTCACCCCCAGGTGTCCGAACCACAAAGAGTCACCACCAGGTGTCAGTGTCTTCCACAGGAGTGAAGGGTTGGCACCTCCCACCACACACTATATACACTATAGACTGTGAGGCCCTAAGGGAACGAACTATTAAACATTAAACATCACAAGTATTTCTATGAGGGAGGGGAGAGAAAGGGGAAAAAAACAGATTATAACGAGTAAGTACACTTATAAATTGAGAGGATAGGCAGACTGCCTTGCTGTCGTCTCGTCTTGAGTGAATGTGCTGGTCTACTGCTGGGCTTGAGAGTTCAGCTTGCTTGTGCTGGGATTCTCTGAAGTGAGGGGGGGTGGAGGGGGGGTTTGGAACAACTTGATTGTGCTGAGGAGCTTAACAGGCCGTAGGGATTGGAATCTGGGCCGCAGGGCAGGGAGAAAGTAGATCTGGAGCTTGCAGGGATTTTCACCTTGGGGCAAGTTCACAGCAGTGATGAGGGGGTCAGTCCGCCTGGAAGTGTCGTGGGTGTATGGTTCAGCGCCTCACACTGCAGCCGAGTGGCAGGGCGATCCCACGGCCTCTCCCACTCTCCACCTCAGGCCCCGCTATTTGATCCGGGGAAGGGAGGGCAGGCAAAGTGTCGGTTGGTGGGGGGGGGGGGGGGTAAAACCGCTTCTCTCGGCCCCACTCAACGGCAATGAACTCAGTGGGCAGAGATGAGGGAGGGGGGGAGATAAGGGAGAGCCTGCAGATTCCCCGTGCACCACCGGGTGGTTTCGGCCCATGAAGGGAGGGAGAAGGAGGCAGGAGCGATTTTCAAATACCCCGTAGTCGGCGCTGTGAGGTCTGGCACGATCCGAACAGCCTTTACGACCTCCTATCCAAATGTATACGAGTATGGGTCGAACTGTGAGAGGGCGGCTCCGGCAGTCCCCTCCGGGCGCAGCACCGGGTCACCGGCATCGGGCAGCCGCGGCCTCCACCCGGCCCTCCGTGGCAGGTATGCTTCTCCGTTTTTCCCTGCCGAGCAGCAGCAGGGGGATAGCTGTTCCCCGCCGGATAGACAATGTCGGCCTCCGAGAGAAGGGAGAGGGAGACGGGGGCGTCTCGCAGGCACCTCGACACACCGTCGGAGTGAAGTAGAGTCGGCGCCGCGGGACCGGACGGCACTCGACACCGTGTCCTCCCGCTCAAGCCAGCGGTCACAGGAGAATTAGGAAGAGGGTCTCCTCAGCGGTCCTCCCCGGGCCCAGCGCCGGTCGTCAGGGCCCGATAGTCTTGGTCCTCTCCTGGGTCTCTTCAGCAGGTAAGTTTCCCCGCATGTCCCCGCAGCGCGGTAGTGTCTGAGGGCACCGGCTCCACACCGACAGGTAGTTGGGCTTATCCCGAGGTAGCGCCTCCGTCCAGGGTTGTGGGCTCCAATCACCCCGTCGCCACCAGGGGCAGCCACCGCGCGGTCTCACAGCCCTTGGGTGCAGCCCTCCGATGACAGGCCGCTGGTTGCTGCCGTTCCGCCGCCTTCGTCGCCTCCTCTGTTGCTCCCCCAGCTGTTGGGCAATTGCTTTCTGAGCTGCAGGGGTAGTCTGTAGATGTAGTTGCAATGGTTTTCTGCCCTAGCCTTTCAAATGTGAAGTGCCTTGCAATGGCCGCCGGCGCGTGGCTTTGCAGAGATGGGCAGGGGCTCCCGGGTGTCACAAAATGGGGATAGTCCTCGAAGCCTCGTTGTCTGATGACTCCGTTCCCCTAAGTTTTGTGCCTGTCCTTCGATTCTGATGCCAGGATGGCTCTTGATTCTGTAGTGCGATGAAGGAGCACATCTAAAACGCGGCCATGCTAGTTGGCTCTGCCCCCGGAAGTCCGGAAAAACATTTTTTTTTAAATTGTGATGGCTGGAATGACAGTCCTGACAATGCTCCTAGTGTCTCAAGAACCTCATCACCAGCTAGCAGTGCAGGAGAATGTGATTAGCAATCTTGCAAAGGAGTCTTACATATCTGGCGGCATTTCTAACATGTATTTGGGATCTAGCCTGCCTCAGGCCCGTTGCTGTCATGTTGGACTTTCAAGTCCTAATCATGCAATCTAACCTTGCTCAGGGTTGCCCGCTTCACTAGGGCTGAAAGGGACGCCCTGTTGTGAATCCACAAAGAAAGGCCCTTTGTCCCACCAAATAAGGAAAATCTGACAGAATAAAATTAAGCTATTGTTAAGTCTTCTGATTGCTTGGCATAATCACCTAGCAAAAGTCATAATCCCAAGATCAATGATCTCCCCTCTTTTGAGGCTTCCAAATCGGTCATCCAATCCTGTTTGAAGGCTCCACCCTAAAGGTCAGTCTGCCTTCCCCATGGCTTCTGGGTGGGGCCTGAACTAGATGGCCAGGCTTCCTGGTGTCTGTTTGTGATCACTACTGCTGGCAGCCATGCTGATCAGAGTTCATTCAGAGCTTGGCTGTCAGCATTTGGAGGGGGATGCAGCCTCATCATGAGGAGGGTGTGACCACCGGCCATTCAGCCTACCTATTGGCTAACTCTGGAAGGGGACGGAGCGGCCACACCAGTGGGGGCGTGGCTTTTTTCCCTCCCGGGCCTTACAGTGGAGGACATGAGGAGGGGGTGAGACAGCTGCATTTGCGAGGTCCGTGTCTCCGCCCTCCTCCTCCTGCCACCCTGCTGTGCACTTGGTTGCCCAGCTACTGAGAACACAGCCTGCGCACTGTGTCTGGTCTCAGAGACACGTGCTGCCTGGCCCAAAGTCTGCCCGGTAACAAGTGACACGTGCTCACCTCGGGCAGAAGGACGGGAATAGCTGACACCTTGGTCTTGGCCAGGCTTGGGTGGCAGTGAGAGACCCTTAGCAGGCTGGAGACGGGCTGAAGTGAAATTGAAAACACGTCAGATAAAGTGGCGTACAGTAAAGTAATAACTTGGGCATAGGGAGGGCAGGGAAAAGGGAGTGAAAGAGAGACAAGAAGCCAAACAGAGGGACAGCAGGAAGAAAAGCAGAGACAGTAGAATAGCTAACATAAAGGGCCTAAGTACCAGGGGGTAAAAAAATAAAATGGAGGGGGGAAAGGAGGAGAGATGGCAAGTGAGGAAATAGGGAAAAGGAAAAAGAGAAAATAAGGGACAACCAGAGCAGAAACACTAGGAAGAAAAGGAAAATGGAGAGGAGGAAGAAAGACACCAAAGTGTGAGATAATGTTAAGAGGGATGACCATGCAGAGAGGGTGTTAGAATAATCAGAGACCCAGGGAATAATGCTGAGAGGGATAGATGAGAAGAAATGGGGAGAGAAAAGTGACGGGAAAACAGACTGAGGAATGACAAAGAGAGGGATAATAGGAAGAAAAGGGAGAGGAAAATGAAGGGAAAGCAGACTAATGGGGATAAGAGAGAGATGGATAAGAAGAAAAAAAGGGGGGATAGAGGGAGGCAGACTAAGGGGGATACCAAAGAAAGGGATAAGAATAGAAGTAAGAGGGATAACAAAGAGAGGGCTAGGACGAAAAGGGGAGAGGAAAATAAAGGGAAGAGGGATAACAAAGAGGGGGATAAAAAGAAGAAAGGGGAGAGGGAATGAAAGAAAGGGGGCTGAGAGGTATAACAGAGGGACAATGAAGATAGGGACGAAACCATAGAGGGAGGGTGTCGGAATAGTCAGAGACCCAGGTGATAATGCTAAGAGGGACAACAAGGAGGGGGATAAGAAGAAAGGGGGAGAGAAAAATGAAGGCAACAAGCTAAGAGGGGCTAAAAAAAGGAGAAAAGCAGGCTAAAAGGGATACCAAAGAGAGGGATAAGAAGAGAAACAAGAAGGATACCAAAGAGTGGGATAAAAAGAAATGAAAGGAAAAGCAGTCTAAGAAGGATCAACGAGAGGGATAGAAAAGAAACCAGCCCCAGGCAGACAGGAAAGAGATGGAAAGGAAAAGGGGGGACCCTAACGGAGCACATTGAGAATAATAATTTCTTCAAAAGAGGGACAAAACCCCAAAAAATAATTCCATCGAAAAAGTTCAGCGTTTTAAAAAAAAAAACAGGAAAACCCAAACAAAATGTTAAGGCCCCCATCGGTTGTACAGTGTCCAGTCTATGTATCCAGTAGCTTTTCCTCTGTAGTAACCTAGAGTGGTGATCACCTCCTCTAAGGGGTTTCTTAACATGATCTATCACCATCCCTCTCAGTTCGTGTGTCTGACCTACAAATTGTATGACGGCCGGTTTCTCATAGACTATTGGTTCACCTTTACTGTGTTTATTTAAGTTAGTACGAATGTCACCAATCATCTTTCCCACATACTTCAGTAAGTCCATTAGGGAGGGGTCTGCCTTCAACACAATATACCTCAGGCTCTTATTCTTATAGTACATCTTTCTGATTGGTTGTTTGAATGGCTGACAGAGGTCTTTGTCCGATTTCAAAATGTTGTGATGCCTCCTGATGATGAGTTCGATGGCCGGAGACGAGTTATTATATGTTTGCTGAAAGGGAATTCTCTCTATTTTCCCTTTTGTTGTCCTGGCTTCTCTTGTGCCAAGATATATGTTCGTAGATTTGTCACGTGCATCGGATAAGACCTGTTTGGGATACCCCCTGACTCTGAATGTCTCGTACATGTACCAAAGTTGTGTTTCACTGGGTCGGAGTTGATTCTTAATACCCTGAGAAACTGAGATAGGTAGGCTGTCCACCAATTGTCTGGGGTGTGCGCTCTCGTACCTTAGCAAAGAATTACACTCAGTGGGTTTGGAGAAAAGACCGGTGGTAAACTTCCCTTCCAAATCTTTCTCTATAGCAATATCGGGTAAGGTAATGTACTGATCCGACACCTCCGGACTGAATACGATTGTGGGAAAAATAGAGTTAAAGCGGTCCTTCACCCTCATTAAGAGTCTATGTTATATGTTTCCTACACCCTGTACATACAGATTGCTCACATTAAAAATCATTCTACCTGCATCTACTGCATGTTATGAGCCTTTAAACATCCAAGATGGCGGCTCATGGAACATCAGGCAGCCTGCAAACAGGAAGTGCCTTCTGACTGTGCTGCTTTGCATTCTGGGACTGCTGACCTTTCCTGACCCCAGGTCTGCTCTGTCTGAGCAAAGCACAGCTATAACCACACCCCCTGTACTTTATCCCGCTCTCCTCTCCTCAGTAAGTGTGATGCTTCGGAGTCAAGATGGTGGCGCCCGTATCATAAAACATCATAAAACTGTCTTATCACACCACAACACTATGACATCGTCTATGTACCCCCCCCCCCCCCCAAAAAAAAAAGGACGTTTTCCATGAACATAGGTGACTGCTAAATGTATCTTTCTTCTAAGTATCCTGCAAATAAATTTGTAAAAGACTGTGCGGCCACTGACAGTCTGGGGCTGGTTTCTTTTCTTTTGTATCCCTCTCTTTGACCGTTCTTAACCTGATTCTTTTCATTTATTTTTATCTTCCTGTTTTTCTTCTTATTCCTCTCTTTGGTATCCCTTTTAGTGTGCTTTTCCCCTCTTTGATCCTTCCTAGCCTTCCCTTCATTTCTTCTTATCCTTCTCTTTATTTCTTTGCTCTTTTTCTTATCCCTCTCTTTGGTATTCCTTTTATTTCTCTTCTTATCCCTCTCTTTGGTATTCCTTTTAGCCTGTTTTTTTCTCTACTTATCCCCCTCTTTGTTACCTCTCTTAGCTTGTTCCCTTCATTTTTCCCTCCCCCTTTCTTCTTATACTCCTTGTTATTCCTCTTAGCATGACCCCCAGGGTCTCTGATTATTCCGACACCCTCCATGCAACGTCATCCCTCTTAGTACTATCCCTCTATGGTTTTGATCCCTCTCTTCATTGTCCCTCTCTGTTATCCCTGTCAGCCTGCTTCCTTTCATTCACTTTCTTAATCGTATCCCTTTCTTTGTTATCCCTCTTCCCTTCATTTTTCTCTCCCTTTTCATCCTGCCCCTCTTTGTTATCCCTCTTACTTCTCTTCTTATCTCTTCCTTTGGTATCCCCCTTAGCTTGCCTCCTTTTATTCCCCCCCCCCCTTTTTTTTCTTCTTATCCCTTTCTCTGTTATCAATCTTAGTCTGCTTTCCCTTCATTTTCCTCTCCCTTTTCTTCCTTTTATCCCTCTCTTTGTCATTCCTCTTAGTCTGTTTTCCCTTCACTTTCTCTCCCCCTTTTTTCTCATCTGTCCCTCTCAGCATTATTCCCCCAGTCTCTGATTATTCTAATACCCTCTCTGCATGGCCATCCCTCTTAGCATTATCCCACTCTTTGGTGTCTTTTTTTTCCTCCTCTCCATATTCCGTTTCTTCTTTGTGTTTCTGCTCTGCTTGTCCCTTTTTTTCTCTTTTTCCTTTTCCCTATTTCCTCACTTGCCAACCCTCCTCCTCCCCCCCCCCTCCATTTTGTTTCCTCCCCCCTGGTACTTAGGCCCTTTATGTTAGTTATTCTACTGTCTCTGCTTTTCTCTGCTGTCCCTCTGTTTGTCTTCTTGTCTCTCTTTCACTCCCCTTTCCCTGCCCTCCCTAGTCTTTGGTTACTTTATCTGATGTGTTTTCAATTTTACATCAGCCTGTCTCCAGCCTGCTAAGGGCCTCTCACTGCTACCAAGCCTGGCCAAGACGAGGCGGTGCCTGCTATTCCCGTCCTTCTGTCCGAGGTGAGCACGTGTCATTTGTTACTGGGCAGACTCCCGGATGTCTCAAAACTCTCTGTCAGCTCAGGGTTTGCGCCTTGCGGTTCAACGTCTGTTGGAGTCAGGAGTCATTTGCCTGGTGCCTTCCCAGGAATGGGGTCGAGGATTCTACTCCAATCTGTTCACGGTCCCCGACTTGAAGGGTCTCAACAAGTTTGTCAGGTTCAAGCACTTTCGCATGGAGACTCTACGCTCGGCTGTCAGTACCCTGCGCCCGGGCGACATCATGACATCCGTGGACATCAAGGATGCCTAGCTTCACGTGCCAATCTTTCCAGGTCATCAGAGATTTCTCAGGTTCGCTCTAGAGGATCAGCATTACCATTTGTGGCTTTACCGTTCGGTATCACCTCGGCGTCTCGGGTGTTCACCAAGGTGCTGGCGGGCATGATGGCTCTGCTGTGGAATCAGGGCATACGCATCCTCCCTTACCTGGATGACATTCTGATTGCGGCTCAGTCTCTTCATCAGGCCGAGAAGGATACTCTGGTGGTGACCTCCACTTTCGAGTCCTTTGGCTGGGTGATCAACTATCCCAAGTCTTCATTGTCTCCGTCTTTGGTGAGGTCTTTTCTGGGCATGACTCTGGATACCTCTCAGGTCAAGGTATTCCTGCCTCAGCAGAAAGTGGAGGGCCTTCAGAAGCAGGAACGGACTCTGCTATTGTGTCCCCATCCTTCCTTCCGGCAAGGGATGCAGTTAGTGGGTCTGATGGTGTCTTGCTTCGTGGCGGTCCCCTTTGCTCAGTTTCACATGAGACCTCTTCAGTTGCACCTCTTGTCAGTTTGGGATCGGGACCCTGTGTCCCTGGATCAGGAATTTGTTTTGTCCCCCCTGGCCAGACAGTCCTTCTCGTGGTGGCTGGACTCAGGGAACCTTCTAGTGGGCAGGACCTTTCTGCCCCCGTGCTGGGAGACTGTCACCACGGATGCCAGTCTGACCGGTTGGGGGGGCTTTTGGAAGTCTCTGAAGTTCCAGGTTGGTGGGGCCCCCAGGAGGCCCATGCTCCCATCAATGCCCTGGAACTGAGGGCGATCAGGTTGGTTCTTTCTCAGCTGACCACACACCTTCGGGGTCGGGCTGTTCAGATCGCTCAGACAACCAGACGACGGTTGCCTACATCAATCATCAGGGAGGGACTCGGAGCAAGCGAGCCCTCAAAGGAAGTGTCCCAGATACTGTCTTGGGCGGAAGAGAATGTCCCTTGCATTTCGGCGGTTTACATTCCGGGGGTGGAGAACCAGGAGGCAGATTCCCTGAGCAAGGAGACGTCTCGGCTGGGGGAATGGTCCCTCAGCAACAAGGTATTTCACTCCCTGTGTCACCGCTGGGGTCAGCCGTATGTGGACCTGTTTGCGTCCCGCCACAATCACAAGCTTCCCAGGTTTGTCTCCCTGTCACAGGATCCTCTGGCCTTCGCCACGGATGCGCTAGCAATGCCTTGGATGGAGTTTCGGCTCCTCTATGTGTTCCCTCCTTTTCCTCTGCTGGGCAGGGTGCTGCGCAAGATAGCCCAGGAAGGGGTACTAGCCATTCGGGTGGCCCCATGTTGGCCAAGGAGGGTGTGGTTTTTGCAGACTTTGTGCAGTTGGCAGTAGATCAGTATGTCTTACCCAAAGGATCCAGATCTGCTCACTCAGGGACAACTGTGCCATCCCAATTTACAAACGCTGGCTTTAATGGCTTGGCTGCTGAAACCTCCATCTTGATGGATAAGGGCTTGCCGGCTTCTGTTGTTGATACCATGATTAGGGCTAGGAAGAAGTCCTCGTCCTTTATCTCCTACAGAATATGACATGCTTACATTGCCTGGTGTGAGTCCAAGTCTCTTCCTTCTATCCCCAGGATTCTGGAATTTTGCAACATGGTTTGGATTCGGGCCTTCAACTTAGTACCCTCAAGGGACAGGTGTCAGCTCTGGCAATTTTTTTCCAAAGATCCTTTGCCAATCACCGGTTGGTTAAGACTTTTTTCCAGGGAGTTACTCATGTGCGTTCGCCACGTAAGCCTATGCTACCGGTTTGGGACCTGAATCTGGTGTTGTCTGCTCTGCAGGGTCCTCCTTTTGAGCCTATCCCTGGGGCTGCTTTGCCCATTCTGACTCTTAAGGTGGCCTTTTTAGTGGCCATTACTTCAGTCAGGTGAGTTTCTGAGCTGGCGGTGCTTTCCATCAATCCTCCTTATTTTGAAAGGCATCAGGATAAGGTGGTGTTCCGGCTTAGGCCGGATTTTTTGCCTAAGGTTGTGTCTGCTTTTCATCTCAATCAGGACATTGTTTTGCCTTCTTTGTGTCCTAACCCTGCTAATTCCAAGGAGCGGACCCTTCACTCTTTGGATGTTGTCAGGGCTCTGAAGTTTTATTTGGTTGCTACTGAGTCTTTCAGGAAATCTGATCTGAACAATCTTTTTGTTCTTCCTGCTGGACCTAGGAAGGGTTTGCCTCCGGCTAAATCCACTATAAGCAAGTGGATCCGTCAGGCGGTGGAGCAGGCCTATTCTGCCAGGGGGAAGGTTCCTCTTTTTAGGGTTACTGCTCATTCCACTTGTGCTATTGGTGCGTCTTGGGCTTTTCAGCACCAAGCTTCTGTTGAACAAGTTTGTAAGGCCACAACTTGGTCTTCTGTTCATACTTTTTCCAAGTTTTACAAGGTTGAAGTTAAGGCCTCAGCTGATGCTGCTTTTGGCCGCAAGGTACTTCAGGCGGTAGTGGTTTGAACTGCCTGTTGTTACTCTTTTGGGATCCCACCCTATCTTACGGACACTGCTGTTGGACGTCCCATACGTAAGGACTACTGGAAGCAGGCCGTGCCATGCAATAAGAAAAAGACAATTCTGTGAGTACTCACCTGTAGAATTGCTTTTACTATGCATAGCACGGCCTGCTTCACCCCACCCTTGTTATCGTTCTTCTTGGTTGCCTCTTTATGGTGATTGATCCAAGTTAGTTGGGGTTTGTTACCTTATTTACTTATATTTTCTCCCGGTTTCTTGAATAACTGCTTGTCAGCACTGGATAAGTCTATGGTGATTCCGTTTTTATAAGGTACCGGGAGGAGCCACAACTCTTCTGCAGTACACTGCGCCACCTTGTGGCGGAATAACCCATACGTAAGGACTTCTGGAAGCAGGCCGTGCCATGCATAGTAAAAGCAATTCTACAGGTGAGTACTCACAGAATTTTCTTATTTCTTTGTTCAACCCTGATGAAGGGGTGCATGCTTCCCTGAAACGTTGGATAAAGATTGTATGGACTGTATTACTGGCTGGATAATTGTATGTATTGTATGAACTTGACTCAATATACTTTATTTGCAAATGGAGTGCTGGCTTTTCGTTTGACTTCAGTGTATGTGGCGCCACTGCTGGCCGAGCACCCAACACGATTGTTACCGGTAAGCATGCTTCTGTGATATCAACTTTTCCTGGGGTTTCGTATTTTAGCGGAGAGTGGTGGCGCGGGTTCCATGTGCCAAGGGCACCTAAACTTGGACAAAGGAACCCTGTGTGCTGGGTGCACTACTGTTGCAGGTTCCGCGCCTCAGTCGGATCATCCGGTTTCCCCTGCAGCTTCAGGCCCAGACTCCAGTCCCAGGGTCTGCCCACGGATGGGGTTCCTTCTTCAGACGTGGTGGACAGGGTGGCTCGGTAGGAGAGCATGGTAAGTGGCCTTCTTCAGCAGGGGCATCCCAAGTCTGTCTCTGTCCGTCCAAACGGGAAGACATATTCAGACGGAATCCTCTGAGGATTCTAGCTTATAGAAGGGGTTCAGGATCCAGTTCCGGCTGGGTAGAGGAGAGGAACCAGAAGCCACACATACGCCGGGAACTCTCTAGGTCGCCCAACAGATCAGATTGAGGAGCTTATTGAGGCAATTTTGGAGGTTCTGCACCTCTCGAAGAGGGGTGGCAGATGAAGAATGGTGAACCCTACAAGCGTCAGAAAGTCAGGCAGGTTTTTCCCAGGCTTGCCCATTTCGACAGACTGGTGGCAAAGGAGGGGAGAAACCAGATAAGCTTCTGTCTCTTCCTAAGGCCCTGGATGCCAAGTACACCTTTCCATATGAGGCAGTCAGGGTTTGGTCTTCACCAACTGAGGCAGACAAACTGTTGGGTCTGGCTCGACACACCATTATCCCTACAGATAGTGTGGCCAGCTGGCCAGGCATGCGTTCTCCATGGTGGGCTCAGCCATGCCCCCAGCTTGTGCCACGTTTATGGCAGCTACGGCAGGCAAGTTCTGGATAAGGCAGCAGAGGAGGCGTTTTCGACATGGAGGTTCACGTTCCTCTGCACTCCGTTTGATCTCCTTCACTATGCAGTTTTTCAGATACAATGGTGCCAGCTATGGACGATTTGGTGCGTCTGGTGGCTAGGGGGCTGGCCTTGTTGGCCACCTTGCGATTCAAGGCCTGGCCGCTTCTAGTAAGACGCTGGCTGCCCTTGCCTTCTCGGGGGGTTGTCTTTTCGGTGAGCCTCTGGATGTCCTGGTCCGGAAGGCCACGGGTGGGAAGTCGACTAGGCTTCCACAGAAACGGATACTAAGGACATTGTTTCGCAGGTTGCCAAATTTTTTGCCCTTCCGGAAGTTCGGAGGTTCTACAGACTCTACAGACAGAAGGATTCTTTGAGTAAGTGAAAGCCACGGAGGAAACCTAGACCCCATGGGGCCAAGCCCTCTCAGGGTTGACGGACGCCCTCACCCTCAGATGCAGGGATGGCTTCTGCACTACGCGCCAGTGTGGAGGGAACAGATATACGATGCCTGGTTCCGGGTGGTTGTTTCTTCCAGATACAAGATTGACCAGACCACCACACAGTTTTGTGGCATCCAAACATTCTCACATAGCGGACCGGGAAGTAGTACCTGTACCCCTCTCAGAGCGGGGCTGTGGCTTCTACTCAATACTTTTCGTCATCCTTAAGAAGGACAGGTCCGTTCGGCCAATCCTGGACCTCCAAAATCTGAAAAGGTACGTTTGGGTGCAGAAGTTCTGCATGGAATCTCTAAGGTCGACCTGGCAGAGGCGCTGGGGATGTTCGGACGGTCCTGTCCACGATAGAACTTTTCGAGTGAGTGATCAACTACACCAAGTGCCAGGTGGTTACCTATCTAAGTATGACACTGGATACTGGACAGGCACGGGTCCTTCTTTCGGTGCAGAACTGCACGACTCTTTAGGTGGTGGTGAGGTCGCTTCTGACAGACGAACATTCCACGATTAGGCAGGGCATACATCACATTGGCCTGATGGTGTCTACCATTGAGGCAGTTCCGTATGCCCAGTTCCACTCCAGGTCCTACAAATGCTGCTCCTATAGAAATGGCACAGGACTGTGCAGATGTTGGACCATCGCTTCATATTGACGGACAATGCCTGGCAATCCCTGAATTAGTGGCTGGACCAGCAGTCGATCGTCCTTTCCTGCTGGTCCTGTGGGTCATCCTGACCACAGACACGGCATGATCAGTTGGGGTGGTGTTCTAGACAACCAGATGGTTCCAGGGTCCCTGGGACCAGCGGGAGCGCAGTCTCCCAATCAATGTGTTGGAACTGAGGACGATTCTGCTGGTTCTCAGGCATTGGTCTTCCCAGCTCCGGGGCCTTCCTGTCACAGTACAGTCAGACAATTCTATGGCTGTGGCCTACATAAACCATCAAGGGGGTACCAGGAGCTGACAGGAAATCCAGGAAGTGAGTCGCATAATGAGGTGGGAGGAAATTCATGTTCTGTGCATCTTGGCGGTTCACATTCTGGGGGTGGAGAATCTGCAGGCTGATTATTTGAGCAGGGAAACGGTGGACCAGGGGGAATGGTCCATTCACTAAGACGTGTTTCAAGCCCCATGCGACTAGTGGGGAGTGCCGGAGGCGGACCTCTTCGCATCTCAGCACAATCAGAAGGTCCAGAGGTTCATGTCCTGTGCTGGGAAATTTCTGGTCAAGGTACAGCCTGCTCTACGCATTCCTGCCACTGCCATTCCTATCATCCTGAACGCCCCACACTGGCCCAGAAGGGTGTGGTTCGCGGATCTGGTCAGCCTGGTAGTGGAGCCCCCATGGCAACTCCCCAACCTCCCAGATCTTCTGCAACAGGGTCCTCTGCGGCACCCCAATTCTCCAGCGCTGGCTTTAGCGGCTTGGCTGTTGAGACCAGCATATTGGAGGAGAGGGGTTTGTCAGCTGCGGTAATTTGGACCTTGCTTCGAGCATGGAACCTGTGTTGCCTACTTACCAAATGCAAATGCCAGCGGAGCCGCAATAGACGCCCCGCTGGCATAAATGTCCATGAGGCTGCACTGGACACAGGACGGGAAAGGGAAGTATAACTTGAGAATAATAGTATAACTTAAGCTATAACTTAAGAATAATAAACCTAATTTTAAAAACACGTGTAGTGTTTTTCCCCCCATGGATCCCTATACTAATTAAATTTCCATTACCCACACCACCAGTGGGCATTGGCATCGGCAGCCCAAAGCATGGGCCAGTGCTGGATACTGGATATAAGAGCTGGTAATGGCCAGGGCCAGAGGTTGGCAGTTTGGTCCTTAAGCCCTGGAGCCCTTATGCTTGGTTTGCCAGGGTGGTAAGCCTTAAAGAGTGGGGACCCCATGCATTCCTTTTCTTAATTTTTTTGGAGGGAAACTTTTTTGAAAATTAGCCCTGCCCCCACAGGTTAAGAAAAATTAAGAAAAATAAATTATGGGGTCCCCTTCTTTAAGGCTTACCAACCCAGCAAACCAAGCATAGGGGGCTGGTAATTCCAGGGCTCATGGGCCGAACTGCAGGTCCCTGTTCCTAGCCATTACCAAACTTTATGCCCTATAGCAAAAGTCGGGTGCCAATGCTATGGGCCGCCAGGCTCATCTGCACCACCATGCCCACCACTGTTGAGCAGCTTGTTCAAGAATTTGCAAAGAAGGACATGGTTTGCAGATGTGGTAAGGTTAGCAGTGGGTCAGCCACGGCAGCTGCCTTATTCACAGGCGCTGGCTTTAACAACCTGACTGCTGGGACCAAGGTCCTAAAGAAGTGGGGGTTGTCTGCTGCTGTTATTTGGAGGATTGTTTATGAAGGTGATTTCTTCCTTTCATCTCAATGTGGAGATTGTTATGCCTTAATTGTGTCCTCGACATACGGAAAGGTTGCTGCACTCTTGGGACATGGTCAGAAAATTGAAGTATCACCTGGCTGTGAAAGGTAAAAGGCTCCTTTCCGGCTTACAGCTCATTCTATCAGAGCTGTTGGAGCATCCTGTGCTTATCAGCATCAGGCTACGATGGACCAAGTGTGCAGGGTGGATGTGAAGGCGTCGGCTGACGCTGCTTTTGGCCATTTGGCATTGCAGACTTCAGGGGTTCCTCCAGAGAGAGTCTGATTTAGCTGTCTCCCCTAGTGTTTAGCGATTGTTCCCATGGTTCATGCAGTCAGCTTGTTTGTTGCTCAGAGCTCATGTGTCCACTCTAAAGAAGGGACTCTTATAGGACACTCCACAAGTATCTAAATTCCTGTTAAGGCGGAAAAGAAAATTAGGGAAAATACAATTTCGTGAGAACGCACCTGTAAAATGGATTTCCCTCTTATTCCACTTTACCTCCTTTTGTGTTCTTGTTGCGACCTTTTGTGGCAGAGTCTTGTTATGGTGGTTCCTAAATTGTCTGCCCTTTGGCATTGGTTATATTAGTTCTTGCCATGGCTGTTACTGCTTTTTGACTTACTGAGACCTGGTGGGGGGGGGGGGGCAGACGAGCACTATATCAGGCTTCTATCTTTGCATATACGCTTGCTGGCTGAGGTTAACCATGAGTATCTGGATTCTCAATGAGCGAGAGCAGAATAGAGAAATTTATTTTACAGATGACTTCTCACCAAATGGTATTTTTCTAAAATTGTATGAGTTACATAACCTGTGGTGTGTTTGACAAATATATTCCAATGTCATTGTAAATGTTCTTTATATGTGTAGTTTTTATTAAGATCTGCTTGTGTGACAGTCATCTTTAGGAAATCATCTTAAATCTTATGTCTTAAAATATCCCCACAGACCGAACACCCTGTTTAAAATTATTAGGTAGGTATCCTTCTTAACACCAACTCTCTGTGAGCAGTATAACAAGCTGTGCATGCCACCGAAACACCAATCTGCTTACCAAAGCACTTCTTGAATTTTAGCCCATCAACTTGGTCAATGTTTTAATTAAAGTGTGAAAAGTCACTCACATATGTGTAACTAGAGAGTGTGCAGCCATCTGGAAAACAACTAGATGGCAGCACTTCGAAATCACATTAATTCAATCTAAATAAGTTTATTAATAGCTAATAAGACATACAGAGTAAACCATATACAGTTAAAAACAACAAAAATACAGCAGTAGGGAACTCATTAAACCCTGCAATCAAATAGAGGGATTTTATATAAAGTGCTATATCGCATATGCAAATGTTGAAAGTTAAGCTAAGTGAAAATGTGCTTTACATCCACAGAAGGGCTCTTATATAGAATAAGGAGGACAAGGTGTGATACATCAAAGAGAGAAAGATAAAAAAAATTGGAAATACTCTGCTAGATTTGGATGAACGTCGCACAGATGAAAGAAGGTCTGACACATTCCACAGCTGAGCAGACCACTGCCTTAAGGAATGTATACATGCCAAATGAATTAATGTGGGGGGGTGGGTCTAAATGTTAGGGCCTATAGTAGTAAATAAACTGGCAGACTTACTGATAGGTGGGGTATCAAGCCTGATGCTGGGAGCAGCTGTACAGAGCAATGCCTACTTGCCACATCGTCTCTTTGTCGGTGGACTCCTGCGCCATAGATCAGGGACACAGCACACAAAGGAGGGTAACAACCCCCCATCATTCCCCATGACTCGCCCAAACCTTAACCTGGCACCACTTCTATGTTTTGGTACCTATAGGAAATAAGTTAGTTTGAATGTCTCTCCCACAGAAACATGATGGTTTTAACAAAATGAGATGCACTGGGTACAATACTTCTGTTGCTTGCGTATGAATGTACTGTCTAGAGAAAATCCATACCACCATTTTAATGACCCTTGTTTAAGTGATTTTTCAGGCACAAGATTAAGAAAAAAAAAATATATATATATATATAGCATCTCATCTCACGCCAAGCGTTCCTCTAGCGCTGTGCCTCCTCTCAGCTCTGCGCCCTAAATGAGGAAATATACTTCCTTATCTGCCCCTCTAGTGCCACCCTGTCATTGTGGACCACCAATACAAGCTGGATGAGCTAGTCCAACCCATGATGGCTTAAATGGCACTCTCAGAGCTGCCATTCAAGCCCAGCTAACCTCTCTCTCCTTCCTTCCCACCAACTTCCTCCTAGCAAGCACTTTCGCTCCTAGCACCACCCATTATGCTGATTATTATGCAGCTCCAAGAGTCATGCCCACATGCTTCAGAAGAGAAATCATGGGGTAAAACTGTAAGCCATTTCTACTTCAATTTAAAAATAGAAAACAGTTTGGGACAGTGCCCAACATAGCCCGATGCAATGGCCTAAATAACTATGCCTGAAATATCCCTTTAAGACTAGTTTTGGTGCTACTTAAATACTTTGGTATCTATTGGAAATAATTAAATCTGTTTATTTGTCTCTCCCACAGAAAATTGATGGATGCAACAAAATGACATGCACTGGGTGCAGACAATACTTCTGTTGGCTGTGTATGAACATACTGTCTAGAGGAAATCCATACCAGCATTTTAATGACCCTTCTTCAGGCTGCTTTAACCAGTATGTATATTACTTGAGTTGAGTTGCTGGTAATGTGCAACATTTGTTTAAATATGTTATAGGTGTCTTGATGAAGGCATTATAGTGATGTTCACAAGATTGATGATCACAAGATTGCCAGCTGAAATGACCCAGTACACTGGCTACATCCCTGGCTTCAAAAAGCGCACCTGTCCCTAGTCCTATCGTGACGACTGTGTGCCTAAGCTACAGGGAATCTGGAAATTCGGCCGCCAGCAAAGGCCATGCCATAGGAGTAAATGTGAGTTTACTGGTGACCCACGGGGGTTTCACTTAGCGTATTCCCCTGGTGCAAGCGTCTTTTATACTCTAGGGCAGCAGCATGAGGCTTTTGAGATGCTTTAAACCGGACCAACAGCCTGGTAGGCTTTTCTCAGTACTCGGGGCAGGGGGATTTCACATGGCAGGGCCGCCGACCATGGGTTTTGGTCCACTTTAATGGAGAAGAACCAGCTGTTTTCCTGCGTTTGAGGAGCTACCTTAATATTTCTACTTTCTTATTTTAAAATGAGGTTCAATCCATTCCTGTAAATTTGCATAAATGTGCCAACTTTTTCAGGAAAAAGTAAGATCGGCCTGTTGATTCCTATAGGGACCTTTACTGCTACCTCCTACTACCACTTCCTGGTAACAGATCTGCAGATTCATTAAAGCAGACCAACAGTCAAAAATTACTTAAACCAGACCAACACAAAAAATAGTGCTCATATGCATCCCTCCCCAGGGCAATTTAGATTGCTGCACATAAAAATTAATGTACCTTTTTCTAACTTTCTACCTTTCTAGCTGTGGTAAATTTTAAAAACAAGATGGCGACTTGGTGCATTTGCAGGCCACCTGCAAACAAGAAGTGCTGCTGGGCTTCTGCTACCGCTTCATTTTATTGCTCAATAGTGTGTATATATATATATATATATATATATATATATATATATATATATTACCTTCGGCGGACAAATAAATACCAATCAAGAAAAAGATACTTTTCAAAATGGATCCCTATGCACCCCTGCCAACCTGGACCTTCATACAGATCATTAATGGGCGGTATTTACGGTACTCTTTATTCTGAGATTATGGATCGTCTTTGCTATTGATTCTTTTTTGAGTCATTTTTCCCTCCCCTCTATAAGCTTTCCCTCCCCTCTATAAGCTTTCCCTCCCCCTCCTCAGGTTCGTCACTTTATTTTTTTGTTTATAAAATCATTGCTTTGTTATTTTCACAAGGCAGCTATAGTATTATGTATATATATTGTTAGTAGCACTAATTATAAATTATTTCTCATATTTTTGCACAGGGCACATTATAGCTCACATATGTATTATAACCATTATTGGAACATATAAATATGATAAACAAGTGCACACTATTAACTTTGTGTGGGAGGATATTTATTTTCTAATTAGTAGATTGCGCACATTGGGAGGGATTTGTTTATTAGTAAAATATATTTATATAGGGATCAATTTTGAAAAGTATCTTTTTCTTGATTGGTATTTATTTGTCCGCCGAAGGTAATATATATATATATATATATATATATATATATATATATATATATATATATATATATATTAGTGGCTTTCTTGATTTAGTAATTCCAATAAAAAATTTTTTTTGCATTATTAGGTTGTAGTGCCCTTAATTTAGCTCTGTAGTGTGTTTGGATTGTGCAGTGTTTTGGAGCTATTTGGCGCACTCCCTATTACTAATAATTGTAGAGTGGTGTAGGTGGTGCTGATCCCTCTTTTTAGAATATTCCTGGGATAGCTAACAAGGGTGTTCCTGCTACAGAGATCATAGCTCTGGTTTGCCCTGACACAGGTGACCCCAGGGATTTGGGGCACTGTCAGCAAACGACGGGTCACGTGATCAAACTAACAATCGAACTACGATCATGCAGCCCACTTTCCCAAAGCACTGTTCGTTCGCCAGGACTCCCAGACCCAGCAATGCCCCGGACACCCAGAATCTTGGCTAAGGCAAAAAGATCTCTCAAGTTAAATATAGGTTTTAATGCAATAAGCACACTAGGCAGGGATCACAAACATTTGGCTATGGTGGAATGAATACAAATGTCATTCTGAGAAGTGGGTTACAGTGAGTTACACACAGATACAACAGTCAGAGTTACTTTAAAATGCAGATGTAAAGTAGTGATGATGGGCTCCCACAAGGAGGTATGTGAAGAGCTTATAGATGATTTGGGCACTTTCAGCACACATGCAACACAACCTCCCCAGAAGTGATAACTGCTGGCCCAGGGTCATCCCCCTTAATGCCTCGAGACCCTTTCACCTCCTCCCCTCTGTGGGGCAGACTGTTCCCTCCCCCCGTTGTAGAATCTGCTTTAGAACCTAAAGCCCGTTAGGGGTTATAACTTTGGGCAGGGGGGTCAAATGGCTCTGGATATGGCACCAAACGATTGGGCTGGTTGTCGGCCATACGATGAGCCCAAAGATGGAGTCCCTAGATGGGTCAGAACCCGAGACCTCCATTTCTTTAGGTTGCCGTGGTCGCATGGTCCTAAGAATCATATGTCTACGTGCAGTTTTGTGGGCCCATTCTGGTGTCTGGCTCCAGGGGTCACCTCTGCTTCAGACTCAGCAGGGCCTTCTCAGTGCAGAGGTGTGAGAGAATCAGCAGGGAGTCTGTGATCTGAGCCAGGGCTCAACTCACAGATGCAAATTCACCTTCCTTGAGAGATTAGGTCCGGTGCATGTTTATGGCTAGAAAGTCTTAATGCTACAGAGGGAAATAAAGGGTGACATTTGCTAATAACATGGAATTTTAAAGGAGGGAGCGGCGCATCAGCAGTAAAATGAAATATAATATTTGCCCTTGAAAAAGGGGAAAATATGAATTCTAATTAATATTTGCTTCACATTAATCTCCAATATTTCTACTAGAGATTAATACTATAAATATTGCGAATACTAACAATCATATCAGCCCAGCGGCCACTAATCTGATTCAAAACAATGGCCGCTAAGGCTCTCCCTATACATCCAGTGACATGTCCTAAGAAAGAAATAGGTTATGCCTTAAATACCTTAAATACTTTGCAACTACAATCTATTGTGTTACAAAATTATCCACCACACACAGAGTCAGATGTATAAATTAAAACAGGTTTAATTTACCAGCACAGTAAATAACCTTAACTAACCCAATATGTCCCTAAAGTTCCCCAGATAACCTTATATTACAGGCAGTTGTTACATAAATGATAAACAGTACAATAAATGTCATAATGGTAAGAGAGAGATAAAAATATTTAGACTCATGTTTGCTCCATCATCCTGGTAAGAGGCCCATATATCGACTCCCTCCCTTCCCCCTGCATACAGCTTAATGTATTGAACAATAGGGGGAGTGACCAGCATTCCCGCCTCGTGGGAGTGTCTGCCAAGCTCGGCCCACATCGGGTCTCTATGAGGTTAGATGTATATTTCATAAAGGATATAACTCCCACAATATGCATGTTATGAATGTTATATTGTAACCAAGAAATTAATGATCCCCATTAATTTCTTAGTTAAATGAACCCAAACACCAAATGTATATCATCCAGGGTCCGATACCATGTGGATTATCAGGCTCTGGACAATACACACATGTTTGATATCAAATGAAAGGCCTCATAGTCCTGAACAAGACCCTCTCATTAATATAGTCATAATTCACATATTACAAGAATTACAATGCTTCCCAGAAATAGCATCCAATGCTCATGTGTCAAATGTGTATTCCTTTACAAGTACAGCTTGTTGCCAGCTAGGTGTGATAGGTGTCTATTGTCATAGTCTGTTTCCTTTAGACAGGACAGGGTTTCTGTGCCCACACCCTATTTTGAGTGTTAGGAATTCAGGTGACCCTTTGTCCTTTAACAGCACTATTCCTCACAGGCAGTTGTAAAGCAGTGTACAACGCTTTCCAGGAGTTTCTTAAAGGAGATGGGGTTACACCTTCCAAAGTTGACATCCCCCCCCCCAACCTTTAAAGAGCTATATGATGTACTTTCTGTTGGTTACCTGCATGTGGTGGTATAACTCACCAGCAAGCATCCAGTGGAAATTCCACCAGGGAGAGAGTCCTCAGAGTGGCCTCCTGCATTGCCACTGAACTTATTGGAGATGGGAGTTATGTCCTCATGGAAACCCATGAAGAAATTATTACCAAAAAGGGCTGGATGGTGATTCCTGAAAGAAATTATTGGAGGACCTGAGTGTAATTATCTACAATGGATTTCTATTCCCACCCAGTCATAAACGGTCATCATCAAGAAATAGCCAATTTATATCCTGTGCTACCTATGCCTAGGTGTATAGAGTTGAAATGAAAGAGAATCAGTCTACTCTCGATTTTGATTTGAGAAATCCAAATCTACCAGAAACCCGGAACCAGAAATTGACCCAGCAGTTATTGAGTATACCTGAAGTGTTCTCCACAGTTAATATGGATGTTGGCTGTGCCAAGAGTGCTTAACACACCTTCTGTCTAACTGATGCTACACGGTTTCAATAGCGGTCCTAAAGTATAGTCCCAAAAGACGTTGATGAATTAAGACAGACCCTACCCCAGATGAAAGATCAAGGGATTATTGTGGACAGCAAGAGCCCCTATGCTTCACCCATTGCAATGGTGAGTAAAAAGTGTGGATCGATCCATCTATGTGTAGACTATCAAACTCTGAATAGGAGAACCATACCTTGCCCAGGATTGAAGGGGCTCTGGAGAGTTTAAATGGAAACTGTTGGTTCACTGTGCTGAATCTGCAATCTGGGTACTGCCAAGTTCCCATGGCACCTGAAGATCAAGAGATGACAGCCTTTATATGTTCCTTGGTTCTCTTTCAGTTCACTCGCATGCCACAAGGCATTAGAGGCGCCGTAGCAACATTCCAAAGATTGATGGAGCAAGTGTTGGGCGATCTAGTGCCCCGGGAATGTACCTTGGTGATATTGTTTGGGACTACTTTAGTTGGAGTTTCTAGTGCTCATATGGGCTGTCATTGATAAGCTGCATGATTACCTGTATGTGGTTACTTTTAAGTGCCAGCCCTCCTAGAATATTTGTCACCCTCTGCTGCCAGACCATATTTCACTATATTCCAAGTATGCCACACACCCCGCTTCCACTATTCATGACATATGGGTTGTGGTCCAGTAGAGGGCGAACTTCTGCAGAGATGAAAGCAAAAAAGAAGCCCATCCCGTTCCATAAATACCTGGGACCTCCCACACATTCCCCAGTTCCTTCTCTGCAGGACGGCGAGCAAGTCAGAAGATGTATGCTGCTCTTCCTTGCAGGTAAGCCGGGCTTGCACTCGGCCATTTTTTGCCCTATTTCTGCCCGGACCTTTAGATTGTAAGCCCTATACTAGCCTCCCAGCTTCGGCTGCAGGTCCGGGTGAGGGTAGGAATCACCTTAATAGGTGCTTAGGGAGCCATGCTCCCCCGTGAGACCCCATACAAGGGGGTAGGTGGTATCCGGGTTGGTGATCCCGGTTTGGGATGCCCTGTCCCCATTTACTTCCCTTACACCTTACGGTGAAGGGTTCTCCCTCTTCCGGGTCCCCTCCACTAACCCTCCGGGGGAGGGGGGGTGGATGACTTCATTCTGCTATTCTTTTCACTTGATGTGTGTGCTTATTTACGTTGCCGCTTTGCGCTCTGCACGCAGTCTGGGGAGCTTCTCCCCTTCAGGCTGCGTCTGTGAGGAGGCGGGGCCGGGCACTCTCGTTGCCGCAGGCCGCCTCCTTCTGTTTTGCCTCCATTGCGGCCCATCTTCTGGCTGGGGACCGCATTGCTGGATCGGAGGGAAGGGGGCGGGGCCAGGCGCGGCGCGCGATCCGCGCTGGCCCGCCCCTTCTTCTCCCTCCCTCTCTCAGGAGCTGCCGGATAGCTGGACGCCATTGGAGTTTCTAAATCAGGATCATTTTGACAGCATGATTCTTAGAGAATGGGAGAAGCCGAGTCGCCTTCACGGAGTTCCTCAGGGATGGGATGTGAAGCGCTGGTCTTCCCTCCCGAGGTCGACGCACCCATTTTAGGATTGTCCAACACCTCCGTTGTACACACTCCTTACGCCACTACCCTTAAGGATGGCGAGGACAAGCGCATTGATCAGATGGCATGTCATGCCTTTGCCAGTGTGGGTTCTGCCTTGCGACCTGTCTGTGCATCGGCACTTGTGGCTGTGGCCACCAGGTCGGAGATCAGGGACATGTTAAATGGGTCCCAGCTCAACCCGGACAGCGTTGAATTCACAACCCTTGAGAGTTGTGAATTGTTCATGAATTTTGTTTTGTCGGCTATGGACGACAAAATTGTTGGTGGCCATGCGCCGATCGGTCTGGCTGCGCCAGTGGGCGGCGGACATTGCGGCCAAGAAGTCACTTACAGCTTTGCCCTTTTTGGGAATGCGGCTGTTTAGAGACAAATTGGATTCTGTGGCGAAGGGTGGGAAGCTACCTCAGCGTAAGAAGCTGCGTCGCTCCTTTCGGGGGGCAAGCTCCTTTAATTCTTCCTTTCGCTGTGCCAGAGGGGGCAGAGGTCTTGCCTACTCTGGCTTTAGAGGTGATTCCTGGAACAGAGGTAGAGGACGTGCCCGTCCAGCCTCTACTTGGGGTTCCAAGCCCAAGCCCGCTGCCAAGCCAGCTCAGCAATGAGGGGGCGCCCTCACCCTTACGGGTGGGGGGACGGCTGCGGCTCTTCTTCCAGATCTGGGCCCAGGAGGTCACAGACAAGTGGATATTGGAAGTAGTCTCGTCTGGGTACAAACTGGAGTTCGAGCCCCGGCCTCCTCCCAGATTCCTAAGGTCTCGGGTGCCATCGGATCCTCGGGCGACGCAGGGGCTCCTGTTGGCTGTAAAGAATCTTCTGGACATGGCGGTCATATGCCCGGTGCCTCTTTCAGAGAGAGGCTGGGGCTATTATTCCAACCTCTTCACGGTTCCCAAAAAGGATGGCTCCATAAGACCCATCCTAGATTTGAAGCTTCTCAACAGGTTCATCAGAACCAAGAAGTTACGCATGGAGACTCTGCGTTCAGCTATCGGTTCCCTTCGTCAGGGGGATTTCATGATGTCCATAGACATCAAGGATGCCTACCTTCTTGTACCAATATTCTTAGTATGCAGTACGTCCTGCTCCAGATGGATTACTTACACTTGGGTTATCCTCCGCCAGATGGCGCTGCACTGCAGAGACATGCAAAACAGGCTCCTCCCGGCCCCTCAAATACCCGGGGACCTCCCACAAATCCCCAGATTCCTCTGCAGTGCTTACTGCGAAGACATGAAATTATCACTCTGTCGCAGGTGAGCGGGGCTATTAAAGCCACTAACCCTCCAGGAGGGGGGGGGGGATGACTTCATTCTGCTATTCTTTACTCTTGACGTGTGTGTGAGTGTGCGTGTGTGCTTATTTACGTTGCCGCTTTGCGCTCTGCACGCAGTCTGGGGAGCTTCTCCGCCTCAGGCTGCGTCTGTGAGGAGGCTCGTTGCCGCGGCCCGCCTCCTTCTGTTTTGCCTCCATTGCGGCCCATCTTCTGGCTGGGAACCGCATTGCTGGATCGGAGGGAAGGGGGCGGGGCCAGGCGCGCGATCCGCGCTGGCCCGCCCCTTCTTCTCCCTCCCTCTCTCTCTCTCAGGAGCTGCTGGATAGCTGGACGCCATTTTCAGTGTGTGTGAGTGCCCTGCCAGGCTTCCCCGTTTTTACTATATTTAATGCCCCAGTCGCGCTTGGGGCAGCGCTGGCCCCCTCTGCCTTTACATGTTTTTTATTATGCAGTTGTGTGTGTGCATGTGCTTATGGACATCTCTTTTGTCTTTCAGGAGGACTTCCTGTGCCAATTGCTTAAAAGGGGGTTCTCCCGGTCCTAGGTCCCTAGCAGAAATTTGGGGCAATCGTAAATCCTCCCACTTGGGACTTAAAGGGTCATCCCGGGTTGCTTACCAGCATAATTCCCTTGGGTCATTGCGACTACCTTAAAATCACCATATGGAGGCTCCACAGGATACCGGGCTCGGGCTCCTTTTGGGACAATCCCGGCTATGTGTGGGTTGTGGGGTATCCCTTACGGGGGAGAATGTACTTATTTGCATACCATGTGCGCAACAGGCCATAATGCGGCAGTCAGGACCCCAGGCGTCTGGGTCAGTGCCACCCGCCTCACCTACCCCACCCCGCATCATCCGTACCCCAAGTGACACTGTCATTAGTGGGGAGTTGCACTCGGATGTATGTGCCAGGCTGGCCAACCTCGAGAAAATTATTTCTAGCTCAGTGGGCAGAAAGGCCGCTGCTAAGAAAAGGCATCTGTCACCGGCTACACCGGTAATTGATTTTGATGATTATGACTCCCCTGACTGGGCTGATTATTCCCCACTTGAGGAGGGGGAATTGTTTGAGAAATCTGAGACTGAGGAATTGCAGTTCTTTGATTCTGATGCTGGGCAGGCGCTGGGGGATGCTGTGGATACCCCCAAGGTCCTGACCCATCTGTTAGAGGTTCTGGATATATTCTAAGCATACAGCATGTCCTGCTTCAGATATAGTAATAACATGTGGTTAATCCTCCGCCTCGGGCGCCGTGCACTGCAGACATGTAGAAAACAAGCTCCTCCTGGCCCTACATATACCGAAGGACCTCCCACAAATCCCCAGATTTCTCTGCAGTGCTGGAACTGCGAAGACATGAAGTATCACGCTCTCGCAGGCGAGCGGGGCTTTACAGCCCGAGGCCTTGCGGGACTATTTCCACCCGTCCTTCTTGTGAACAGAATATGCCTCCCAGCTTGGGCTGCGTTGGTCGGGTGAAGGTAGGCAGCACCTTGAGTGCTTAACGGAGCCATGCTCCACCGCAATCCCCCACCATAGGGTAGGCGGTTTAGGCTGATGGTGAGCCTCTAGTGGATGCCCCTCCCGCATTATTGCCCCGTACCCCGGGTAGCGCTGGACCCTGTGTAGGGTCGCCATCCTCCCTCATTTCCCCAACTAGTTAGGGGGAAAAGAAAGGGGGGGTGTGTGTGTGTGGCGGTCCCAGTGTACCGGTATGTCACGCTTGTGGCCTTATTCTGTCCTTTATTAACTCCGAGATGTCAGAGCCGCGCTGCTTGCTCCTTATTCTGTTTTTCGGCTGCCGCCGTATGCCTTATCCATGGTTTGCTGCATCGTCTAGATGCCGTGGTGACCTTTCCTTATTGGATGTAACAGTTCTCTACGAATCTTTTAGCGTGTGGTTGTTTTCTTTGCCTTCACTATTACCTCAGAGCTTCGCGCTCTTTGGAGTGGGCGGGGTCTTGGTTCGGCGCGTTCCGCGTCACGGCAGAGCATTGAGCCCGCCCTTCGAGGTTCACTGGCGCCATTTTGTTGAGCTTCGCCCGCGCGGGGTGGCGGTCTCCTCCTCCTCCACTTGATCCGTAAGTGCCCTCGCGGGCGACTCCTTCTCTGTATGGCTTCTCCCGGCCTTATATATATATATATATATATATATATATATATAAGGATATTAGCGGGCCTTCCTACAATTCTCCCACATTAATCAGCGGGTTGTTGGGGCATCCAGGGTTGCTTATTGCATAAATCCCTACCGACATATTTTGTTTAGACAATCGCCATATGAAGGCATCTCAGGATTGTGTTACCGGGGTCCCTCTGGGACAAGACCGGCTGTGTGTAGCGTGTGGTCTCCCCCATGCTGAGGCTGACGGGGCACAGGTCTGCGCACCATGTGCCGAGCAGACGCTCTCTCTCCCCCCTTTCCTCTTGCCTAAATCTCACTCCTGTTGAGTCATGTACAAGCGGGGAGTAGACATCTCTCCTAGACGGCCCACGCTTGACCAGATTGTCGAAGGGTTGTCCGGCCGTGTGGGTCCTGGCAGACAATGGCCCTGGACTCCCCCGGCTTCGGCCTGTACTATGGGCTCGGAGGAGTCCTCTTCTCCGCGTGCTAGTGCTCCTGCCTCGTTCTGGTGGCTTTAGGAGGTAGCTCTTCCGGATACGGGACAGTGTTTGCTGGGTGGTCCTTCCCTCAGTCGGTCAGGAGGACTCTGGTCCCCTGTTTTTCTTCAGGTATGGGTGCAGGCTTTCCTTGGCCTGTTAGGTCTGGCTTCCTTGCCAGAACGCCCTTAACATATAGAGACTGGGGCCTCTACGCCAGTGGCTCCTCATTTCCCTTGAGGATAAGGGAGTCTATCATTCTAACCCTTCGGGGGTTTGGCATCTGTATCCATAGGCATTTAGGCTTGGCGCCTCTGAATGGGCCGTTGGCGCCCTATATACCAGGGGTCCTCTGGCCGCCCGTGAAGGGCTGAGATGTTTATTATGACTACAAGGTGTCTTCTGGACACTGAGCCCACTACAGCTGGGTATTGGCGGTTATAGCCGCCGTTTGTGGCGGTGGCTGGTTCCCTTGTTGAGTTTCATGTGCCTGCTAGGCTCAGGAGGGGTGTGATGTCTCGCATGAAACCAGGTGGTAGCTACCAAGGGACCTCTCAGGTCTCTCTCCTTCTTACTCACAAGAGGGAGTCGTTTGGATGGACCTTAGTGGACTCAGGTCCTACTCCGTTCCATCCTCCAGTTTCCCAGGATTGCATATGGATTTGGCTCCAGCTAGTGCCCTCTTCTTGACTATAAGGGATTTTCTGGGTCAAGGTCTGGCCTTCCTTCCTGTCAAGTTATTATTCCCAGGCAGAATTGCACCAGGCGTGTCCATTGGTGGCTGCTCGGCTGTTATCCCTTATTCTCTGTGCCCTTGGGCTCTGAGGCACTTTAGGTATTAGTCCTGGATAGGGGTTCAGCACCCTGGATCTAGGTCTGTGTATCTTCCTTCGAGTGGAGGCGGTTACTCTTCCGCGGGTTTCTTCAAGGGATCCGTCAGGGATCATCCCCTACCTTCTTGTTTCTCCCTGTTGGTGGTCACCATGGTGCCAAATCTTGCAGGATGACAAGGGGGGCTTGTTCCTTCTTAAATCCCCTGCGGTTCCTAGGTGGGGACCTTAAAGGGTCCAATTACCTATTGTTTTTGTTGTCTCAACGAGCTCTCGGTGGGTTCTATCTTGCTGGGCTACTCCCTTCAGGAACTGCCCATTTGGGACTCTTGGTCTGGTAGGACGGTGGCCTGTCCCTTGTTCCCTGTGAAAGTCCTGGACTAACTCTATTCCAGGGAAGCTCTGATTCTGATCTATGTGGGAATCATCATTCCTTGCGTTTTTATGGATATTAGCCCCGATGGATGGCAGGAGGTTCTCTATTGTTCCATTGAGTTCATACTGGTATGGACCTGTTGGACTCCGTCACTATCACAGGGTTCTATCCTTTCTTATTGGCCCAGATTGGTCTAACCTTTACGTTTAGGTTAGTAGTTCTGGCTAGACATTATACCTGTACTGTCTTATTTCTTCACCCTGCTAGGCGAAGGTTTGCGCAAGATCGCTGGCGAAAACCGCTATGCTGGGGGCCTGGGTGGTCCAGTGGGGTGTGGTCCGCAGAGGCTTCTGCTGAGGACAGTGGGCCTGTATGCTCTCTCATGAGGTTTATTTTGCATAGTCAGGCTCCTTCTATTCGCCCCTATCTTCAGGCTCTACTTGGCATTAGGCCGGGTTTGTTCTTTACCCCGTTGGAGATGACTCATCTCTGGGTGTCTTGTTCTCTTGGAGAGCTAGGACCTAGCTCCTCCTCTTTGTCTTCCTCCTTCTGCCACTCTGTGTCAGGGTATGTGGTACCCATATTGCCTTGCTGGGCCTAAGCTCTCTCCCTTGTTGGACGTTCTCCATTCCCGGGGTCTAAGGTTCTAACAGCATTGTTGGTGTTGGCTCCCCAACTTAGTTCTGTGAAGGTTTCAGGGCTCGCCCTGTTTGTCTATTGCAGAAATATGATCCTATCTTCTATATTGAGCATTCATCAGGGGTTGCTCAGGTGCATGCCTTGGGAAATTCCTGGTTCCCCTTTGGGGGGATTACTTATACTGACGCCCTGCTAAGGGTTCCCTTGGGTCTTATTCAGGTTCTTGTCTGACCTGTTCCTTCCATCTTATCGCTCTTTTGGGCGGTTGTTCCAGTCAGAAGTGTGCCATAAAGGATGGCTCTGTGGGCAGTTCTAGTCATTATATATATATATATATATATATATATATATATATATATACATATACATTGTTATATATGTGTACACCATGAGGTGAGAGATCTGATTACCTCCACGGGTGAGGTGACCTTTGGATTGGTCCTACTCGGTTGGTTTTGACCTTCTGAGCCTAGAGTATTCTTTCAGCTTCTGCTGAGTATTGTTGTCAGTATTCCCTGTTGGGGAGAGTTCGGAGTGGCCATGGCTGCTCTCTTGCAGTAGCATGGTTAGGCTGTTTCTTCTGGCCTATTCTGTCACAAGAAGATTCTCCTTCTCTATTGTTTGTTGTTCTTTTACTACTTGTGCTTGGCTTGGGCCTCTTAGCACTAAGTTCTGGCGAGCTAGCTGGCTAGTCCGCTGCTTGGGTTCAGTTCTCCCTTTACAAGGTTCAAAGGTTGAGGTTAGAGCATTGCTCTCGTTGCTCTTTGTAGCATGGTTGCGGGTGACAGCGCTTTACTGTTGGCTGTGCCCTTCTCATGGGGATCCCACCCTATTTTATGGACACTGCTATTGGATGTCCCACATGTTATTACTATATCTGGGGCAGGACGTGCTGTATGCTTAGAATAATACAACTCTGTGAAGTACTCACCTGTAGAGTTGATATTATACGCATACAGCACGTCCTGCTCCACCCCACCCTGGTTTCACTTGTTCTGGATCCCCTGGATGGTGATTGTTATCAATTGATATTATTGCCAGTTTTCTGGGTGGTTTGTTTCTCCCGGCTTCTCTTCTCACTGCTTTTCAATGCTGGGGATTTGTGGGAGGTCCTTCGGTATATGTAGGGCCGGGAGGAGCTTGTTCTCTACATGTCTGCAGTGCAGTGTGGGTGAGGATTACCCACATGTTATTACTATATCTGGAGCAGGACGTGCTGTATGCGTATAATATCAACTCTTCAGGTGAGTACTTCACAGAGTTGTATTTTCCCCACCAGCGGAGGCCCCTCCGAAGAAGGGGGAATTCTTTGGGTTCTCTAAGCCCCGCTTGGAGTTTCTAAATCAGGATCATTTTGACAGCATGATTCTTAGAGAATGGGGGAAGCCGAGTCGCCTTCACGGTGTTCCTCAGGGATGGGATAGGAAGTATCCTTTTCCCGTGGACGCGGTGAAGCGCTGGTCTTCCCCTCCCGAAGTTGACGCACCCATTTTAGGATTGTCCAACACCTCCGTTGTACACACTCCTGACGCCACTACCCTTAAGGATGGCAAGGACAAGCGCATTGATCAGATGGCATGTCATGCCTTTGCCAGTGTGGGTTCTGCCTTGCGACCTGTCTGTGCATCGGCACTTGTGGCTGTGGCCACCAGGTCGGAGATCAGGGACATGTTAAATGGGTCCCAGCTCAACCCGGACAGCGTTGAATTCACAACCCTTAAGAGGTGTGAATTGTTCATGAATTTTGTTTTGTCGGCTATGGACGACAACATTGTTGGTGGCCATGCGCCGATCGGTCTGGCTGCGCCAGTGGCCTGACATTGCGGCCAAGAAGTCACTTACAGCTTTGCCCTTTTTGGGAATGCGGCTGTTTGGAGACAAATTGGATTCTGTGGCGAAGGGTGGAAAGCTACCTCAGTGTAAGAAGCTGCGTCGCTCCTTTCGGGGGGCAAGCTCCTTTAATTCTTCCTTTCGCTGTGCCAGAGGGGGCAGAGGCCTTGCCTACTCTGGCTTTAGAGGTGATTCCTGGAACAGAGGTAGAGGACGTGCCCGTCCAGCCTCTACTTGGGGTTTCAAGCCCAAGCCCGCTGCCAAGCCAGCTCAGCAATGAGGGGGCGCCCTCACCCTTACGGGTGGGGGGACGGCTGCGGCTCTTCTTCCAGGTCTGGGCCCAGGAGGTCACAGACAAGTGGATATTGGAAGTGGTCTCGTCTGGGTACAAACTGGAGTTCGAGCCCCGGCCTCCTCCCAGATTCCTAAGGTCTCGGGTGCCATCGGATCCTCGGGCGACGCAGGGGCTCCTGTTGGCTGTAAAGAATCTTCTGGACATGGCGGTCATATGCCCGGTGCCTCTTTCAGAGAGAGGCCGGGGCTATTATTCCAACCTCTTCACGGTTCCCAAAAAGGATGGCTCCATAAGACCCATCCTAGATTTGAAGCTTCTCAACAGGTTCATCAGAACCAAGAAGTTACGCATGGAGACTCATCGGTTCCCTTCGTCAGGGGGATTTCATGACGTCCATAGACATCAAGGATGCCTACCTTCTTGTACCAATATTCTTAGCATGCAGTACGTCCTGCTCCAGATAGATTACTTACACTTGGGTTATCCTACGCCAGATGGCGCTGCACTGCAGAGACATGCAAAACAGGCTCCTCCCGGCCCCTCAAATACCCGGGGACCTCCCACAAATCCCCAGATTTCTCTGAAGTGCTTACTGCGAAGACATGAAATTATCACTCTGTCGCAGGTAAGCGGGGCTATTAAAGCCTGCGGCCCTGCTGGACTATTCCCACCCGTCCTTGATGTGATGTGCCTCCCAGCCTGGGCTGCGCTGGTCGGGTGAAGGTATGTAGCACCATGTGTGCTTAAGGAGCGCTGCTCCACCGCAGTCCCCCACCAAAGGGTAGGCGGTATAGGCTGATGGTGAGCCTTTATGGGATGCCCCTCCCGCATTATTGTCCCATTCCCCGGTAGCGGTGGGCCCTGTACAAAGGGCTGCCATCCTCCCTCATTCTCCCGTAGCCCTTGGGAGGAAAAGAAGGGGGGGTGTGTGGGTGAGCATGTATCGTGATTCGTGCATACCGCCTGTTGGCATGTGTGTTGGGACTAGTATATGTGTCAACCGCTGCACTGACTTGTCTTTTTACTATTGCAAACGCCGTGCGCGCCTCTTCCTTCATTTGGATGTCCCGCGCCAGGCGGCGGCGTCGCTTCAGACGCTCCTGCGTCCTCATTGGCTGCTTGTCTGGTGGACTTCGCGCGCTTCGGGGGGGCGGGGCCGGGCCTGGCGCGCCCTGCGTCACGGCTCGCTCTGGCCCGACCTTCGAGGTTTGTTAGGCGGCATTTCCCTGTACAGTTGCGCGCGCGTGTAACGGTCCCCCCTTCCGCGTTCTGTAAGTGCCCTCGCGGGCGACTTTAATACTCATTATTTACTGTGTATGGCTCTGACACCCCTTCTTCTCATTGTGTCTTTCAGACGGGTGAATCCAGTGGCTTCTCCCGGCCCGGTGTAATTGTAGTTGGGCCTAGTATAAGTACTCCCACTTCCCTAGCGGGTCATTGGGGCATCCAGGGTTGCTTTATAGCGTCAATCCCTACTGGCATATTGTGCCTAATAATCACCATATGGAGACATCCCAGGATATTGGGACCGGGGTTCCTTCGGGACAAGCCCGGCTGGGTGTGGGTGGGGTCTCACCTATCAGCGGTGACAGCGCGCGGGTCTGTGTTCCTTGCACACAGCAGGCGCTAACGTTGCAACCCGCCCCTCCGGTGGCTGGGCCTGCACCTTGTCTCACTTCACCTACTCCCCCAAACTTGAGTCTCACCCCCATTGAATTACATACAAGCGGGGATTCTCAACCTGATGTGTCTGCTAGACTGGCCAGTGTTGAAAAATTGATCGCTAATACCTTAGCGCGTAAGGCCTCCGCTAAAAAGCGTCACTTAACTCCTGAGGCCACTCCGTCTCCTATGGAATCTGATGAGTTGTTGCATCTGTATGGCTACACCCCATCAGACGAAGGGGAGCTGTTTTATGACTCAGGGTCATCTGACGAGAGACCCCCCCAAGATTCATCAAGTCCCGGATCCCCCAGGACCCTGTATCAGCTCAGGTCTTGATGCAGGCCGTGCAAGGCCTTCTGGATCTGGGGGTCATTTGCAGGGTCCCCTTAAGAGAAAGAGGCAAGGGATTCTATTCCAACCTTTTCACAGTCCCCAAAAAAGATGGGTCAGTCAGGCCCATTCTGGATTTAAAGATCCTCAACAAATTTGTCAGAAACAGGCGCTTTCGCATGGAAACTCTGCGCTCGGCCATTGGCTCCCTGCGCCCAGGGGATCTCATGACGTTGGTGGACATCAAAGATGCTTACCTTCACATCCCTGTGTTCCCAGGACACCAAAGGTTTCTCAGATTCGTGTTGGAAGATCAACATTACCAATTTGTGGCCCTGCCTTTTGGCCTCACCTCAGCTCCCAGAGTGTTCACCAAGGTGCTGGCGGGGGTGATGTCTCTGGTAAGGTCAAGGGGCATACGCATGCTGCCCTACCTGGACGACATACTCATCACCTCTCGGTCTCTGCAGCAGGCAGAGTTGGACACTCAGCTGGTGATGTCCACCCTGGAGTCCTTCGGCTGGGTGATCAATCACCCCAAGTCCTCCCTGTCCCCTTCTTCGGTGACCCCATTCCTGGGAATGATTCTGGATACGATTCAGTCAAGGATATTCCTTCCTCAACAGAAGGTGGAAGCTCTAACTGCGCAGGTGAGGTTCCTGCTATCGTGCCCCCAACCCTCCCTCAGGCAGGGGATGCAGTTGGTTCCATTTGAGGCCTCTACAACTTCACCTTCTGTCAGTATGTGACAAGGATCCAACGTCCTTGGACGGGATCTGTGTGCTTCCCCCCTTGGTCAGACGGTCCCTTTCGTGGTGGCTGGACCACTGGAACTTGCTGGGGGGCAGGTCTTTTCTGGCCCCCTCCTGGGAGACAGTCACCACGGATGCCAGTCTGTCAGGATGGGGGGGATTCTGGAAGTCCCTGCGGTTCCAGGGGAGGTGGGGCCCTCAGGAGGCCCACTTACCCATCAACATTCTGGAACTACGGGCAATCAGGTTGGTACTGGAGCAGTTGACCAATCACCTGAGGGGCCTGTCTGTGCAGGTGCACTCAGACAACAGGACGGCGGTTGTCTACATCAATCATCAGGGAGAGACCCGGAGCAGGAGGGCCCTCCAGGAAGTGTCGCGGATTCTGACATGGGCAGAGGCCAATGTTCAATGCATTTCGGCTGCGTACATCCCGGGGGCAGAGAATCTACTGGCAGACTCTCTGAGCAGGGGGACCTCTCGTCAGGGAGAGTGGTCCCTCTGCAACAGGGTATTCCATTCCCTGTGTCACCGTTGGGGGCTACCGGATGTGGATCTGTTTGCATGCCGTCACATTCACAAGCTCCAGGCTTTTGTCTCCCTGTCCCAGGATTCTCTGGCCTTGGCCACAGATGCTCTGTCCATGTCATGGCAGGAATTTCGGCTTCCGTATGTCTTTCCTCCATTCCCCCTGCTGGGCAGGGTCCTGCGCAAGATTGCTCTGGAAGGGGTGCCAGTGATAGGTGGCCAAGAAGAGTGTGGTTTGCAGACGTGGTGCAGATGGCAGTAGATCAGTACGTCCTGCCAGCAGTGCCAGATCTGCTCACTCAGGGCCCCTTACACCATCCCAATTTACAAACTCTGGCTTTGACGGCCTGGCTGCTGAAACCTCCATCTTGATGGAGAAAGGCTTGTCTGCCTCGTTGGTTGGGACCATGGTGAAGGCTAGGAAGAAAACTTCCTCTTCCATCTATTATAGGGTTTGGCGTGCTTACATTGACTGGTGTGAGTCTAGGTCTCTTCCCTGTCGGGTGTTCTCAGTTCCCAGGGTTCTGGAGTTTTTACAGCAAGGGTTGGAGTCTGGTCTCCAACTCAGTACTTTGAAGGGTCAGGTTTCTGCCCTGTCTGTCTTCTTTCAGAAGTCTTTTGCTCAACATTCCTTGGTCAAGACTTTCTTTCAAGGGGTTACTCATGTGCGTCCCCCACGTAAACCTATGGTCCCTGTTTGGGATTTGAACTTGGTCTTGTCTGCCTTGCAGGGTGCTCCCTTTGAACCTATTCAGGATGCTGCTCTGGCTGTACTTACACTCAAGGTTGTCTTTCTGGTGGCTATTACTTCGGTCAGGCGTGTGTCTGAGCTGGCGGCTCTGTCTATCCAGCCCCCATACTTCGAGAGACACCAGGATAAGGTGATGTTCCGCTTTAAGCCGGATTTCCTGCCTAAGGTGGTGTCTGCTTTTTATTTGAACCAGGATATTGTTCTTCCTTCCTTATGCCCTAATCCTAGCAATGCTAAGGAAAGGGTTTTGCATTCCTTGGATGTGGTCAGGTGTCTGAAGTATTACCTAGTAGTCACTGTGTCTTTCAGGAAGACTAATGCTCTTTTTGTGGTCCCTTCTGGTCCTAGGAAGGGGTTGGCTCCTGCCAAGTCTACTATCAGCAAATGGATCCGTCAGGCTGTGATTCAGGCCTATTCTGCTAAGAGGAAGAGTCCTCCCTTCCGCCTTACTGCTCATTCTACTCGTGCTATTGGTGCCTCTTGGGCCTTCCAGCACCAGGCTTCTGTTGAACAACTTTTCAAAGTTTTACAAGGTTGACGTTAAGGCCTCAGCTGATGCTGTTTTTGGCCACAAGGTTTTGCAGGCGGCAGTGGTTTAAACTGTCTGCTTTTACCTTTTTTGTTGGGGATCCCACCCTGCTTTATGGACACTGCTATTGGATGTCCCAAGTGTAAGTAATCTATCTGGAGCAGGACGTACTGTATACTAAGAATAATACAATTCTGTGAAATACTCACCTGTAGAATTGGTATTATAAGTATACAGTATGTCCTGCTCCACCCCACCCTGGTTGTTGCATTATTCTGGATCCCCTGTATGGTGATTGTCATCATTGTTATAGTTACCAGTTTTTGGGTGGTTAAATTCTCCCGGCTTCTTGTTCACTTCTTTGCAATGCTGGGGATTTGTGGGAGGTCCCCGGGTATTTGAGGGGCCGGG
Organism: Gastrophryne carolinensis; assembly: GCA_027917425.1. NCBI lineage: Eukaryota > Metazoa > Chordata > Amphibia > Anura > Microhylidae > Gastrophryne > Gastrophryne carolinensis. The sequence continues at coordinate 120,161,406 of CM051238.1, forward strand.
AGGAGCCTGTTTTGCATGTCTCTGCAGTGCAGCGCCATCTGGCGGAGGATAACCCAAGTGTAAGTAATCTATCTGGTGGCGACGCTGGAAAGGTTCGGATGGGTGATCAACCACCCCAAGTCTTCTCTCTCCCCATCAAGGGAGATCTCCTTTCTGGGCATGAATCTGGATACCATTCAGGCCAGAGTGTTCCTACCTCAGCCAAAGGTGCAGAGGGTTCAGGATCTGATATGTGTTCTCCTGACCAACCCTCGTCCTTCCATTCGGCTAGGGATGACTCTGGTGGGTTTGATGGTGGCCTCCTTCGAGGCAGTCCCCTTTGCTCAATTCCACATGAGATCGCTACAGCTCCATCTATTGTTGAAATGGGACAGATGTCCACAGTCCTAGGATCAGTCATTTCTGATGTCTCCCAGGGTTCGGCAGTCCCTTCAGTGGTGGCTGGAATCAAGCAATCTGATGAGGGGCAGATCGTTCCTGGCCCCTCGTTGGGAGACGGTTACCACGGATGCCAGCCTGTCGGGCTGGGGAGGTTTCTGGAAAGATCATCAGTTCCAGGGGTTGTGGGGTCCTCAGGAGGCTCACAACCCCATCAATGTCTTGGAGCTCAGAGCTATCCGCCTGGTTCTGTCGCGTTTGACACTTCACCTACAGGGTTTACCGGTGCAGGTTCGACCAGACAATCGTACTGCGGTAGCTTATATCAATCTCCAAGGAGGGACTCGCAGCAGGAGTGCCCTCAGGGAAGTCTCTCTGATTTTGACATGGGTGGAGAGCAATGTTCCTTGCATCTCGGCAGTATACATTCCGGGAGTGGAGAACACGGAGGAGGACTCCCTGAGCAGGGGATTCTCTCGCCGAGGGGAATGGTCTCTCAACCACAAGGTGTTTCGGGCCCTGTGTCACAAGTGGGGGACTCCGGAGATGGATCTCTTTGCCTCTTGGCACAATCACAAGCTTCCAACCTTTGTATCCCTGTCTCAGGATCCTCTGGCCCTGGCAGTGGCTGCCTTGTCCCTTGCCTGGAGGAATCTGGGGTTTCTGTACCTGTTTCCCCCCTTCTCCATGGTGGGCAAGGTGGTGCGCAAGCTGGCGCTAGAGGGTGCACCAGCAATTCTGGTGGCCAAGGCAGGTTTGGTTCGCAGACGTCGTACGGTTGGCGGTAGATCAGTACAGGCTGCCCCTGTCTCCAGATCTGATCTCTCAGGGTCAACTACGTTACCCCAATTTACAAACGCTTGCTTTGACAGCGTGGCTCCTGAGGGAGGAAGGTTTGTCTGAGGCGTTTATTCAAACCTTGATTAGAGCTAGAAAGAGGTCTTCCTCTACCATTTACTATAGGACTTGGCGTTCCTATATTGACTGGTGTGAGGCTAGGGCCTTACCTTGCAGGGTGTTTTCGATTCCTAGGATTTTGGAGTTTCTTCAACACGGTCTGGATCTATGGTTCCAGCTCAGTACTTTGAAGGGTCAGGTTTCTGCCCTGGCTGTCTTTTTTTCAAAGGTCCTTTGCTTTGCATCATCTGGTCAAGACTTTTTTCCAAGGGGTCACTCATGTTCGGCCCCCTAAAAAGCCTTTGGTTCCCGTTTGGGACCTAATTTTGGTTCTTTCGGCGCTCCAGGGGCCTCCCTTTTAACCGATGCAGGATGTGGCTCTTTCTGTGCTCACTCAAAAGGTTGCCTTTTTGGTGAGTATTACCTCTGTTTGGCGTGTCTCTGAGTTGGTGGCTCTGTCCAGGTCCCTTACTTTGAGAGACACCAGGATAAGGTGGTTTTTCGCTTTAAACCAGATTTCCTTCCTAAGGTGGTTTCTGCTTTCCATCTCAATCAGGATGTAGTTCTCCCTTCCTTGTGTCCTAGGCCTAGCAATGACAAGGAGAGGGTTTTGCACTCTTTGGATGTGGTTCGTTGTGTGAAGTACTATTTGGTTGCTACTTCTCCTTTTCGTTAGACGGACGCCTTGTTCGTGGTGCCTTCTGGGCCCAGAAAAGGTTTGGCGCCTGCCAAGTCTACCATTATTAAGGCTATTATTGTCAGGCCATTGTTGGGGCCTATTCCGCTAAGGGGAGGGTTCCTCTTTTTAAGATTACTGCTCATTCTACTCGTGCTGTTGGGGCTTCCTGGGCTTTTCAGCACCAGGCTTCTGTTGAACAAGTTTGTAAGGCTGCTACTTGGTCTTCCGTTCATACTTTTTCAAAGTTTTATAAGGTTGATGTGCGGGCCTCAGCGGATGCTGTTTTTGGCCGCAAGGTTCTGCAAGCTGCAGTGGTTTAAGTTGGTGCATTTTTTGCTGTAATTGGGTCCCCACCCATGACGGGCACTGCTATTGGATGCCCCATATGTCATGAATAGTGAAAGCGGGGTGTGTGACATACTTGGAATAATACCATTTTGTGATTACTCACCTTTAAAATGGGTATTATAAGTATGTCACACACCCCGCTTCATCCCGCCCTTTTTTGTATTCTGGATCCTTTATATGGTGAATCTTTTTATGGTTAAGAATGTTTTATTAGCTCTTCCCGGTCCCCTTACCGCTGTCATATACTGGGGAATGTGTGGAAGGTCCCAGGTAGAGATGAGCGAACTTTTGAAAAATTTGATTCGACTGATTCGACGAATTTTCAGACAAAAATCGTTTCGACCCGAATTTATTCGCGACGAATCGCTATTAAAAACGGCTATTTCTGAGCCTCCTAGAGCCTCAATAGGGTTGTAAACCATTCTGCCTTGCTGTAACACGCATAGGATGCGTGCTGGGTTAGTTAAATAATACTGTAAATAAATATCACATGCAGATCAGAGGCATCGCTAATAGAATCGCAGAGCGGCACAATTGCAGAGAATTGAAGTGGCATCACTATAAGGGGCAGGAGCCCAAACATTGCTTTAAAGAGACACCGGAGTTGGCAGCAGCAGGAGCCCAAAAATTGACTGACACACCCTGGAGTTTCAAGCAGCAGCAGCAGCAGGAGCCCAAACATAGCTTGAAAGAGACACTGGAGTTGGCTGCAGGAGCCCAAAGATTGGATGAATCACACCCTGCAGTTGCAAGCAGGAGCCCAAATATTACTTTAAAGAGACACTGGATTTGGCAGCAGGAGCCCAAAATTGGATGAATCACACCCTGGAGTTGGCAGCAGCAGCAGCAGGAGCCCAAACATTACTTTAAAGAGACACTGGAGTTGGCAGCAGGAGCCCAAAGATTGGATGAATCACACCCTGGAGTTGACAGCAGCAGGAGCCCAAACATTACTTTAAAGAGACACTGGGGTTGGCTTCAGGAGCCCAAAAATTGGATGATTCACACCCTGGAGTTGGCATCAGCAGGAGCCCAAACATTACTTTAAAGAGACACTGGGGTTGGCTTCAGGAGCCCAAAAATTGGATGAATCACACCCTGGAGTTGGCAGCAGCAGCAGGAGCCCAAAGATTACTTTAAAGAGACATTGGGGTTGGCTTCAGGAGCCCAAAAATTGGATGATTCACACCCTGGAGTTGGCAGCAGCAGCAGCAGGAGCCCAAACATTACTTTAAAGAGACACTGGGGTTGGCTTCAGGAGCCCAAAAATTGGATGAATCACACCCTGGAGTTGCCAGCAGCAGGAGCCCAAATATTACTTTAAAGAGACGCTGGAGTTGGCTTCAGGAGCCCAAAAATTGGATGAATCACACCCTGGAGTTGGCAGCAGCAGCAGCAGGAGCCCAAACATTACTTTAAAGAGACACTGGGGTTGGCTTCAGGAGCCCAAAAATTGGATGATTCACACCCTGGAGTTGACAGCAGCAGCAGGAGCCCACACATTACTTTAAAGAGACACTGGGGTTGGCTTCAGGAGCCCAAAAATTGGATGATTCACACCCTGGAGTTGGCAGCAGCAGGAGCCCAAATATTACTTTAAAGAGACACTGGAGTTGGCTTCAGGAGCCCAAAAATTGGATGATTCACACCCTGGAGTTGGCAGCAGCAGCAGCAGCCCAAACATTACTTTAAAGAGACACTGGGGTTGGCTTCAGGAGCCCAAACATTGGATGAATCACACCCTGGAGTTGGCAGCAGCAGGAGCCCAAATATTACTTTAAAGAGACACTGGAGTTGGCTTCAGGAGCCCATAAATTGGATGAATCACACCCTGGAGTTGGCAGCAGCAGCATGAGCCAAAACATTACTTTAAAGAGACACTGGGGTTGGCTTCAGGAGCCCAAAAATTGGATGAATCGCACCCTGGAGTTGGCAGCAGCAGGAGCCCAAACATTACTTTAAAGAGACACTGGAGTTGGCTTCAGGAGCCCAAAAATTGGATGAATCACACCCTGGAGTTGGCAGCAGCAGCAGCAGGAGCCCAAATATTACTTTAAAGAGACACTGGAGTTGGCTTCAGGAGCCCAAAAATTGGATGATTCACACCCTGGAGTTGGCAGCAGCAGGAGCCCAAACATTACTTTAAAGAGACACTGGGGTTGGCTTCAGGAGCCCAAAAATTGGATGAATCACACCCTGGAGTTGGCAGCAGCAACAGGAGCCAAAACATTACTTTAAAGAGACACTGGGGTTGGCTTCAGGAGCCCAAAAATTGGAAGATTCACACCCTGGAGTTGGCAGCAGCAGCAGCAGGAGCCCAAATATTACTTTAAAGAGACACTAGGGTTGGCTTCAGGAGCCCAAAAATTGGATGAATCACACCCTGGAGTTGGCAGCAGCAGGAGCCCAAACATTACTTTAAAGAGACACTGGGGTTGGCAGCAGGAGCCCAAAGATTGGATGAATCACACCCTGGAGTTGGCAGCAGCAGCAGCGGGAGCCCAAACATTACTTTAAAGAGACACTGGGGTTGGCTTCAGGAGCCCAAAAATTGGATGAATCACACCCTGGAGTTGGCAGCAGCAGCAGCAGGAGCCCAAACATAAATTAAAGAGACACTGGAGTTGGCAGCAGGAGCCCAAAAAATTGGATGAATCACACCCTGGAGTTGGCAGCAGCAGGAGCCCAAACATTACTTTAAAGAGACACTGGGGTTGGCTTCAAGAGCCCAAAAATTGGATAAATCACACCCTGTGGAGAGTCATGTGGAGAAAAAGTAGCGTAGTTAGTAATATCTACATAAAATTATGAATAAACAAATGCAAAAGTATTGCCAAAGTGAAGTTTTGTTTGAGGGTGTGTTTCCACCTTTTAATTAAATCAGAAACAACAAGGTATCATTGCCTCTGACTAATTAGCCCTCAAAAATTCTTGGAATTTGTAATCTGGATGTCTGAACCGTCTTATCCGAAGAATAAAAAGTAAGAGTAACGTAAAGGATTTTTTTTATCAATACTTACTTGTGGTCCGATGTGGAGGAATGTCTGTAACTGGAGAGCAGCGCCTTAAATCTGTTTTGCACGATCCATCTTTCTTTAGTGTTGGTCTGGCCCCGTCATCAATCTACTGGAATACATCAGGCATTGTTGGGAGGAAAGCTTGGCTGATCCATGCGCCATTCATTTCCACGCAGGGCAGTCTCTGGAAAAAAGAAAAGTATGTATAAACCAGGGTCTTTTTCATATAAAAACAAATGATTATTCTTGCTTTTCAAGCATATGTTCCACAGCTTTACCAGTCATTGTGTCCGCCAATGAAGCAACTTTGTCTGGAAGTGCTGCAAAAGCAGTCCACTGCATCACAAGTGGCATCTGACACCCCCAGTCAACTGTCTGTTGTCTGTTGTTATGCTTTGGGTTCAGCTCCACTATCCATTGATGAAGATCTGATAATCATAAAATTCAGCAGCTACTGCCCAGCCAAGAAGTGGAGGAGACACTCGCCTCTTCTTCCACTAGCCGGGCAATTAGTGATGAGGAGAGTGTCGTGGGAGGAGGTGTTGCAAGCGGAGGTAGTGGAAGAGGGTCCCTGGAGTCTGCGGTGGCGGCGGCAGCAGCAGCAGTGAATTATTGGGGACTGTTGGTAGGAAAAATCAGCTACTCAGCGATGTGGCAGTTTTTCAGGTAGCATTCACAATCCTGTGGAGAAAAAGTAGGTTAGTTAGTATATATACATAAAATTATGAATAAAGAAATGCAATAGTATTGCCAAAGTGAAGTTTTGTTTGAGGGTGTGTTTCCACCTTGTAATTAAATCAGAAACAACTGGGTATCATTGCCTCTGAATAATTAGCCCTCAAAAATTCTTGGAATTTTTAATCTTGATGTCTGAGGGATTTCTCCTCTCAGACAGCGTCACCATAAGTCCAGCCTGCTGCATTACCCAGTGGTGGACCTTTCAGAGGACTGATGGCTTGTGCCGAGCCGAGGTGGAGAGTCCCATGGTATCATTGCTTTGCAAAGATGGCAGTACCTGCCCTGTAAAATGTTGTTGAACAGAAGGTGGGCCAGTGCTTTAGCCTGTCAGTGTGTACCAAAGTGCACAGTGTTGTCTACGTCTGGAGCTGTAACTATGGACTCATGGTGGACAATATATATACTTTTAGGCCCCCTTGGTGATTGTGGTTTCACGCTGTTCTTCACATGGTTTTCCTTGAGTCACACATGGGAGGAACTACTAAAAATGAGAACTCAATCCATGAAATCATTGCTTAATCCACGAAAACAGCAAATTTGGACCCATGGTGACTGATACTTGGAAGAACATCTTGTTTGCGCTGCGACAAGGAAGCCAGAGTCATGCGTCCTGACATGGCACACGTGTTCAGTCTAGTTGTCAAGCGTTTTCTGAAGTCTTGCCCCCATCTGAAAGACATCCGAACAACAGGAAAGAAAGTTAGCATGCACTTCTGGCACTCCTACACCACCAAGCACAACCTTATTGAGCCTCAGCTCAGAATGGTGTACCCCAACATAGTCTGATTTGCGATGTTTCCACCCGTTGGAATTCCACCCTCCATATGCAGGATCCACTATAGCAGTGGTCCCCAACCCTGTCCTCAAGGCCCACCAACAGGCCAGGTTTTGCAGATCTCCACAAAGATGCACAGGTGGAGTAATTAGTGCAGCTGCAGAGCAATAGAGCTGGCTATTTGGAGATCCAAAAAACATGACATGTTGGTGGGCCTTGAGGACAGGGTTGAGGACCACTGCACTATAGGAACAGAGAAAAGCCATCACGGATTTCTGGATGATCCAAACGGATAGGGGGACACCCCTGTGTACATTCAATGTAAACCATTGGCAGCTCATACGTGACACCGACCGTTTGCTCAGGCCCTTTGAGGAAGCTACTTTATTAGTCAGTTGCCAGGACTATGAGATGAACGATGAGATTCCACTGCTTCATGTACTACAACACATGTTGGAAACCATGGCTGGTCAGGGCACTGGAGACATGGCGCATACATTTCACAGCCACATGAAGCCTGTGGAGGCTGAGGAGGAGGAGGGGGTGGGGCACAGCAAACCACAGTTTAGGTTTCACAAAATGACCATTTTATCTAGTCATCTGACAGGAGAGGAGGAGCAGGAGCAGCCACAGGAGCTAGAGGGTTGTGAGGAAGGCGAGACAGAGGACCCAGACACACCGTGGCAGTTTACAGTGGAGATGGAGACAGGTAGTCCCTCCGAGTCACTTGCACAAATGGCACGATGCATGCTCACATGCTTGCGTACTAGTGAGCGCAGAATTGTCTCCATTTGTCAGCGGGAAGACTTCTGGCTCTCCAACTTATTGGACCCTCGCTTCCGGCACAAAATGGGGGCATTTTTTACGCCCACTGAGAGGGAGGACAAACTGACCTACTACAGAGACATCCCATGTAGCCAGTTGGGCGATGTCTATCTGCGCCATGGCCCATACTCCCGCAGGTCTGACTCGGGGGGACCTCTGCGATCACCTTCCACTGCCATGGCTGCTGGGGGGGTGGAAGGAGCAGCAGCAACAGCTCCATCAGCAGCAGCCTCAGTCTTCAGTCGCTAGTGAGTAGCTTTCTACACCCGCATAGTGAGTCTACTCATGAGCAGCAGGAAGACCTGGAGCTAGACCTCAAACAGCAGGTCATGTCATACCTTGACATGACCATGCCAACACACCTTCAGGATCCACTGGATTAGCTGGGAAGCCAAACTTGACTTGTGTCCGCAACTAGCAGAGTTTGCCCTGGAAAAGCTGTACTGGCCGGACAGTAGTTGATTTAGATGGCAACTGGGCTGCTCTATATAATGAAGCAAAATGGCAAATTTACCTCTCAATATAAGCTATTGCCCCTCAGATTTACACAGGGGCTGCTCCATATAATGGTGCAAAACCATGAATTTACCTCATAATATAAACTATTGCCCCTCAGATTTACACAGGGGCTGCTCTATATAATGAAGCAAAATGGCAAATTTACCTCACAATATAAGCTATTGCCCCTCAGATTTACACAGGGGCTGCTCCATATAATGGTGCAAAACCATGAATTTACCTCATAATATAAACTATTGCCCCTCAGATTTACAGAGGGGGTGCTCTATATAATGAAGCAAAATGGCAAATTTACCTCACTATATAAGCTATTACAGCTCTATATAAATAAAAATAAATAAATAAAAAAAAGGGCCTGTAGAAGCTTTTTTAGTATAACAGATAGGGTGACATGTGCTGGTTTGGGATGCCCATATGGGCTAGTGTTTTGGCAGCAGTACAAAAACCAATGCAAAATGCAATAGCTTAATAAAGCTGATGCTGATCAACGCTTATTTAGTATAACAGATGGGGTGCAACATGCAGGTTTGGGATACCCTGCGACCTGGTGTATTTAAAGCAGACCAAAACCAATTCAAAATGCAATAACTTAATAAAGCTGAGGCTGTAGATGCTTATTTAGTATAAACAGATAGGGTGCAACGTGCAGCTTTGGGGTGCCCTGCGGCCTGGTTAAATGAAAGCAGTCAAAAAGGAAGTGCAAACTGAAGTAGCTTAATGAAGCTGATGCTGATCAACGCTTATGTTGTATACCAGATAGGGTGCAAGGTGCAGCTTTGGGGTGCCCTGCGGCCTGGTTTATTAAAAGCAGTCAAAAACAAGTGCAAACTGAAGTAGCTTAATAAAGCAGCTGATGCTGATCAACGCTTATGTTGTATAACAGATAGGGTTAAAATAGCATGTGCCTTGGGATGCCCGTGTGGCCTGGTATATTTCAAGCTGAACAAAAAGTAACAATAATCCAAGTATGAGAAATGCTTGTGCTTAACAAATAGGGTTAAACAGCATGTGCCTTGGGATGCCCGTGTGGCCTGGTATATTTTAAGCTGAACAAAAAGTAACAATAATCCAAGTATGAGACATGCTTGTGCTTAACAAATAGGGTTAAACAGCATGTGCCTTGGGTTGCCCGTGTGGCCTGGTATATTTTAAGCTGAACAAAAAGTAACAATAATCCAAGTATGAGAAATAATTTTGACCTTCTTTACAGCGCCATACTTTGAAAAAAAATCCTTAATTTCATGCCGATCAATCCAAAGGTCAATGCCCCTAACAAAAATAGTGTTCGGCATAAGTTTTCCTTCTGGAAGGACGTAACCTTTAGTTTACATGGTTGGGGTAGGTTATCTTACAAATTGGGATACCCCAGGCAGCAGTGTCATTGAAAGAGACAGATTGTAATGCAGGCCATACGCAAGCAGAGAAACTCAGGCTGCAACAGGCCTCTTTAGTTTACATGGTTGGGGTAGGTTATCTTACAAATTGGGATACCCCACTGTATATGAAACCGAATATAAATGCACACCCAAAAGTGGACAATCAGCCTCCAAGAGGCCTGCTTAGTTTAAATAAGAGAGCTGCTTAGCTTAAATAAGAGAGGTGCTTAGTGTAAATAAGAGGCCTGCTTAGTTTAAATAAGAGAGCTGCTTAGTGTAAATAAGAGAGGTAGGTTATGTGATGTTACAGAATGGGATGCCCACAGCAGACTTGAGATCAGTATATATGCACACAGAAACAGTGTGTAAGCAGGCTGAAACAGCCCAAATTACTTGAAATAACTGTGCAGCTTACAGTAAATTCAGAGGCTAATGGTATGTTACAGAATGGGATGCCCCAACCAGACTTGAGATCAGTAATATATGCACACAGCAACAGTGTGTAAGCAGCCTCATACAGGCCAAATTACTTGACATAAGTGTGCAGCTTAGAGTAAAGACAGAGGCTAATGGTATGTTACAGAATGGGATGCCCCAACCAGAGAGCACCTGGCAGCAGTACTACTATGCACAGCAAAAGTGTCTTTATCAGGCCAAATTACTTTTAGAATAAGTGCAAAGGGTTATAGTAAATAGAGGCTGTTGTAGTCACAGAATGGGATGCCCCAACCAGAGAGCACCTGGCAGCAGTACTACTATGCACAGCAAAAGTGTCTTTATCAGGCCAAATTACTTTTAGAATAAGTGCAAAGGGTTATAGTAAATAGAGGCTGGTGTAGTCACAGAATGGGATGCCCCAACCAGAGAGCACCTGGCAGCAGTACTACTATGCACAGCAAAAGTGTCTTTATCAGGCCAAATTACTTTTAGAATAAGTGCAAAGGGTTATAGTAAATAGAGGCTGGTGTAGTCACAGAATGGGATGCCCCAACCAGAGAGCACCTGGCAGCAGTACTACTATGCACAGCAAAAGTGTCTTTATCAGGCCAAATTACTTTTAGAATAAGTGCAAAGGGTTATAGTAAATAGAGGCTGTTGTAGTCACAGAATGGGATGCCCCAACCGGAGAGCACCTGGCAGCAGTACTACTATGCACAGCAAAAGTGTCTTTATCAGGCCAAATTACTTTTAGAATAAGTGCAAAGGGTTATAGTAAATAGAGGCTGGTGTAGTCACAGAATGGGATGCCCCAACCAGAGAGCACCTGGCAGCAGTACTACTATGCACAGCAAAAGTGTCTTTATCAGGCCAAATTACTTTTAGAATAAGTGCAAAGGGTTATAGTAAATAGAGGCTGTTGTAGTCACAGAATGGGATGCCCCAACCGGAGAGCACCTGGCAGCAGTACTACTATGCACAGCAAAAGTGTCTTTATCAGGCCAAATTACTTTTAGAATAAGTGCAAAGGGTTATAGTAAATAGAGGCTGTTGTAGTCACAGAATGGGATGCCCCAACCAGAGAGCACCTGGCAGCAGTACTACTATGCACAGCAAAAGTGTCTTTATCAGGCCAAATTACTTTTAGAATAAGTGCAAAGGGTTATAGTAAATAGAGGCTGGTGTAGTCACAGAATGGGATGCCCCAACCAGAGAGCACCTGGCAGCAGTACTACTATGCACAGCAAAAGTGTCTTTATCAGGCCAAATTACTTTTAGAATAAGTGCAAAGGGTTATAGTAAATAGAGGCTGGTGTAGTCACAGAATGGGATGCCCCAACCAGAGAGCACCTGGCAGCAGTACTACTATGCACAGCAAAAGTGTCTTTATCAGGCCAAATTACTTTTAGATTAAGTGCAAAGGGTTATAGTAAATAGAGGCTGTTGTAGTCACAGAATGGGATGCCCCAACCAGAGAGCACCTGGCAGCAGTACTACTATGCACAGCAAAAGTGTCTTTATCAGGCCAAATTACTTTTAGAATAAGTGCAAAGGGTTATAGTAAATAGAGGCTGGTGTAGTCACAGAATGGGATGCCCCAACCAGAGAGCACCTGGCAGCAGTACTACTATGCACAGCAAAAGTGTCTTTATCAGGCCAAATTACTTTTAGAATAAGTGCAAAGGGTTATAGTAAATAGAGGCTGTTGTAGTCACAGAATGGGATGCCCCAACCAGAGAGCACCTGGCAGCAGTACTACTATGCACAGCAAAAGTGTCTTTATCAGGCCAAATTACTTTTAGAATAAGTGCAAAGGGTTATAGTAAATAGAGGCTGGTGTAGTCACAGAATGGGATGCCCCAACCAGAGAGCACCTGGCAGCAGTACTACTATGCACAGCAAAAGTGTCTTTATCAGGCCAAATTACTTTGAGAATAAGTGCAAAGGGTTATAGTAAATAGAGGCTGGTGTAGTCACAGAATGGGATTCCCCAACCGGAGAGCACCTGGCAGCAGTACTACTATGCACAGCAAAAGTGTCTTTATCAGGCCAAATTACTTTTAGAATAAGTGCAAAGGGTTATAGTAAATAGAGGCTGTTGTAGTCACAGAATGGGATGCCCCAACCAGAGAGCACCTGGCAGCAGTACTACTATGCACAGCAAAAGTGTCTTTATCAGGCCAAATTACTTTTAGAATAAGTGCAAAGGGTTATAGTAAATAGAGGCTGGTGTAGTCACAGAATGGGATGCCCCAACCAGAGAGCACCTGGAAGCAGTACTACTATGCACAGCAAAAGTGTCTTTGTCAGGCCAAATTACTTTTAAAATACGTGCAAAGGGTTATAGTAAATAGAGGCTGGTGTAGTCACAGAATGGGATGCCCCAACCGGAGAGCACCTGGCAGCAGTACTACTATGCACAGCAAAAGTGTCTTTATCAGGCCAAATTACTTTTAGAATAAGTGCAAAGGGTTATAGTAAATAGAGGCTGTTGTAGTCACAGAATGGGATGCCCCAACCAGAGAGCACCTGGCAGCAGTACTACTATGCACAGCAAAAGTGTCTTTATCAGGCCAAATTACTTTTAGAATAAGTGCAAAGGGTTATAGTAAATAGAGGCTGGTGTAGTCACAGAATGGGATGCCCCAACCAGAGAGCACCTGGCAGCAGTACTACTATGCACAGCAAAAGTGTCTTTATCAGGCCAAATTACTTTTAGAATAAGTGCAAAGGGTTATAGTAAATAGAGGCTGGTGTAGTCACAGAATGGGATGCCCCAACCAGAGAGCACCTGGCAGCAGTACTACTATGCACAGCAAAAGTGTCTTTATCAGGCCAAATTACTTTTAGATTAAGTGCAAAGGGTTATAGTAAATAGAGGCTGTTGTAGTCACAGAATGGGATGCCCCAACCAGAGAGCACCTGGCAGCAGTACTACTATGCACAGCAAAAGTGTCTTTATCAGGCCAAATTACTTTTAGAATAAGTGCAAAGGGTTATAGTAAATAGAGGCTGGTGTAGTCACAGAATGGGATGCCCCAACCAGAGAGCACCTGGCAGCAGTACTACTATGCACAGCAAAAGTGTCTTTATCAGGCCAAATTACTTTTAGAATAAGTGCAAAGGGTTATAGTAAATAGAGGCTGTTGTAGTCACAGAATGGGATGCCCCAACCAGAGAGCACCTGGCAGCAGTACTACTATGCACAGCAAAAGTGTCTTTATCAGGCCAAATTACTTTTAGAATAAGTGCAAAGGGTTATAGTAAATAGAGGCTGGTGTAGTCACAGAATGGGATGCCCCAACCAGAGAGCACCTGGCAGCAGTACTACTATGCACAGCAAAAGTGTCTTTATCAGGCCAAATTACTTTGAGAATAAGTGCAAAGGGTTATAGTAAATAGAGGCTGGTGTAGTCACAGAATGGGATTCCCCAACCGGAGAGCACCTGGCAGCAGTACTACTATGCACAGCAAAAGTGTCTTTATCAGGCCAAATTACTTTTAGAATAAGTGCAAAGGGTTATAGTAAATAGAGGCTGTTGTAGTCACAGAATGGGATGCCCCAACCAGAGAGCACCTGGCAGCAGTACTACTATGCACAGCAAAAGTGTCTTTATCAGGCCAAATTACTTTTAGAATAAGTGCAAAGGGTTATAGTAAATAGAGGCTGGTGTAGTCACAGAATGGGATGCCCCAACCAGAGAGCACCTGGAAGCAGTACTACTATGCACAGCAAAAGTGTCTTTGTCAGGCCAAATTACTTTTAAAATACGTGCAAAGGGTTATAGTAAATAGAGGCTGGTGTAGTCACAGAATGGGATGCCCTAACCAGAGAGCACCTGGCAGCAGTACTACTATGCACAGCAAAAGTGTCTTTATCAGGCCAAATTACTTTTAGAATAAGTGCAAAGGGTTATAGTAAATAGAGGCTGGTGTAGTCACAGAATGGGATGCCCCAACCAGAGAGCACCTGGCAGCAGTACTACTATGCACAGCAAAAGTGTCTTTGTCAGGCCAAATTACTTTTAGAATAAGTGCAAAGGGTTATAGTAAATAGAGGCTGGTGTAGTCACAGAATGGGATGCCCCAACCAGAGAGCACCTGGCAGCAGTACTACTATGCACAGCAAAAGTGTCTTTATCAGGCCAAATTACTTTTAGAATAAGTGCAAAGGGTTATAGTAAATAGAGGCTGGTGTAGTCACAGAATGGGATGCCCCAACCAGAGAGCACCTGGCAGCAGTACTACTATGCACAGCAAAAGTGTCTTTATCAGGCCAAATTACTTTTAGAATAAGTGCAAAGGGTTATAGTAAATAGAGGCTGGTGTAGTCACAGAATGGGATGCCCCAACCAGAGAGCACCTGGCAGCAGTACTACTATGCACAGCAAAAGTGTCTTTATCAGGCCAAATTACTTTTAGAATAAGTGCAAAGGGTTATAGTAAATAGAGGCTGGTGTAGTCACAGAATGGGATGCCCCAACCAGAGAGCACCTGGCAGCAGTACTACTATGCACAGCAAAAGTGTCTTTATCAGGCCAAATTACTTTTAGAATAAGTGCAAAGGGTTATAGTAAATAGAGGCTGGTGTAGTCACAGAATGGGATGCCCCAACCAGAGAGCACCTGGCAGCAGTACTACTATGCACAGCATAAGTGTCTTTATCAGGCCAAATTACTTTTAGAATAAGTGCAAAGGGTTATTGTAAATAGAGGCTGTTGTAGTCACAGAATGGGATGCCCCAACCAGAGAGCACCTGGCAGCAGTACTACTATGCACAGCAAAATTGTCTTTGTCAGGCCAAATTACTTTTAGAATAAGTGCAAAGGGTTATAGTAAATAGAGGCTGGTGTAGTCACAGAATGGGATGCCCCAACCAGAGAGCACCTGGCAGCAGTACTACTATGCACAGCAAAAGTGTCTTTATCAGGCCAAATTACTTTTAGAATAAGTGCAAAGGGGCTGGTGTAGTCACAGAATGGGATGCCTCACAGCAGACTTGAGATCAGTTCAGTTTATATGCACAGTAAGTGTATAAGCAGCCTGAAAACGCTAACAAAGCCAGTCAGCCAGCCAGTAACACTCAGGCTGGATGAAAAAAAAAAATCTCCCTGTGACTGCCTCCGATTTTCTCCTGCCTGTCCCTGTCTGTCCCTGGCTCTCTGTCTCTCCCTCACTACAGCAGCGTCCTGTCTCTCTCGAATGCAATAGAGAAATGAGGAAAAGCAAGATGTCCGCCGCCTTAAATAGCGCTGTGACGTCACTGGGCTTGCTGGCTGCTGATAGGCTGCATGTGACTGCCCCAGCTTGCACTGCTGCGGGGTAGATGTCTGGACATGTCCCGTCCGCCATCTTAGAATGCCTGTAATGTAAATGAATGGATGTTAAAGGAAAACTTCGAGCGATCAAAGCACGGGGAAATTCGGATTCGATCCGAATCAAATTTTTCATGAAATTCGGATCGAATCCGGGTTCGTCCGGATCGATTCGCTGATCCCTAGTCCCAGGTATTTATGGACCGGGAGGGGCCCTCTACTGGACCATAACCCATATGTCATGAATAGTGGAAGCGGGGTGTGTGACATACTTATAATACCCATTTTAAAGGTGAGTAATCACAAAATGCTATTTTTGTGCTACACATGTTCCACTGTGATTTTTGAAGGTATTTCCAGGGGTTACCTAGGAAAATGATATATTGTTTTTATTTCAGCAGAGTCTGGGCTTCCGCCTTGCCGGCTACAAGCCCACACCTCCTAAATTGGCCCCCGGGCCATCCTTCCCCCTCCTTGGCTTAGGGGCGGCAGGTAATGGGGTGCTGGGCTCTAGGCGCAGGTGGCTTGCCAGCCCCTAAGCCTTGTGAACTGGTATAGGGGTTTCATGGGCTCCTTCTCTCACCAATCACTCTCGCTTCTGCTCTCCTGCTGCTATTTTATTTATTTATTTTTTTAGTACTTACCTCCCATCCATCCCTGGGCACTGTGTCCCACGCTAATCACTCTGGGGTTCTTCTCTCCTGCTGCTGCTGGAAGCCTTTTATAGCTGCTGGGCCATAAAACATAAGGGGTTAATTTAAAAAAAGTGACAGAGGGGGGACCCATTTTTTCTTGGAATTTTAAGGGTTATAAACCCTTAAAATCCCCCAAACAAATGACATGGGTTCCCCCTTACCCATCATAACCAGCCCTGGACCAGCTATGGGGTCTTGTAGAACAGGGCGCAGGGGCCAGCCTTTGTGCCCTCCCACCCTGCCAGCTACAAGCACCGTGGTCCTGGACTCTTCTGCCCCCCCCTTCCTAGGCTTTGGGCAGGCAGGTAATTGGGGAGCCGGGGGCTAATGGCAAGCTACCTGCTATCAGGATTTGGTCCATTAGAATGCATCCTAGGGCGCATCTTGATGCCCCAAAATCCAAAACCCTATTAACCCCCACAGTCAGAATCACATAGTCATCTAATCACATAGTCATCTAATGACTTGCCAGCCCCCAGCAACTGGTATAGGGATCTCATGGAGGTTAACAGTAAAACTAAACACACACACACTAGAGAAAAAAAACTAATAAATGTCATTTTTTTCTTCTCACCTGCGATCCTATGCTGTCCCCCGGAGATGTCCCACGAAGCTTTGATGACAGCTGGCGAGTGATCTGTGGAGGGGGGTGAGAGATCACAGACCTCTCCGCCCCTCCAACCTTCCTCCTCCGAACACCCGGAGTGACTGAGCTTCTCGGGGCGGATGCGAGGTGCCGGCTGACATCACACAGAGGGCGGGGCTAGCAGCAGGTGACCCAGGAATTGAGTAAGAAGGCGTGAGTCTCACATAGCTGGCACTTAACGGTAGGAGAGGCGACTGCGCGAGACTCATGTAGCTGGCACTAGAAGGGTTAGAAGTAAAAACAGACAACAACCCCTTGACCTATGTTCTCACTACAGCTAAGCTAGATGCCACTGGTTTTCCCTATTAGTTGCAAGGGCCCTATTCTGGGTGGAGGCACTGGCACACCAAACATTTGACCCACATTTAACCCACTCTTCCACTCAGCGAAGGCTCAGCTTCTCTTGGTTATCAACAGGTTAGTTCCATAGTCTTGAGTTGGGTGTTTACCATCACTCCCCACCCCAAAACAGCCCAACATAGTACTGCTACTCATTTCAAGAGGACTGCTGTGTATCCTCCTACAGAAGGAGAAAATGGAAATCTACTGCTCACTGTAAAATCCTTTTCTTTTAATGTCTGGGTGCTACTGCCAGTCATTGAACTGGTCTCATTCTGTCAGGGAGGCAGGTTATCAGAGGAAGGATGCTCTTCATTTAATCAGTGTCTCATCTCTTGTCGGGGACGAACCTAAGGGGTGGGGGTCCCTAGGTACGGTCTGGTACAATGTATAGCTCCAAGTTCACACACTGGATATTATAATCCACTGCAGAAAAACTACTTGTAAACAGAATACCAAAGAAAAGAAAAGGCCATGAACATTTATTCAAGCTCGGTGCATGGGCATCATCCTGGACTCCTCTCTCTCATTCACACCTCACATTCACTCCCTAGCCACCGCCTGTCTTCTTCAAATTAAAAATATCTCCCGCATGGTCTGTGATCTATTTTGTCATTAAAGTACACCTATACTCAGAAAGGAAGTTTGTCCTCACCTTCTATTCCCAGCCCAGTGCCCCGAAACAGCCTGTGTTTCCGACAGGAAGTAGTATTATGTTCTAATGTTTTTCTGTAAGAAAAATGCTTTTATAATAATTTTTTTATGTTTTTAATTCAGCACAATTTTAGCTGTGCTCATTTTTAAATAATTTGCACAGCTAAAAACAATGCTGAAAGGCAAAAAAAATGTAGAAAATTCTCACAAAAAATAAAATGTAATCTTGATTTTTTCCCACAGTGCAATTTAACATCTTTTTTAGCTGTGCAAATTAAAAAAAAATGCACAGCTATACATGTTGCTGAATTGCACAGAGGAAAAAAAATCAAGATTTTCTCACAAAAATTCACACAGTGCTGAATTGGCCCTAATCACAGTTGGGTTGATGTGCTCCCCATTGCTGAGCTGTGTGTATTGTGACTGAACGCATCATTGTTGGGAGCGGGGCTGCTCGACCAGGGAACAATATGGCCGACTGCATCCAGTTCTTGTTTTTATGAAAATTGGGCAAAGGCTTTAGTAAAAAAAAGAAACAGAGGCTGTTTTGGGGCACTGGGCTGGGGATGGAAGGTGATGACATAAACTTCTCTCCAAGTATAGGTGCACGTTAAGGCCCAGTGGGGCCACATACTCACCTAATTCTGTGATCCTGTGATGTTCAAATGTGGCCACGAGTAGCTGCAGAGGAAAGCCCTCTGTTTGATGTTGCATTTTAACAGCGTAGGGTCCTGAATTTAGATGACTATGTGATTCTTACTGTTCTGAAAGAGAGGATAAAATGTGGAAAAGAGAATGGAGAAAATATAGAAAAAAGATGACATGTAAAGTGAAAGAGAAATAGACTGACGTAATGTGATAAGAAATATGCCATCAATGTGGAAATGAGAGCAAGATGGGGGGGATGTGGGAAAATTAAAGAGTGGAATGAAAATGAGAGAGAGAAAAGGAAGTAAATAAAGAGAGAGAAAAAAGAAAGCTAGAGTGAAATAGAAGAAATAGAGATAAAGATAGAAAGCAAGAGAGTGCAAGAAAAAAACAAAAGACAGAAAGATAGAAACTGGAAAGAAAGGCGGGAAGGTAAAAAAAAGAGGAAGATGTTTAGAAGCTGAAAAAAGATTCAGACAGTGGATAAGTGACAAGAGAAAAATGGAGGGAATTTGTATATACAACATGAATTAAGGCCATGGGTACTGTGGTGATTAGCTCTGGTACACAGCAGGAGAGAGGCTCAGAGGCGAAAGTTCAACTTAAAGTCCGTGTTTATTCACACAAAAATCCATAAAACCGAATGTCCTTTTTGGTTACATCACCTTTTCTGGAAAATCCAGCAGAAGTAAACCAGACAGGCAAAGGCGAGTCCTTGGGCAAACTTGCTACTTTGCAGCCGAATCCGCCTCTGGTCCGCATGAAACAGCCTGCACAGGAGTTTTCAGCCAGGCACACAGAGTCTCACTTTACAAGTGAACTCCAGTCACAGACAGTGCACAGCTGACTCCCTAGGCTATTTATGCGGCCTATAAAACCCGGACCTGGGTAGGGGATGGAGTAGAGCAGGGTGGGACTCCATCCCCTACCCAGTAAAACCGTCCCAGGTTAGCCTTTCGGCTATACTAACACTTCAGCACCAGACTTCCATTAGCAGCTGATGCTGGGAAACAAAATACACGGTTTTACTGCAGCAAGGCCAGGTACCTTGGTGCCACATACCTTCCGTCAATGACGGCCCCTTGCACCTTACCACATACCCCCCCCCTTTGTTCAACCTTTAGGAGGTAGACACACGGCAAACAATGTGCCCGGGATAGGGCATCCGCATTACCCAACAACCGTCCCGCTCTGTGCTCTACCGAGAACTTGAAATTCTGTAAGGACAGGAACCACCGGGTGACCCTGGCATTCCTGTCCTTAGTCTGGCACATCCACTTGAGGGGAGAATGGTCCGTAATCAAACGAAACCTTCTCCCCAACAAGTAGTAGCGAAGAGACTCAAGGGCCCTCTTAACGGCCAGGCACACTCTCTCCACTATGCTATACCGGGTCTCTACAGGTGTCAGCTTGCGACTCACGTAGACAACGGGGTGCTCCTCCCCGTTGACTTCCTGAGATAGTACCGCACCGAGGCATCGGTCTGCACTATAAACTCCCTCTTAAAGTCGGGTGTCACCAACACCGGAGATCCACACAGGGACAACGCTTTTTCGGCCTGTTCACTCCATTTCACCATGACAGACTTGCGTCCCTTTAACAGGTCTGTCAATGGTGGCAAAATAGGGAATGAACCTCGTGTAATACCCCACCAACCCCAGAAATGACTTCACTTGGCGGGTATAGTTAGGACGTGGTCAGCTACGGATGGCTTCTATTTTGTTAACCTGGGGCTTGACCACTCCTTGCCCAATCACATAGCCCAAATATTTAGTCTCCTCTAAGCCTTAGGCACATTTTTTGGGGTTTGTGGCCTGAGAACAATATCCATTATGAAAAACAAAAATGGGGGATCCGCACTCCTAAAATGTAGCTTTTATTGCCATCCAGTTAAAATAGTCAAAATGAAAAACAGCGGTAAAACATCCAAGCAATCCTAGTCCTTCTAACGCGTTTCGGGCTAGGCACCCTTAATCATAGATGAATTATACACTGAACAATGCTGTATATATATATATATATATACACAATACATTAGAAGTGTCCTACCTCATCCCCCGACGCCACCGCAAGCCACTTCCGGGTTGCGGCTGCTGATGTCACCCAGCCGACCGACGGCGCACAATGATGACAGATGGACGCCTGGCTGATAGGTGGGAGAGACGCCAGAGAGGACGTGCCACGTCACACCGCGTCTCCATAGCAGCAAGAGACGCCAGGCGATGGAGACCTGCGAAGAGGAAAGACACGCCCCTCCCCGACGCCGCCCCAAGCCATCCCCGCGACCAGCGCCCCCCACCCGACGGAAGCATGCGACGCGGAGGAAACCGCACATCCAATCAGGTGGGAAAATGCCAGACGGGGAAGAGTCAAAGAACTGATGCGTCGCCATGGCAACTGAGGACGCCAAGCAGCCGGAACACGCAGGGCAAGCAGAAGCATCTAAATTTAGAGGGAAGAATAGAGATAAGCTCAAGCAGGAGAATGCAGTTATATATATGAATGTAATACAAATTGCAATAACGTTAGTAACCATCCTAAAAAGACACATTTACGCAATAATTCTAAAACAAATATAATAATTAATAAACAATAAAACCATATTATGACTGCATGTTACTAGACTGGTCACAGTTATTAATGCAGGCATGTGTGCCAAATATTAAATTAACCACTTGTAGACTAAGTTAGAGACCAAGAATGTGCAGTTGTACATTAAGCAAGCGTCTCAAACTAGTCAGTGAATAACCACACCAGACAACAGTACTATAGTGTGTACTGAGCTGAAGTGTACAAATATTTTATACACACGTTTTATACAATTTATGCATGTAGTCCAACAAGATAAATATAAGCATATCCTGAAATTAATCTCATTAATAATGGTCACGTCCAAATTTTTAATTTTGTGTCCCTATTAGAGAGCCCAAATAAATTCAGAGGGGCAAACAGAAATAGTGGGCTCCTGGCAGGACTAAAGGACTAAAAAGGATATCATGAGTTAGCCAGGCATGAAATATGAACCCCTAACTTCTCTCTGTTAACGATCAATGATAAAGGAAACGTCCCATTTATGATTTAGTCCTGCTGGGAACCTAGTCCCAAGTGTAAAGATCCAAAAGGCTTCTCGACATAACAGTTTTATATATAGATCACCACCTCTAGGGCTCAGGGATACCTTCTCAATGGCCTGGACCTGGAACTGGGGGATCTGAGAGTGGTGGCACTGATCATGGTGGTGTGCCACATTAGAGTTCTTAGTTGTATCTAAGCGCCCAATGCCACTTAGATGTTCGCTAATGCGGACCTTAAGTTTTCGTTTTGTGCAGCCCACATACTGTTTGCTGCAGTGCCCACAAGTAACGAGATATATTACAAATGCAATATTGCAGTTCAAAAAAGTCCTAATCCTATGAGATCTGCCTGTAGTGGTGGAGATAAATGAATTATTCTTCAATACATACTTGCAGGTGCCACACCTGGGGCCACCACATGGAAAAAAACCCGTAGTCGACAACCAGGTCTCACTGGTAGGTGATCCTATTTGAAAAAGACTAGGTGATAGCAAATTGCCTAAACTAGGTGATTTACGGCTAACCACCCGTACTCCAGCCTCTATTTCAGCAGAGAGAAGAGGGTCAGCTCTCAAAATTGGGATATTTTTTCTGATGATATTCGAAATTTGTCTAAATTCCAAACTGTATGGAGTGCTAAACGTAACAGGAGCTGGTTTAGAAGATACCACACAGTTGCCCTTACTATGAACGAGGTTACTGCGATTTTTTGATAGAGCTATCCTTTTTGCTCTTTGAAGCGTCCAAGAGGGATACCCCCGGTCACGTAACCTCAATTCTATCTGGTGTGCCTCAGTAAGAAAGGAGTCTATCTGAGAACAATTTCTCCTACTTCGTACCATCTCCCCCACCGGTATAGCCTTGATGGTGTGAGGTGGGTGGCAACTAGAAGGCAATAGAATGCTATTGCCAGACGTGGGCTTCCGAAATGTAGAAGTTTCCAATTGATTGGTAAGTGGGTCCACAAAGAAATGAAGGTCTAAAAAATCAATAGTGTTAGAATCAAAGTGAGAAGTAAATTCTAGATTTAGGGTGTTTTGATTAAAATAATTACAAAAGGCTATTAAAGCAGATTTAGGCCCGTCCCAGACCAGCAGCAAATCGTCTATATAACGAAAGTAACTGACGATACTAGATCGCCAGAGGTTGGTCTGTCCATAAATGTATTCCTGTTCCCACCAACCCATATATAGGTTTGCCAATGAAGGGGAGAAGGGGGCGCCCATCGAGGCCCCCCTTAACTGTAGGTAAAAAGTACTATCAAAAAAGAAGTAGTTGTGACCAAGTAGATACTCAATAGTCATTACAATAAACTGACATAAATCTTCATCAAAATCTGAGAATTTAGATAAAAAGAACTCTAAGGCCTGGATCGCCCGATCATGGGGAATGGACGAATATAGTGATGTAACATCCATGGTACATAACAGATTGCCTTGGGTCCAAGGGGTCTCCGAGAGCAAACGTATTAGATGACCACTGTCCCTGATAAAACTGGGTAGCTGTAAAACCAGTGGTTGAAGGAATTGGTCCACCCATTGCCCCAATGGCTCATTTAACCCTCCTATACCCGCCACTATAGGTCTTCCTTTGGGTGGGTTGTCGGGTTTATGTATTTTGGGCAAGTGGTGAAATATTGGAACAATGGGATGAAGGACTCTCAAATGGTCGGCTGTTTTGGTAGAAAGAACGCCCAAAGACAACCCTTCATCGATCAAAGCAAACAGAACCTTCTGAAATTGACTTGTGGGGTTGCTGTTAAGGCTGCGATAGGTGGCAGGATCATGAAGTTGTCTGAGTGCTTCATCTTTATATGTACTGCTGTTAAGAACTACAACCGCCTTTATCTGATCATTATTTTTCAACTTATTAAGAGCCTCAAATTCCTGAGTTGACATATTATGACGCCCCTTGTGAGCAGTGTTGGTTTGTAGGGAATATAAATCCCTTTCAACTGCATCCTGGAATAAACCCAGGACCTCCCCACGGGAATTAATAGGATAAAAGTCTGAATTGGCAATAGGCTGTAAGCAAGGAGAGCCAACACAAGAAAAGGGAGATTTATGCCCTGATTCAAAGAACAGATGCTCTACATCTGTGGTAATACATTTCTCCTTGAATGAGAGCCAACTATAAAGTGGCGTCTCAAAGTCAATCATCTGACAAATTTGTTAATGTCCAATATAGTACGAAAAGGATCAAAATGTACGTCAGGTACAAAAGAAAGTCCCTTGGCTAACACAGAAATTTCAGATTCTGATAGTCGGTAATCTGAAAGATTCAAGACATTGTCTGATTCCACTATCTTCTCCATCTTTGGGGGAATCTTGGACGTTCTGTTGTGTCTCTTGCCCCCTCGTCTGCACGGTTTTTTATACGGGAACGTGTTACCATCTGGCCCGAATTTCTCTGATCGCCTAAAAAATACATATGTTGATTTTCATGACGTTGGTTACGTCTCCTGGTAAAATTGGAATCGCCCCTTCTTATCGGATGCCTTGATTGTGGGGGAGGCTCAACAAAGGAGGACTCAGATGAATCAGACTCTGACTCTGAAGTTAAAATAGTGATACGTTTGAGTTGATTATTCTTCTTCAAAATCGAGCGAGGGTGGCGCTTACCGCCTTCACGCGTGTTCCAATCGTAAACACGATTCTGTATGTAATCCTCAGTATCTCTCTGATACTTTCGCTTTTTTAGAGGCTACAACAGATGATTCAAGCTTCTCCTGTAAATCCAGCATCCTTTTATATAGGGAGTCAAAATCCGGCGCGGATTTCTTGCTCTCCAGATCTGCTGTAGATTTCTCCAATTGTGATTGTAAATCATCCAGGCGGGAACCTTGGTATTCAACCAATATCCCCATTAATGAAAGCGAAGCTTCAGATAATATAGTGTCCCATCTAGATTTAAATGGTTCCGGAAGTTCAAAGGTAGGGAACTTCTTAATTCTTAGCCCCCGTGGGATCATTTTATCGTCAATATACTTAGACAAGGTTGACATGTTCCACCAGATCTGTGTCTCCTTATTCAATAATTCACCGTGTAAACGGAAAAGGGACTGCAAATCTGAACGCGGGCCATCGGGCCCAGAATTATCGGATACCCTCTGAGAAAATGTATCAAGTTGTGCAAATCTTCTGCTTTTGTCCGTCAGCATTAAGTCCATTATGTCACTAGGAAAGAGATCCGCCGCTGCAAAAAACTGCTATGCCATATACAAGACAAGCAAGGATGGAAAAGGTAAATCGCAAGGTGCACTCAAAGGAGTAAGCAGAATTTGAAAAAAGAGCAGGTGCACACTATGCGTAACAAATACCGTGGGTGCGATGCCCTGGGTCCTCCAGTCCCAAACGACCAATTTGAAAAAAGAAAAAGGGGGGTCCGCACTCCTAAAACGTAGCTTTTATTGCCATCCAGTTAAAATAGTCAAAATGAAAAACAGCGGTAAAACATCCAAGCGGGGGCGTGGCCCGGCAAGCGCATGGAGTAGACGTGCCTAGTGTTGCTCCTGAGCTCCAACGGCTTTATATCAGATATAAAAGGCGATCTGGCCCCATAATTCAGCGTGATATGGCTGGTAAAAAAGGCAAGAGGAGAGAGAAGGAGGGGAAAGCTACCCGAGCAGGCGGCTGTGTCCGAGGAGCTGCAGCGGCCGGAATGAAGGCTCATGCCGGCGAGGAGCGGAGAGACCGGCACTCGTCATCCCCCTCATCGGGATCATCATCTGGTGAGGAGCGCCCATCGGGGATGGAGGGGATCCCTACCTGGCGAGCGGCGGCATCTGACCCGGGGAGGGAGGCGGAGATGTCCGGCGCGGACCGCGGTGAGCTGACAGAGCCCGCGGCATCTGCAAGCAAGATGGCGGGCGATGCAGAGGGGGAGAGATCAGCCCCCCCCCTCGCAGCACACGCGATGAGGCGGAATGCCCAGCACCTCCCGCAGTGCTACCACAGATCCCTGCCGCTGTACATCAGCTCTCTGCGGGGGACAGGGAGAAGGAGGCACGCTGCCCTTCGCCCACAACAGAGGCTGGGCTGCATGGAGGAGGGGGACAGGCATGCTGGAGGAAGATGGCACCCTGGAGCACCGTCCCAGAAAGGGACACGAGGTACGCGGGGGGGGGGACCCCTGAAAGATCTCCCATGGTGGGATCCGCTCGCCCCCTGGAGTGTGGGACAGAGGGGGGAAGCTTGGAGAGACAACCCTCTCAGGCGCCCACTTTTCAAACAACCCCAGGTATGAGCTGGAGAGATGCGGCCCTGGGCAAGTTGGGGAAATATGCATCCACCCCTGGAGAGAGGAGTCACAGTGCTGGGAGTCCCTCAAACGAGACCCAAGGAATACCCCCCACACACCGCTCACTTCCTGTCGGTGTTCTCTCACAAAGACCCCCACGAGCAAGGAGCCACTCTAGGCTGGTGAGAGAGATGGGACCACAGGCTGCCACAACACCTGACGTTCCAGAGGCTTGCTCTAGGGGCCTGACGCAGGAGCCACGTACCGTTGGGGATTCCCCTTTCATTTGATACTTTCCAAGAATCAGGGCTCGTTCTTCCTTAAAACGCACCAGGACTTGGATGGTCTTTTCTCCTCCTTGGGCTGTGACCCTGTGCCCACTCCCAATTGGCTTGTTCCGATGGCGGAGCCGGCCCCGCGGGGTCCACATGGAGGGCCTCCTCGAAGAGCCAGGTCCGCTAGACCGAGGATAAGAAACGAGAGGCGGCCCGGACCGACGGATCGTGAGTCCTAGATGCCTCCCTGCTGCAATAGGTTTCGAGGCCTTTTCCAAGTCTTAGCTTGACATAAGTTACTCTTCTGTGGTTTTATTTTCTGTGATTGGTCGCGGCCGGCCCGGCTCCGACCGTGCATCGTTGAGGTGAGCTTGAGACTAGAATCGCTGGTGGCGGGAACGCCACTCGGACCCGTTTGGTCCCCCCACGGAGGTGGTTTTACATGCGGCTCCCTCGATGCGCGGACAGGGTCGATGGCTGGTAGTTGACCTGAGTCGCAGTAGTATTTTTTATATGTTATATGTATGCCTATAGCTTGTATTTTTAAGTTGCCTTAGAATGTAATGTTCTACTTTTTTGTGGTTTGAATTTTTTCTTCTTATGACTGAATGTGGTCGGCTCGGCGCCGACCGTGCACCGCCTGGGCGAGTTTGAGACTGAGGCCTACAGTGGTGGATTTGCCACTCGGGCCCATTGGGTGCTCTCACAGACACAGCTTTGCATACATCCCCTTGCTGCACGGAAGGCGTCGGTGACCAGCCATTAACCCGAGTCTCAGCGTTATTTATATATGCTTTATTCTTGCCTAATTTTTAGTGTTTTACATGTTTGTATTCACGATGCCCCTGAGAGCCAGTAGCCCAGGAAACATCTGATGCCCGGGAAGCCCAGGCAGCTGTTACTTCTTGATTCGTCGCCTGACACAGTCCCCCACTTAGGCCGGCTTCAGACTCCTCTCGTTGGGAGGTGATCTGAACCCTAGAGCAGTTGCTCCTTAGACTGTTACCCCTCTGGTCACGGGTTAGATCTTGTGTCCAGGTTTTGCCCCTATCCTGCGATTTCTTCCTTCCCCTTCTCCTTTCGGTAATTTCACACCGGTAGGGAGACTTCCGCTGTTTCTATCTCTGAATCTGTCCCTTCGTTTCTCGCACTCCCTTACCCCCGTCCCTGAGGTGGTAGCAGGGAGATACTCGATTGAGTGGTAGTGGCTCTCTCTTTCACTAGCACTGCCACTGTCTTGCTCACTTAGACATTCTGGGTTTGCGCCCCTGGTTGGTCCACTGTTGCAGTAATGAAGGAGTTCAAGTTGGTCTCTTTCAACGTTAAGGGCCTAAACACCCCTGAGAAGAGATCTATGGTCCTGAATAATCTTCGGGCGACGAAGGTGCAGATAGCTCTTCTTCAAGAGACGCACTTTAAGGCCTCTAATCCGCCGTCTCTCAAGAACAGATCTTTTCCAACCTCATATCACAGCTACTCCCCGGACTCTAGATCCAGGGGAGTGAGTATACTGCTCGCCGGATCATTGTCATGGGAGGAGGTGGGCACTCTGGGTGGTGGGGAGGGTAGATGGCGTTTTGTTAAGGGTAGGATTGGAACGGAAATATTCACCTTTGCAAATGTGTATGCTCCCAACACGAGGCAGGTCTCTTTTTTAGAAGAGGTTCTAGTTGGCTTCGCCGAGGGTAAGTTGATAGTTGGGGGAGACTTTAACCTCACCCTAGAACCCCTTTTGGATACCTCGAGGGGTCATTCCTTTATTTCTTATTCTAAGCTACGGAGAATTAAGAAACTTCTCCACTACCATCAGCTAACTGACCCATGGCGAGTCTTTAACCCTAGCGCAAGGGATTATTCTTTCTATTCAGTTCCACACAATCTGTACTCTAGAATAGACTTTTTCTTAGGTAATAATTTCAATAGGTAATATCACCATCTCGGACCACGCTCCGGTCTCGCTTACAGTAGCCACACAAGACCCGGCACCACGACCTTGGACCTGGAGACTAAATAGTGCCCTCTTACAAGACCCTTTAATCAAGGAAGACCTGACGAAAAATCTCCAGGAATTTTTCATGACAAACACCACCCCTGACATGAGCTTACCCATGATATGGGAAGCGCATAAATGCGTAATCAGAGGATTACTGATCAAACACGGGCCCGGGTAAAGCGGGAAAGGAACAAACAACTACTGGACCTTCTCGGAGAAATCCGGAGGTTGGAATCCCTTCACAAGCAGTCATTGGCAGCGACACACTTGGCCACCCTGACCTCCCTTAGAGAGCGGCTTAAGGGGATCCTAAATGACAGACACAGGCTCCAGCTTATAAAAACCAGGAAGGTATTTTGAGTCAGGAGATAAGTGCGGGCGTCTTTTGGCCTCGGCTTTGAGGGGGGGAAAGGGCCAAAACCTACATTCCTAGAATCAGGAATCAAGAGGGAAACGTGGTTCATAAGTATAAAGATATAGCGGGAGTATTCAGAAAGTACTACCATTCCCTATATAATATCCCTGATACAGACTTGGGTGCAGGGAGGGGAGATATTAGTGATTATTTTCGACAATCGGGGATGCCCAAACTTCCACAGGTATTAGCAGAGGAATTGGAGGCCCCAATCACCCCGGAGGAATTGGCGTTGGCCATTAAGGGATCTGCCAATGGGAGGGCTGGGGCCGGACGGTTTTCCCCTATTGTACTACAAAACATTCGCGGATGCCCTCTCGTCTAAGCTCCTGGGGGTTTTCAACTAACTTAAGTAGGACGTTGCCCTCCCACTGGATAGCCTACGTGCCCACATAGCGGTGATACCGAAGAATGGGAAGGATCCCACTTTGAGCTCCAGTTATAGACCAATATCCCTTCTCAATGCTGATGTTAAGCTCTTCGCCAAGGTGATTGCTAACTGCCTCTCCCCCCATCTACCTCAGATTATTCACTTAGACCAGGTGGGATTTATGCCTCTTAGAGAGGCACGGGACAACACAGCAAAAGCCCTGAACCTCATCCATGCTGCCCTGAGTAGGAAACTTCCCTCAATTCTTCTGGCAACAGATGCCGAAAAGGCATTTGACCGGGTGCGGTGGGATTTCATGTATGGAGTTCTGGAACATATCGGTTTGGGACCCAACATGCGGTCCTGGATTTCAAGCCTCTATCAGCATCCCATTGCATCTGTCAGGATCAACGGTATGTTGTCAGAATCGTTTGACATTGGAAACGGGACGAGACAGGGCTGCCCCCTCTCCCCCTTAATATTTATCCTGACGTTGGAACCCTTCCTGAGTAGAGTGCGGAGGAACCCAGACATACAAGGGATATCCCTCCCCTCAGGCCACTATAAAACTGCGGCCTTTGCCGACGACCTGCTCTTATTCTCGGTGTGCCACACACCCCGCTTCACCTTTAATATTCTTCACGATTGGGTTACTCACCGCCAGGTGACGCTGTTGCAGAGAGGAAGTCTTGTAACGAGCCCCCTTCCGGCCTATATATACCTGGTACCTCCCACTTATCACCAGTGTTTTTCTCTCTGCATGGCGACAAGACAGAAGAATGAAGTCTCCTGCTTGCAGGTAGCCGGGGTCTTACCCCGGCACCCCCTTTGGTCTATTTCTGCCCAGTTTTGATTGTTTGTTACCTTTGTGGTTAAATGGAAGCCTCCTAGCCTAGGCTGCTCACTGGGCAATTGGTAGATGGCACTATAGGTGCCTAGGAGCTTATCTCCTCCGCTCGACCCCCTGTTTTGGGGGCAATGCGGCTGTCCGGCATGGTGATCCAGATTTGGGATGCCCCTGTCCCGAGGTGCCCCTTGCTCTCCCGTTACGGTCCCTTCTCCCTTCACTATGGGGGGGGGGGTAGAGGGATGTGTATTTGTATGTATGTTTTTACTGTATGTTTATTTCATATGTGTTTACTTATTCAACATTTGTCAGGTTGCACCGCAAGCAAGAGTGCGTTTGGCCTGACTAAATTCCTCCTTACATGGCACGTTGTCCTCTGGCAGTTTCTGTTATTTTTTTCTGCGGGCTGCTGCTGGCCTGCATGGCCAGAGTTTTGGGTCAGCTTTAGGGTGGCCGGGGCGGGCCGCGCTGTGGCAGGCTTGTCTGAGGCTGCCTGCGCCTTTCCCAGGTTGTCACAGCTCCCCTCCCCCTCCCCCGTCTCCCCTTGTCTCCTCTCTTAAACGGCCGCCGTTTGGCGGGCCGCGTGTCAGTGTTATTGGTGGGCAGCGCAGGCTGCCTAGAAGCTCTCGCTTCCCCCTCCCCCTCCTCCCTTTTCTGAGGGCGTTGCTGGTCCTCCTGTTGTTTCGGCACCGCCGCCTAGCGGGCCGCACTGTTTAAATTTGGCAGGAGGGCGGGGCCCGGATGACGTCAGGGGTGGGGGCGTGGTTCCGGCGGCGGCGTCATTTTACCCGGCCCCAGCCGCACTTCCTTCCTGTTATCAGGAGGACACGTGCGGGGCTCTCAGCCGCATATGTGTTGTGGCTGCTACTGCTGCTACTGGCCGCTCTGCCGCTGCTACCGCTACTGCCGCCCTGCCGCTACTGCCGCTTCCGCTGCTTCTGCTACTGCTGCTACTGTTTGCATTTCCTGAACATTGCTGCCTTTTATTCCATTTCTACTGGTCGGGTGCCTGGGCTTTTCAGCATTAATTGGGCAGGTAAGCGGCCTCACCTTGTGTGGGGCCGTCTATTTTCATCATGTCTGACTTTTTATTTAAAAAAAAAAAAAAAAAGGAAGAAATACTTATATATAATGAGAAAAGGAGGAAAAACAGAGGCCAGTTTCCTTTGCCTCTTTAAAGCACTCTGGTGCTGTGCATTATCATGTGTTACTTGTTGCATGGATGTTGTATTGCATGTTGCCATTTGTTTCTGGGGGTCTTACTGTTGGTTTTTCTTCCCCCACAGATCCTGGGATTCCCTCAATACAGTGGCCTCCCGGTTCTATTTTGCCTGGCTAGTCCTTTTTTTCTAAATTGGGACATATATATATTAAAAAAAAAAAAAAAAATTTAGATATATGATATAATGATTTATTAAATTAGTTATTTTTAAAGGGGATCTTTATTATAAATTAAATCCTCCCTACCGTGACATTTACATAAAAGGGGCATCCCGGGTGGCTTATGCCTTAAACCCAGGATTTTGCGAATACCATAAATCACCATATGGAGGATTCCGATAATACCGGAAATGGTTCTTCTGGGCCATCTAGGGTGTGTGGAGGCTGTGGGACTCCGCTCCCAGGCGATGATGTTATATTATGCATTCCTTGTGCAAGGCAGAATATTGCGCGTCAGTCCGTCGCTCCGGCTGCTGGCTCTTTGCAACTTCCATCATCCCCTACCCCTCCCTCCCTGTTCCGGACCCCGTGTGACATCGTCAAAGGTGGGGATTCGCAATCCGAGGTGTCTGCACGGTTATCCAACCCCGAGAAGATAATTTCCGTTAAAGCAGGGTTGAAGGCCACTGCGAAACGGAAGCACCTTTCTCCTGTACCTCTAGCTTCACAGGATGAAGTATGTGAGCCTGTAGATTGGTCCGATTGCTCCCTGGACGAGGAGGGAGAATTCCTGGTGGAGTCAGATGAGCCTGCAGATCAGCTTGAGGCTGATGCTATTGGCGATTTGTCTGCGGGGGTTTCCCTTGACACCCCCTCCATTCTGGCTCAAATGTTTGAAATTTTGAATTTAGATCCGCCTGAGGCTGTCACCCTGCCAAAGGGTCAGTTGTTTAATGTGCCTCAGCCGCGTTTGGTTTTTCCCAGACAACAACACTTTGAGAGGGTTGTGCTTAAGGAATGGGAACATCCCACGCGGTTAACTGGAAGCTTTGGTCGGTTCCTCCTGACGTTGATACCCCTGTGCTAGGGTTCTCTAGCACGGCTATGGTGCAGTCTTCTGAAACCACTGCCCTTAAGGATGGTGAGGATCGTCGGATTGACCAGTACGCTCGCCATGGTTTTATTAGTGCCGGATCAATGATGCACCCGGTGTGTGCTTCGGCGCTTCTTCTATTGGCGGTTAGATCTGTTATTCAGGATCTGTGTGTGGATCTTGATCCCACTTGTAAGGAGTTTACTGCTCTCAGGCAGTGTGAGTCTTTTGTTTCCTATGTTCTGTCCGCTCAGGACGATGCGCTGGCTATGAGTAGCAGGACAGCGGCAATGCTGGTGGCTATTGGTCGGGCAGTGTGGCTGCGCCAGTGGTCGGCGGACGTAGCTTCTAAAAAGGTGCTCACAGCTCTCCCCTTTTTGGGATTGCGACTGTTTGGTGATAAAATTGATTCAGTTGCAAAAGGTGGTAAAATGCCGCAACGCAAGAGGCCTCGTCGTCCCTTTCGGGCAGCGAGTTCTGGTAGGCCTTCCTTTCGGGGATTCAGAGCGGGTAGGGGGGCTTCCTTTCCCGCTACCAGAGGTGCAGGTTGGACTCGGGGGAGGGGCCGTGGCCGTCCCACTCAGTCCTGGGGCACCAAGCCCAAGCCTGCTGGTAAGCCCGCTCAGCAATGAGGGGCTGCCCTCACCCGTGCGGGTGGGGGGACGATTACGACACTTCTCCCAGGTTTGGGACCAGGAGGTTCCGGACAGATGGATCCGGGAGGTAGTATCGTCCGGTTACAAGCTGGAATTCGAGTCTCGCCCTCCTTCACGGTTCTTTCGGTCTCGGGTGCCCATCGATCCTTTGGCCGCACAGGGGCTCCTGGCGTCGGTAAAGAATCTGTTAGAAATGGCGGTCATCCGGCCGGTACCGCGCTTAGAGATGGGCCTCGGTTTTTACTCCAATCTTTTCGCAGTCCCCAAAAAGGACGGGTTGGTTCGTCCCGTCCTGGACCTGAAATTACTCAACAAGTTCATCCGTTTTCGGAAGTTTCGCATGGAAACTTTACGTACGGCCGTCGGTTCCCTTCGGCAGGGGGACTTCATGACGTCCATAGACATCAAGGATGCTTATCTTCATGTTCCCATCTGCCACGCTCATCAACGTTTTCTTCGATTCGTGATGGAAGATCAGCATTTTCAATTCGTGGCACTTCCGTTTGGCCTTACCTCGGCTCCAAGAGTGTTTACCAAGGTGCTGGCAGGGGTGATGGCCATTTTCAGATCTCGGGGCATTCGTGTCATACCTTATTTGGACGACCTTCTCATCATGGCTCCGTCACTCAATCAATCGGAGACAGACACCAGGATGGTTGTCTCCACGCTGGAAAGCTTTGGTTGGGTGTTCAACTTCCCCAAGTCCTCCCTCGCTCCGGCCAGGGTGGTGTCCTTTCTGGGGATGCAGTTGGACTCTTGTCAACACAGAGTGTTTCTCCCCCAGTCCAAAATTCATCTGATTCAGGAGTTGGCTCGGGTCCTTCTTTCCAATCCTCGGCCGTCCATCCGTCTGGGGATGAGGCTGGTAGGGTTGATGGTCGCCTCTTTCGAGGCAGTTCCTTTTGCTCAATTTCACACGAGGACGCTTCAGCTTTATCTGTTGGCGTCCTGGGACCGGCAGCCTCGGTCGCTGGATCAGCCCTTCCAGTTGTCCTCCCGGGTCCGGCAGTCCCTCCAGTGGTGGTTGGTCTCGGCCAATCTCGTGAGGGGCAGGTC
The DNA here is from genome assembly GCA_027917425.1 of Gastrophryne carolinensis. Classification (NCBI taxonomy): domain Eukaryota; kingdom Metazoa; phylum Chordata; class Amphibia; order Anura; family Microhylidae; genus Gastrophryne; species Gastrophryne carolinensis. The sequence goes on from CM051238.1 coordinate 120,194,872, forward strand.
CTTCCTGAATCCTCTTTGGGAAATTGTCACCACGGACGCCAGTCTTTCGGGATGGGGCGGATTCTGGAAGGAGCTTCAGTTCCAGGGGCAGTGGGGACCTCAAGAGGCCCACTTACCCATCAATGTTCTGGAACTGAGAGCCATCCGTCGGGTGCTTGCTCTCCTGACTCATCACGTTCTGGGCCTTCCGGTCCAGGTGCATTCAGACAATCGAACAGCGGTTGCTTACATCAATCATCAGGGAGGGACTCGCAGTCTGAGTGCTCTCAGAGAGGTGTCCCTGATCCTGACCTGGACAGAGGCCCATGTTCCTTGTCTCTCGGCGGTATACATTCCAGGAGTGGAGAACCAGGAAGCGGACCGGTTGAGCAGGGGCTCTCCCCGTCTGGGAGAATGGGCTCTCCATCCTCAGGTTTTTCGCTCACTGTGTCTCCGATGTTGGACACCGGAGGTGGACCTGTTTGCCTCTCGTCACAATCACAGGCTCCCGAACTTCGTGTCGCTTTCCCGGGATCCTCTGGCTCTGGCAGTGGACGCCATGTCCCTGAGCTGGGGGGATCTGGGATTTCTATACCTGTTTCCTCCGATACCCATGCTGGGCAGGGTGGTTCGGAAGTTGGCTCTGGAAAGGGTGTCCGCCGTTCTCGTGGCCCCAAGGTGGCCAAGGCGAGTGTGGTTCGCAGACATCGTTCGGCTGGCAGTGGACCAGTTCGTTCTGCCTCTTCGGCCCGATCTGCTCACTCAGGGTCGGTTGTGTTACCCCAATTTACCAGCGCTGGGTTTGACGGCCTGGCTGCTGAAACCTCCATCTTGAAGGAGGAGGGTCTTTCTGACTCAGTCGTTAAGACTCTGATCAGTGCCCAGAAGAGGTCTTCTTCTATCATCTACTATAGGACTTGGAAAGCCTATATCGCTTGGTGCGAGATTAGATCTTTTCCTGGTAGGGTCTTCTCGGTCTCCAGGATTCTGGAGTTTTTACAATCTGGGCTGGACTCTGGTCTTCAGCTAAGTACTTTGAAAGGGCAAGTTTCTGCCTTATCTATCTTTTCAGAAGCGTTTTGCGCTTCATCCTTTAGTTAAAACTTTTTTCCAGGGGGTTACGCATGTGCGGCCTCCCAGGAAACCATTACTCCCGGTTTGGGATTTGAATTTGATTCTTTCTGCTCTGCAGGCTCCTCCTTTTGAGCCTCTGCAAGATATTGCTTTGTCTACCCTGACTCAGAAGATTGTCTTCTTGGTAGCTATCACTTCGGTCCGGCGTGTCTCAGAGTTGGCGGCCTTGTCTATCCAGGCGCCCTACTTTGAGAGGCATCAGGATAAAGTGGTCTTTCGGTTCAAGCCAGACTTTCTTCCTAAGGTTGTTTCTGCTTTTCATTTGAATCAGGATATTGTTCTTCCCTCCTTGTGTCCTAATCCTAAGAATGACAAAGAGAGGGTTTTGCATTGTTTGGATGTAGTACGCTGTGTTAAGTACTACTTGATTATCACGTCTCCTTTTCGTAAGACGGATGCCTTTTTTGTTGTGCCCTGTGGGCCTAAAAAGGGTTTGGCACCAGCCAAATCTGCCATTAGCAAATGGATACGTCAGGCCGTTATTGCGGCCTATTCTGCTAAGGGGAACGTTCCCCCTTTTCGTATCACTGCTCATTCTACTCGCGCCGTTGGAGCATCTTGGGCTTTTCAGCACCAAGCTTCTGTTGAACAAGTTTGTAAGGCCGCCACTTGATCTTCTGTTCATACTTTTTCTAAGTTTTACAAAGTTGATGTGCGAGCCTCAGCGGATGCTGTTTTTGGCCGCAAAGTTCTGCAGACTGCAGTCATTTAAGTTATGCTTCACCTTGCCTTGGGATGCCCATCCCTTGTGGACACTGCTTTTGGATGTCCCAATCGTGAAGAATATTAAAGGTGAAGCGGGGTGTGTGGCACACCGAGAATAACACCATTTTGTGAGTACTCACCTGAAAAATGGATATTGTCGGTGTGCCACACACCCCGCTTCACTCCCACCCTTTTCGGTATTCCGAATCCTTTATATGGTGAAGCTTTTATTTATTTTGAGGTTACCGTTAAATTACTGGTACCTTGTCTTTCTGCTTTTTAAATCACTGGTGATAAGTGGGAGGTACCAGGTATATATAGGCCGGAAGGGGGCTCATTACAAGACTTCCTCTCTGCAACAGCGTCACCTGGCGGTGAGTAACCCAATCGTGAAGAATATTAAAGGTGAAGCGGGGTGTGTGGCACACCGACAATATCCATTTTTCAGGTGAGTACTCACAAAATGGTATTTTTTGTATCAGGTCCCAAGGTGTCGCTCCCAAATATATTAAAGGAGCTGGAGCTCTGCAGGAAATTGTCCAACTATAAAGTCAACATGCAAAAGTCTGAGGTACTAAACCTAAATTTGACGGCAGATAGGGCGGAGAACCTCCAAAGATCCTTTCCTTTTAAGTGGGCTAAAAAGTGCAACACTTACCTCGGTGTAAGACTGGGTAGGTCCTTAGATAAGATCTATACCCTGAACTTTCCCCCTCTGCTCCAAGCGTTCTCGAAGGATCTTGATGCTTGGTCCCTTAAAAAGTTGTCCTGGTTTGGGAGGTGTAACACCCTTAAAATGAATATACTCCCCCGCCTACTATACGTTATGCAAACGCTCCCGGTGGTGATCCTGTGCGGGTTCATGCAGAAAGTAGGCACCCTTTTCTCTAAATTTATTTGGCAAGGGAAGACTCCTAGGATTAGCAGGAGGAGTCTGACGAGATCTAGAGATAATGGAGGGATAGGCTTTCCTGATCCAAATCTTTACTACGCGGCATCTCATCTGACGAGAGTCGTGGACTGGTGCAGGCACTCGCAGCATAAACAATGGGTCCAAATAGAACAGGGAAGTTCACTGATCGCCCTTTCATCGCTTTCTTGGCTGGCCAAGCAGTCGCTGACCGTAGAATCGAGACACCCGACCATAGGGGCTTCCCTCAGAATTTGCTACAAGTACTTCCCGATGGAGGAGGTGTCGCCGGCCTTCTCTCCTCTGTACCCAATCCTGGGAAACCCTGCGTTCCCTCCGGGGACGAGGGGGGGGGGGCAGCAGAGGGCTGGCTAAGAGATGGGTAAGGCAGAATTAAGCACTTCTGTGATGGTGGGGGTTGGGTGTCCCTTGACTCGATCTCGAGGGGGCTCCCTAAGTGGGGCGACTGGCAGCAGCTACAGCTAAACCATTTCCTAGCGACCCTGAAACAGCAGGCTAGGCAGCTTAGGGAGACTACGTTATTTGAACGGTTGTGTGAGGAACGAGGGCCTGTTCAGCATGTGCTGTCATTTGCCTACAATATCCTGGCAAACCCCCCGAACCAAGACCCCTTGCCATCACTGACGAAATGGGAGGAGGACTTGGGAATTACTCTCTCGGACAATCACAGGAAACGCATTGTACGCTTGGCACACAAAACTGCCACCTGCACCAGATATAAAGAGTGTAATTATAAGATACTAACGAGGTGGTACAGGGTCCCCACATTACTTCACAGATGGTTCCCTGCTGTCTCCCCCTTGTGCTGGCGGTGCAATGATGCTAGAGGAGATCTGCATGTGTTCTGGTCTTGCCCTTTGCTGACGGATTTCTGGTCCAGGGTTAGAGCCACGTTGAAGCATGTGACTGATTGGGAGATTCCCGAGGACCCGGGGTTCTTCCTTCTCCACCACTCGGAGTTGCCCACCAAAAGATATCAGAGATCTGTTCTTAGCCAGCTGGTGAATGCCGCACGGGCGTGCATCCCTTCGCTTTGGAAGAGCCCTACCTCCCCTAGTATGTCTCTGTGGTTGAGTAAAGTGGCAGAGATAGAGAGGTTCGAGGGGATGATTGCGGCAAGCAACGACTTGTCGGAGGATCACCGCATCAAGTGGACCAGCTGGGATATTTTCTCAGAATCCCAGGAATTTCAGGCACTACTGGGGGCGGGCTAGAGGTGAGTGCGAGACCTAACCTATTTGTTTTCCTCCCTCTCTTTTCCTTCCTTTCTCCCCCCGGTCCATGGGACAATCCTAGCCCTTTCCCCTGCACTCCTAGGGATTCATATTGTGTAGTAGTGGAGTCGGGGCCGGGCTCCCCGCCTGGGCGCCTGACGATGTGATTTTTTTGCTGTCTGGGGGGGGGGGGGAGGACTCCTCCCTGGGGGCGGCCTGCCTCCCCTGGCCATTGATTACATCATGCATGATGTGGGAGAGATGATCTCCCCCTTCGTGTAGAAAGGAGTGGGCTGCCTGAGGCGGGAGTCCGGGGTCTTCTTATTTGTTATATTAGTAATGTAAGAATTCTTTTCCTATGCACACCCGTCGGAAACTTTACACTGCTTTTACTTTGGATTGTCCTGGGGGCTATGTTAACCCCCGTTCTTGACTGTATGTATAAATGTTTCTTTTTCTATGAAAATGGAAAATAAAGAATATATAAAAAAAAAAAAAACATCCAAGCAATCCTAGTCCTTCTAACGTGTTTAGGGCTAGGCGCCCTTAATCATAGATGAATTATACACTGAACAATGCTGTATATACAGGTCCTTCTCAAAAAATTAGCATATAGTGCTAAAGTTCATTATTTTCCATAATGAAATGATAAAAATTAAACTTTCATATATTTGAGATTCATTGCACACCAACTGAAATTTTTCAGGTCATTTTTTGTTTTAATACTGAAGATTTTGCCATACAGCTCATGAAAACCCCAAAATCCTATCTCAAAAAATTAGCATATCATGAAAAGGTTCTCTAAACGAGCTATTAACCTAATCATCTGAATCAACTAATTAAGTCTAAACACCTGCAAAAGATTCCTGAGGCTTTTAAAAAATCCCAGCCTGGTTCATTACTCAAAACCGCCATCATGGCTAAGACTGCCGACCTGACTGCTGTCCAGAAGGCCATCATTGACACCCTCAAGCAAGAGGGTAAGACCCAGAAAGAAATGTCTGAACAAATAGGCTGTTCCCAGAGTGCTGTATCAAGGCACCTCAATGGGAAGTCTGTGGGAAGGAAAAAATGTGGCAGAAAACGCTGCACAACGAGGAGAGGTGACCGGACCCTGAGGAAGATTGTGGAGAAGGACCGATTCCAGACCTTGGGGGACCTGCGGAAGCAGTGGACTGAGTCTGGAGTAGAAACATCCAGAGCCACCGTGCACAGGCGTGTGCAGGAAATGGGCTACAAGTGCCGTATTCCCCAGGTCAAGCCACTTTTGAACCGGAAAAAGCGGCAGAAGCGCCTGACCTGGGCTACAGAGAAGCAGCACTGGACTGTTGCTCAGTGGTCCCAAGTACTTTTTTATGATGAAAGCAAATTTTGCATGTCATTCAGAGATCAAGGTGCCAGAGTCTGGAGGAAGACTGGGGAGAAGGAAATGCCAAAATGCCTGAAGTCCAGTGTCAAGTACCCACAGTCAGTGATGGTCTTGGGTGCCATGTCAGCTGCTGGTGTTGGTCAACTGTGTTTTATAAAGGGCAGGGTCAATGCAGCTAGCTATCAGGAGATTTTGGAGCACGTCATGCTTCCATCGGCTGAAAAGCTTTATGGAGATGAAGATTTCATTTTTCAGCACGACCTGGCACCTGCTCACAGTGCCAAAACCACTGGTAAATGGTTTACTGACCATGGTATTACTGTGCTGCCAACTCTCTTGACCTGAACCCCATAGAGAATCTGTGGAATATTGTGAAGAGAAAGTTGAGAGACGCAAGACCCAACACTCTGGATGAGCTTAAGGCCGCTATCGAAGCATCATGGGCCTCCATAACACCTCAGCAGTGCCACAGGCTGAATGCCGCCATGCCACACCGCATTGAAGCAGTCATTTCTGCTAAAGTATTCCCGAACAAGTATTGAGTGCATAACTGAACATAATTATTTGAAGGTTGACTTTTTTTTTTATTAAAAACACTTTTCTTTTATTGGTCGGATGAAATATGCTAATTTTTTGAGATTGGATTTTGGGGTTTTCATGAGCTGTATGGCAAAATCATCAGTATTAAATCAAAAAAAGACCTGAAATATTTCAGTTGGTGTGCAATGAATCTCAAATATATGAAAGTTACATTTTTATCATTTCATTATGGAAAATAATGAACTTTAGCACTATATGCTAATTTTTTGAGAAGGACCTTTATATACACAATACATTGGAATATACACAATACACAATATCCATTAACCTTTGGAACGTTGCGGGAGCGCCATGTAAACCAAAGGGTAATACCTTATACTGGAACAGCCCCTCAGGTGTGATAAAGGCTGTTTTCTCCTTGGCAGCCTCAGTCAAGGGTACTTGCAAGTACCCTTTTGTGAGGTCCAAAACAGAAAAATACCAGGCTTGGCCTAGCTTTTCAATAAGCTTGTCTACTCGGGGCATAGGGTAGGCATCAAACTTAGATACTTTAAGTTTGCGGAAGTCATTACAGAACCGCAACGTACCATCGGGCTTGGGAATCAAGACTACTGGGCTGGCCCACTCACTCTTTGACTCTTCAATCACATCTAATCTGAGCATTTGCTGCACTGCTGCCGCAATAGCTTGTCGCCGGGACTCAGGTACTCAGTAGGGATTCAACTGGATCTTGGCCTGCGGTTCCGTGACAACGTCATGTTGGATGACAGAAGTGCGCCCAGGAAGATCTGAAAACACATCCGCGTTTCTGCTAATAAACTCCCTGGCTTCCTGGGTCTGTTTAGAGGAAAGGTTGTCGCCAGCTTTCACCTCAACAACCGCTTCTCTAACAGACTGAGGGACGGGAAGCTCCACCCCTAACATACCTAGTCCCACAGGGGTCTCCCTGTCTTTCCACAGCTTCAGCAGGTTTACATGGTACACCTGCTCTGGCTTTCTCCACCCGGGCTGATGTACCTTGTAAGTCACTTTCCCAACTTTCCCAAGCACCTCATAGGGACCCTTCCACCTAGCCAGAAATTTACTATCCACTGTTGGCACTAGAACCAAAACTCTGTCACCTGGGTTAAAGTTCCGGGCTTTAGCCTGCCGGTTATAAACCCTACTTTGTGCCTGCTGTGCTGCCTCCATATGTTCCCTCACCAGTGGCAAAATGGTCTCTATCCGTTCCTGTAACTGAGTAACATACTCTACCACACTTTTGTGGGGTGTGGGTTGCTGTTCCCAAGCTTCCTTGGCTATATCCAACAGGCCTCGTGGATGCCGACCGTATAAGAGTGGGGCGAGAACTCAGTAGAGGCCTGGAACACCTCTCGCACTGCGAACATTAGATAGGGCAGAAGCAAGTACCAATTCTTCCCATCCTTGGCGACCACCCGCTTTAACATGGTTTTTAAAGTTTGGTTAAATCTTTCTACCAGGCCGTCCGTTTGCGGGTGGTAAACAGATGTCCGCAATTGTTTCACCTGCAACAACTTACAGAGCTCCTTCATTACCTTGGACATAAAAGGGGTACCTTGGTCGGTCAGGACCTCTTTAGGCAGGCCTACTCGGGAAAACATTTCCATAAGCTCCTTAACAATGAGTTTGGCTGAGGTGTGTCATAGGGGCATTGCCTCGGGATACCGCGTGGCATAGTCCCAAGACTACCAGAATATTTTGGTGCCCTCTAGCAGATTTTGGCACTGGACCCACCAGATCCATAGCAATCCGCTCAAAGGGCACCTTAATAACTGGGAGAGGAACTAGGGGACTACGGTAATGAGGCTGGGGGCTGGTTCTCTGACATGTTGGGCAGGACTCACAATATCTCTCCACCTCCTTGTACACACTGGGCCAGTAGAATCATTGTAAAATTCGGTCCAGAGTTTTCTGCTGGCCTAGGTGTCCCCCCAGAACATGTTGGTGGGCCAAATCCAACACAAGCTTGCGATAAGGATTGGGTACCACCAATTGTTCCACAACCTCTTCACGTACTTTGTTTACACGGTACAGCATATCCTGGTGAACCACAAATCGTGGAAACTGTAACTCAGCCCCCGGCTGTTGTGGTTCACCTTCCACCTCAAGTACATTCGCCTAGGCCCGAGATAGTCGGGTCCTGGTGTTGTGCTGTACCAAAACTACCTGTGGAGACATGGAGATCTGCCAACTCTGGACCTGTTGACAAATCTTCTACATCTCCAACCATAACACTCAGTGGGGTTGACTCCGCCCCTTCCACCGTAGTGGCGGTCACCCCTACCATTGTCCCTTCTGACTCCGGTTCCCAGGGTTCCGGGGTCATGCCTGAGTAGGGCCAGTCTATTGGGGACACACCCGCCTCGCGGGTTTCCAGAACTCCCAGCTTGGTCCATAGTGACATGAACCCCGGAAAGTCTCTCCCAAGAATAAGTTCCTACGGGAGTTTAGCGGTGACAGCGACTTTGTGGATCCAGCTGCCGGAGACGGTGGTTAGAGTCACTTGTGCTGTGGCATATTCCCTCAAGTCCCTGTGTATGCACAAGACCCCGGTTTTCCGCCCCGTGTACTCATCGGGCAGTACCATGGCGGGTCTCACCAGAGTAACCATACTCCCCGAGTCCAAAAGGGCCACCGCCAGGGTATCCCCCACCTTCACCTGACAGAGGTGACTTTGCCCCACAACCTCAGGGACACCGGTAGCACACAGCCTCCTGGCATACATTGAAGGGCGGTAACCAAAGCTCACGTCCATGAACTCCGCCTGATGGGGACAGTTGGCTCTGATATGACCCGGCTCCTTACACCCCCAACACAACACAACACAGGAGCAGGGACTTTGGGGGGTAGGTCCTGAGGGGGTTTAGGGGACACCACCCTCCTGGGCTGGGGCGGGGAGCTCCGGGGTTTCCCTGAATCTTTCCCCGTAGAACCCCCTTGCAAGTTCCTGGTGGCCTCATATCGCTTCACAAGGTCCACCATCTCTAGAGCGTTGCCAGGGGATACCTGGCCAACCCAGTGCTGGAGAGGGTGCGGTAAAGCCCTCCAGAACATGTCCGCCAGCAAGCGGTCCAACATGGCAGTGGGGCTTAATATATCAGGTTGCAGCCATTTTTGCAGCAGGTGCAGTAGTTTATATTATTGGGGTCTGGCGGGCTCTGCCGACTGATGGCACCACTGATGCACCTGCTGAGCCCGAACCCACACATTCACCCCCAGTCTGGCCAGTATCTCACCCTTCAGAGTCGGGTAGTCAGCGGCTTGGTCGGCTGGAAGATCAACAACACCTTCTGGGGTCCAGATGCCAGAAATGGAGCAATGACGTCAGCCCACTGGTCACGAGGCAACTTCTCCCTTGCAGTCACCTTTTCAAACACCGCCAGGTAGGTCGCGACGTCATCCGAAGAGGTAATCTTTGTATGCGCCAAGCGGACAGCTTTCCGGGCATCAGGGACACTTTTGGGTGCTCCTGCAGCTTGCAGCGCCATCACATGTTACATGTAACAGAAGCTGGTTGGTCTCCTGCTGCTGCTTGTTGGCCTCGCGCTGCTGTAGACTCGCCTCCATGAGTGCTTTTAAGACATCCTCCATTTTGTCTGGGGTCTCAGGTAACAGCTTGGCAGGCTTAATGTAGGACATGCACACAAAAAAAAACTTTTCCGTCGGTTGCTCCTAGCAACGGCCTCACTGTGCCCCTCGCATCCTCCACCAATTGTGGTGATTAGCTTTGGTAGACAGCAGGAGAGGCTCAGAGGCAAAAGTTCAACTTAAAGTCTGTGTTTATTCACACAAAAATCCATAAAACCAAATGTCCTTTTTGGTTACATCACCTTTTCTGGAAAATGCAGCAGAAGTAAACCAGACATGCAACGGCGTTATTAGTCCTTGGGCAAACTTGCTACTTTGCAGCCGAATCCGCCTCTGGTCCGCATGAAACAGCCTGCACAGGAGTTTACAGCCAGGCACATGGTCTCACTTCACAAGTGAGCTCCAGTCACAGACTCCCCAAGCTATTTATGCGGCCTGTAAAACCCGGACCTGGGTAGGGGATGGAGTCCCACCCTGCTCTACTCCATCCCAGTAAACCGTCCCGGGTTAGCCTTTCGGCTATACTAACACTTCAGTACCAGACTGCCATTAGCAGCTGATGCTGGGAAACAAAATACACGGTTTTACTGCAGCAAGGCCAGGTACCTTGGTGCCACATACCTTCCGTCAATGACGGCCCCTTGCACCTTACCACAGTACTGAAAGAGAGGAGAATGAAGGGATCGTGAAATAAAAGACAAAGAAGGAGAAAGGGAAATTCAAGTAGGAGTAGGTAAAAAAAGAATTATAAAGACATACATATATAAAAAGGATAGAGGCGGAGAAGTAGCGCGTCTGGGACTGCGGCGGTCAGACCCCTAGGATTTCGGGATTGCTGGGCTGTGTCCAACAACCACGATACGGGAACTGGGGGGGGGGGGTCACCAGAACCATCGGCAGTGGGGAATGCTTAACTTGTGAACAAAATATACTTCATGAATTTTAGGATACCTGCACATCAGTGTCTGAAGCATACACTACCAGTTCATGCAGGCGAAAAATGTTTACCCAGAAGCTTTAAGAGCAAGACAAAGACAGAATGCATAGCATAGCAGGGTAATTCTCAGACGATGGCGGGACTGGAAGGCTACAAAGCTGAAACGCCTCCTGGCTAGTAAATACACAGGTTGCCCCTGCCCTGCTGCCAGTGTTCTCTTACAGTTCAATTAGGAAGGACTGCAGCTCCTCTATGCAGCCCTTTATTTCAGATCTTTTCCCACATTTCTTTTATCTCTATATTTTTGGGGATTTTTTATAGCAGGAAGCAGGGGCTGTGACTCCCAGACTCTGGTGGGGGACCTATCCTGATACCTGAAGTCGATCCCCAAAGGCCTATATAGTTGGAGAATGCTGAATAGGAGGGTGATCGTGCCTGGGTCCAGGTAGGAATGTGCCAAGGCTGGACCCCCTATGTTGAGGGGGGACACCTGCCTCAAGAGTAGTGATGGTGGACAGGAATCTATGGTGCGCTAAACCATAAGTGGTGGGGTCCAGCGCCCCCCGCCCCACTAGCCGCTCTATCCTCAGCGGACAAGTGCACAAGTTCGCTTTCCCCCATCCTCCTCCTTCCGTCTCCTGTGCTAGCATTGCTCTGCTCCTGCCATTAGGGGAAGTAGTGGCCAAGTAGTTAGAGGAGTGTTCTTGTGACTGCAGGGTCGCAGCATCAATTCCCAGCAAGAACTTGACTAAAGTGCTCTGGAGCACTGAGTGCTGAGTTTAGGGCAACCCACCGCTCCAGGCTCATGCTTCACTGAGGTGTGTCTACTGTATTGTATGGATGGGAAAATGCAAAGGATAAATAACATGTCTATGTAAGCGCCACTACCCTGCAACATTTTCTTCTCACGTCTCTGTAGCTCCGTCTTAACATGGGAAGTATGCATCACCTCTGCTGTCAGGGGCCTGAGTTTTCCCGCTAGGGATGCCACAGGGGAATGCCAAAAGGGCTTCAGTCTGAGATGGCAGATTTTTTTTATCCGGTTTGGAGTGTTTGATGGCTAAGCACATGCACCTGCAGGTTAAATACTTATAGAGCTTGGATTCGAAAGAAGCAGATCTTCTTGGGGGTGCCTAGTATCTGATCTTTATAATTCAATAGAGAAATTCCATTCTGCGCAATGGAAGGACGAGATGGATAAACTCTTAGGGGTTGATCCAGCTCCATATACTTTTTACTCATGATTCAGCATCAAATTTAGTTTTGCAAATGTTAAAAAATGTGCACAGCTTAATATGGTGCTTAATTGCACCAATAAAAAAATGCTCACGGTGCTGAATCATCCCTATAATGGCAGTCCTTGGGGGTGCTTAGGCTGTCTAATCAGCCACTGGAGTTAAAGGACAAGTGAGAAGGTCAAAAGGCAGTTTCCCAATCTTGCTCCCGACAGGATTCTAGCGAAAGAATGGGGCCAACAGACAAACTGCATACACCCCCTACGGCTCTGGATGCCGGGAGTCTGTGGTAAAAAAGTGGTCTTTTTAAAGTAAAATGTGAGGGCACCACCAAACATAAGATATCCAAGAATGAATACCGCCCGGGGGTACTGGTCTAAACATTAAACAACCACATGGAATTCAACAAAAATGGGCAATCTACCGGGCTTGTAAAATTTAGATCAGTTTTATTATAAGCCACCATAAAATCTAAGAACATACATGAAAACACGAGACAATTAAATACAATACTAATTCACCTGGAGTATACACAATATTTGATCAGTAGACATGGTTTTGTAAAGTTATCCTCAGATCAGAAAGATTATTATACAGGAGGTACAATGAAAAATAAGAGATAAATAAAAGCAAGCTATTCCACAAAAAATGTCCCTTTAGGAGTTAACCCAGGGCAGCCAAAGATCTATAATGTGTAAACTAGCCCCCTCATGTGCTAAAATATAGAAACAGCGTACAAAGATAAATAATAAGACAGACTAATCGACAGTCAGTGTACTATCCCTGTAAAGAATCAACCCAGGGCGGCCACAAGTCTATGATGTGCAGCCTGACCCGTAAATGTGCTAAGATATTATACTAAATAATTACTAGTTATTCCTACCTATCAAAGAAATAAATTGCTGAGTGCAATAACAGTTGAAGAATACACAAAGTAACAAACAGTATCTACTCTATACACTAAATACCGCCCATGTGAATCAAGAGCTTGCAAAATACATGATCAATAAAGATAATAAATATATCGCCATGTGTTAAATCATCCCTTCAGGTATTGGTTCTCTTGCTCCCCCACGCACCGCCATGCGCCCACAAAAGGGGGTAAGTATCCAACTCACCTTATCCTTCCTTTATAGTCCGGGTATGAGCGCCATGCTGCCGCACGCTGTCCATTCTCCTCCATTGGACTTCCGACAGCTGGAACGCATCTCTCCTTGCCTGGCAGACACGCCCCCCGCGATGACCCGGCCGCCGTCATCATAAGAGGAGGAAGGTTCGCCAGGCAGGGAGGACAGCGCTGCTGCTGCGTGTGCCCACCTCCCGGACTACAAAGCGCAGGGTCACTACATATTTACTGACTTGGTAGCAATAACAATCATATTCTTACAAACATAATATGAGTAATAAAGAAAAGAGAAGACAATCTGTATCTAGGTATAATTTTTCTTCCAATCCATTCCAGGCCGTCCCCATTCTTCACAATTGGGTAATTCCTGCCTGGATGGGCGTGGACTGCAAGATTAAAGGTGTGGCTCCTCCCAGCCCCCATAAGTAGCAGCTGCCTCTAATCAAAGACCAGTTTATTTCTTGCAGTTTGGAAGAAGGACTGTGAAGATGGTTTGATTCTCTCTCTCAAGGATTAGGTATTAGCAGCAAGCGGGGATTTCAACCCCTCGGCTTCCAGCACAACCTTATTCCCATGGATTCCTTTGACCCAATTCTATGCCTCCCTAGCTTTTTGCTGTTTAAATTGGGGTCCGTGAAGGTAAGGTGAAGCGCCGGGATCTGGGGCGCTTTCTGAGTGTTAAACCCTCAGGGCTGCAGGCTTCATTAACAAGCAAGTCGGCCGCAGGTTTTTGTCTGGTGAACCTGCTGAGGAACTATGTATATTTTTTTATATATTCCCTCCCTTCTTCCCACATGTATTTCTTATTTTTTAAATTTCGCGCCTTTACTTTAACCCTTTAAACGCCAGCTACGTAAAATTCACGTAGCTGCCTCTCCTGTCATTAAACGCTAGCTACGTAAATTTTACGTACCTGGCTTTTCACCCCTGCTAACTGGCCAAAAAAAATAAAGACACTCACCTGACCCCTTGTTTGATTCGGCCGGGTCTCCCCTTTAAGATGGTGTGCTCCGATCGTCCGTGGGACCTCCTCCGGCTGCAGGGGAGGGCCCGGAATAGGGTGCCCCCCCCCCCCGTTTTAGCTGCCACTGGCTTTCCTGTAAAAAAAAAAAAAAAATGACATTTACCTACCTGCATGTGCGCTGGCTCCCGTCGACCCTCCTCTTCACCTGGGGGGCCTCCGATCCCCCCCCAGGGCTTGCCGATCTTCAGGAGAGAGCCCGGGAGGCTCTCTCCTCTCTTCTGCTCGATGGCGGCGGGGCTATGACGTCATCCCGTTCCGTCTCCCGTCAAGCCCCGCCCCTTTTGGGGGCGGGGCTATGACACCATCCCGGTCCCGATCACTGGCTTCAGCTGTTTCAGCTGTCAGATGCCGGTGATCGGTGCACTGGAAGGAGGTGGCAGGAGATCCTCTGATCTCCTGCCCCCCCTTCTCTGGATGCCGATCACCGGCATCTGTCATCAGAGCGGCGAGGGACAAGAGCTTGCAATCGGAGGTAAGTACAGTAAAAAATTTTTTTTTTTTTTTAATAAAATCATTTTGTGTGTGTGTTTTTTTTTTTTACAGTTAACCCTTTGTGAGCTGGTAAGGGGTCTGTCAGACCCCTGTACCAGCTCACAAGGCTCTGGGTCTGGCAAGTCACCTGCGGGCTAGCGGGTGACTTGCCATGAACCCCCAGCCCCCCATTACCTGCCTCCCCAAAGGCCAGGGGGGGGCAGAAGGGCCCGGGCCACTATGGCTATGGGGGCCTGTTCTACAAGCCCCCATAGCTGGCCCGGGTCGGTAACGCTGGGTAGGGGGGACCCTACGTCATTTTTTTGGGGGGATTTTTAAGGGTTTTTAACCCTTAAAATTCCAAAAAAAAGGGGTCCCCCACCCTGGGAGGGGGGACCCTATGTCAATTTTTTTTTTAATTAACCCCTTATGTCCTGTCACCCTGCTGGTAATAAATGCTTCCAGCATTTTGTGGTGTGGTGTGTTTTTTTTTTTTTTACATTTTAAGTGGACCAACACCCAGGATTTTGACTTTCCTGGGTATTGGTCCTTTCCCCTGGGGCATCCCGATTGGGGATGCCCCGCTGCGTGAAACCCCCCCGATCACCCACAATAACTCACCTTACCCGGGTCCTACGGCGCATGCGCGGCCGCTCATCCAATCAGCGCGCTCAGAGCGGCTGAGTTATGGACGTCTAAGAGACATCTAAGCTCAGCCGCTCTGAGCGCGCTGGCGGCCGCATTCCCCACTTCCCTCTAACAGGGAGCGTGCCTGCGGCGGCCATTCATAAATAGTCGGCCTGGGCACGCGTCCTGCTAGAGGGATAGCGGGGATACGGCCCGCGCATGCGCCGTAGGACCGGATTCAAGTAAGTGGTAGCAGGTGTTCCGGGGGGTTTCACACAGGGGGGCATCCCGATTTTGGATGCCCCAGGGGGAGGGAATAGAACGGTCCAGGAATCTTATAGATTCCGGGGCCGATCAGCCCTGGGTGTTGGTCCACTTTAACCCATTGTGAACTTGTAAGGAGTCCATGAGACCCCTGTACCAGTTCACAAGGCTCGAGGGCTGTCAAGTGACCTGCGGCTAGCGGGTGACTTGCCATTAACCCCGGCCCCCCTATTACCTGCCTCCCCGAAGCCCAGGGGGGGCAGAAGGGCCCGGGCTGATTTAGGCGGTGCTGGCTTGTACTTGGCAGGGCGGGGGGCCACCAAAGCTGGCCCCTGCGCCCTGTTCTACAATCCCTGCATAGCTGATCCCTGGGCTACTTATGCTGGATAGGGGGGACCACATGTCATTTTTATGGGAATTATTAAGGGTTTTTAACCCTTAAAATAAAAAAAATGGGGGTTACCTCCCCCCCAGGAAAGGGAACCCCACACCAATTTTTTTTCTTGATTTAACCCTTTATAGTGTGGATTGTAGTTGTATTTTATTTTTACATGTTATAAAATGTTTTTTCAGTTTGGGGGGTCTTCTGAACAGTAACAGGGGGCTACCGATACATATGTGGTACCGTTGTAATCGGAAGAAATGGGGCTTTCACATGCAATATGGTTTTCTTTAATAAAACAAATGTTTTATTTGAAATAAAGGAGATAATTTTCTAAAAAAAAAAATTTTATTTTGTTTTGTTTAATTTACTCAAAAATATTTAAAAAAAACAGTAAAAACATTACAAACAAGACATTTCATGTTAAAGCCTAAACTCTGCCGCAAAAAAAAAAATATATGATTTTCCTGGAAATTCCTGCAAAAATCACAGTTAAGCATAGCGCAAAATGGTGAAAAATGACCTGTCAAGAGAGGGTGACAAAGCCTAAAGTAGGCTGGCAGTTAAAAGGGTTAGTAGTACCTATGCATGTTGGGTATCGTTTTGCTCGGGGGATTTTGCGCTTTCAGATTTAGCTTGTTTTTTTTTGTTTGCATATTGATATTTTAGGAAAACTCATTTTTTATTCTGCTTTATTATACATTTTTTTAAGGAAACCCTGTGCGACCAACGAATTACTTCCAGAAAGATGGGCCCACTACAACATGCTGGGTATGCTTAGAAAGCTTATCATGTGTACTTTCAGAAAATATATGGTTTGTGGCGGGTATTCCAAATGTAAAGGGTTGTTTTGGTAGAAAAAGCGCAAGGTGCCACTTTGTCTGCAGAGCTGAAATTTTCAAGCAAAATTACCGTCTCCCCAAGCTTTACTTTGGGGTGTTTGGCAACTCTTCCCTTGACAGTAGCTATGCATGTTGGGTATCGTTCTGTTCGGGGGATGTTGCTTTTTTAGATTAACCTGTTTTTTCTTGTTTGCTTATAGTTTTATTTAGAAAAATGTGGCTTTGATTCTGCTTTTTTATCCTTTTTTAAGGAAGTTCTGTGTAACCAAAGAATACATTGAGGGAGAACTTCCAGAAAACTGTGGCAACATCAACAAGCCTGGTATGCCTAAAAAGCTTGAGGTGTGTACTTCCAGAGAATATATAGTTTGTTGGGGGTATTTCAAATGTAAAGGGTTGTTTTTATTGAAAAACTGCAAGGTGCACATAGTGCTTAGCATAGCTGTATTTGATCTGAAAATCCCCTAAAGCGCTGTTTCAGTTTGGGGGAGTCTCCTGGGCAGGAAAGGGCATCTACCAATACATATGTGGTGCCGTTGTAACCGGGAGAAATTGGGATTTCACACGCAATAAGATTTTATTGACAAACTTAAATTTTTTATTACAAAAAACACTACAAATTGTAAAAAATAGATTTTTTTTTATTTTTTGGCACATATCTCACCCCAAAATATTAAGAATACACTTAAAAAATGACAAACAAGACATTTCATGTTAAAGCCCAGACTCTGCTGAAAAAAACAATATACAATTTTTCTGGGAAATCCCTGGAAATCCCTTCAAAAATCACAGTTGAACATGCATAGTGCAAAATAGTGAAAAATGGTCTGGCAACAAAGCGTAACAAAAACTCCAGGTAGGCTGGCACTTAAAGGGTTAAGGGGCGTGTCTATGCTTTGTGATGTCATTACTGGGAGCGGAGCCTTTGGCTCTTTCTTTCACTTTCTCTCTGCGCTGGAGAAGCAACAGAGGGCTCCGTCGCCATAGCAGGTACTACAGCGGGGATACGGTCTCTGCCGCCTGTCCTCCGCTGCTGGCTGCTTTTTTCTTGTCCCCTCACCGCTGCCATGTGGGGGAAAGGTCCCTCGTTATCAGGGGTGCGGGCCACGCCGGCCGACGCACCCCCGGCTTCGGGAAAGGGGGGGCAATTGCTTCGGGGCAGTAGCCTGAGCTTGGGGCAGCATTCTGCGGGGGGGGGGGTCATGATGCCAGACCTCTCTATGCACCGCGGTTGGGGCCGACGCTCCCCTGGTCCAAGCACATGGCATGCTGTGGCCGGGCCCCAGGCTGGGTTAGTGATTCCCCACGGAGAGGTAAGTGGATCATCGTTTTATTGAAAACTGTTGTTTTTCATTGCTATTCATTGTGTATCATTGCTATTCATTGTGTATCATTGCTATTCATTGTTTTTCATTGCTATTTATTTCTCTAATCGTTATTTTTAATGAAAAAAAAAATATATATAAGGGAAAATTTGTTTTTATTCAATGTTTTTTCTCTTTGATTTTTTAGATTGTGGGAAGAAGGTTGCAGGGTTGTGGTTCCTCCCAGTCCCCTTTTTGGTGGGGATTGGCTATAGGCTTAGGACCTTAGTAGTCTTTTTTGCCTTTAAAAAAAAAAAAAAAAAAATCACCATCATGGAGGCATCAGGGGATAGTGAGCCGGGCATCCCACTTGGGCAAGACAGGCTCTGCCCCTTGTGCAGGCGAAATCCCCTGGGTGGTTTCAGCACAATTTGTTTCGCTTGCGCCAGAGGCATTGTTTCTGACCATGATAGGGCAATTGCTTCAGTCCTGAGTCCTGCGTTAAATTTAGTCCCTCCTGAAGCTCAGCCTCCCCAGACAGCCCCTAGGGAAGGGGGAGAAGGCAGTGGAACACAATCTGATTTGGCGCATAGGTTGGCTAACCTGGCGAAACAGCTCTCATCAGTAGCCCCTAAAAAGGCCTCGAGTAAGAAGAGGCACTTGGAACCCGCTTACTCAGAAGAGGATTATTATCCCTCTTTTGGTTCCAAGAAGGAAGATGAGTCGGCTGACTCTTGGAAGGTGAGTTACACTCCGGTGAGGAGGACAGTAACTCTATTATTTTTTCATCGGATGAGGATTCTTTGCTCCCAGATGATAGATAATTTACTTTCCTCTGTCTTTGAAACTTTGCACATTGCCCCTCCTAAGATGACCAAGAGAAGGAGGGATGATTTGTTTAGGCCCGAGAGGCAGAGGCGGGTTTTTCCTGAACAGCCTAATTTTTCTAGGATGGTGCTTAAGGAGTGGGAAAGACCTAACATGCTGCTGTCGGTCCCTAGGAACCTAGAAAGAAGTTATCCTTTCCCTTCTGAGTTGATTAAATTATGGTCGCATCCTCCTGAGGTGGACCCTCCTGTTTCAGGTCTGTCCAACACCACTATTATGCCATCGGCTGATAATGCATCCTTAAGAGACCCTGCGGAGAAACGCATGGATCAATTGGCTTGCCATGCCTTCGCCTTGGTGGGTTCACTTTTACGCCCCGCGTGTGCCACAGCGATCGTCTCCTTAGCCATAAGAAAAAAGGTAAAACAGCTTATGGCCAGGGCTAAGTCCCGCAGACAGGCTCAGGATTCCAAGGAGTTCAGAGCCTGCTTAGATTTCGTTTCAATATTTGTATTAGGTTTTCAACAGTACAGATATGGTAGGCATACAGTCGATATAGCCATCTCTTGCAGGGGAGGTAAAAGGTTGCAATCTGTCTTACATAGAATTGTGCCTTAACCGTACCTAATTAACATTCTACAAAGTGCGTTAGATAAAGGTGGAGCAAGTGGAATGCAGCAAATTCTAAATGGCAGTATGCCCCGACCTGTGTCAAGGACAGTGCGGGCTGCAGGGGGCCCCGACCTGTGTCAAGGACAGTGCGGGCTGCAGGGGCCATCAGCTCCCGCAGCACACACCGCCGCCGGCACACCCACCATCCCCTGGTCCAAGTGCCAGGTGGGATGGGGCGTGGTTCAGACTATCAAACGCTTCCAAGAATGTAGACAGAGAGAAATTGTTGAAAACTGTTAAATCCTTAATATTACAAGAGGAAGAGGGGAAAAAAGAGGGGACCTGGATTAAAGGGGTCAGGGCGGAGGGGAAAGGGCATGGGGGTTGGGGGGGAGGAAGGGGGGGAAAGGGTAGGTTGCTCCCCCGTTCCACCTGCCGCTCCTCTGGTCATTGGCTAACGATCCTTATAATACTCGCAGAGGTTCCCCAGGCCAAGCAAACCTTATCCAGGGCTCCCATAGGGAAGTGAATTTATCATGAGAGTCGGTCAGGATACTGGATAACCTCTCATTAGTAAAGAACCCATTCATCCTGGCCAACACCGCTGAGATTGGGGTAAATTGTTTTTTCCAGGCTTTAGCTATAGTCCTGCTTAGCCTCTAGCAGCAGATATACAAAGAGTCTGTGTTGTTTGTTAGTCAGCTCCCGAGGCTTGCAGTGCAGGAGGGCAACCCATGGGTCTTTTCTCATACTGGTTTGGAAGACCTCATTGGCCATCTTGTACACCTGGCTCCAGAAGCGGGCCAACATGGGACAGGTCCACCATATGTGTAAGAAGACCCCCTCCACGCTGCAGCCTCTAAAGCATGAGCTAGATTCCCCCTGAAACATCCTGCTCAGGCGGCCCGGCACCAGGTACCAGCAGAGCATTACCTTGTAGGCTGTTTCAACTGTCAGAACGTTCACGGAACATTTGGAGGCATATGACCATATCTCTGTCCACCCTCTCTCTCCTGGACAGGGACCTAGGTCCTTCCCCCAGCCCCCCACATAGCCATGGGAATCTGGTTTAATTTCATTTAGTGCCGAATAGTTTAAGGATATGGTTCCCCTACGGAAGGGATTGTTAGCGCACATTTCCTCAAAGGGGGTCCTAATCCGAAAGGAAGGGCTCAGTTTTGTCAGGGGCAGAATCCAGTGCCTTAATTGAAAGTAGCAAAGATATTCCTTATGGGGGATATCATATTTTCCTTGCAAATCTTGGAAGGACCCTAGGCCCTCTCTTGTGAGCAAGTCTGATATTTTGTTTATACCCCTGTTTTGCCACCACCACCAAAAGCCATTCTGTTTTGTTC
The DNA here is from genome assembly GCA_027917425.1 of Gastrophryne carolinensis. Lineage (NCBI taxonomy): Eukaryota > Metazoa > Chordata > Amphibia > Anura > Microhylidae > Gastrophryne > Gastrophryne carolinensis. Next base: position 120,215,360 of record CM051238.1, read on the forward strand.
ACCTGGGGGGAAGTTTGGGTTATCCCATAGGTGTGCCAGGGGAGTGTGGCATCAAGGCAGCAGAGTACCTGACCGAGTCCCACACAGTGAGAGAGTGTTTCATTAAGGGACTCAGTGTTTTGGGTCTGAGTCTCGGATCCATTCAGAGCAAGCTATCGATAGGAACCCATGCACAGTTGGGGAGTTCCAAAAATACCCACAATGGGGGATTAAGGGCAGAGTGCATGGGGACCAGTTGGGCGATCTGCGAGGCCTTGTAATATTTAAAAATGTCTGCCACCCCTAACCCTCCCTGCGCTCTTTGTGCTAGCATAGTGCGTTTGGAAACCCTTGGGCGCCCCCTGGACCATATGAACGTCAGGATCCTCTTCTGCATCACCCGGAGCATGTATAGCGGAATTCTCGTGGGCAACACCCTAAAAAAATAAAGCAGTTTGTTTCGGGAGTATGGACATCTTAACCGCGTTAATACGGCCTATCCAGGAAATTGGATATGATTTCCAAGTTTCTAATAAGCGGGTTAGGGATTTGAATAGAGGGGGATAATTAGCCTCATACAAGTCTGTGTACTTGGCAGCGATGCGCCCCCCTAGATATGGGAGTGGTTCCACTGACCAGTGAAAGGGGAAACTAGCTTTGATCTGGTCCACCACTTCCATCGGCAGAGGCACATTAAATGCCCTCGATTTCTCATTATTTATCGTTAGACCCGAAACCTGGGCAAACTTATTTAGAATTTTGTACAGATTTGGGAGTGATGTGACCAGTTGGGAAATGGCAATCAGGGCGTCGTCAGCGAAAAACATGGCTTTATGGTGAACACCCGCTATCTCCAATCCCTTGATATTAGAGGAATTACGCATTGCTATTCCCAGCGGCTCCATGGCCCAGGATAAAGAGGGCCTGCTTAGATTTCATTGGTTTTGTTGTTACCGCCCTGTACGATGTGGTCAGGCTAGGTGCCAAGACCGCAGCTTTACTCGTGGCATTATGCGGTTCGCTGTAGCTGAAGCAGTGGTCAGCCGATGCGGCCGCTAAGAAATCCCTTACAAATTTACCTTTTTTGGGGAGTGGCTGGACCTTTTGGTCAAGGATGGTAAGCTCCCTCAGAGAAGGAGACCTACTCGTCCTTTTCGGAAATCCTCTTCTTACCAGTCCTTTCGGGGTGGAAAAGGATCTTCTTTTTCAAGTTCCCGCAAGGATTTTTGGGGCAGAGGTAGGGCCCAGACTAGGCCCAGTGCCGCTTGGGGATACAAACCCAAGCCTCCAGCCAAATCCACCCAGGCATGAGGGGGTGCCCTCACCCGTGTGGGTGGGGGGGGCGGCTCCTGCAGTTTGCTCCGACCTGAAGGCACCACGTCACAGATCTTTGGATTCAGGAGTGGTGTTGTCAGGTTACAAGATCGAGCTGGCAGCCAGACCACCCACAAGATTTCTATGGTCAAGGGCATCCCAAAACCTGCTAAAAGCAGAAACCGAGAGCCGCTGTCCTGCACCTCCTGCGGCCTCAACAGGTTTATACGGGTGAGGCATTTCCGCATGGAGACGTTAATGCCGGCTGTGAGGTCGCTTCGGCCCAGTGACTTCATGACTATGGTGGACATCAGGGACGCGTACCTACACATCCCTATTTTTCCGGGGCATCAGAGGTTTTTGAGGTTTGCTCTGGAGGGTCAGTCAACATTTCCAGTTTGTGGCCCTTCCTTTCGGCATATCCTCAGCTCCCAGGGTGTTCACCAAGGTGCTGGCGGGTCTCATGGCTATCCTGAGGGGTCGGGGGATTCGTATAATTCCATAGTTGGACAACCTTCTGATCTTGGCACAGTCCCTTCAGGAGACAGAGAGCGACACCCGGACCGTGCTGTCAATTCTGGAATTATTCGGCTGGGTGGTCAACTACCCCAAGTCGCATATCACCCCTTCAACTGTAAGATCTTTCCTGGGGCTGACCCTGGACACCATTCAGGTCAAAGTCTTTCTGCCAGAGCAGAAGATATTGCTGCTCCGGACGCAGGTAGAGACGTTGCAGGCGTGTCAACAGCCAACGGTGCGCCTAGGGATGAGACTGGTGCGCCTGATGGTGGCCTGCTTCGAAGCAGTACCCTTTGCCCAGTTCCACATGAGGCCCCTTCAGATGAACCTATTATCCATCTGGGATCGGGCCCCGGAATCTCTGGACCAAAGGTTTGTTCTGTCCCACTCGGCCAGGCAATCCCTCTTGTGGTGGTTGGATCCTCGACATCTGCTGGTTGGCAAGTCCTTTCGGACTCCTCATTGGGAAATCGTTACCACAGATGCCAGTCTTACAGGTTGGGGCGGCATCTGGCAGACCCAGAAGATCCAGGGTCAATGGGGTCCGAGAGAAAATTGGCTACCCATAAACCTCTTGGAGTTTAGGGTAGTTTGGCTTGTACTCCTTCATCTTGAGAGGGCATGCTGTTCAGGTCCGCTCGGACAATTGGACGGCAGTAGCCTACATCAACCACCAGCGGGGTACTCGGAGCAAGAGAACCCTAAGGGAGGTAAGCCGGATTCTGGTTTGGGCAGAGGAGAATGTTCCCTGCATCTTGGCGGTTTACATCCTGGGGGTAGAGAACCAGGAGGCAGACTCCCTTAGCAGGACGTCTTCGTGTCTGGAGGAATGGTCTCTCGGAAGGCCTTTCAGGCTCTGTGTCTCTGTTGGGGTCAACCGGATGTGGACCTTTTTGCATCCAGACACAATCACAAACTTTCGAAGTTTGTATCCTTCTCATGAGACCCTCTGGCCATAGCAACAGACGCCCTGACAATCCCATGGACGGGGTTCAATTTCCTGTATGCATTTCCTCCATTTCCGCTCCTGGATCGAGTACTAGGGAAGGTAGTCCAGGAGGGAGTACCAACCATACTGGTGGCCCCTCGCTGGCCAAGGAGGAGCTGGTTCGCGGACATAGTAAGGATGTCGACAGATCACTGGCTCCTGTCCAACGATCCATAGCTTCTCACACAGGAGTCTCTTCGGCAACTGAATTTACAGAGGCTGGCTTTGACGGCCTGGCTATTGAAACCTCGATCCTGACAGAGAAGGGTTTATCGGCCAGGGTTATTCAGGCCCGGAAAAAGACATCTTCCATGATATACTACAGAGTCTGGCGGGCCTATATTTCTTGGTGTGAGGCCAGCAAGTTTCCTTGCAGGAGATGTTTCTAGATTTCTAGAGTTTCTGCAGTATGGTCTAGAATTGGGCCTGCAGTTGAGCACCCTCAAGGGTCAGGTTTCGGCCTTATCCATTTTTTTCCAGAAGTCTTATCACCGACCATAGACTAATCGGAACCTTTTTTCAGGGGGTCACTCATGTCCGACCACCGCACAAGCCTATTTTACCGGTGTGGGACCTAAATCTGTGTTATCTGCTCTCCAGGGTGCCCCCTTCTAGCCTTTGAATGACGCTCCATTGAGTATCTTGACGCTCAAGGTGATTTTATTGGTGGAGATCACCTCTGTGTGTTGAGTCTCCGAATTTTATATGAAGCCACCTTATTTTGAGTTACACAGAGACGGTGGTTTTTCGTTTTAAGCCTGATTTTTTGCCTAAGGTTGTCTCTCCTTTTGAGGGGGTACCTTAATGAGGAGGTAGTTCTACCTTCCTTATGCCCAGTTCCGGCTAATTCTAAGGAAAGGGCTCTTCATTCTTTGGATGTGGTTAGAGCCATAAGATATTATATGACCGCTACTGAATCCTTCCAGAAGTTGGATTTTATTTTTGTCATAGCGGAAGGCTCTAGAAAGGGGCTTCCGCCAGCCAAGTCCACGATCAGTAAGTGGATTAGACAGGCTGTGGTAAGAGCCTATTCTGCCAAGGGGAAGGAACCCCCTTTTTTGGGTCACAGCTCATTCTACTAGGGCCATTGGTGCTTCCTGGGCTTTTCAGCATCAGGCCTCGGTGGAACAGGTTTGTAAAGCTGCAGCCTGGTCTTCAGTTCATACATTTACCAAGTTTTACAAGGTAGATGTTAGGGCCTCAGCTGATGTTGCCTTTGGTCGAAAGGTGCTTCAGGCAGTAGTGAAATGAACTACCTGCTGTACCGCGTTGGGGATCCCGCCCATACATGGCACTGCTCGCCCATATTCACCTGTAGAATTGGTTTTGGTTCCTATCCATTCCTGGCCGTCCGACCCGCCCTCCTTTGGGGTTTATTATGTCCTGGATGCCTTTTTTATGGTGATTATTCCATTTATTATTTAAAAAAAAAAAAAAAGAAAAAAAAAGGATTTTTCAAGAGAAAACAAGCGGAGGCGGTGTGACGTAACGTGGTCTCTTATATTTGGGGCCTCCCAGCCTTAGCCTCTTGTTTTGATTTACTGCTATTTAATTACTGGTCTTTGATTAGAGGCAGCTGCTACTTATGGGGGCCGGGAGGAGCCACACCTTTAATCTTGCAGTCCACACCCATCAGGGGAGGAATTACCCAATTGTAAAAAATAGGGAAGGCCTGGAATGGATAGGAACCAAAACCAATTCTACAGGTGAGTCTCACAGAATTGTGTTTTTTGAGGCTATGCTCTGTTCAACACAATTCCTATAAAATACTGCTCAATTCAAAGGGTCTGTATATTTTACTTTTAGAAAGTATAATTCTAAGGCGCATATCTTATCTGAGTACAAACGTTCTCACAAAACGATGGAGTCCATCCATGGCTCAAAAAAAGAAAACGCAGAGCCGGCCTTGCTTTGGTGGTATTCCTATGACCTCCATATTTCTTTTACCTTTGTTTTCTCTTGCCCCTATGTTTTTAGTGTTTAAGACGTCATAGACAATGGTCTCCTCTTTGCTGTAGTTCACCTTAGCTTGCCTTATTAGTGCAAACTGTGACATCTATATGAAAATTAAAATTAAAACAAGGTAAAATTGGGAGAACCATCTAGTACAATGAAGCAAACAAGTGAGAACACGAAACAATTTTGAAATAATTTCAAAGCCCCCACCCCTTTAATGCATATTACCATACGCAACCCAAAATACCAAGAAATATATATATATATATATATATATATATATATATATATATATATATTGTAGGGATCCTCCCGGGGGATGGTGTGTTTGGACACAGTTCACAGCAGACGTAGATTTTATAAAAGCAGGTCTTGGTGTTTATTCATGGCATAAACAGTCCAGCAAACAAAACATACAGCAACAACGTGCTGCTTTTATACAATCAAAATAAAAAGACCTAGCCCGGCTGGGCGCTTACTAGCAGGTTCTTCTCACCTATCTGACACTTTCAAAGCACAGCTTTCGCCTGGATATCGCAGGGTAAGTTTCAGCTCCAGCAGTGGCTGCGCTCGCAGCTTTCTCCAAACACCCGCAGGCTGTTCATTCCTGGCTGAGAGCAATCACCTGCAGGCTCTGCAGAGCTTTTACCTTCCCAGGCTAATTAGGATCAGAGCTCACCTGATCCAAAACCCAAACTGGATCGGGGGGGTGTGGAATGACAGGTTCCTCTACCAAACCTACCTGCCATTCCATATAAATCCAGGCCCGGCAAGATTAAACAACAACTCAGCAGCATATCACTGCTGAGAAACAAATCAATCCTGGGCTTACCATCTCACCCTGCGTAGTAACCTAGGTGAAATGTACACCCCCTCGACCACTTCTCCAGTGACATGTCTACATATCCCCCCCCCTCTTTTTCAGACCGGAGGGCTGAGCATTTTGTCCCCACAGACAATGTACCCTCGACAATGCGTCAGCATTTGCCTGTAATTTCCCTGGCCTGTGTTCCACAGTGAAATTAAAGTTTTGTAGGGACAGAAACCATCTAGTCACTCTTGCGTTTCTCTCCTTGTTTAACTTCATCCATGTTAGGGGGGCATGGTCTGTTACTAACTTGAACTTCCTGCCTAGCAAGTAATATTTTAGGGATTCGAGGGCCCACTTCACTGCCAAACATTCTCGCTCCACAATGGCATAATTTTTCTCGACCGGGGTTAGCTTCCTACTCAAGTACATCACCGGATGCTCCTCACCATTCACTACTTGTGAGAGTACTGCACCTAAGCCTGTGTTAGAAGCATCTGTCTGGACCAGAAATTCTCGCCTGAAATCGGGGGTAACTAACACAGGTTGTTGGCACAAGGCAGATTTAAGGCTTTGGAAAGCCTTCTCGGCCTCTGGAGTCCACGTGATCATTGCTCTCTTTCCGCCCTTTGTCAAGTCAGTTAGTGGAGCAGCAACTGAGGCAAAGTTCGGCACAAATCTACGGTAATAGCCCGTAATACCAAGGAAAGCTCTGACCTGTTTCTTTGTCAGGGGTCTAGGCCAATTCTGTATTGCCCCTGCACCACTTATGGTATCCAATACGGCCTGTACCTTACAGAGGTGACTTTCCCAATCAGGGCTAAAAATGACCACATCATCGAGGTAGGCAGCTGAGTAATCACAATGTGGTCGCAAAATCAAGTCCATCAACCTCTGGAAAGTCGCAGGTGCTCCATGTAACTCGAACGGCATCACTACATACTGGAATAGCCCATCAGGGGTGGAGAATGCAGTTTTCTCTTTAGCCTCATCAAGTGGAATCTGCCAGTAGCCCTTTGTGAGATCGAGGGTGGTTATGTACCTGGCATTACCCAACTTCTCAATCAACTCATCTGCCCTGGGCATAGGATAAGCATCGAATTTTGAGATCTCATTCAACTTTCTGAAATCGTTACAGAACCTCCAAGTTCCATTAGGCTTTGGGATTAATACAATCGGGCTGGACCATTCACTCTGCGACACCTCAATTACCCCCAGATCAAGCATACGTTTTACCTCGGCAGATACGGCTTCCCTACGTGCTTCCGGTATCCTATAGGGCTTGAGGTTTACTCTGCTTCTAGGCTCAGTTTCAACGTGATGGTAGATGAGGTGTGTACGCCCTGGAAGGTCAGAAAACTTGTCTTTGTTTTTCTGTAAAAATTCCTGAGCCTCCTGTTTCTGTGACACTGATAGGGTATCACTCTTTGACTGGAGGGATTGGTTGTGACAAATTATTAACAGTATTTGTCGCCCCCAAGGATTCCCTGTCTTTCCAGGGCTTAATCAAGTTTATGTGGTAAACTTGGAAAGGCTTCCTTCTACCTGGTTGGTGCACCTTGTAGTTCACCTCACTAACCTTTTCAACAATTTCATAGGGACCTTGCCACTTCGCCAGGAATTTACTCTCCACAGTGAGAACTAGTATAAGGACCCTATCGCCTGGGTTAAATGTCCTGATTCTTGCAGACCGGTTGTAAATTCTACTTTGGGCCTCTTGCGCCCTCTGGAGGTGTTCCCTTACTAGGGGCATTACAGTGGCTATACGGTCCTGCATTTGTGCTACATGCTCAATAACACTCTTGTATGGGGTGGACTCGCTCTCCCATGTCTCTTTTGCAATGTCCAGCAGACCCCTAGGGTGACGACCATAGACCAACTCGAATGGTGAGAACCCTGTGGACGCTTGGGGCACTTCCCTAATAGCAAACATGAGGTAGGGTAACAAATGATCCCAGTCACGACCATCTTTTTCCACCACTTTTTTCAACATATGTTTCAAAGTTTTATTAAATCTCTCCACCAATCCGTCCGTCTGGGGGTGGTATACAGAGGTACGGATGGGTGAGATTTTAAATAGTTTGCATAACTCCTTCATCACCTTTGACATAAAGGGTGTACCTTGGTCAGTCAGGATTTCTTTGGGGATTCCAGTCCTAGAGAACATATAAAACAACTCACGTGCAATTGTTTTAGATGCGGTGTTTCTTAAGGGCACAGCCTCAGGATAGCGGGTCGCATAATCCATGACCACCAAAATATACTGGTGTCCTCTAGCTGATTTTACAATGGGACCCACTAAATCCATGGCTATACGCTCAAAAGGCACCTCTATAACAGGGAGCGAAACCAAAGGACTGCGAAAATGTGACACTGGGGCACTAAGCTGACATGTGGGGCACGACTCGCAGTACTTTTTAATATCATCATATATCGCCGGCCAGTAAAACCTCTGGAGAACCCTCTCCTGCGTTTTGTCAGTCCCCAAGTGTCCCCCAAGAACATGGTTATGTGCCATGTCAAGCACCTGACGCCGGTACGGCTTAGGCACCAGAAGCTGTTCCACAATCTCATCCTTAATCTCACTGACTCTATAGAAAAGATCATTAGTCACAGAAAAATGTGGAAATCTTTTCTCAGCATCTGGTTCCTGAGGTACCCCATTCATGACAGCAACCTGCTCTCTCGCATTTTTGAGAGTGGGGTCCTGTAACTGTGCAGTCCCAAAATTATCCCTAGACACCTCTAAGTCTGGTATATTTTGCTCAGTGGGAGGAGCCTCCTCCTCTCCAGCCAGGACCTGCAAAGGAAAACAATAATTTTCATCCTGCACACTTTTATCATTTACAGTGGGTAATGCAACAACCTTAGGAGTATCCTCACTCCTTTCGGGGGATTTTCTTTTTCCCCAGTTCATATTGTACGGTGCCTTGTTCAGTCCCGACTTTAGCCAGCACTATAGGGTACACTTTTGTATCCCCATGTATACACACAACACTCACATGCTTTTTACACTCAAAGTCCCCAGCCGCCAGGCTGGCATGCACCAAGGTTACGAGGCTTCCTGAGTCCAGCAACGCCTTAACAGGAAAGTCATTAATTGTAATGTTGCAGATTTGCGGTTCAGTCTCTAGTCCAGGAACTGCAACACAAGATGGTTCCGCAAATAGCGACTGACGCCGACTAGCCTCACACTCCATGGGCTCAGTGGTAAGAGGGCAATGGGCAGACACGTGTCCCGTCATGGCATCTCCAGCACTGGATAGAGCCTGGTCTCCTTGGCAAGGAGTCCTTTTTAGGGCCACTTAGCCACCCGGGACCATCCCCAGTCTTTTGCCCCTGAGACACCACTTGAGCCCTTTTTCCTCCCTCAGCACCCCTCCACACTCCCCCAATAGATGGAAGTCTCTTACCAGCTGATGGCACAGATCTGGCACTCCGGGGAGGTGAAGATGCTGCAGGAATATCACGGAGGTAGTCCTCAGTCGCCTGGAACCTCTCCACAAGGTTGACAAGTTCGTTTGCATTCTTAGGGTCACCTTGTCCCACCCAGCGTTGCAGGTCAGCAGGCAGTGCTCGGAGGTAGCGATCCATCACAACCCTCTCTAGGATCTGTGCAGGAGAAGAAGAGTCTGGCTCCAACCACTTTCTCGCCAAATGGATCAGGTCATACATCTGGGACCTCGCTGATTTGTCCAAACTGTAGCTCCAGTTGCGTACCCTCCTGGCACGAACCGCAGTGGTAACGCCTAGCCGGGCAAGTATCTCCGCTTTTAGCCGAGTATAGTCCTTAACCTCTTGCTCACTGAGGTCATAGTAGGCCTTTTGAGGTTCTCCTGTTAAATAGGGCGCAATTACCTCTGCCCACTCAGCGACTGGTAACTTCTCACGCTCAGCCACACGCTCAAACACAGTTAGGAAGGCCTCAACATCGTCCTCAGCCGTCATCTTTTGCAGCGCTCGCTGCACAGCTCTTTTCACATCAAAAGTCTCTGGAGCGGCTCGCACCACTGTTTGGGGGTTAGCAACCACAGGCGCCTCTTGTTTTGCTATCAGGTGTTCAATAAGTTGTTGTTGGGCAGCCATGGTCTGTTCATGTCGTCTATTGGCCTCTATCTGAGCCTGCTGTTGTTGCAAGCTCACTTGCATAAACTGCTTCAGCATCTCCTCCATGTTGCCCAGCTGTTCTTGGAGTGTAGTTGCAGCTTTCACCCAGGACATAAGCAGCTGTAGCCAAATCTGTCCACACCGTTGCCCCTAGCAACCGTTTTTGCCCGCTCCGCAGCACCAATTGTAGGGATCCTCCCGGGGGATGGTGTGTTTGGACACAGTTCACAGCAGACGTAGATTTTATAAAAGCAGGTCTTGGTGTTTATTCGTGGCATAAACAGTCCAGCAAACAAAACATACAGCAACAATGTGCTGCTTTTATACAATCAAAATAAAAAGACCTAGCCCGGCTGGGTGCTTACTAACAGGTTCTTCTCACCTATCTGACACTTTCAAAGCACAGCTTTCGCCTGGATATTGCAGGGTAAGTTTCAGCTCCAGCAGTGGCTGCGCTCGCAGCTTTCTCCAAACACCCGCAGGCTGTTCATTCCTGGCTGAGAGCAATCACCTGCAGGCTCTGCAGAGCTTTTACCTTCCCAGGCTAATTAGGATCAGAGCTCACCTGATCCAAAACCCAAACTGGATCGGGGGTGTGTGGAATGACAGGTCCCTCTACCAAACCTACCTGCCATTCCATATAAATCCAGGCCCGGCAAGATTAAACAACAACTCAGCAGCATATCACTGCTGAGAAACAAATCAATCCTGGGCTTACCATCTCACCCTGCGTAGTAACCTAGGTGAAATGTACACCCCCTCGACCACTTCTCCAGTGACATGTCTACAATATATATATATATATATATATATATACTTATCATCCATCAGGACATAAAACATATGTTCTTAAGGATGATAAATAGTTAAAACTATATCTACACCGTGCACCTGTGTATAAGAGGACTATAAGGCACGGTGTGTGGAGGAGGCCATTGTAATGTAGATCTTAACCAGTATGTGACTATAGCAAGAGATGAAAAACAAAAGAAAGAAGGGGGTATCATGTATCTATTGGATAATTGGAACTAGAAATTTATCCAATGAACGGGCCAAAAGAGATGTCTTCGTTCATGCCACAGGGCGTGGCCGTATCCAAACTATAGATCCATTTTAATTCCTCCCTTAAAAGTCTGGTCTTTAAGTTGCCACCTTGTGGGCCCAGTTGTACCTTCTGTAGTCCCACTACTTCTAGTACCCGTGACCCATGCTGGACTAAAAAAGTGTTTCGCTACTGGTGTCAGTGTCTTACCTTTTTCTTGGTCCCGATTTGCTAGACGCATATTCGAGAGGTGTGACTGGATCTTACTTTTGAGAGTGTTTTTGGTTTTCCCTACATAAAATTTGGGGCAAGAACATTTAAGTAGATAAACAACTGACTTGGTGTTACAATTAATAAAATCTTTCAATCTAAAGCTTTGGCCCATATGCATATTCATTACCTCCTTGGTCTTCGTCATGTGTCTGCAGATAGAACATGATCCACACGGTGCAGATCCTGCGGTGTTTAAGGCAAGTGCTTTTCTGAGCGTAAGAAGTGACTATGACCATGAGTTTATCCCTGATGTTCCCAGCTCTTCTCGCTTTCAGCCGTGGCACTTCCGGAATCCAGCCAGCAAGGTCTCGATCACTTTTTAGAATGTCCAAATGTCGTGCAAGGATGGTTATCACGGATCCCCATTGTTGGTTGAATGTAGTTACCACTCCAAGTCTTTTCTGTGTGGTCCGTTTCTTCTCAGACCGATCCATATTTTGCGCCCTTCTTACTGCTGTTGCTAGGGTTTTTTGCGTATTGCCACTTGCTCTGAATCTTTTTCTCAGACTCTCCGTCTGCCTTTCAAACTCATCATTCCTGGTACAGTTGCGTCTGATTCTTAAGAACTGTCCCCCAAGCTCCTGATTCACATGGGGGGTATTTAGTGTATAGAGTAGATACTGTTTTTTACTTTGTGCATTCATCAATTCATCAACTGTTATTCCACGCAGCACTTTATTTATTTGATAGGTAGGAATAACTAGTAATTATATTATATCTTAGCATTTATATTATATCTAAATTCGAATTCTTAATTCTTAAAGCTTGCTTTTATTTATCTCTTATATTCTTAGTATACAGTACGTCCTGCTCCAGATTAGATTACTTACACTTGGGTATTACTCCGCCAGATGTCGCTGGACTGCAGAGACATCGAAAATAGGCTCCTCCCGGCCCCTCAAATACCAGGGACCTCCCACAAAATCCCCAGATCTTCTCTGCAGTCTGGACTGCGAAGGACAAGAAGATCGCTCTCTCTTCTCGCAGGTGAGCGGGGCCATTAGCCTACGGCCCTGTAGGACTATTCCATTCCATTATTAATGTGCCTCTCAGCCTTGGCTGCGCTGGTCGGGTGATGGTAGGCAGCACCACTGTCAGGTGCTTAGGAGCGCTGCTCCACCGCAATCCCCCACCAAAGGGTAGGCGGTATAGGCATATGGTGAGCCTCTATGGGATGCCCCTCCTGCCCTATTTCCCCTTGCCCCTGTCTATCGGTGGGTCCTGTTAAGTGGCTGCTGTCCTCCCTCGCTCTCCCTTGTAGCACTGGGGGGGGGGGGGGGTGTATGTGAATTTACCTTGGTGCTTCACTCTATTATGTACTTATGGTTGGTGTCAAGTGGCCGCGCTGACTTGGTTGCGCCGGTTGCCTTTTTAAATTTGCCACCGCGCGCGCTTCCACAGTGTTCCGCACTTGGCGGCGGGGTTACCTCAGGCGCTGGTGCACCGTTATTGACTGCTTGTCACGTGTACGGCTACGCGCTCTTCGGGGGAGGGGGCGGGGCCCGCGGTTGGCACGTTCCGCGTCACTGTCCCCGCGGCCCGCCCCTCGAGGTATACCCGGCGCCATTTTCTTTTGGATCCGGCTGCTACGTGACTGGCATCTACCTACCGCGGTCCGTGAGTGCCCTCGCTGGTGGTTTTATTTACCATTTGTCATTCACATGTCTCGGTTCCCCTTGCTTATGTCTTTTAGACGGGCCGAACCCTATTGGCTTCTCCCGGCCCTACTCCCTCTATTTAGTTATTTAACTTGTGAGGCCTAGTGTGTAATTTACTCCCACTTCCCTAGTGGGTTTTCGGGGCATCCCGGGTTGCTTTTATAGCGTGAATCCCTATCGGCCTATTGTGCCGCTATATTCACCATATGGAGGCGTCTCAGGATAATGTGCTCAGGGTTCCTTCGGGACAAGCCCGGCTGTGTGTAACTTGTGGGGTGTCCCCTACTAGTGCTGACAATGTGCGGGTCTGTGTACCTTGTGCCCAGCAGGTGCTTGCGCTGCAGCCTGGTTTACCAGTGGCTGGGCCTGCGCCTCGTATGGCTTCACCTACTCCTCCAAGCTTAAATCTGACTCCCATTGAGTTGCATACTAGTGGGGATTCTCAGCCTGATGTGTCTTCCAGACTGGCTAGTGTTGAGAAGTTGCTTGCTAATACCTTGGTGCGTAAGGCTTCTGCAAAAAAGCGGCACTTAATGCCTGATGTCACTCTTTTCCCTATGGAAGCTGATGAGTTTTTGGAACTGTCTGGCTGTACCCCTTTGGAAGAAGGGGAGTTATTCTCTAACTCAGAGTCATCTGAAGAGAGGCCCAGGGGTCATGACGGTTCTGGCTCTGACCCCTGGGCCCCAGATGATGCTGATAAGCTGTTGGCTCAGATTTTTGAGTTTCTGTCTATTTCTCCCCCGGTTGTGGCTCCCAGGCAACAGGGGGAATTGTTTCATACTGCTAAGCCACAATTGGAATTTCCTGAGCAAGCCCATTTTAATAATCTTGTGCTCAAGGAATGGGAGCGCCCCAGCACGCTTCCCGGTGTACCTAAGAGTTGGGATAAGAGGTATCCCTTTCCTGCTGATGTGGTAAAGTGTTGGTCATCCCCTCCTGAAGTGGATGCCCCGGTCCTAGGGTTATCTAACACCTCTGTCATGCACTCCCCTGACTCTACTATGCTGCGGGATGCTGAGGACCGGCGCATTGATCAGCTGGCGTCCCATGCCTTTGCATGTGTGGGGACGGTGCTGCACCCGGTCTGTGCCTCTGCCATTACGGCTGTGGCTATCAGGACCCTGCTCAGAAGTATCCTTGATGGTGCCCCTGACGATGTGTCTAGTGAGGAGTTTAATGCACTCTCTCGTTGTGATGTTTTTGTGACTTATGTCCTCTCTGCCTTGGATGACACCATTAGAATGTGTGGCAGAACCTCTGCCCTTGTGGTGGCTATACGCCGCTCTGTTTGGCTGCGCCAGTGGGCTGCTGACAACGCTGCCAAGAAAGTCCTCACTGGTTTTCCCTTCAAAGGACTACACCTGTTTGGGGACCGCCTGGAACTGTTTGCTAAGGGAGGAAGGTTACCCCAGCGCAGGCGGCAGTCTCGGCCCTTTCAGGGTCAGGGCTCCTTTTCCTTCCCCTACCCTAGTGCTAGACAAGGGAGGGGGGTTTCCCTTACTGGGGCCCGAGGAGACTTCTGGGTTAGGGGCAGAGGACATGGATGCCCTGGCTCCTCCTGGGGCTCCAAGCTTAAGTCCTCTCCCAATTCCCCTCAGGCATGAAGGGGCGCCCTTGGTGGGACGGCTTCAGCACTTTGCTCACGTCTGGAGGCTTCATGTCTCAGACCGGTGGATTCAGGAGGTAGTGTCCTCCGGTTACAAGATAGTTTGCTGTCTGCCCCCCCCCCCAAGATTCATCAGATCCCGGATTTCTCAGGACCCTTTGTCAGCTCAGGCTCTAGTGCAGGCGGTGCAAAGCCTTCTGGAGCTGGGGGTCATCTGCCAGGTCCCTTTACGAGAAAGGGGCAAGGGCTTCTATTCCAACCTCTTCACCGTGCCCAAAAAAGATGGGTCAGTCAGGCCCATCCAGGACTAGAAGATCCTCAACAAATTTGTCAGGTGCAGGCGCTTTCGCATGGAAACTCTGCACTCTGCCATCAGTTCCCTGCGTCCAGGAGACTTTATGACGTCTGTGGACATCAAAAATGCTTACCTCCATATTCCTGTGTTTCCAGGTCATCAAAGGTTCCTCGGGTTCGCTCTGGAGGATCAGCACTACCAATTTGTGGCATTGCCCTTTGGTCTCACTTCAGCTCCCAGAGTGTTCACCAAGGTGCTGGCAGGAGTGATGTCTCTGCTCAGGTCTCAGGGCATCCGTGTGCTGTCCTACCTGGACGACATTCTCATCACTTCCTAGTCCCTACATCAGGCAGAGTTGGATACCCAGCTGGTAGTGTCCACTCTGGAGTCATTTGGTTGGGTGATCAACCATCCCAAGTCTTCTCTGTCTCACTTCTTGGTGACTCCCTTCCTGGGAATGACTCTGGATACAGTTCAGGCAAGGATTTTTCTTCCTCAGCAGAAGGTGAACAGTCTGATTGTGCAGGTTCAGTTCCTGCCATCTTGTCATCATCTCTCCATCAGGCAGGGAATGCAGCTGGTGGGCCTGATGGTGGCATGCTTCGAGACGGTCCCTTATGCTCAGTTCCACTTGAGGCCTCTGCAACTCCACCTCTTGTCAGTATGGGACAAGGATCCTGCGTCCCCGGACCAGGTCTTGGTGATTTCCCCCCTGGTCAGGCGGTCCCTCTCGTGTTGGCTGGACTCCAGGAACCTGTTGGGGGGCAGATCCTTTTTGGCCCCCTCCTGGGAAACGGTCACCACGGATGCCAGTCTGACAGGTTGGGAGGGGTTCTGGAAGTCCCTGAAGTTCCAAGGGAGGTGGGGCCCTCAGGAGGCCCACACACCTATCAACATTCTGGAACTGCGGGGCCTGCCTGTTCAGGTACGCTCGGACAACCAGACGGCAGTTGCCTACATCAATCATCAGGGAGGGACCCGGAGCAAGAGGGCCCTCCAGGAAGTGTCTCTGATCCTGGCCTGGGCGGAGGCCAATGTCCCCTGCATATCAGCTGTGTACATCCCGGGGGTGGAGAATCTGCAGGCAGACTCTCTGAGCAGGGGGACCTCTCGCCTGGGAGAATGGTCCCTCTGCAACAGGGTGTTTCAATCTCTGTCACCGTTGGGGCCAACCAGATGTGGATCTGTTTGCGTCCCGTCACAATCATAAGCTCCCGGCCTTTGTCTCCCTGTCCCGGAATCCTCTGGCCTTGGCCACGGATGCTCTAGCAATGTCATGGCAGGACTTTCAGCTCCTGTATGTCTTTCCTCCATTCCCCCTGTTGGGCAGCGTTCTGCGCAAGATAGCTCTGGAGTGTGTGCCAGCAATACTGGTGGCCCCCAGGTGGCCAAGAAGAGTGTGGTTCGCAGACGTGGTGCAGCTGGTAGTAGATCAGTACGCTCTGCCCAGGGTGCCAGACCTGCTCACTCAGGGTCACTTACGCCATCCCAATTTACAAACTCTGGCTTTGACGGCCTGGCTGCTGAAACCTGCATCTTGATGGAGAAGGGGCTGTCTACCTCTGTTGTTGAAACCATGATAAAGGCTAGGAAGAAGTCGTCTTCTTCCATTTACTATAGGGTTTGGCGTGCCTACATTGACTGGTGTGAGTCTAGGTCTCTTCCCTGTCGTGTGTTCTCTATTCCCAGGATCCTGGAGTTCCTGCAGCATGGGTTGTAGATGAGGCTCCAACTCGGTACTCTGAAGGGTCATATTTCTGCCCTGGCTGTATTCTTCCAGAAGTCCTTTGCCCAGCATTCTCTGATCAGGACTTTTTTCCAGGGGGTTACTCATGTGCGTCCCCCACGTAAGCCCATGTTGCCTGTTTGGGATTTGAACTTGGTCTTGTCTGCCTTGCAGGGTGCTCCCTTTGAACCTGTGCAGGATGCTGCCCTGGCCATTCTTACTCTCAAGGTTGTCTTTTTGGTGGCTATCACCTCTGTTAGGCGTGTTTCTGAGTTGGTGGCGCTTTCCATCCAGCCCCCCTACTTTGAGAGACACCAGGACAAGGTGGTGTTTCGCTTCAAGCCAGAATTTCTGCCTAAGGTAGTGTCTGCCTTTCATTTGAATCAGGACATTGTTCTTCCTTCCTTGTGCCCTAATCCTAGTAATGCTAAGGAGAGGGTCTTGCATTCTTCTTGGATGTGGTTAGGTGTCTGAAGTACTATCTGGTGGCTACTGTACCTTTCAGAAAAACTGATGCTCTTTTTGTGGTCCCTTCTGGTCCTAGGAAGGGTTTCGCACCTGCCAAGTCTTCTATCAGCAAATGGATCCGTCAGGCTGTGATTCAGGCCTATTCTGCTAAGGGGAAGAATCCTCCCTTCCGCCTTTCTGCTCATTCTACTCGTGCTATTGGTGCCTCTTGGGTTTTTCAGCACCAGGCTTCTGTTGAACAAGTTTGCAAGGCCGCTACTTGGTCTTCTGTTCATACCTTTTCAAAGTTTTACAAGGTTGATGTTAGGGCCTCAGCTGATGCTGCTTTTGGCCGTAAGGTTCTGCAGGCGGCAGTGGTATGACCTGTCTGCTGTTACCTTTGGGGATCCCACCCTACTTTATGGACACTGCTATTGGATGTCCCAAGTGTAAGTAATCTATTCTGGAGCAGGATGTACTGTATACTAAGAATTATACAATTCTATGATTACTCACCTGTAGAATTGATATGAGTATACAGTACGTCCTGCTCCACCCCACCCTTGGTTTTGCATTATCCTGGATCCCCTGTATGGTGATTGTTATCGTTGTTATAGTTACCCGTTTGGTTCTGTTTATTTCTCCTGGTTCTCGTTAACTGCTTTTCAATGCTGGGGATTTTGTGGGAGGTCCCTGGTATTTGAGGGGCCAGGAGGAGCCTATTTTCGATGTCTCTGCAGTCCAGCGCCATCTGGCGGAGTAATACCCAAGTGTAAGTAATCTAATCTGGAGCGTTACGTACTGTTTACTGATAATACCAATTCTACAGGTGAGTAATCACAGAATTGTATTTTTTCATTGTACCTCCTGTATAATAATCTTTCTGATCTGAGGATAACTTTACAAAATCATGTCTATTGATCAAATATTGTGTATACTCCAGGTGAATTAGTATTGTTTTTAATTGTCTTGTGTTTTAATGTATGTGTATGTTCTTAAATATTCTTAGTATACAGTACGTCCTGCTCCAGATAGATTACTTACACTTGGGTTATCCTCCGCCAGATGGCGCTGCACTGCAGAGATATGTAAAAACAGGCTCCTCCCGGCCCCTCAAATACCCGGGGACCTCCCACAAATCCCCAGATTTCTCTGCGGTGCTTACTGCGAAGACATGAAATTATCACTCTCTCGCAGGTGAGCCGGGCTATTAGCCTGAAGCCCTGTTGGACTATTCCCACCCGTCCTTCATGTGATGTGCCTCCCAGCCTGGGCTGCGCTGGTCGGGTGAAGGTAGGCGGCACCATGCGTGCTTATGGTGCTTATGTTCCACCGCAGTCCCCCACCAAAGGGTAGGCGGTATAGGCTGATGGTGAGCCTTTATGGGATGCCCCTCCCGCATTATTGTCCTATGCCCCGGTAGTGGTGGGCCCTGTACAAAGGGCCGCCATCCTCCCTCATTCTCCCTGTAGCCTTCGGGGGGGAAAGAAGGGGGGGGGGTGTGGGTGAGCGTGTATCGTGATTCGTGCATACAGCCTTTAGTCATGTTTTTTTGGACTAGTATATGTGGTGTCAGCCGCCGCACTGACTTGCCTTTTTACTATTGCAAATGCCGCCGCCGCACGCGCCTTTTCATTCATTTGGATGTTCTGCACTGGGCGGGGGCGTTACCTCAGACGCTTCTGCGTTCTCATTGGCTGCTTGACGGTGGACTTCGCGCTCTTCAGGGGGGCGGGCCTGGCGCGCCCTGCATCACGGCTCGCTCTGGCCCGCCCTTCATGGTACTCGGCGCCATGTTGTCAGGTCGTGCGCGCGTGTGACGTTCTTACTTACCGTGGTCCGTAAGTGCCCTCGCGGGCGGCTTTATACTCATTGTAGTGTGTTTGGTTCTGACACCCTTTCTTCTCATTGTGTCTTTCAGACGGGTGAATCCATTGGCTTCTCCCGGCCCTGTGTAATTGATAGTTGGGCCTTGTAAAATTACTCCCACTTCCCTAGCGGGTCATTGGGGCATCCAGGGGTGCTTTATAGCGTCAATCCCTACTGGCATATTGGGCCTAATAATCACCATATGGAGGCATCTCAGGATAATGTGATCGGGGTCCCCTTCGGACAAGACCGGCTGTGTATAGCGTGTGGACAGCCTCATGCTGACAAGGCATGGGTCTGCGTACCCTGTGCTGAGCAAGCATTGGCTTTGCAATCTGGCCTGCCAGTGGCTGCACCTCGTTTCATTACTCCCCCCAGCTTAAATCTCACTCCTGTTGAGTTGCATACTTGTGGGGATTCTCAGCCTGATGTGTCTTCTAGACTGCCTACTGCTGAACAGATTATTGTGAGGTCTTTAGCACGTAAGGGCCCTGGTAAGAAGCGGCACTTGACGCCTAATGTTACTGTTTTCCCCTTGGGATCTCCGGAGTTTATGAATCTGTGTGGCTATACCCCTTCTGATGAAGGAGAGCTCTTTTCTGACTCAGGCTCATGACTATTCTGGCTCTGACCCCTGGGCCCCGGATGACACTGACAGATTATTGACCCAGATCTTTGAGGTTCTGTCTATCTCTCTCCCTGGTGAGGCTCCCAGGCAAAAAGGGGAGCGTTTTCATACAGCAACATCACGTTTGGAATTTCTAGAGCAGGCACATTTCCATACCCTTGTGCTCAAGGAATGCGAGTGCCCCAGTAAACTTCCCGGGGTTCCAAGGGATTGGGATAGGAAGTATCCTTTTCCCCCTGAGGTGGTTAAATGTTGGTCATCCCCCCGAGGTGGATGTCCCGATCCTAGGGCTATCTAACACCCCTGTCATGCATTCCCCTGATTCTACTACCCTGCGGGATGCTGAGGACCGGCGCATTGACCTGCTGGCCTCCCACGCCTTTGCATGTGCGGGGACGGCGCTGCGCCCGGTCTGTGCCTCTGCCATTACTGCTGTGGCCACTAGAACCCTTATCAGAAATATGCTTGATAGTGCCCCTGATGATCTCCCTTGTGAGGTGTTTAATGCACTCTCCAGTTGTGATGTTTTTGTAAATTTTGTCCTATTAGCATTGGATGACACCATCAGAATGTCTGCAAGAACTTCTGCCCTCGTGGTGGCTATACGCCGCTTGGTTTGGCTGCGACAGTGGGGTGCTGACAATGCTGCGAAGAAGGCCCTCACTGGGCTTCCTTTTAAGGGGCTACGCCTGTTTGGGGCCCGTCCAGACCTGTTTGCTAAGAGAGGTAAGTTACCCCAGCGCAGACGGCTGTCTCGGCCCCTTCGGGGCCAGGGCCCCCCTTCACCCCCCTACCATGGTGTTAAACAAGAAACAGAGGTGTCCTTCGCGGGGGCTCACGCAGATTCCTGTCACAGGAGCAGAAGACAATGTCCTGGCTCCTCCGGGGGGGCTAAGCCCAAATCCTCTCCCAAGTCCCCTCAGGCATGATGGGGCGCCCTCGCCCGTCAGGGTGAGGGGACGGCTGCGGCACTTTGCTCAAGTCTGGAGGCATCACGCCTCAGACCGGTGGATTCAGGAGGTAGTGTCCTCCGGCTACAAGATAGTTTGCTGTGCGGCCTCCCCCAAGATTATCAGGTCCCGGATACTCCTGGTCCCTGCCTCTGCTCAGGTGTTGGCGCAGGCCGTGCAAGGCCTGCTGGGTCTGGGGGTCATTTGCAGATTTCCCTTAAAAGACAGAGGCAAGGGACTCCACACCAACCTTTTCACAGTTCCCAAAAAAGATGGGTCAGTGAGGCCCATTCTGGATTTACAGATCTTCAGCAAATTGTCAAGAACAGGCGTTTTTCGCATGGAAACCCTGCGCTCGGCCATCAGCTCCTTGCGCCCCGGGGGTTTCATGACGTCTGTGGATATCAAAGATGTTTACCTTCACATCCCTGTGTTTTCAGGACACCAAGGTTCCTCAGATTCGCGTTGGAAGATCAACACTGCCAATTTGTGGCCTTTGCCATCTGGCCTCTCTTCTGCTCCCAGAGTGCTCACCAAGGTGCTGGTGGGGGTGTTGTCTCTGATGAGGCCAAGGGGCATCCGTGTGCTGCCCTACCTGGACATCCTCATCACTTCCCAGTCTTTACATCAGGCAGAGTTGGATACTCAGCTGGTGGTGTCCATTCTAGAGTCATTTGGATGGGTGATCAACCACCCCAAGTCCTCACTGTCCCCTTCCTTAGTAACTCCATTCCTAGGAATGAATCTGGATACAGTTCAGGCAAGGATCTTCCTTCCTCAGCAGAAGGTGGAAATCTGCTTGCACAGGCTCAGTCCCTCCTAGCTTGTCCCCATCCCTCCACCAGGCAGGGAATGCAGCTGGTGGGCCTGATGGTGGCGTGCTTCGAAGCGGTCCCTTATGCTCAGTTCCACTTGGGGCTTCTGCAACTTGTCCTATTGTCTGTATGGGACATGGACCCAGCATCCCTGGACAGGGTCTGTGTGCTTTCCCCCCTGGTAAGGAGGTCCCTCTTGTGGTGGATGGACTCAAGGAACCTGTTGGGGGGCAGATGCTTATTTGCCCCTTCCTGGGAGACGGTCACCACGGATGCCAGTCTATCAGGTTGGGGGGGGGGGGTTCTGTAAGTCCCTGCGGTTCCAGGGGAGGTGGGGCCCTCAGGAGGCCCACACACCTATCAATGTCTTGAAGCTGTGAGCGGTCAGGTTAGTTCTGGTTCGCTTGACTACTCATCTTCAGGGTCTGCCTGTTCAGGGGCTCTCGGACAACCTGACGGCAGTTTCCTACATCAATCATCAGGGAGGGACCTGGAGCAAGAGGGCCCTCCAGGAAGTGTCTCTGATCCTGACCTGGGTGGAGGCCAATGTTCCCTGCATATCAACTGTATACATTCCGGGGGGGTCCCTCTGCAACAGGGTGTTCCAATCTCTGTGTCACAGTTGGGGCCAACCAGATGTGGATCTGTTTGCGTCCCGTCACAATCACAAGCTCCCGGCCTTTGTCTCCCTGTCCCAGGATCCTCTAGCCGTGACCACGGATGCTTTAGTAATGTCATGGCAGGTCATTCAGTTCCTGTATGTCTTTCCCCCGTTCCCCCTGCTGAGCAGGGTTCTGCGCAAGATTGCTCTGGAGGGGGTGCCAGCAATTTCGGTGGGCCCCAGGTGGCCAAGAAGAGTGTGGTTCACAGACGTGGTGCAGATGGCAGTAGACCAGTACGTTCTGCCAGGGGTGCCAGATCTGTTCACTCAGGGCCCCTTAAGCCATCCCAATTTACAAACTTTGGCTTTGACGACCTGGCTGCTGAAACCTCCATCTTGATGGAGAAAGGCTTGTCCGCCTTGGTGGTTGATACCATGGTGCAGGCTAGGAAGAAAACTTCTTCTTCCATCTATTACAGGGTTTGGCGTACCTACTTTGACTGGTGTGAGTCTAGGTCTTCCCTGTCGGGTGTATTCCTAGTATGTCACACCCCCCACTTCCCTATATCCATGACACTTGGGAACCCGGCCTGTAGAGGGCGATCTTGCAGAGATGACATGGAAAAAAGGAGCCCCTCCTGGTCCATAAGTACTGGGTTCCTCCCACTATTCCTCTGTCTTTTCGTCTCTGCAGTCGGCGAAGCATTCAGAAGATGACTCTCCTTCAAGCTGCAGGTAGCCGGGTTTGCCCCGGCCCTTTTTTTCTCTATTTCTGTCTGAAACTCTTTAAACCTGTTTGGTTATATTGTATGCCTCCCAGCCCTGGCTGTGTGGTTCAGGCAAAGGTAGATACATACACCTTCTGGTGTATACAGGAGTATTACTCCTCCGTGAGACCTAAATGTGGGTAGGCGGCTTCTGGGTTGGTGTTCCCGGCATGGGATGCCCCTGTGTCTTTATAATCCCCTTTTGCCTTATGGGTGCTTTTCTATCCCCTCCCCTTAGTTCTCCTGTAACCCTGCTGGGTAAAAAGGAGGGGGGAAGGGGGGGCGTTATCTGCACACCATGCACACAAAAAAAAAAAAAAAAAAGAGATATATAAAATAAGTCTTTATTTCTTATTTTTATTATGTATGTTTTACTATACTATTTAATAGGAAATGTTTTATTTAGATTTTCCTATCTCTGTCTAGGCAGCATTTTTTGCTTACCTATTAAAGCTCTTTGTTTTCTGGCTGTGTTCAGATTTGAATTTTCCCTCCATTTTTGGCCATGTGATCCTGGAAGTGGGCGGGGCTTAGACATGCTTTTATTCAGAGAGCTGTATGCTCTGTTTGACTTCCTGTTTCTTGCTCCCTGTGGCCTTACCTCATGATGTGAGCTTATTGCATGGGCTGTGAGTACCCTTCAGCTTGGCTGAAGGGAGTTTTTTTCTGTCATTTATTTATATTGTGTGCATTTGGTGACTGTTTTTTTGTTTTCTTTGTAGGTAGAAACTCCTTATTTAAAAAGGGGTTTCTCCTGGTCCTTATATATAAAAAAAAAAAAAAAAGGCCTTAAGCCTTATTTGGGGGTCCATTTGTGTTTCAATCCTCCCACTTGGGGCTATTTAAAGGGGCATCCCGGGTAGCAATTGCGTAAATCCCATATATACTTGGCGACTATAATCAATTATAGTATAATACTAAACACCATATGGAGGCATCCCAGGATAACGGACATACAATTCCCTCTGCACAGACTCGGCAATGTTTTGGATGTGGGGCATCCCTTGTTGGGGATAATGCAATTCTTTGCGTCCCTTGTGCACAATTAACTATTATGCAGCAAACTGAGACCCA
This sequence comes from Gastrophryne carolinensis, assembly GCA_027917425.1. NCBI lineage: Eukaryota > Metazoa > Chordata > Amphibia > Anura > Microhylidae > Gastrophryne > Gastrophryne carolinensis. The sequence continues at coordinate 120,238,785 of CM051238.1, forward strand.
GGCTTCAGGGCCTGCGGCTAATGCCTCATCTCCTACTCCGCCATGTCTTGTCCGTACCCCCAATGATATTGTCATGGGTGGTGAGTCGCATGCTGATTTATGTGCCAGATTGGCTCATCATGAAAGAAGTCAGACAATTGTGAATTGCTTGATTGGTCTGATCCTTCTTAGTTAGAAGAAGGAGAATTATTATGAGGAATCAGATGTTTCTCATGAACAGCAATTTGTTGGTACTGAGATTGAGCAGGGTGAAGCAAGTGTTGTGGACACCCCAAAAGCTCTTGCTCAGTTATTTGAGGTTTTGGTTATTACTCCTCCTGAAGTAGTCCCTCCTCAAAAAGGGGAATTCTTTGGAGTCTCTAAACCTCGTTTAGAATTTCCAAATCAAAAGCATTTTGATGAAATTATTCTTAAAGTATGGGAGAAGTCTGCACGGCTTCCTGGCATTCCCTTGGGCTGGGACAAGAAATATCCCTTCCCAGCTGATACTGTTAAGCGTTGGTCATCACCACCTGTGCCCACCGCTCTGGGCATGTTTATACTCACTGCACGGATGGGTTAAATGCGGAGGACAAATTCCTATGTGTGCGCAAGCATACAATGGCCATCTGTGCATTAATATTTAATTAATTTATAGAGAGACTGGATTTTTAAAAGATACTCTGCTCATGGGTGGATGCTCCTGTGCTTAATTTATCCAACTCTTCTGTGTTGCATTCTCCTGACTGCACTACACTTAAAGATGGATAGGCGTACTGATCAAATGGCGTGCCATGCTTTTTCCAGTGTGGGCTCGGCCTTGCTGCCTGTTGGTGCTTCGGCACTCGTGACAGTGGCTATTAGGTCTGTTGTGAGAGACCTAATGAATTACTCAGGGCTTGATCCGGCCTCTGATGAGTATGCCGCTCTTAAGCGATGTGAGATGTTTGCATCTTTTGTACTTTCTGCCTTAGATGATACTCTGCTCATGTGCAGCAGAACCTCTGCCTTGTTAGTCAGTATGGTTGCGGCAGTGGGCAGCTGATATTGTAGCCAAGAAATCACTTACAGCGCTCCTTTTTGTGGGATTGCGCCTCTTTGGAGAAAAATCGGATTCTGTCACTAAAGGAGGTAAATTACCTCAGCGTAAGAAACGTCGTTCCTTTCGTGGAATGGCCTCTTTTAACCCTTCCTTTCGGGGGTCTAGATCTGGTAGAGGATCGGCCTTTTCAGCCCCTAGAGGGAATGCATGGAATAGAGGAAAGGGACGTGGCCGTTCAAGTCAGAATCTGCCACTAAGCCTGCTCAACAATGAGGGGACGCCCTCACCCTTATGGGTGGAGGGACGGCTGCGGTTCTTCTTCCAGGTCTGGGTTCAGGAGGTATCAGACAATTGGGTTCTGGAAGTAGTCTCTTCCGGTTACAAACTGGAACTCGAGTCCCGTCCTCCTCCCAGATTTTTCATGTCCCGGATGCCGTCAGATCCAGCAATTGTGCAGGGACTGCGGGCAGAAGTAGCGAATCTGTTAAATATGACTGTTATCAGCCTAGTGCCTCCAGCGGAAAGGGGTTTGGGGTTTTACTCCAACCTATTCACGGTACCCAAAAAGGACGGCTCTGTTCGGCCTATCCTAGACCTAAGGAGACTCGATCAATTTATCCGTTTCAGAAAATTCTGCATGGAGTCTCTGCGATCAACGATCGATGCTCTCCGTCAGAGGGACTTCATGACATCCATAGACATCAAGGATGCTTATTTGCACATTCCTATTTTCCGGGTCACCAGAGATTTCTCAGGTTCTCGATAGAAGACCAGCATGATCAATTTGTGGCCCTGCCATTCGGCCTTACCTCGGCCCCAAGAGTCTTTACCAAGATGCTGGCAGGAGTGATGGCTATATTCAGGGTCCAGGGCATCCGTATTGTGCCTTTTCTGGACGATCTTCTTATCGCGGCCTCCTCCCTCAAACAATCAGAGTTGGACACCAGGATGGTGGTCTCTAGGCTAGAAAGGTTCGGATGGGTAATATGTTACCCCAAATCCTCTCTCTGTCCGTCCAGGGAAATTCCCTTCCTGGGCCTGATTCTGGAATGGTTCTGATTCAGGACTTGATTCGTCTATTCTTGTCCAACCCTTGTCAGTCTATCTGTCTAGGGATGAGACTAGTGGGATTGATGGTAGCTGCATTCGAGGCAGTCCCGTTTGCCCAGTTTCACATAAGGATGCTTCTGCTCTTCCTCTTGGCAAAGTGGGACAGGTGCCCACTATCATTAAATCAGGCTTGTCTATTGTCTCCACAAGTTTTGCAGTCCCTTCAGTGGTGGTTAATATCGCACAACCTCCAGAAGGGCAAGTCATTTCTGACTCCGCGTTGGAAACTGGTTACCACGGATACCAGGCTGGTAGGCTGGAAGAAGCTTCTGGAAGAAGCATCAGTTCCAAGGATTGTGGGGGCCTCAGGAGGCTCATTCACCAATCAATGTATTAGAGCTTCGGGCCATACGTCTTGTTCTACTTCGACTGACCCATTTCTTACAGGGTCTGCCAGTTCAGATTCGGTCAGACAACCGGACAGCTATTGCATACATCAATCACCAGGGAGGGACTCGCAGTTGGGTTGCCCTCCGGGAAGTGTCTCTGATCCTTCAGTGGGCAGAGATCAATGTTCCCTGCATATCAGCAGTTTACATTTTGGGGATAGAGAATGTGGAGGCAGACTCCCTGAGCAGGGGATGTTCTCGCCAGGTAGAATGGTCTCTCAATCCAATGGTCTTTCAGTTCCTCTGTCACAAGTGGGGGACTCCACGGTTGGACCTGTTTGCTTCTCGTCACAATCACAAGCCTGCAGCTTTTGTGTCTCTATCCCAGGATCCTCTGGCAGTGGCAGCGGATGCCATGTCTCTAGCCTGGAAGGATCTGGGGTTCCTATATCTGTTTCCCCCATTCTCCATGATCAGCAAGGTGGTGCGCAAGCTAGCACTGGAGGAGGTGCCAGCAATTCTGGTGGCGCCAAGGTGGCCAAGACGTCTGTGGTACGCAGACGTCGTAAGGCTGGCAGTGGATCGTGTCCATCTGCCTCTTCTTCCAGATCTCATCACTCAGGGTCAACTTTGTTACCCCAATTTACAAACGCTGGCTTTGACGGCATGGCTGCTGAAGTCTCCATCTTGAAAGAAGAAGGTCTTTCTGATGTGGTTATTCGGACTCTTATTAGAGCTAGGAAGAAGTCTTCCTCTGTCATTTATTACAGGACTTGGAGCTCCTATATTGATTGGTGTGAATCCAGGGCTTTTCCCTGTAGAGTATTTTCTATTCCTAGAATTCTGGAATATCTGCTACGAGGTCTGGATATGGGATTCCAGATTAGTACTTTGAAAGGGCAAGTCTCTGCCTTGGCAATTTTCTTTCAAAGATCGTTTGCTCTTCATCCTTTGGTTAAGACCTTTTTCCAAGGAGTCGCGCATGTGCGGCCTCCCAGAAAGCCTTTACTTCCTGTTTGGGAAGTGGGGGGTGTGACATACTAGGAATAATACCATTTTGTGAGATACTCACCTGTAAAATGGTTATTACGAGTATGTCACACCCCCCACTTCCCCCGCCCTTTTTTGTTCGAGGGATCCTTTATATGGTGATTATTATTATTATTTCAAATAATTTTACAATTATTGAATATAATTGGCTCTTTTTGCTCTAAGGGATCCTTTATTTGGTATTATTATTCTCATATAATTTTACAATTATTGAATATAATTGGCTCTTCCTGGTTCTTCACTGTTGTTTAAAAAGACTGAGGAATAGTGGGAGGAACCCAGTACTTATGGACCAGGAGGGGCTCCTTTTTTCCATGTCATCTCTGCAAGATCGCCCTCTACAGGCCGGGTTCCCAAGTGTCATGAATATCGGGAAGTAGGGGGTGTGACATACTCGTAATAACCATTTTACAGGTGAGTATCTCACAAAATGGTATTTTTCAGTCCCCAGGGTTCTGGAGTTCTTACAGCATGGGTTGGAGTCGGGACTCCAACTCAGTACTCTGAAGGGTCAGGCTTCTGCCCTGTCTGTTTTCTTTCAGAAGTCTTTTGCTCAGCATTCTCTGATTTAGACCTTTTTTCCAGGGGGTCGCTCATGTGCGTTCCCCGCGTAAACCTGTGGTCCCTATTTGGGATTTCAACTTGGTTTTGCCTGGTTTGCAGGGTGCTCCCTTTGAACCTATGCAGGATTCTGCTCTGGCTGTTTTTACCTTCAGGGTTGTTTTTCTGGTAGCCATTACTTGTGTGTCTGAGTTGGCGGCTTTTTCTGTTCAGCCCCCATACCTTGGGAGACACCAGGACAAGGTGGTGTTCCGCGTTAAGCCAGATTTTCTGCCTAGGGTAGTGTCTGCCTTTCATTTAATCAAGATATTGTTCTTCCTTCTTTGTGCCCTAATCCTAGCTGCGCTAAGGAGAGGGTTTTGCATTTCTTGGATGTGGTCAGGTGTTTGAAGTATTACCTGGTGGTCACTGCGTCCTTCAGTAAAACTGATGCTTTTTTTTTGTGGTCCCTTCTGGGCCCGGGATGGGTTTGGCTCATGCCAAGTCTACTATCAGCAAATGGATCCGTCTGGCCGTGATTCAGGCCTATTCTGCTAAGGGGAGGAGTTCTCCCTTCGCTTTACTGCTCATTCTACTCGTGCTATTGGTGCCTCTTGGGCCTTCCAGCACCAGGCTTCTGTTGAACAAGTTTGCAAGGCCGCTACTTGATACAAACACGATCTCACCGATCCAGGAATCAGACGGTCACCTCAGGTAATTCCATAAAAGAATGAAAAGGCATTCCCGTTGATGGTAAGTTAAAAGTCAAATGGATCCAAAGAACTTCCACCGCTCGCCACCGCCGACGCGTTTCGTCGCCGTAAGGCAACTTTAACTTCCAGCTTTAACTTCACCTGAGGTGACCGTCTGATTCCTGGATCGGTGAGATCGTGTTTGTATCTCAGAGCTGTCTTTTTATCTATCTTTGTGAGTGTATTTTGATCAATTTATTAAAGCCATAAGTTTTTATAGAATTACACTATTTGGCTTTTCTTTCGCTTTTTCCATTCATGTCATCAATTTTGCCCATTTGGGGATATGATCTGGAGGAGATGTTTTGATTGAATCAGCACCATTTTTATATCTAAGCATCATTTGATTTGGTGGATAATCATTCTATTTGGAGGTGGAATCAGCAGCCACGCTGTCTGACATCAGTTTAAAGTGCTGTGCTGACTTACAGCTGGTAAGAGTCTGTATTATTGGTGGAGGATTCTTCAGGCACATTTTTGATGTGAAGCTCATGCACCGTGGGACATCTTGTCACATGAATAATTCTTTTGGGACTATTGGTGTTCTTTATAATTGTTTTGCTCTGTGATTTGCATTATATATTGATATTTGTTCTTTTAGGGATAAGGACGTTCACGTCGAGCACTAACTAATCCATTTTATTATTTTTCACACTTATTTATACATTTGGTTTTCTTGTTAGCGCGGGCCTGTGTATTAACAGTTCGCTGTTGTTACATTTGTTCATCCAGTACGTCCTGCTCAACCCCACCCTGGTTTTTGCATTATTCTGGATCCCCTGTATGGTGATTGTTATCATTGTTATAAGTTACCAGTTTTTGGGTGGTTAAATTCTCCCGGCTTCTTGTTCACTGCTTTTCAATGCTGGGGATTTGTGGGAGGTCCCCAGGTATTTGAGGGGCTGGGAGGAGCCTGTTTTTACATGTCTCTGCAGTGCAGCGCCATCTGGCGGAGGATAACCCAAGTGTAAGTAATCTATCTGGAGCAGGACGTACTGTATACTTATAATACCAATTCTACAGGTGAGTTTTTCACAGAATTGTATTTTTATGGTGGCTTGATCTAAATTTTACAAGCTCGGTGGAGTGGCCATTTTTGTTGAATTCCATGTGGTTGTTTAATGTTTAGTAAAGAATTGGTCCTCGGCCTGTCTTAGTTCTGGCCAGACACACATTGTTAGCTACTTTGGATAACACGTCCTTAGAGGATCCAGTAAACAAGAACATGGTTCAACTAGCAAGGCACGTATTTTCCATGGTGCAGAATAATTGCATCAATGGCAAGCAAGGCAACGGTGAAGTCTCAGCGATTTGGCTTCCTCCCTCCAGTTGAACACGTTTTCGGGTTTTGGTAGTGTAGCACTGTTTTGGGGGGGGGTGATGATAAACGCCCCACTTAAGACAGGCTATGGCGCTGACCTGTTGGTAACAAAATTAGGCTGAGCCTTCGCTTAGTGGAAGAGTGGGATAAATGTTCTGTGTGGCAGTGCCTCCACCCAGAATAGGGCCCTTGTAACTGTCGGGGAACCTTTCTGGGAAATAGATCAAGTCTCAACAAAACCATACAATGAGAGCAGAGGGACTACTGCTCCCAGCAATCTCTTAAAGCAATCACTGGCACAGCTGAATATAATACTATAAACTTTATATAGCAAATGGTAAAGGCACAAGAGAAATACAGCATACACAGTGTAATATATATATAATGAAAGGCCTAGCTTCAGTCCGTGCACATATACCCGGGTATATAGTTACTCTATAGCCCAAATACCTCCAAGAGAAAGAGTCTGTGCAGGATGAAAGCTGCAGGGGCCCCTGATCTTGATAGCTGATCCACTCTTGACGCGTAGAAGTCGATCAGACAGGTGAAGCTTCTCTACTGGATACACTGTACATGCAGGTCAGCAAGCTGGGAGTAAGAAGGAGTTCCAAAACAGCTACAGACGATTTCCTCTAGACACAGTCAGCTGAACTGGCAGGTGAACAGTCTGATGGTCAGTGGAAGGATCCAGATGCCAATGTGAGGCTCTGGATACAAGAAGCAGCAACACAGCTTCTGACAGCAAGCCGTGTGCTCAGGTCTGTCCCAGGATGCAGGAAGTATGTTCTCTACTTATAGTCCAGCACAGGGCTGCAAATCCAAGCTAGCAGGGGCAGGAAGTATACTGTCACTGGTTAAGGAGGGAGTGCTCTATGATTTCCAGGAGACATGCAATGTTCAGAGAAACTTTGTGGTAAATCAGCACTTCCCTACATATTCCCCCTGGTGAAATCTTTACGTCCCGTCAAAGAGAAACTATGATTAAAGTCAACATTAATAAACAAGTCACAACGTCGTCCTCTCTCCATTACAATGGATTGCTGCAAGAAACGAGTCAGTAGTAATACATGCCAGGAGTAGCAAAAACAGGCAACATATTAACTAAATTGGAAACTGCACCTACCCAAGCATGATACAGCTGAGGCTGACTGATAAACCTGGGATCCCCCAAATTATCATAGATAAAAATGGGTGGAGCATGTCTAACTCTTTCCCCTCTTCGTACTCCCCTCTGAGGTAATCCGGTGTTTTCAGGCCCTGAACTAGGACTGTGAGTCATGGGCAGGGACGGTGCTGGTTCTGTAGCAGGATTAGGCTCCTGCCTGGGGGTAGTCACTGACTGAGGCACAAACTCTGGGGAGTTAGGGCTCAACAACTCTCTTGAAGGGGCAGGAGCAGTTGGGCTAGTGACTTCAGGAACTGCAGTCCAATCACTCTCATTAGTATCTGGCAGATCAGAAGTGGAATCTGCCTGAGGCTGAGGTGGATCACTCACTGCAAAATCTTCTGAGCCGTTGTCATTTTCGATTTGAGGGATAGGCAGCAAGTGGTTTCGATATTCTACCTTCTGGTCCCTTTATTTTGTATACTGGGATCCCAGGCAGCTTGTCCACTACAGTAAAAGTCTCTTTTCTCCAGCGGTCAGCCAGTTTATGTTTTCCAGATGCTCCTAGGTTTCGCAGCAGGACTTGGTCCCCTGGTTTCAAGTCTCTATATCTCACACGGAGATCAAAGCGCCTCTTATTTCCAGCATTTACTTTAGCTGTATTTTCTTCAGCAAGGCGATACGCTGATTCGAGGGAATCTTTCAGACGAGCCACATATTGATAATGGTTCTGATGACTAACTCCATCAGTTGAAACTCCTAGGAGGATATCAATGGGCAATCTAGGCTCTCTTCCAAACATCAAAAAGTAGGGTGAAAATCCTGTACTCTCGTGTCTAGTGCTATTGTAGGCATGTACCATAGCTTCAACCTTGCGACTCCAGGACTGCTTGTCTTGCACTTCCAGATTGGATAAATACTTTTTCAACAGTGTAGGGTCTTTGGCATGTACTGCTTGGTATAGAGGTCCAATTACCGGGTCAGCCTTCTGACTTCTAATCATCTGCTTTGGGGGTATGGAACAGTTCTCAAATGACCCCAGTGCAGCAGGATAGGCGAACATGTCTGGCACAGCCTCTGGTCCACCTCCCATGGAATCAATAAGTCGCATCTCAGAGAAAGCCACTTGACCTTCAGTTACTGCAGTCATGGCACATAGGGCTCTAACGCCAGGACCAGGGCTTCTTCCTATTCAGTCTCTTCAGTAGCAGGAGTCAATCCTGGCCGCCTAGACAGGGCATCTGCTCCAATGTTCTTTGGGCCTGGTTTATACTTCAGGGTGAACTGATAGTTGGATAAAGCTGCCAACCAGCGATGTCCTGTGGCATCTAGCTTAGCTGTAGTTAGAACATAGGTCAAGGGGTTGTTGTCTGTTCTTACTTCAAAGGGATATATAGGCATATAGGTAATCATGCAGCTTATCAACGACAGCCCATTTGAGTGCTAGAAACTCCAATTTATGAACTGGATAGTTGCGTTCGCTCAGGGTGAGGCTTCGGCTGATGAAAGCGACAGGTCGAAGGCCTGATGGCTATTCCTGGTGTAACACTCCACCCAATCCTTCAAAGCTTGCATCCACATGGAGCACATATATATGATTCGGAAGGTTCTCTTTGGCCCTTATTTAACAAGGGATAGCGACAGGTAGCGAACGGTAATGACGCTCACCGCCACAAGAACGCCGGCTCCCCTCCGCAATCACACATTTATCAAGCCGATCCTGCTTAGCGACTGACAGAGCGCCAGATAGTGAATCATTCATCATTATTCCAGCCTCACCCCACAGCGCCAGCGAGCGACCTTGAACAGCGACAGGTATGACCTCTCGCTACCTGGCGCTCTCCAATGCATTTCAATGGAGCAATCTTTAAATATTCTTAATTAATTGCTATTAACCCTTTTGTTGCCAAGCACGTAACACCTACGTGCTGGCTTGGCTGGGCCTTAAGTGCCAAGCCCGTAGGTGTTACGTGCTTGAATTTCCTCGCTTCTAGTTTAAAAAATAAAAATAAAAAATACTCACCTGACCCCTTGTTGGATCCGGCCGGGTCTCCTCTTTGATATGGTGCCATCCGATCCCCGGGGGGGTTGGATGGCTCCAGGAGAGCCCCCGGAATAGGCCGCCCCCCCCCCCCGCTTTGGCAGCAGAAGCTGCTAACTGTAAAAAAAAAAAAAAATGACATTCACTTACCTGCGTGTGCGCTGGCTCCCGCTGTCCCTCCTCTTCACCTGGGGTGCCTCCGATCCCCCCCCAGGACTTACCGATCTTCAGGAGAGAGCCCGGGAGGCTCTCTCCTTCTCGATGGCGGCCGCCATCTTGCCGCTAAGCCCCGCCCCCTTGGGCTTGTTTTTTCTGGTTTGCATATTTATATTTTAGGAAAAGGTGTTTTTTATTCAGCTTTTTAATACATTTTTTAGGGAAACCCTGCGCAACCAAAGAATTCTTTGAGGAATTAATTCCAGAAAGATGAGCCCACTACAACAAGCTGGGTACGCTTAGAAAGCTTAACATGTGTACTTTCAGGGAATATATGATTTATGGGGGATATTCCAAATGTAAAGGGTTGTTTTGGTTGAAAAATCGCAAGGTGCGCACTTTGTCTGCAGAACTGAAATTTTCAAGTAAAATTACCGTTACGCACATGCTTTACTTTGGGGTGTTTGGCAACTCTTCCCTTGACAGTAGCTATGCATGTTGGGTGTTGTTCTGTTCGGGGAATGTTGTTTTTTCAGATTAAACTTGTTTTTTCTTGTTTGTATATAGTTTTTTTAGGAAAATGTGGTTTGATTCTGCTTTTTTATCCTTTTTTTTGGGAAACTCTTTGCAACCAAAGAATACATTGAGGAATTACTTCCAGAAAACTATGGGCACATCAACATGCCTGGTACGTCTAGAAAGCCTGAGGTATATACTTCCAGAGAATATATAGTTTGTTGGGGGTATTTCAAATGTAAAGGGTTGTTTTTCTGGTAAAACTGCAAGGTGCGCATAGCGCATATCACAGTTGTATTTTTTCTGAAAATCCCCTAAAGCGCTATTTCAGTTTGGGGGAGTCTCCTGGGCAGGAAAGGGTGTCTACCTATACATATGTGGTATTGCTGTAACCGGGAGAAATTGGGGTTTCACACGCAATAAGATTTTATTGACAAACTTACATTTTTTATTACAAAAAAACTCTACAAATTGTAAAAAAATATTTTTTTTTTTATTTTTTTTCACACATTTCACCCAAAAATATTGAGAATACACCTAAAAAATACAAACAAGACATTTCATGTTAAAGCCCAGACTCTGTTGAAAAAAACAATATATCATTTTCCTGGGAAATACCTGGAAATCCTTTCAAAAATGACAGTTGAACATGTGTAGCGCAAAATAGTGAAACATCGTCTGGCAACAGGGAGTGACAAATGCTGTAGGTAGGCTGGCAGCGAAAGGGTTAATGTTGTTGTTTTTTTTTTTTTTAAATGTCAAAAATTCTGTGACCACTTCTGCAATGTTAGATATTTTTCTTAAGGTAAAAAAAAAAAAAAAAATGTGCAGAATTGATATTACAGGTCTGATATTAATGTATTCATATTACAAAATGTTTGTAAAAACATGTTTTTTTTTTTTTCCCAAAAATATGGTTTGGGGGTTAAAAAACTACTTTTAACCCATCGCCGCCAGCGCTCTGGGGTTTAAACAAGCATTTCACAGCGCAAGAATTTTTTGAGCGTGATTTGTTAATGAATATGCTGGGAGCCGTTCGCTATGGGCATTCGCTGTCATGCGCTTCCATACAGCGTGGAACCTGTCAAACAGCGACTCCTAACCCTGTATTCAACATTACCGCACACCGACTGAGTCGCTGTCAACAGCCGAACAACGGCCAAGCACAGCGAATACTAGCGTGCGCTGTGAAAATAACACTACTGTCGCTCATCTGGCGCTATTAATGAATCGGCCTCCCCGTGTCAGGTTGGAGGGGGTCCCCTCCGAATGAAAACTTTTCTGATTACTGAACCGCACATTAGCTTCTTGTTGCTTCACTATATTAATTAATTCAGGAAGGGGAAGTGCTTGGTTTAATAACATCATTTTTAAAATTTGTGCGAGAGGGTGATGGGGCAACAAGCCTCTCACTAGCAGGCTGGATCTCATAGAGTCCACTGAAGAGGGGGATATAGCCTTATGATACACTAGACGTGATAGAAGTAACTGCAATCTGTTAATAAAGGTGGAAACATCTTCTCCCTCCTTCTGACGGGACATTCGATAATTAGCAACCATCTGCTCTAGATCATAGTATGGCTCAAAGTGGTCAGACAATGCTTGTACATAGTCCACTGCAGTAGCTCCCTCATGGGTGTCCCGGTACAGGGGATTAATTCTGCAGCTGGTGACCGTATGTGACATCAAATGTCACAATTTATGTCATGATTTCCCATCTGCCTCATCTCCAGCATTCCTACAGACATCCTATAACAAATAAACAGTTCTCCAAAGTCTTCCTGCACACAGGGGCAATAAATCCTTATCTAGGAACAGAAAGCACCACTGCTGTGGGGGGAGCGCAGCTTGGAGCGAGAGATTTACAATTTGTCCCCCAGCACCCACCCAAGGGGGGATGGCATCTGTCCTTCCAGCCCCTTGGAATCAAGGATAAATCCAGGGGAGAAATGGTTATTCTCAGTGTGCCACACACCCCGCTTCCCCTTTAATTCTTACGATCGGGTTACTCCACCGCCAGGTGGCGACGTTGCAGAGAGAAGTCTTGAAAACGAGCCCCCTTCCGGCCTATATATACCTGGGACCTCCCACTTAACACCGGTGTTTTTCTCTCTGCATGAGGCGACAAGACAGAAGAAAGAAGTCTCCTGCTTGCAGGGCGGCACCCCCTTTGGGTCTATTTCTGCCCAGTTTTGATTGTTTGTTTACCTAGATGGTTAATGGAAGCCTCCCAGCCTAGGCTGCTCACTGGGCAACGGTAGATGGCACTATAGGTGCCTAGGAGCTTATCTCCTCCGCTCGACCCCACACGTGGGGCAATGCGGCTATCCGGCATGGTGATCCGGATTTGGGATGCCCCTGTCCCGAGGTTCCCCTTTGGCCATTTCTCTCCCGTTACGGTCCCTTCTCCCTTCACTATGGGGGGGGTGTGGTTTTTGGGGGGTTCTTATACTGTGTGCATGTGTGTTTTAACGTTAGTGCTGATTAAAGAGTGCTTGCAGTCTCAGGCTCAGCGCCGCGGGTAGCGCTCATGCGGCCTGGACTGCTAGGGCTGTGATATGTGTGGCATGTTTCCCCCCCCCCCCCACTGACTCCGAGGGCGTCGGCGTGGCTTGAGCTGGTTGTCTTGCAGCTCGGCCCCGCCGCACTTCCTCCTTCTAATCAAGGAGTCAGGTGCGGGGGACTTGGCTGCAGGTTGCTGTCTGGCTGGCTGCTGCTGCTGCTCTTCGTACAGGTAAACGGTCCCCACCTCGTGTGTGGGGCTGTCCTTTTTACTTTGTTTGCTTCAGCATGTTTATAAAAAGTGTATGTTGGCTGGCTTCAGTTTAACTCTTAAGCCACTCTGAGGCTTTGCTATTGTTATTTATTATGCCTTTTTCTGTATTGAATGACTATGCTGCATGCTGCCTTTTCTTCTGGGGGTCTGACTGTTGTCTCTTTCCCCCCACAGATCCTGGGATCCCCTCACTGCAGTGGCTCTCCCGGTTCTGTTTTACCTGGCTAGCCTTAGTACTCTAAATTGGGTTTTGTCCTAAGGTTTTTAAAAAAAAAAAATGTTTAATCCTCCCTTTCCCGGGACATTAATTATAAAGGGGCATCCCGGGTGGCTTAGTGCGTAAAACCCTGGGTTGTCGCGAATACCATAAATTCACCATATGGAGGCTTCCGACAATACCGGAAATGGCTCTTCGGGGCCATCCAGGCTGTGTGGGGGCTGTGGGGTTCCGATCCCAGGTGATGATGTCATATTATGCATTCCATGTGCAAAGCAAAACATTGCGTGCCAGTCTGACGCTCCGGCTTCTGGCTCCTCGCAACTTCCGTCATCTCCTACCCCCCCTCCCTTATTCCGGTCCCCACCTGAGGCAGTTGCCCTGCCAAAGGGTGAGTTGTTTGATGTTCCTCAGCCGCGTTTGGTTTTTCCCAGGCAACAAGACTTTGTGAGGGTTGTCCTTAAGGAATGGGAACAACCCACGCGGCTGGCTGGAATTCCTCCTAGTTGGGATAAACGCTATCCCTTTCCGGAGGATTTGGTGAAGCTTTGGTCAGTTCCCCCTGACGTAGATACCCCTGTGTTAGGGCTGTCTAGCACGGCTGTGGTACAATCTTCTGAGACCACTGCCATTAAGGATAGTGAGGATCGTCGGATTGATCAATTTGCTCGCCATGGTTTTATCAGTGCCGGATCGACACTGCTGCCAGTGTGTGCTTCGGCGCTTCTTCTGTTGGCAGTTAGGTCCATTATTAGGGATCTGTACGCAAGTCTTGATCCCGCTTGTGATGAGTTTTGTACTCTTAAACGGTGTGAGTCGTTTATTTCCTTTGTCTTGACCGCTCAGGACGATGCTCTGGCAATGAGTAGCAGGACAGCGGCTCTGCTGGTGGCAATTCGTCGGTCAGTGTGGCTGCGCCAGTGGACGGCGGACTTTGTCTCTAAAAAGGTGCTTACAGCGATCCCTTTTTTGGGTTTGCGCCTGTTTGGTGATAAAATAGATTCAGTGGCAAAAGGTGGTAAATTACCTCAACGCAAGAGGCCTCGTCGCCCCTTTCGGGGTGCGAGTGCCTTTAATCCTTCCTTTCGGGGAGTCAGAGCAGGTGGGGGGCTTTCTTTCCCGCTACCAGAGGTACAGGTTGGACCCGGGGGAGGGGCCGTGGCCGTCCCGGTCAGTCCTGGGGCGCCAAGCCCAAACCTGCTGGTAAGCCCGCTCAGCAATGAGGGGCTGCCCTCACCCGTGCGGGTGGGGGGACAATTGCGACACTTTTCCCTGGTCTGGGACCAGGAGGTTCCGGACAGATGGATCCAGGAGGTGGTGTCGTCCGGTTACAAACTGGAGTTCGAGTCTCGCCCTCCTTCACGGTTCTTTCGGTCTCGGGTGCCCACCGATCCTTTGGCCGCACAGGGGCTCCTGGCCTCGGTAAGGAATCTTTTGGAAATGGCGGTCATCCGGCTGGTGCCGCGCTTAGAGGTGGGCCTCGGTTTCTACTCCAATCTTTTCGCAGTCCCCAAAAAGGACGGGTCGGTTCGTCCCGTCCTGGACCTGAAATTGCTCAACAGGTTCATCCGTTTCCGGAAGTTTCGCATGGAAACTTTGCGTTCGGCCATCGGTTCCCTTCGGCAGGGGGACTTCATGACGTCCATAGACATCAAGGATGCTTACCTTCATGTTCCCATATGCCGAGCTCATCAGCGTTTTCTTCGGTTCATGATGAACGACCAGCATTTTCAATTCGTGGAACTTCCGTTTGGCTTGACCTCGGCCCCAAGGGTGTTCACCAAGGTGCTGGCAGGGGTGATGGCCATCTTCAGATCTCGGGGCATTCGTGTCGTACCTTATTTGGACGACCTTCTCATCATGGCTCCGTCCCTCAATCAATCAGAGAAAGACACCAGGATGGTGGTCTCCACGCTGGAAAGCTTCGGTTGGGTGATCAACTTTCCTAAGTCCTCCCTCGCTCCGGCCAGGGTGGTGTCCTTTCTGGGAATGCAGTTGGACTCTTGTCAACACAGGGTGTTTCTCCCTCAGTCCAAAATGTATCTGATTCAGGAGTTGGCTCGGGTCCTTCTTTCCAATCCTCGGCCGTCCATCCGTCTGGGGATGAGGCTGGTAGGTTTGATGGTTGCCTCGTTCGAGGCAGTGCCTTTCGCTCAATTTCACACGAGGACGCTGCAGCTTCATTTGTTGGCGTCCTGGGACTGGCGACCACGGTCGTTGGATCGGCCCTTCCAGTTGTCCTCCCGGGTCCGGCAGTCCCTCCAGTGGTGGTTGGTCTCGACCAATCTCTCGAGGGGCAGGTCTTTCCTGACTCCTCTTTGGGAAATTGTCACCACGGACGCCAGTCTTTCAGGATAGGGGGGATTCTGGAAGGATCTTCAGTTCCAGGGGCAGTGGAGACATCAAGAGGCCCACTTACCCATCAATATTCTGGAACTGAGAGCCATCCGTCTGGTTCTGGCTCTTCTGACTCAACATGTTCTGGGCCTTCTGGTCCAGGTCCGTTCAGACAATCGAACAGCGGTTGCTTACAGCAATCATCAGGGAGGGACTCGCAGTCTGGGTACTCTGAGAGGTATCCCTGATCCTGACCTGGGCGGAGGCCCATGTTCCTTGTCTCTCGGCGGTTTACATCCCAGGGGTGGAGAACCATGAAGCGGACCTGCTGAGCAGGGGCTCTTCCCGTCTGGGAGAATGGGCTCTCCATCCTCAGGTTTTTCGGTCACTGTGTCTCCGATGGGGGACACCGGAGGTGGACCTGTTTGCCTCTCGTCACAATTGCAGGCTCCCGAACTTCGTGTCGCTCTCCCAGGATTCTCTGGCTCTGGCAGTGGACGCCATGTCCCTGAGCTGGGGGGATAAGGGGTTTCTGTACCTGTTTCCCCCGATACCCATGCTGGGCAGGGTGGTACGGAAGCTGGCTCTGGAAAAGGTGTCCGCTATTCTCGTGGCCCCAAGGTGGCCAAGGCGAGTATGGTTCGCAGACATCGTTCGGCTGGCAGTGGACCAGCTCGTTCTGCCTCTTCGGCCCGATCTGCTCACTCAGAGTCAGCTGTGTTACCCCAATTTACCAACGCTGGGTTTGACAGCTTGGCTGCTGAAACCTTCATCTTGAAGGAGGAGGGTCTTTCTGACTCAGTCGTTAGACTCTGATCAGTGCCCGGAAGAGGTCTTCTTCTATCATCTACTATAGGACTTGGAAAGCCTATATCGCTTGGTGTGAGATTAGATCTTTGCCTTGTAGGGTCTTTTCGGTTTCCAGGATTCTGGAGTTTTTGCAATCAGGGCTGGACTCTGGTCTTCAGCTGAGTACTTTGAAGGGGCAAGTTTCTGCCTTTTCTATCTGTTTTTCAGAAGCGCTTTGCGCTTCATCCTTTAGTTAAAACCTTTTTCCAGGGGGTGGCGCATGTGCGGCCTCCCAGGAAACCTTTACTCCCTGTTTGGGACTTGAATTTGGTTCTTTCTGCTCTTCAGGCTCCTCCCTTTGAGCCTTTGCAAGATATTGCTTTGTCTACCCTGACTCAGAAGATTGTCTTCTTGGTAGCTATCACTTCGGTTCGGCGTGTCTCTGAGTTGGCGGCCTTGTCTATTCAGGCGCCCTACTTTGAGAGGCATCAGGATAAAGTGTTTTTTTGGTTCAAAACGGACTTTCTTCCTAAGGTTGTTTCTGCTTTTCATTCGAATCAGGATATTGTTCTTCCCTCCTTGTGTCCTAAGCCTAAGAATGACAAGGAGAGGGTTTTGCATTGGATGTTTGGATGTAGTACGCTGTGTTAAGTACTATTTGATTGTTACTTCTCCTTTTCGTAAAACTGATGCCTTTTTTGTTGTGCCCTGTGGGCCTAGGAAGGGTTTGGCGCCGCCCAAATCTTCCATTAGCAAATGGATACGTCAGGCCGTTATTGCGGCCTATTCTGCTAAGGGGAAAGTCCCCCCTTTCCGTATCACTGCTCATTCTACTCGTGCCGTTGGAGCGTCTTGGGCTTTTCAGCACCAAGCTTCTGTTGAACAAGTTTGTAAGGCTGCTACTTGGTCTTCTGTCCATACTTTTTCTAAGTTTTACAAGGTTGATGTGCGGGCCTCAGCGGATGCTGTGTTTGGCCGCAAAGTTCTGCAGACTGCAGTCATTTAAGTTATGCTTCACTTTGCCTTCGGATACCCATCCCTTGTGGACACTGCTTTTGGATGTCCCGATCGTAAGACTTAAAGGGGAAGCGGGGTGTGTGGCACACTGAGAATAATACCATTTTGTGAGTACTCACCTGAAAAATGGATATTGTCAGTGTGCCACACACCCCGCTTCACCCGCCCTTTTGGGTATCCCAGTTCCTTTATATGGTGAAGCTTTTTCTTTATTTTGAGGTTACCACTGGATTTCCTGGTACCTTGTCTTTCTGCTTTTTAAATCACTGGTGTTAAGTGGGAGGTCCCAGGTATATATAGGCCGGAAGGGGGCTCGTTTTCAAGACTTCTCTCTGCAACGTCGCCACCTGGTGGTGGAGTAACCCGATCGTAAGAATTAAAGGGGAAGCGGGGTGTGTGGCACACTGACAATATCCATTTTTCAGGTGAGTACTCACAAAATGGTATTTTCTGTGTCACATACAGAGGGTCCGATCCTTTGATCGTGGTGTGTCCCATTGCTCCTCCAGACCTCGGAACAGAAGTCTTTATCCATTTATGAGTTTTAGGATTTCCGATGTTTTCCCCTTTTATTTTCTAACTGTTTTTCTGCACATTTGTTTATTGTCTTTTTTTTTGTCTATTATTTGAATTTTTGTCTTTTTATTAAAGTTTTAAAATTTCCATTTTTGCACGGGCTGACCTTTTTGGCAATTAGAAAACCTCTAACCTGGTTTCCTTGAGCTCTAAAAACGACCCTGGTTTCTGAAGATTGTATGACCGCTCGTAACTGTGTATTAACCCCATAGACTGTAAGATCGATTGTAACTAATCCATTGTATGATTGGGAAAGTGTAACTAATCATATAGAAGATCAGGTTGAATGACTCACAATTAACTTGGAGTGCTGCATGGTGACTGTGTGTGACCAAGCAGATTGCAAGCTGATTGTATCTGATCATTCGACAGCAGAACTGATCAGACTCTCCTCAGGATAAGTGTGGGACGGAATCAGTGTGGATTGCCTGTGCCCGGCTTGTATGTGGAGAGGGGTCTGCAGGTGTGTGGTGACTGTCTCGATTACTCGCCAGCAGAGTTTGATCGGATGGTGATTGAGGAGGGTTCCACCGGCCCGATTTAATCGCTTAAAGTGTAGTTGCGGTGGTGGTGGCAGCTTGTTGTAATTGGTGTGTGGGGTGTTTCTGGTGTGATTGCTCTCTGTGCTGGAAGCAACCCACACACACGTCGCAGATCGCTCGATCGAACAGACGTTGAACGATTGATTTTGTGACATATTGTAAACTTTCACTAACCCTCTGGCGCTTGCTCTCTTCTGAGCAGGACCACTCTCTCAAGCTCTGAAGAGTGTGCTCTTTCCATACTTCAAAACTTTCTTCTCCTTGTGGCACAGGGACATTACCAGAGAACACCTTCAGCTTCTTATAATGTGCAGCCTGTAGTCCCTGTGCTAGCATTTCTATCAGGTTGCTTATATCACTGGCTGCCTTTTCATTATGTGGCTCCATGTCAATAACTACACTGTCAGAGAAACTACCTGACATTGGCTCTTCCTTTTTTACATAAGCTTGTGCTGGTGCGGGGGTTGAGTGCATCCAGCCAGGGGCAACTTGAGGATATCCCCCTAGATTGTATGGATTTTCCATATCTATTAAACCCACTTCGATCTCAGCCAAAGTGCCTCCAAATGTAGCACTGTTTTGGGGGGGTGATGATAAACGCCCCACTTAAGACAGACTATGGTGCTGACCTGTTGGTAACAAAATTAGGCTGAGCCTTCGCTTAGTAGAAGAGTGGGATAAATGTTCTGTGTGGCAGTGCCTCCACCCAGAATAGGGCCCTTGTAATTGTCGGGGAACCTTTCTGGGAAATAGAAAGTCTCAACAAAACCATACAATGAGAGCAGAGGGACTACTGCTCCCAGCAATCTCTTAAAGCAATCACTGGCACAGCTGAATATAATAATACTATAAACTTTATATAGCAAACGGTAAAGGCACAAGAGAAATACAGCATACACAGTGTAATATATATATAATGCAATAATGAAAGGCCTAGCTTCAGTCCGTGCACATATACCCGGGTATATGGTTACTCTATAGCCCAAATACCTCCAAGAGAAAGAGTCTGCGCAGGATGAAAGCTGCAGGGGCCCCTGATCTTGATAGCTGATCCACTCTTGATGCGTAGAAGTCGATCAGACA
Source organism: Gastrophryne carolinensis (assembly GCA_027917425.1). Taxonomy (NCBI): domain Eukaryota; kingdom Metazoa; phylum Chordata; class Amphibia; order Anura; family Microhylidae; genus Gastrophryne; species Gastrophryne carolinensis. The sequence goes on from CM051238.1 coordinate 120,258,063, forward strand.
GGTGAAGCTTCTCTACTGGATACACTGCACATGCAGGTCAGCAAGCTGGGAGTAAGAAGGAGTTCCAAAACAGCTACAGACGATCTCCTCTAGGCACAGTCAGCTGAACTGGCAGGTGAACAGTCTGATGGTTGGTGGAAGGATCCAGATGCCAATGTGAGGCTCTGGATACAAGAAGCAGCAACACAGCTTCTGACAGCAAGCCGTGTGCTCAGGTCTGTCCCAGGATGCAGGAAGTATGTTCTCTACTTATAGTCCAGCACAGGGCTGCAAATCCAAGCTAGCAGGGACAGGAAGTATACTGTCACTGGTTAAGGAGGGAGTGCTCTATGATTTCCAGGAGACATGCAATGTTCAGAGAAACTTTGTGGTAAATCAGCACTTCCCTACACTAGGTTTTTTGATACCAGCCATGGAGGATGTAGCCAAGCTGGTGGGCAGAATCTTGGTGCTACTGGGGGCCTTATGGTGTAATGGGTGGCTAAAGCAATGGTCAGCAAATACTGCCTTCCAAAAGACTGCTAGTGAGCCTCCCACTGATATTTATCCACTGGTGTATGGGAGGCCCACTAGCAGTCTTATGGAAGGCAGGCGTCCACTAGACTACCTAAGAAGAGGAAGACAGAGTATCTGTGTTCCGAAATGTAAGAGGAGAGAAACACATTTTACAGGTGAGCTGCAAAATGTCATCTTTCTAATAAACTGAATGCTAAAATAGTAATTGTGAAATTCCTATCTCATGCAGTTAACTGGCTGAAGTACTGCAGATTTAGAATACCCAAATACCTCCCGTCGCCTCCTAGCGGTTACCTCCACTGACCATGTTATATCCTACTTCCCTTACTGCCCTATTGCTGCCAATGCCAGAATTAGGGCTGTCCTCTCCATGATTAAAGGGGAGCCCAGGAAACGGCTAGACTGTCCTATAAGGGCAATGCATATGAACAGGAGGTCCCAAAACTGCTCTTCAAACACCTCATTTCTTTTACATGACTAACCTGAAGCATGCAGTTCTCCTCTGCAGACTTTTGGGGGCATTTCCATCACCTCTGTTTGTTGCCTGTATATGTCTGAAACTTAGAAGGGGAGGGATTCTGTCTTAATGGAGGACGCCATGTCTGCTCTTCATTGCTCTTCATTTTCCATAAGTTTTAAAACACCCGAGCTGGATGGAGAAGCTACAGAGGAAAAGGGGAGTATATTTTTTGTTTTGTTTTTTCTGCTTGGCCAATGATATTGCAAGAATTTAAAAAAAAATGAAAACAAGATGGCTAATCAAATGTAGAGCTAGTATCCAAATTCAATGTTGAGAAAAACTATGGTTCTCCCCTTTCCTATTTTTCCCAGTAACATTGAGCCCCATATCAGGAGGGTGGGTGAGAATAAATATGCCAATGTAACACAAGAGGAAAGAAAACAATGCTGAAGATTAAGCAAAAAGGCCCATGCACATTTCTCACTGCTTTTTGCAAAGCCCACTGCACAGATGCAGCGCTGGCCATAGAAGTGTATGGCTGCCCAGGTAAAATGTTCCCCTCCACTGTCCATTCTGTGGTCTGGCATCTGCTGCAGCCACCTTCCAGCCACTGCCTTGTACACAAATATGTATTTTGCTGCACTTGGTGTGTTTCCACTGCAATATGTCGTGTTTGCAGATTTTATTTATTTATATTTGTAATATATATTTTTATCGTTGCAGGTTGTTTCATGGGATAAATGTGGAACAAGAGCTATTTGATGATGAAGATTGATTCAAAAAAAGAGTTTTTGCCAAAAAGTCCCATATGAATGTATTCACGAAGCATAACTTCACAGCCTGTGCAACACTATTTTACAACCGCTCTGTTAAAATGAATAACTGTTAATCCCCCCCAATATATTAATACCGATATTAAATGCAGATTGTGGGTAATTGTCTGACATAACCGCTAATCCTCTTCAGCACTGCGGCCTGAACTAAACAAGATTGCTGTAGAGTAACCAGTGAGAAGAGAAAAGACAAGGAAAAGAATAGAGCCAGGTTAGCTCCCCACATTTGTGTCTGGAGTTTTGCTTCCATCCAGCTGTCCTGTTTATCCCACCTGCCTTGACCACTGCTGTCTGAGGCTGATCAATCCTGCTGCCTGAGGGTTGAAGGTTTCTGCCACCTAAATGGCATATGCAGCAGTCTTTTTTAACCCAGCAGTCAGCATAGAGGAGTAAGCCCAATAAGTACCCCCAAATCCTAGGAACTTACCTGACTCACTAAAGTGACCTTAAAAGGAGATACATCTTCCAACTAAAGCGCTCCCAGAGGTGTTGAGGTTTGCTGTCTAGCAACTTTCCTTCAGAGAGAATTGCCTCTCCACTACCTCTACCACAGTGCAAGGTAGTGAAGCCCGGTGGTGATCATTGGTAAATATGTCAGCTTTGTTCCAAACCATATATTAGCTCCCCAAATTAAAGTTTTAAAAAGTATTGTGAGTGCCAGTGTCAGCAGGAGACAGTGTTCATAATTACATAGTTAAAAAATCAGGAGACAGGACAATCTTGCATAGCACAACATTATTCTAAGCATACAGCACGTCCTGCTCCATCTATAATACTTACACATGGGTAATCCTCCGCCAGAGGGCGCTGTTCACTGCAGACATGCAAAAACAGGCTCCTCCCGGGCCCTTCATATACCCAGGGACCTCCCACAAATCCCCAGATTTCTCTGCAGTGCTGAACTGCGAAGACATGAAGTATCACGCTCTCGCAGGCGAGCGGGGCTTTACAGCCCGTGGGCCTGTGGGACTATTTCCACCCGTCCTCTTTAAGAAGAATATGCCTCCCAGCCTGGGCTGCGTGGGTCGGGTGAAGGTAGGCAGCACCTTGTGTGCTTAACGGATCCATGCTCCACCGCAATCCCCCACCGAGGGTAGGCGGTTAGGCCGATGGTTAGCCTCTAGTGGATGCCCCTCCCGCATTGTTGCCCGTGCCCCTCACAGAGTTAGTCCCTGGACGCTGGTCCGCTTCTCCCTCGCTTCCTCCCGTAGCTCGGGGGAAAAGAAAGGGGGGGGTATGTGTGGCAGTCCTAGTGCAATATAACACGTTAAGGCCTTTGATCTTTTATTATACTTGGGTGTCAGTGTCGCACTCCTTGCTCTACAGTTGCGAGCCTGTTTGTCCTTTCATTAACATTAGCGTACTGCCCAGACGGCAGCATCATTTTCCAGCGTGACAGCATCTTTATGTATGCGCTTTCTATCCAATACTGACTTTCTTTTTTCCGTTGGTTAGAGCTTTGCGCTCTTTGGGGGAGGCGGGGACTCGGCATGACGCGCTCCGCGTCACAGCCTAGTCAGGCCCGCCCCTCGAGGTTCACTTGGCGCCATTTTGACAATCTTCGCGCGCACGCGTGGTGCGATCCGCCTCCTCCCTTGGTCATGTAAGTGCCCTCCGGGGCGGCATTGTTCTATGTGTTTATTCGGCTGCACATGGCACTGACACCACCCCTCTTGTCCCATTATGTCTTTCAGACGCCAGGACTTCAGTGGCTTCTCCTGACCTCACATATATTACAGCGGGTCCACATAACAAATTCCCCCACTTCCTAGCGGGTCTTGGGGCATCCAGGGTTGCCTATTGCATAAATCCCTGCGGGCATACTACTCAGATAAACACCATATGGAGGCATCTCAGAATTATGTACCCGGGGTCCCTCTGGGACATGACCGGCTGTGTGCGGTGTGTGGTCAGCCCCATGCTGATGCTGACAGAGCACGGGTCTGCGGACCGTGTGCTGAACAGGCACTGACCCTGCAATCAGGTTTGCCAGTGGCTGCACCTCCCTTCAATACACCCGTCTCCCCGGACCTAAACCTCACTCCTGATGAGTCTCACTCGAGCTGGGATGACCTGCAAGCCGTGCCGCGCGTGCTGCCTATGGCGGAGCAGGTGCTGTCTGGATTGGCGGAGCGTATGGGCCCTGGTAAGAAGCGGTCCCTGACGCCTCCTGGATCTCCGGTTCCTAACGATACCGATGACTCTGCTGATATGCAGGACCTTGATCCTTCTGAGGAAGGTGAGCTATTCTCAGATTCGGGCTCCTCGGATGAGATGCCCGGGAGCTGTGATGATTCTGGGCCCGGTTCTTGGGGCCAGTGTGACACAGATGAAATTCTTATTAAGATCTTTGAGGTTTTGTCAATCTCCCCTCCTGGAGAGACTCCCAAGCCTAAGAAGGAGAGTTTCCACACAGCGCCTCCACGCTTGGAGTTCCTGGAACAGGATCATTTCCAGAATCTTATATCCCAAGAATGGGAATCGCCTTGTAAACTTAAAGGGGTCCCAGGGGTCTGGGATTGGAAGTACCCTTTCCCTCCTGATGTGGTTAATTTTTGGTCAGCACCTCTTGTGGTGGATGCACCGATTATAGGGGTTACTAACCCCCCCTTCATGACGGCTCTTTATTACCGTACCCTTCGGGATGCTGAGGACCGGCGCATTGACAGACTGGCTTCCCACGCCTTCTCGTGTGCAGGGACGGCTCTGCTCCCGGTCTGTGTCGCGGCCATCACTGCAGTGGCCACCATGACTCTTGTCAGAAAAGTACTTGACCACCGTCCTGAAGACCTCCCCTGGGGGGTGTTTAATGCATCAGACTGTGATGTGTTTGTGAAGTTCATCCTCTCAGCGCTGGATGACACCATTAAGATGTGTGCTAGAACCTCTGCCCTTGTGGTAGCTATTCGCCGCCTGGTCTGGCTGCGACAGTGGGGTGCCGACGATGCTACGAAAAAGGCTCTCACTGGCCTTCCCTTCAGAGGACGGCGACTATTTGGGGCCCGTTTGGACCTTTTTGGGAAAAAGGGTAAGGCACCCCTGCGCAGAAGGCCGGAGCGGGGCAGGGTCACCCCTCCACCTCCCTACGTTGGTGTCAAACGCGAACCTGAGGTGTGCTTCCAACTGTTCGGTGTGGATTTCCACCATGGGGTGGGAGGCAACGCCCTGGGCCCTCTGGCAGGACTAAGTCCAAATCTGCCAAGACCTCCCAAGCATGAAGGGACGCCCTCGCCCTTCTGGGCCAGGGTACTGCTGCAGCAGCTGTCTTCCATCTAGGAATGTACCTTCTCCTTGGGGTGGTTCCAAGAGGTAGTTCCCCCGGACACAGGATAGCATTTGCTGGGCGGTCCTTCTCAGTGTTTGTCAGGGTGCTTCTAGCCCCTGTTTTTCCCTCAGGAATTGGTGCAGGCCGTACTGGGCCTACAGAGTTTGGGCTTACTTACAGGTTGCCCTTAACAGTATGGGGCTATGGCCTCTGTATTAACCTTCCTCCTTCCCTCAACAGTATGAGGCAGTCTGGGCCACGCTGGCCTATGGTAGGCCTGGCAATTCTACTCTCACAGGTAGTCCTTATATGACATCTCTGTCTTGGGACACAGGCGCCCTGTGCAAGGGGGGCTTCCGACCTCCTGTGGAGTTCTAGATCTTCTTAGTTCCCCCTGTGTCTGCTGGACACCAAGACCGTTACTAGGCGGTGTGGCAGGACCAACCCTGCGGCTTGAGGCATTGTTGGTGGCCTCTCTTTCACTCCCAGGCTACTCGCCATGGCGCGAATGGGGGTGATGTCTCGGACATGCCTGGGGGGGGGCATCCGCATTAGGACCTACCGGGTCGTCTTTCCTTACTCCCCAGTCCCTACGTCAGGCCGAGTGGATTGGTCGGCCGGCGGTGTCCCCTGGGATTTACTGGATGGGTGCTCAGTCACCTCAATCCCTCTTGGTCCCTTATCTGCTATCTCCATTCCTTGGATTCGGTTCAGGCTTGAGCCTTCTTCCTTGGCAACAAGTGGACTCCTGGTTACGGGGGCTCTGCCCCCCTTTGCTGACTTCTTACCTTCACCAGGCAGGATTGCAGCTGGTGGGCCCGTTGGTGGCGTATCAGATGATGTCCCTTATATACCGAGCCCTTGGGCTTTTCGGCACAGTAAGGTTATTGATCCTACATGGGGTTCCAGCACCCCTGGGGCTTGGTCTGTGCTCATTCCCCCTTGGTAAGGTGGTTCCTCTTGAGCTGATCATATTCAAGGGCCCTGTCAGGGGGCACCCCCTTCTTTGCTTGCATCCTGTGAATGGTCACCTTGGGTACCAAGTCTCGCAGGTAGGCGGGGGGAGGGACTTTCTTCCAAAGCCCCCCGTGGTTCCTAGGTAGGGTCCCTTAGAGGGTCCATCTTTCCTACTGGTTGTTGCAACAGTGAGCCTTCCGTTGACTCTATACGACTGGACTTCTCCTCTTTTAGGATCTGTCTATTTGGGGACTCTTGGTCCGTTGGAAGACTACGGTCTGTTTTATTATTGGTCTGGAGCTTGAAGCAGGATGATCCCTCTGAGGGTTCCTGATCCCGATCTGGGCGGGGGTCTACGCCCCCTGCTCCTCAGAGGTATTCGCTCCAATAGATGCCTTTCAGTGGCAGGTTATGCTTTCCTGATGGCGCTCTGAGAACCAACTAGGGTGGCTCTGTTGGGTCTCGCTTATACCACAAGGGCTCCACCCTTGTTTTTACTGTCCCAGAATATTCTGACTCTGGTCATGGGGGCTTAGTAAAATTATGCATAGACTTTCTATCTTATATGCCTTCTCTTCGCTCACCCTACTATGTGGGGTTCTGCACACAGTTGTGCTGATAGAGAAACCCGTGAGATTGATGGCCTGGGTGGCCTTGTGAACTGTGGTTCGCAGATGCTTCTGCTGAGGTCTGCTGACCTGTACTCTCTCTCAGGAGTGCGGTTCTGCCCTCGTCAGGCCCCTTCTTTTGTCGTCTCAATCTACAGACTCTTGTCTGGGGCTTGACAGCTGATTCATTCACCCCTTGGAGACGGGCTTATCTTCTGGGTGACTTGGTATATGGGGGGCTAGGAGCAAGCTTCCTTGGCTTCCTCTTCCTCCGTCTATTGTGGTTCATGGTGTACCCATACTGATTGGCATGAGTTTTGGTCTCTTACCTGTTGGACGTTCTTGGTTCCCCGGGTTCTAGAGTCTTTACAGCATAGGTTGGGGTTGGCTCCCCATCTAGGTACTCTGAAGGTCCAGGTTCTGTCCTGGCTGTCTTCCTGTAGGAGTCTGGTTCTGTCTTCCTTGTGAGGAATTCTCTTGGGGTTTTGCTCATGGGCATCTCCCAAGTAGTTTCTGTGGTTCCTGTTGGGATCCATTTTCATTCTGTTTGCCCTGCGGATTTTTCCCTTGGGACTTATGCTGGATGCTGTCTGAGCTGCCTTGTAGTCCAAGTCGCTTCTCTGGGGGCTCCTGCCTCAGTCAGACGTGTGCCTGAGAAGGTGGATCTGATTGCTTAGCCTTGGCTCAATATATATATATATATATATATATATATACCATAGTATTCCGTCTTATGCCGGACCTCTTTGCCCAAGTGGTGTTTTATGATCATTGTTTAAGTCCTTTTAGTCTAACTACGGACCTTATTCTTAATAATGCTGAAGTAAAGGGTCTACATTCCCTCAACAGGTGTTGCAATTTTTCCTGGTGGTTTCTTGTCCCTTAGGGGGACTTATGCCCTTGGAGTCTGCGGGCGCCTCCTTATGTATGCACCTGATATCGCTTGCTTCCAGGGCCACTGCGCCCTTTGGATTGATCTTACTTGGATGCCTTCCTGGTCCGGAGTAAAGGTTTCGGCTTCTTGCTAATGAAGGGGTCAGTATTCCCGCCTGTCTGACAGGAGACCAGTTCTCATTCCCCTTAGGGAGAGTTCTAAGTTTTCCACGAGGCTTCTGTTGCCTGTGGGCTGGTTGGGCCGTTACACTGGCCTATTCCTTTAAAGTGGACCAACACCCAGGATTTTGACTATCCTGGGTCTTGGTCCACTTCGGCGGGGCACCCCCCCGATCACCCAAAAAACTCACCTCTCCCCGCTCCCAGCGCCGACGGACAAGCGGTTTGACAGCCGCGGACAAGCGGCTCCTCCGCCGCCGCCTCCCGGGCGTCACTCTTGACGCGCGGGCGCGCGCACGCCTGGAGGGGCGCGAGGGAGGCGGCCGGCCGCCGCCGAAGACAAGGTTAGGGGATTTGGGGTGTTTGGGGGGGTTTCACCCCGCGGGACATCCCGATCTCTGATGTCCCGCGGGGAGGGAGGTGATCGGCCCGGGAATCTTATAGATTCCCGGGCCGATCACCGGGGGAAGAATTTCCCTTTCTCATTTTATTCCGTTATTTTGGTGTTTGGGTACCATTGGCCCTTCAGCACCAGGTTTTTTCTGTTGAATAAGTTACTAGACTGTTGTTTGTCTCTGTTCATACCTTTCTAAGGTTTTGTTATGAGATAGACGTTAGAGCCTCTGCTCATGTCGTACCTGGTTGCAAAGTTTTGCAGGTGACAGCGCCTTTACTGTCTGCTGTGCCTTGTTTTTGGGGATCCCACCCTACTTTATGGACACTGCTATTGGATGTCCCATGTGTAAGTATTATAGATGGAGCAGGACGTGCTGTATGCTTAGAATAATACAATTCTGTGAGATACTCACATGTAGAATTGGTATTATATGCATACAGCACGTCCTGCTCCACCCCACCCTGGTTGTACATTTTTCTGGATCCCCTGTATGGTGATTGTTATCATTACCTTTGTTACCAGTCGGCTTCTTTTCTCACTGCTTTTCAATACTGGGGATTTGTGGGAGGTCCCTGGGTATATGAAGGGCCGGGAGGAGCCTGTTTTTGCATGTCTGCAGTGAACAGCGCCCTCTGGCGGAGGATTACCCATGTGTAAGTATTATAGATGGAGCAGGACGTGCTGTATGCATATAATACCAATTCTACAGGAGGAGTATCTCACAGAATTGTATTTTTGTGGTTACGGGATCGTTTTTGAAAGTGCCTAAAAACATTCTGGTCTATAGCAACTATATTTTATTTCACTTACAAGCCTAAAGAGGAAGCCCTGACAAAACTAACTGGACCTCCTTTTACACTTTCTGCACAGCCCAGGCATTAAACACCCACCTCTTCCACATTTGCTTGCATGGCTTCTGTTAACTTGACTGCAGGGAGCCCATTGAAAGTGATAGGCTGCTGGGGGTGGATTCATGGGACATGGAACCCAGAAAAGGTCTCATGCTTTGCTGCAGCAGGATGTGCAGCAGGTATTCTGAATGGGGATGCCTTCCTGCTGCAAGTGTGAAAGTAGGTCTTGTCAGTTTTGAAAAAAAAACTCATGGATTTTGCTATGAGTTTTTTTTTCACAACTGACTGGACCTACCAGGTGAACCTATTTTTAGGCATTATTAGCCTGGGGGCAGATTGAGGAAAATGAACACTAAACACAGAGACACAAAACCTAATCTATCCCTTCATGTCATTAGTGAGCCCATTAGAGTCTGAGTATGAGGTGTGACACTGCAACATGCTTCAGTTTGTTGTTTCCTGCCCCCCTCCCCCATCAGAGAATTTTCTAAATTTGATTTGGGGCTTGCAGGAAGCAATAGTAGTTGAATAGGGCTTAGATCCACTTTAAGAAACTATGGGATTTGGCTTGAGAGGTTAGAATTTACACAAGGGTGAGCAGTGCAGAAGCTAGCACCACTGCAGGAGAAGCATTGAAACTTTAAAGACATGTTTTAGGGTGATATCCATGGAGGTCGAATTACACTTTACTGCTAGAATTGTTGCAATCGGGATGTTTTCTGTCTGCTGACAGCCAACTTTTTGCCATATTAATGTCAGAACTTTCAGACAGTTTATGGTGAAATGATTTTTTTCTGCTTCTAATATTCATAGATGTCTAGAGATCCTGGTCCTCTAGCTCTGAAGCTGTGCAGATATAATCATCTTTTAGTATCTTTAATGTTTATTTTCAGCTGGCCTGTCTTAAAATTGATTTAAGTCCCCCTAACTCCTCTTCACCAGGGACACCCAGATAAAAATAGGAAGCCCAAAAATTTCTCTCATTCTTATATTTCCAGGTTGCACTGTCATTAAAGTGGACCAGTAACATGCCGACTAGGTGCCCCCGGGGCATGCCCAGCATCGCTGCAGCAGCACCCGCGTCCAGCCATTCGCTCCCTATGTTGACGCTAGCAGTGATTGGACAATCACGTATACATAGTGGGAACGGTGGACATGTGAATGCAGTGGGCCATCTGGGGGATTTCACACAGCATCCCAATTCCGGATGCATTTGGGGCAAGGACCAATAACCAGGATAGTCATAATCCTGGTGAATGGTCCACTTTAAGTTTCCCAAATGCCCTTATCATCGGTAACCAATTGGTTCACGAGGCAGACATAAACAAGTTTGAGGCAAACCTGATTAGCCACTGGCTGACACATGGGGTGCAGAAGCACCAGCCTAGTAAGTAATTTAGCTAATTTTTGGGCCTCCTGTTTACTTTGAAACCGAAGGGCATCCCAAATTAGGATGCCTTGATGATAGTGGATTAAGTGTACCTGAAACAGACTTAAGTGTGTGGACCAGCAAAACTGTGCCAGTTCTAGCTCTAGTCCTAGCTGCACCCATGGGATTTCTGGACTTCCTGCTGTCTCACTGCGATCTGTCTAATAATGAAGCCAGAAGTCAGGCATTTTATACCTGATTGAGATATATATATATATATATATATATATATATCAATCAATCTATCTCAATCAATCAATTATAAAATGATGTCTTCTTGGCATACCTTATTTTGTTCTTTGATTTATCGCTGGTAAAAGTTGTCAGCAGCAATAAGATGTGTAAAATGTGAGAGATTCTAACAAGAATTATAAAAATGGCATAACTTGACTTTTTTTGTGTAAACCACACAAGATTTCTTTCCGCATCAAGTTTTTCCTTGGTCCTAATTCCTTGATCCTAAATTGTATTTCATGCAGCCTTGCAGCCAAATGATGGTTCAACCCTTTCAGATCGATTTCCCATAAACAAGTAATAAAGCTTAATTAGGACTTGTCCCTTTGTCTATGCCTGAGTACAATACATATTGGTTATGTTTTAGAGGGGATTAAAACCCATGCGGCCATGCCTAAAACTAGCCCTCCCGGGGTTGCCAATAAACTCAGTGTTATCGGACTGCTTCCGCGATGTTGCAATTGCTCTGGCTGCATCTCCGGCTTCCCCGTAGTATGGGAGCGTGCGCGCCCACTCGAACTACGTTCCAGGGATGTGGCCAGCCGGCTGCCCCTCGTCACAACAGCGCTTTTGAGAAAGCCAATTGTGGACCTCAAAACCGACGCAAAAAATAAAAAAAATCCATCCTGGACTGGAATGGCCCTCTAGGGTGAAAAAAACATGAGAATTTCCTTTGCAAGGAAGACAACTACAGCCTAAAATGTTCGCTACTCTTCTTAGGAGTAACAAGTGGCTTTGACTAAGTGATTTTTTTTTTTTTTTTTTTACCAAGACCGTTTGACATATGATTTCAGGGCTGTAACTGATGCAGGGGGCATTGGCAGGTGGACCTGCACACTACAGTACTTGATCTCTGGACCTGGTAAGTACTTCTGACGCATTACTGGTCTGTGGCCCTCCCCATTGGACTGTGCTTCTGGGTGGTTGATTGAGGTCAGTGAAAAGCGATTGAATGTGAGAGAACTTGAGAAAGCCCATAATGCACTGAAAGTACCACCAGTATTCCAGAAACTCACTTGCTGAGTTGATTGTGCACTGCAAACTCCATGCAGGGTGTGTGCTTCAAAGAGAAGTACACAGTGACGACATTTAATGTGATATACAATACAAGGATTTTCGTATACTGCACAGAGAATGCCTTTGGCAAGACCTAGTGGCTGTTGAAATATTAGTAAACCTTCAGATGCATGCTGTATGGCTAAGAAATGATGTTAAATTGTGGGTAAAAGCCCTATTTAGAAATCCAATAGTCTAGGCATCACTCCATAAATGTAGCATTTAATAGTCCAAGCTTACTTATAAAAGTCATGGCATACATTGTTATGTCCACCTATTTAAATTGTAACCAGCATGGATAAGATTAGTAAATTAGACTCACCTTGATATTGTAATGGGTCCCCTCTGGCAAGGTTTAGGAAACACACCCGGAGTTGAGCATAAAGCACACCATGTGTAGTGGTGGCAATATGGGGCCCACTAACACCACAGCAGCAATATGGGGCTTTCTGTCAGCAGCAACGGCACTTGTGATCACTCGCCACTCCACTGGAAGCTGGTTGAACCAGCATGTCTTGAGAAAACCATGCTGGAGGATGGAGCCACGCTGCAAATCTCTCACCCCCCCCCCCCCCCCCCCCAGTGCCAGTATGAGAAGCGGGTGGACATGGCCTCAGTATGGCACACTCCTATTGAGATCAATGGGTACCTCCATACTCTCAATGAACTTCATGTGTGAAGGCACTTACTGATCTCAAAGGGAGCATGCCGTACTGAGGCCAATCACCAGCTTCTCATACTGGTAGCTCGAGGGCACCCCTGATATTCTTAGTATACAGTACGTCCTGCTCCAGATAAGATTCTTTACGTCTGGGTATTATTCCGCCAGATGGCGCTGGACTGCAGAGACAGCGAAATTGGCTCCTCCCGGCCCCACAAATACCCGGGACCTCCCACAAATTCCCAGATATTCTCTGCAGTCTGGACTGCGAAGGACAAGAAGATGGCTCTCTCTACTCGCAGGTGAGCGGGGCTATTAGCCTGCGGCCCTGTAGGATTATTCCCACCCGTTCCGTTGTTAAATTGCCTCCCAGCCTTTGCTGCGCTGGTTCGGGTGAGGGCCCTACGTTAGGTGGCCGCTGCCCTTCCTCGTTCTCCCTTGTAGTTCTCGGGGGGGGGGGGGTATGTGAGTGTTTGTTTTTGTACATTCACTTTTGTATGGTGTGCTTGGTTTGCCTTTAATCCTGTCACCGCACAATTTTGGTTGCACTGGTTGCTTTTTGAATATGCCGCCGCGCGCGCTTGTACTGCGTTCCGCGGTCGGCGGCGACATTACCTCAGGCGCTGCTGCTCCATCATTGGTTGATTTTGTCACATGTGCGGCTTCGCGCTCTTCGGGGGAGGGCCCTGCGGATGGCGCGTTCCGCATCACTGTCTCGGCGCCATTTAGCTTCCTCGTGCCGCGGTCAGTGAGTGCCCTTGCGGGCTGTTTGTTCATATTTTTAATGTTATGTATGCATGTCGCTTACGGGGTTTTTTGCTTATGTCTTACAGGCGGGTCAAACTCAATTGGTTTCTCCCGACCCTACCCCCTCTATTAGTTTATTAAACTTATTGAGGCCTAGTGTGCTAATTCATCCCACTTCCCTAGCGGGCTATTGGGGCATCCCGGGTTGATTTTATAGCGTGAATCCCTATCGGCCTATTGTGCTGCTATAATCACCATATGGAGTCGTCTCAGGATAATGTGCTCGGGGTTCCATCGGGACAAGCCCGGCTGTGTGTGGCGTGTGGGGTGTCCCCTACAAGTGTTGACAATGTACGGGTTTGTGTACCTTGTGCCCAGCAGGTGCTTACGCTGCAGCCTGGTTTACCAGCAGCTGGGCCTGCGCCACGTATGGCTTCACCTACTCCCCCAAGCTTACATCTGACTCTCAGTGAGCTGCATACCAGTGGGGATTCTCAGCCTGATGTGTCTACTAGACTGGCTAGTGTTGAAAAGTTGCTTGCTAATACTATAGCGCATAAGGCCTCTGCTAAGAGGCGGCATTTGGCGCCTGATGTCACTCTTTTCCCTATGGAGGCTGAAGAGTTCTTTGATCTGTCTGGTTATACCCCCCTGAAAGAAGGGGAATTGTTCTCTGACTCAAAATCATCTGATGAACGGCCCAAGGGTTATGCTGATTCTGGCTCTGATTCCTGGGCCCCAGATGATACTGATAGGCTTTTGGCTCAGATCTTTGAAGTGCTTTCTATCTCTCCCCCAGCCGCGGCTCCTAAGCAGCAGGGGGAATTGTTTCATATTGCTAAGCCACATTTAGAGTTCCCTGAACAATCTAATTTTAATAATCTTGTGCTCAATGAATGGGAGCGTCCTAGCAGGCTCCCCGGAGTCCCTAAGAGTTGGGATAAGGAGGGGGCGGGGCCTGGCGCTCGTCGTGCCTTGTGCGGCCCGCCCCCTACCATTGGCGCGCGTTATCCTCTGCTTCTGTTGGTGGGGGAGCTTAACTTCCTTCGGGAGGGGGTGGGGCCAAGCGCAGCACAAAAAACGGCCCACGCTGGCCTGCCCTTCTTCCTCCTTCCCCGGATAGCGGCGCCATTTTGGCTGCTCTGCCACGCGTGAGTGCCACCCCTCCTTCCTTCTTATGGCATTATATTGGCCTGGCTTATTAGCTACAATAGCCTTATCAGCCGTGGTTGTTGTGTGTGTGTGTGTATATATATATATATATATATATATATATATATATATATATATATACACATATATATATTATTGTGTATATATGTATATATATATATATATATATATATATATATATATATATATATATATTTATATATATATATTTATACATATATATATATATATATATATATATATATATATATATTTATACATATATATATATATATATATATATATATATATATATATATATCCATATCCGGTTCCTTGTTTCTTTTACACATGCTTACTGTCTGCATATTTTAATTGCATGAATCTGTGTGCCTGTCAATATATTTATGTCTTTCAGGTGGGACTGTTTCCATATTCTCCCGGTCCTAGTCCCTTGTTCAAATTGGGGTTTCCCTGTGTGATTATAAATCCTCCCACTTACGGACGCTAAGGGGCATTCTGGGTAGCTTCCTAGCGTAATTCCCATTGATCATTGTGACTATCAAAAAATCACCATATGGAGGCCCCCCAGGATACTGGACTCGGGGTCCCTTCGGGACAACCCCGGTCGTGTGTGATATGTGGGGCATCCCTTTTGGGAGATAATGTGCAAATTTGTATACCGTGTGCACAACAGGCGCTTGTGCGGCAGGCCGGGCCCCGTGCGGACGGTTCAGCCCCGCTGGCCTCATCACCTACACCCCCACGCCTGGTTATGACCCCAAGTGTCGTTGTCACCAGTGGGGAGTCGCAATCTGATGTATGCGCAAGACTGGCCAACATTGAGAGACTGATTGCTAGCTCTGCGGCCAGGAAGGCCCCAGCTAAGAGACGGCACTTGGCGCCAGCGGCGCCGGCCCCTGATTATGAACCGTTTGACTGGTCTGATTGTTCCCCGCTCGAGGAAGGGGAACTGTTCCCAGACTCTGACTCATCTGAGGATCGGCAGTACCCTGGCGCTGATGACGGCTCAGAGCGCGGGGATACTGTCGACAACCATAGGCTCCTTACTTAAATTTTTGAGGTACTTGCCATTTCCCCTCCTGCGGAGGCCCCTCCGCAACGGGGGGAATTTTTTGGGACCGCCAAACCTCGTTTGTAGTTCCCGGATCAAAAGCACTTTAACAATCTGATCCTTAAGGAATGGGAAAAGCCTAGTCGGCTCCCTGATATCCCTCACGGGTGGGATAGGAAGTATCCCTTTCCTGTTGATGTGGTTAAACGTTGGTCGACACCCAGTCCTGGGATTGTCCAATACTTCAGTCGTGCATACCCCGGATTCCACTACCTTGAAGGATGCTGAGGACCGAAGTCTCGATCAATTGGCTTCTCATGCCTTTGCTTGTGTGGGTTCGGCCTTGCGCCCGGTCTGTGCTTCTGCGATCACGGCCGTGGCTACTAGAGATCTAATTAGGGGTCTTTTGGATGGTTCCCAATTGGATCCTTGCAGTGAGGAGTTTACAGCCTACTCATTGTAAGATGTTCATTGCTTTTGTCTTATCAGCCTTGGATGATACTATCCGTATGTGTAGCAGGACCTCGGCATTGCAGGTTGCTATACGCCGGTCGGTCTGGTTGCGCCAGTGGGCGGCCGATAACGCTGCTAAGAAGGCACTCACAGGTCTTCCCTTCGTGGGTCTGCGCCTGTTTGGTGATCGTTTAGACTCGGTTACCAGAGGGGGTAAGTTACCTCAACGCAAGAAGCATCGCTGGCACGTTCGGGTTCATTCAACCCTTCCTTTCGTGGCTCTCAGTCAAGCAGGGGAACGTTTTTCACTGCATTCCGAGGAGATGCCTGGGATAGGGGCAGAGGACGTGCCCGACCTGGGACTTTCTGGGGTACTAAACCCAAATCCGTTGCCAAGCCCGCTCATCAATGAAGGCGCGCCCTCACCCTTGCAGGTGGGGGGACGGCTGCGGCTCTTTGCTCAGGTCTGGACCCTAGAGATCACAGACGTCTGGATCCGGGAGGTAATTTCCTCCGGGTACAAGTTGGAGTTTGCATGCCGGCCTCCTCCCAGATTCCTCAGGTCCCGGGATCCGTCGGACCCACGGGCGGCACAGGGCCTTTTTCTGGCGGTGCAAAACCTTTGGGATATGGGGGTAGTTTGTCCGGTTCCCCTCACAGAGAGAGGTCTGGGTTACTATTCCAACCTCTTTACGGTGCCCAAAAAAGATGGTTCCATAAGACCCATTTTGGACTTGAAAACCCTCAACCAGTTCATCAGAACCAAAAAATTTCGCATGGAGACTCTGGGCTCTGCTGTCGACTCACTGCGTCCGGGGGACTTTATGACCTCAATAGATATCAAGGACGCTTACCTTCATGTGCCGGTCTTTCTGGGACACCAAGGGTTCCTCAGGTTTGTGGTAGACAACCAGCACTTCCAGTTTGTGGCTCTTCCATTCGGGCTGACTTCGGCGCCCAGGGTGTTCACCAAGGTTTTGGCGCGCGTGATGGCTCTTCTCAGAGTCTGGGGCATTCGTATCTTGCCTTACCTGGACGACCTTCTCATTACGTCATCCTCTCTCCACCAGGCGGAGCTGGACACCAGAACGGTGGTGACGACACTGGAGAGGTTCGGGTGGGTAATCAATTACCCCAAGTCCTCTCTATCCCTGTCAAGGGTGGCTTCGTTCCTGGGCATGACTCTGGATACTATTCAGACCAGGGTGTTCCTACCCCAGCCGAAGGTGGATGTTCTTCAGGCTCTTATTTGTTTTCTTCTGTCCAGCCCTCGTCCGTCCATCAGGCTATGCATGATGTTACCTGTTTGGGATTTAAATTTGGTGTTGTCTGCCCTTCAGGGTCCTCCTTTTGAACCGGTGCAGGATTCTGCACTATCCATTTTCACCTTAAAGGTTGCCTTTTTGCTGGCTATCACCTCTGTTCGACGTGTTTCTGAGTTGGCGGCTCTGTCCACTTTGAGAGACATCAGGACAAGGTGGTTTTCCGTTTTAAACCAGACTTCTTGCCAAAGGTTGTCTCTGCCTTTCACCTCAATCAGGACATTGTGCTTCCTTCATTGTGTCCTAAACCTTGCAATGACAAGAAGAGGGCCTTGCAGTCTCTGGACGTCGTTAGATGTGTAACATACTATCTGATGGCTACTTCACCATTCTGGAAGACGGACGCCTTTTTTGTGGTGCCCTCTGGGCCCAAGAAGGGTTTGGCGCCCGTCAAGTCTACCATTAGTAAATGGATTCGTCAGCCCGTTATTAGGGCCTATTCTGCTAAGGGGAGGGATGCCCCTTTCCAGATCACTGCTCATTCTACTGGTGCTGTTGGGGCTTCCTGGGCGTTTCAGCACCAGGCTTCTGTTGAACAAGTTTGTAAGGCTGCTACTTGTTCTTCCGTTCATATTTTAGTTTTATAAGGTTGATGTGCGGGCCTAAGCGGATGCTGTTTTTGGCCGCAAAGTTCTGCAAGCTGCAGTGCTGCAGTGCATTTTACAGGTGAGTAATCACAAAATGGTATTTTCCTTCCCCCTACTGTGGATCCAGAACGGGGAGAGGGGTCTCCTTAACTGGGGCCCGTGGAGATTTCTGGGGTAGGGGCAGAGGACGTGGATGCCCTGGCCCATCCTGGGGCTCCAAACCTAAGCCTTCCCCCAAGCCCCCTCAGGTATGAAGGGGCGCCCTTACCCATCCGGGTGGGGTGACGGCTTCAGCTTTTTGCTCACGTCTGGAGGCATCATGTCTCAGACCGGTGGATTCAGGAGGTAGTGTCCTCCGGTTACAAGATAGTTTGCTGCCTGGCCGCCACCCAAGATTCATCAGATCCCGGATGTCAGCTCAGGCTCTGATTCTGGCGGTGCACAGCCTTCTGAAGCTGGGGGTCATCTGTCAGGCCCCCTTACGAGAAAGAGGCAAGGGTTTTTATTCCATCCTTTTCACCGTGCCCAAAAGAGATGGGTCAGCCAGGCCCATCCTGGACTTGAAGATTCTCAACAAATTTGTCAGATGCAGACGCTTTCACATGGAAACTCTCAGTTCCCTGCGTCCAGGGGACTTCTTGACCTCTGTGGACATCAAGGATGCTTACCTTCATATTGGAGGATCAGCACTACCAATTTGTGGCATTGCCCTTCGGTCTCACTTCAGCTCCCAGAGTCTTCACCAAGGTGCTGGCAGAAGTGATGGCTCTGCTCAGGTACCAGGGCATCCGCGTGCTGCCCTACCTGGACGACATTCTCATCACTTCCCAGTCCCTATATCAGGCAGAGTTGGATCCTCAGCTGGTAGTGTCCACTCTGGAGTCATTTGGCTGGGTGATCAACCATCCCAAGTCTTCTCTGTCTCCTTACTTGGTGACCCCCTTCCTGGGAATGACTCTGGATACAGTTCAGGCAAGGATTTTTCTTCCTCAGCAGAAGGTGAACAGTCTGAATGTGCAGGTTCAGTTCCTGCTATCTTGTCGTCATCCCTCCATCAGGCAGGGAATACAGCTGGTGGGCCTGATGGTGTCGTGCTTCGAGGCGGTTCCTTATGCCCAGTTTCACATGAGGCCTCTGCAACTCCACCTCTTGTCAGTATGGGACAAGGATCCTGCGTCCCTGGACCAGGTCCTTGTTCTGTCCCCCCTAGCTGGGCGGTCCCTCTCGTGGTGGCTGGACTCCAGGAACCTGTTGGCGGGCAGATCCTTTCTGGCCCCCTGCTGGGGGACGGTCACCACGGATGCCAGTCTGACAGGTTGGGGGGGGGCTTCTGGAAGTCCCTACAATTCAATTCAACATTCTGGAACTGAGGGTGATCAGGTTGGTTCTGGCTCACTTGACCCAACACCTTCAGGGCCAGCCTGTTCAGGTACGCTCGGACAACCAAACGGCGGTTGCCTACATCAATCATCAGGAAGGGACCCGGAGAAAGGGGGCCCTCAAGGAAGTGTGTCTGATCCTGTCCTGGGCGGAGGACAATGTTCCCTGCATATCAGCTGTGTACATTCCGGGGGTGGAGAATCTGCAGGCAGACTCTCTGAGCAGGGGGACCTCTCGCCTGGGAGAATGGTACCTCAGCGACAAGGTGTTTCACTCTCTGTGTCACCGTTGGGGTCAGCCAGATGTGGATCTGTTTGCGTCCCGTCACAATCATAAGCTCCCAGCCTTTGTGTCCCTGTCCCAGGATCCTCTGGCCTTGGCCACAGATGCTCTAGCAATGTCATGGCAGGACTTTCAGCTTCTGTATGTCTTTCCCCCATATCTGCGCTAGATAGCTCAGGAAGGGGTGCCAGCAATCCTGGTGGCTCCGTGTTGGCCAAGAAGAGTGTGGTTCGCAGACATAGTGCAGCTGGCAGTAGATCAGTACGCTCTGCCCAGGTTTCCAGACCTACTCACTCAGGAACATTTACACCATCCCAATTTACAAACGTTGGCTTTGACGGCCTGGCTGCTGAAACCTCCATCTTGATGGAAAAGGGGCTGTCTGCCTCTGTTGTTAACACCATGATTAGGGCTAGGAAGAAGTCTTCTTCTTCCATTTACTATAGGGTTTGGCGTGCCTACATTGACTGGTGTGAGTCTAGGTCTCTTCCCTGTCGTGTGTTTTCTATCCCCCGGATTCTGGCGTTCCTTCAACATGGTTTGGATCTGGGGCTTCAACTCAGTACTCTGAAGGATCATGTTTCTGCCCTGGCTGTTTTCTTCCAAAGATCTTTTGCTCAGCATTCTCTGGTCAAGACTTTTTTTCCCGGGGGTTTACTCATGTGTGTCCTCCACGTAAGCCTATGTTGCCTGTCTGGGACTTGAACTTGGTCTTGTCTGCCTTGCAGGGTGCTCCTTTTGAACCTGTGCAGGAGGCTGCCTTGGCCGTTCTTACTCTCAAGGTTGTCTTTTTGGTGGCTATCACTTCTGTTAGGCATGTTTCTGAGTTGGCGGCGCTTTCCATCCAGCCCCCCTACTTTGAGAGACACCAGGACAAGGTGGTGTTTCGCTTCAAGCCAGATTTTCTGCCTAAGGTTGTGTCTGCCTTTCATCTTAATCAGGACATTGTTCTTCCTTCCTTGTGCCCTAATCCTAGTAACACTAAGGAGAGGGTTTTGCATTCCTTGGATGTGGTCAGGAATCTGAAGTTCTATCTGGTGGCTACTGCACCTTTCGGGAAAACTGAAGCTCTTTTTGTGTCCCTTCTGGTCCTAGGAAGGGTTTGGCTCCTGCTAAATCTACTATCAGCAAATGGATCCGTCAGGCTGTGATTCAGGCCTACACTGCTAAGGGGAAGAATCCTCCCTTCTGCCTTACTGCTCATTCCACTCGTGCTATTGGCGCCTCTTGGGCTTTTCAGCACCAGGCTTCTGTTAAACAAGTTTGCAAGGCCGCTACTTGGTCTTCTGTTCATACCTTTTCCAAGTTTTACAAGGTTGATGTTCGGGCCTCAGCTGATGCTGTTTTTGGCCACAAGGTTCTGCAGGCGGCAGTGATCTAAACTGCCCGTTGTTGCCTTTTGAGGATCCCACCCTACTTTACGGACACTGCTATTGGATGTCCCAAATGTAAAGAATCTTATCTGGAGCAGGACGTACTGTATACGAAGAATAATACAATTCTGTGATTACGCACCTGTAGAATTGATATTATGAGTATACAGTACGTCCTGCTCCACCCTACCCTTGGTTTTCATTATTCTTGGATCCCCTGTATGGTGATTGTTATCATTGTTGGTTTAGTTGATGGTTGGTTATGTTATCATTCTCCCGGCTTGTTAACTGCTTTTCAATACTGGGAATTTGTGGGAGGTCCCGGGTATTTGTGGGGCCGGGAGGAGCCAATTTCGCTGTCTCTGCAGTCCAGCGCAATCTGGCGGAGTAATACCCAGACGTAAAGAATCTTATCTGGAGCAGGACGTACTGTATACTCATAATATCAATTCTACAGGTGAGTAATCACAGAATTGTATTTTTAGGTCTGCTGGGTAAGTCTGCAGAAGTGGACCAAAACCTAGGATTTTTCTATTCAGGGTTTTGGTCCACTTTCCTGGGTATGCTCCACTGAAAACCTCAACAGATCGCTCCAAAACCTTACCTTTCCCCATTGCCCGGCTCTCATCCAATTAGCGCTCAGCTGCAGGGAGGCCAGGGATACGGCCCACAAACACGGTACTGGTGCCCCAGAAAGTTGAGTGAATCTTGGACGATCTTGGGGGGCTTACACAGCGGGGCATCCTAAATCGTAATACCCCAAATTTGCTTAATCGGACGGCCCTTGAGTCAATGAGTTGGTTCACTTTAAAGGGGCCTTGTGGAATTACAGTTTAATAATATCTGATCAGTGCTCAATATATAATAAAACAATATCTCAATGAATACAAACCGTAAATAGAATACAATGATACACAAAGTACACAAGTGTACATCAAATAAATTGCATCAGTTAAATGTAATTCTGTCCTCAGTAGTAGACCCTTTCTCCCAGGGCAAGTTGCACAACCCGCAAATTGTAACCCGCACTGGTGTCTGGAAACGACATAAAATACAGTATCGAAAACTGTTTAATATGTCGTACTAAACACTACTGTAGACCTGTCTTTAGTTTTGCTAGGATTAAGCCGAGACCTAGCTATATTCTATGTATACAGCACATCCTGTTCCAGAAGATATTCCTTACACTTGGGATATACTCCAGTAGATGGAGCTGGACTGCAGAGATAGAAAAGTGGCTCCTCCCGGCCCCTTATATACCCGGGACCTCCCACAAAATCCCCAGTTCTTCTCTGCAGTCCTGGCTGCGATGACTAGAAGATGTCTCTCTCTACTCGCAGGTAAGCGGGGCTATTAGCCTGTGGCCCTGTAGGATTATTCCCACCCATTTCCTTCTACTGCCTCCCAGCTCAGGCTGCTCTGGTTCGGGTGAAGGTAGGCAGCACCCCTCCCGCATTTATTGCCCCTCGCCCCCTGTCCCCACAGTTAGCTCCCTTTAGGCTGGCCGTTGCTTCTCCCTTGCTCTCCCTTGTAGTTCTCGGGGGGGGGGTGCATGTCTTTTCTATATATTTTATATATATATTGTGTTGTGTTTGATACCTGTTGAATTGATTGCACTGGTTTCTTTCGCCGCCGCACGTTTGTACAGCGCTCCGCGGGCGGCGGCGACATCACCTCAGGCGCTATTGCGGCCCTCATTGTCTGGTCTTGTCAGGTGGGCGTGTTTTCGCGCTCTTCGGGGGCGGGCCTTGCGGATGACGCGTTTTGCATCACTGTCTCCGCGACCCGCCCCTCGAGGTATATGCGGGCGCCATTTTTAATCTCTGCTGCGTGTGCCTGGTGTCTCACTATCGCGGTCCGTAAGTTCCCCTGTGGGCTGATTTTTTTATGTACATATCTGTATTGCATATCGCTTAAGTCTTGCAGGTGGGTCAAACTTTGTGGTTTCTCCTGGTCCTATCCCCTCTATTTAGTGTTAACTCTTATTGGAGGGCTATTACCATTACTCCCACTTCCCTAGCAGGTTATTGGGGCATCCCGGGTTGCTTTTACTAGCGTCAATCCCTATTGGCCTGTTGTGCCGTGATAATCACCATATGGAGGCTTCTCAGGATAATGTGCTCGGGGTTCCTTTGAGACAAGGCCGGCTGTGTGTGGCGTGTGGGGTATCCCCTATTAGTGATGATGTCAGGGTGTGTGTAACCTGCGCCCAGTGGGTACTTGCATTGCAGTCTGGGTTACCTGCAGCTGGGCCTAGTGCTGCGCCCCCTCTGGCTTCGCCTACCCCCCCACCCTTACACCTGACTCCCAGTGAGGTGCATACCAGTGGGGAGTCTCAACATGATTTGGCTACCAGGGTAGCCAGCATTGAAAGGCATATTGCTGGTTCTGGTCTGGTAAGGCTCCTGCTAAGCGGTGGCATCTGACACCCGGTGTTACTCTCTTTCCTATGGAAGCTGAGGAGTTTTTTGATGTTACTGGTTATACCCCCCTGGAAGAAGGGGAATTATTCTTTGATTCAGAATCATCTGAGGATCAGCCTAGGGGTTATGCTGAGTCTGGGTCTGACCCATGGGCTTCAGATGATACTGACAGACTTTTGGCTCAAATATTTGAAGTACTCTGTATCTCTCCTCCTGCCGTGGCCCCGCGGCAGCAGGGGGAGCTGTTTCATACTGTTAAGCCACGTTTGGAGTTTCCTGAACAAACTCACTTTAATAATCTGATTCTCAAGGAGTGGGAAAGGCCTAGCCGGCTTCCCGGGGTACCAAAGAGTTGGGATAAGAGGTATCCTTTCCCTGCTGAAATGGATAAATGTTGGTCATGTCCTCCAGAGGTGGATGCACCGGTTCTGGGGTTGTCTAACACATCTGTCATGCATTCCCCTGACACTACTACATTGAGAGATGGGGAAGACAGGCGCATGGATCAGCTGGCTAGCCATGCATTTGCCTGTGTTGGGACCGCGCTCCGTCCGGTCTGTGCCTCTGCTATCACGCTTGTTGCCATTAAAAGCCTGATCAGGGGTCTCAGGAGTATAGAGCTCTTTTGCGTTGTAAGGAATTTGTTGCATATGTTCTCTCTGCCCTGGATGATACCATTAGAAGGTGTGGCAGGGCTTCTGCCTTGTTGGTGGCTATACGCCGATCGGTCTGGCTGCGCCAGTGGGCAGCTGACAATGCTGCCAAAAAGGCCCTCACTGGTTTTCCCTTTAAGGGGCTGCGCCTCTTTGGGGAACGTTTGGACTTGTTTGCTAAGGGTGGAAAATTTCCTCAGCGTAGAAGGCAGCCCCGGTCCTTTCGGGGTTCAGGTGCCTTTTCTCCTTCCTTCAGGGGCTCCAGAATTGGACGGGGAGCTTCCTTTGCTGGAGCCTGTGGAGATTTTTGGGGCAGGGGCTGAGGACGTGGCCGCCTTGGCCCCCCCTTGGGTTCCCAAGACTAAGTCCTCCCCCAAGCCCCCTCAGGCATGAAGGGGTGCCCTCACCCATCTGGGTGGGGGACGGCTTCGGCTCTTGGCTCACGTCTGGAGGCGTCATGTCTCAGACTGCTGGATTCAGGAGGTAGTTTCCTCTGGTTACAAGATAGAGTTTGCAGCCTGGCCGCCCCCAAGATTCATCAAATCTCGTGTAGCTCCAAACCCCTTGTCAGCTCAGTGTCTCTCTCTGGCTGTCCAAGGCCTTCTAGACCTAGGTGTCATCTGCCGGGTGCCCTTGAGGAAAAGGGGCAAAGGCTATTATTCCAATCTTTTCATTGTGCCCAAAAAGGATGGGTCCTTAAGACCTATCCTGGATTTAAAGCTTCTCAACAAGTTTGTCAGATTCAGACACTTTCGCATGGAGACTCTGCGTTCAGCTGTGACTTTCCTACGCCCAGGGGACTTCATGACCTCTGTAGACATCAAGGATGCTTACCTTCACGTACCTATCTTTCCAGGTCATCAGAGCTTCCTCAGGTTCGCTCTGGAGGACCAGCACTACCAATTTGTGGCCTTGCCCTTCGGCCTCACCTCTGCCCCCAGGGTATTCACCAAGGTGCTGGCAGGAGTGATGGCCCTGCTGAGATCTCAGGGCATTCTTCCCTACCTGGACGACATGCTTATCGCTTCTCAGTCTTTCCATCAGGCAGAGCTGGACACTCAGAGGGTGGTGTCCACACTGGAATCATTCGGCTGGGTGATCAATCACCCCAAATCTTCCCTGTCTCCTTCCATGGTGAAACCCTTTCTGGGCATGATTCTGGATTCAGCTCAGGTCAAGATCTTTCTTCCTCAGCAGAAGGTGGAGGTCCTTCAAGAGAAAGTTCAGTTCCTGCTGTCTTGTCCCCATCCATCCATCAGGCAGGTAATGCAGCTGGTGGGCCTGATGGTGTCCTGCTTCGAGGCGGTTCCATATGCTCAGTTCCACATGAGGCCCCTTCAGCTTCACCTCTTGTCAGTATGGGATCGGGACCCTGGATCAGGTGTTTGTCTTCTCCCCTCAGGTCAGGCGGTCTTTAGTGTGGTGGTTGGTCTCAGGGAACCTGCTGGGGGGCAGGTCCTTTCTGGCCCCCTGCTGGGAGACTGTCACCACGGATGCCAGTCTGACAGGTTGGGGGGGGATTCTGGAGGTCCCTAAAATTCCAGGGTCAGTGGGGCCCTCAGGAGGCCCATGCCCCTATCAACATTCTGGAATTGAGGGCAATCAGGTTGGTTCCCGCCCACTTAACCCCTCACCTGAGGGGTCGGGCTGTCCAGGTCCGCTCAGACAACCAGACGGCGGTTGCCTACATCAATCATCAGGGAGGGACCCGGAGCAAGAGGGCCCTCAAGAAAGTGTCCCTGATACTGTCCTGGGTGGAGGAAAATGTTCCCTGCATCTCGGCTGTGTACATACCGGGGGTGGAGAATTTGGAGGCAGACTCTCTGAGCAGGGGGACCTCTCGTCTGGGAGAGTGGTCCCTCAGCAGCAGGGTGTTTCGCTCCCTGTGCCACCGCTGGGGTCAGCCGGACGTGAATCTATTTGCATCCCGTCACAATCACAAGCTTCCAGTCTTTGTCTCTCTGTCCCAGGATCCTCTGGCCTTGGCCACGGATGCCCTGGCAATGCCCTGGATGAGGTTCCAGCTCCTGTATGTGTTTCCCCCGTTTCCACTGCTGGGCAGGGTGCTGCGCAAGATAGTTCATGAAGGGGTGCCAACCATCCTGGTGGCCCCCTGTTGGCCAAGAAGAGTGTGGTTCGCAGACATCGTGCAGTTGGCAGTAGATCAGTACGCGCCGCCACTGGTTCCAGATCTGCTCACTCAGGGACACCTACGCCACCCCAATTTACAAACGCTGGCTGTTGAAACCTCCATCTTGATGGAAAAGGGGCTGCCTGCCTCGGTGGTGAATACTATGATCAGGGCTAGGAAGAGGTCCTCTTCTTCCATCTATTACAGGGTTTGGCGTACTTACATTGACTGTCGCGAGTCCCACTCGCTTCCCTGTCGTGTGTTTTCGATTCCTCGGATTCTGGAGTTTCTCCAACATGGTTTGGATCTGGGTCTTCAGCTCAGTACTCTGAAAGGCCATGTGTCTGCTTTGGCTATTTTCTTCCAAAGATCCTTTGCTCAGCATCCCCTGGTCAAGACCTTTTTCCAGGGGGGTTACTCACGTGCGTCCCCCACGTAAGCCTATGTTACCAGTCTGGGACTTGAACTTGGTCTTGTCTGCCCTGCAGGGGTCTCCCTTTGAGCCCTTGCAAGGGGCCCCTTTGTCCATTCTTACGCTTAAGGTGGTCTTTTTGGTGGCTATCACTTCTGTTAGGCGTATTTCTGAGTTGGCGGCGCTTTCCATCAAGCCTCCTTATTTTGAGAGGCACCAGGACAAGGTGGTGTTTCGTTTTAAGCCAGATTTCCTACCTAAGGTTGTTTCTGCCTTTCATCTCAATCAGGACATTGGGCTCGATTCAGAGAGACAAAAAAAATACTTTCGTTGTAGTGCCGATCTGTTTTTTTTTTAAATTTTCCCGCTCTCGTATGAGTGTGCGAGCGGTTCTATGCATGCATTGCAATCCTTCTGTAAAGTTTCCGTCCGTTCGTACGGCAGAGTACGAGGATGTCATTTTCCAGCGTGACTTTTGCGTTTCATTTTTTCATGTTACAACGTAGGCTTTCGTTTTTGCCCTTTTCCCATCGTCTCCTCCCACGAATCCTTCCCAATAGATTCTGTTTCCCGCTTTTTTTTTTTTTTTTGCAATATAGGTTTATTCAGATTTTCAAGGTTAACAATGAACATCAAAACACAGCAGGATAACAGTGACAGGAATGATAACCAACTTAGGCATGTCGGTCCACAGGTTCAAGAAACACACCAAAAAAACAATTACGTTCAGAACAGAATCGGCCCCCACCCCGTCCGCCCCCACCCGCCCCTCAACTTCACCTCTCGGTGAATTGTACTATACTTTGACCCCGTAGGAAACAATAATCATGCAAGCCGTAGCCTGCACCTGAAATCCACGATCCACACATAGGGCCAGTCTGGAAGTCCAGTGGGCAGCAACAATTACATTTCAGCATATCCCGACAGGGCGGGAATAATATGAACGGGAGCTGTTAGAGCCGATAAAAATCCCCTGCAGACCTCCAAGGAGGACGAAAGGAAAAATCAGATATAGAAAAGAAAATGAGAGAAAAAACAACAAACACCTAGAGAGACTCAGGGGGGGAGGGAAGGACAAAAGGAGGGGGGGGTAAGAGGATGATAACGGAAGGAAGCAGAGGCGCGTGGCTATGCTCTGTCTATGGTGCTTCGGAGGACAAGCGATTGTCTCTATAATCGATCCACCCAGCCCAGGTCAGCGTATGCCTCTCCCGCATGTCCTTGGCCTCGAAAGCCATCTCCTCCATTCTGCGAATAACCTCAACCTCCCGGGCCCATTCCAGGAACGTCGGCAAGACCGTGGACTTCCAATGCCTTGGAATAATCGTTCTCATTGCTGTTATGAAGTGCCGCAAGACTCCTCTTTTGTTACTAGAAATGGACCCAGGGAGCAGAGACAACAACGCCAGCTGAGGGGTGTTCTGCACTGACTCCCCCGCTATAGCATTATAGGTTGACAAGACCCTCTCCCAGAGATCCCTGATAGCAGGACAACTCCACCAGACATGCAACATGGTACCAGGCTCCCTCAAACACCGCCAACACCTATCAGAGCAGGACTTATTATATTTGTGTATATCCACCGGGCACCTATACCAACGAGCCAAAACCTTGTAATTCCGTTCTTGCGCTGCACAGGGGACCGATAGTTTGTGGGTGAATAAATAAATCTTATCTAAGTCCTCACTGCCTATCTGTACACCCAGTTCCTCCTCCCATTTCCCAATAAATCCCGGCGGTGAGCTGTGTTTGACCTCCAGCAGTGTGCGGTAAAGGACTGCAACCGCATGTTTATCCGGAGGAGCTCGGATCAGCGTGTATTCCAACTGTGTTAGGGGTCTAATCCCTCGGTCCGTAAGGTTTTGGGATTTTATAAAGGCACTCAATTGATTATATAGGAGCCACGAAATACGCTGTCCCGGCGCGCCCTGCCTCATCTCATCCAGCGTGGGAAGCCTGCCCGAGGCTAAGATGTCCCCAATGGTGACGTTAGATGACGCCTCCCAAGTCAGAAAACTCCTAGCTTGCATGCCCGGGGCGAAGGAGCAATTATCAAAGAGCGGGGTCAAGGGGCAAGGCCTATGGACCACTTCCCCCCGCTTGGTCAGTTTGTCCCATACCTTCAGGAATTGCCACGCCAAAAATGGGAATTTCTCCGCCGCTTGGGGATAGGGCCTCCCCACGGCAGAGAGACTGGGTTAATGGGAGACAATGCCTTTTCCAATTCCACCCACTGTTTTCC
This sequence comes from Gastrophryne carolinensis, assembly GCA_027917425.1. Classification (NCBI taxonomy): domain Eukaryota; kingdom Metazoa; phylum Chordata; class Amphibia; order Anura; family Microhylidae; genus Gastrophryne; species Gastrophryne carolinensis. The sequence goes on from CM051238.1 coordinate 120,286,615, forward strand.
CTCCCCTCTCCCAGCCCAGTCCAAAATGCGTAGAGACATTACAGCTGTATGGTATGTTCTCAGATCGGGAAGCCCCGCCCCACCGTTCGGTTTAAGCCTAGTCAGGGTACTAAATCTGATCCGGGGTTTCCCCGTGCCCCATACAAATCTCAAAAATGTCGTCCTCAGCCTCCTGAAAAAGCCATTAGGCAAATATATAGGGATCGTTTGAAAAAAATAGAGAAATTTAGGGAGGATGTCCATTTTCAAGACGTTAATCCTCCCAAACCAAGAGAATTGCCTTTTGTTGTAAGTATTCAGCTCATTCAACGTCCTCAGGAGCAGAGGAGAATAATTGAGGTCATATAGGCGGGACAAGTCAGCGGGCACCTGTACACCGAGATATTTTATGGAATGGGGCTGCCATTTAAATGAGAAGTTGGATTCCAATTGTTTAACTTCCCGCTGTGGGAGGGAAATATTCAAAGCCTCCGATTTCGAGTAATTAATTTTAAAATTACTCACGCGCCCGAATGTCTCAAATTCCTGGAGGGCTGCCGGAAAGGAGATCAGGGGTGCCTTCAAACGTAGCAATAGATCATCGGCATATAAAGAGGCTTTATATTCATGGTCCCCCACAACCAAACCCCTGATGTCAGGGTTCCGCCGTATGGCCACCGCTAAGTGCTCCATTGTGATGACATATAACAATGGAGAAAGCGGGCAACTCTGCCGTGTGCCATTACTAACCTTAAAGGCCGATGAAAGGAGACCATTCACCCTCACCCTTGCCGTGGGCCCGGAATATAGGGCCAATATCCTGGAGAGGAGGGACGGACCAACACCGATCTGCAGAAGAGAAGCCTTAAGAAACATCCAATCCACTCTATCGAATGCCTTTTCCACATCACACGATAATAGGCAAGCAGGTACCTTATTAGAGTTGGCATATGCAATTAGGTTAAGTACCTTATTGGTGTTGTCCCGCGCCTCCCGCCCAGGCACAAACCCCACCTGATCCAGGCTTATCAATCCCGGGAGTAGCGGCTGAAGCCTGGAGGATATAACTTTAGCATATAATTTAATGTCCATATTAATTAACGATATTGGCCTGTAGCTGCTACATAAGGATGGGTCTTTCCCTGGCTTCGGGAGGACCGTAATAATGGCCTCTAAAGACTGCCCCGGAAACCCGCATTTAGGACCTATCGAATTAAATACTCTGACCAGGAAGGGAAGTAGTTCGGGAGCCAGCTGCTTATAGAATTTGGGAGTATAGCCATCTACCCCCGGGCTCTTACCTTGCGGTGTCTCTTTAATTGCCTTGGCCACCTCACACACCGTAAAAGGCTCCTCCAAAACCTCTGCCTCCTCCTTGGGAATGGAAGGAAGGGATGTATCATGGACATATTTAACCACGTCCTCAGGTGGGTCTGCAAAAATTGGGACAGTCTGATCCTGTTTTAGATTATATAAGGATTGGTAGTAGTCCCTGAACGCGTCTGTTATCTGGGAAGGAACCACCATCATATGCCCCTGTGGTCCCCTGACACTGGGGACATAGGTGTTCGCAATTCTAGGGTGTAACGCCCTAGCTAGCTGCCTCCCACATTTGTCGGACGATTCGTAATAAAGCGCCTTTTGCCGTTCCCTGAACCTTAGGTACGCCTGATTATAGAGTCCCTGCAGCTTCTCTCTGGCTCTCGACAAGTCAAGGAGCAAAACATTAGTTGGGTTCTTTTTATGGTCCTGTTCCAATGATTGGATAAGCTGTATAGTGTCCCGAATTGAAGTGGCTCGCTGCTTTTTTAGCCTGGTCCCATGCTTAATAAATTCCCCTCGCACCACGCATTTTAAAGCCTCCCACTGATATGGAAGGGGTGTAGAGTCTTGTGCATGATTCCTCAGGAATTCCTTGATCGTTTCCCTGATCCCTGACATGCAGACAGCGTCCCCCAGCAGATTATTATTAAGCTTCCAGTTCCAGCACTTCGGGTAAAGCCCGGGTAGGTACACCGAGAGAAATATTGGAGCATGGTCCGACCACACAATCTGGCCAATCCGTGCTTGCGGAGCCCAATCCATGGCGTGATGGCTCAGATATAGATAGTCTATTCTGCTATAAGATTTCCTAGCAGAAGAGAAGAACGTAAAGTCCTTGTCCCGTCCATGCAGGGCCCACCACGAATCTACCAATTGCATGTCAGCCAGCACTTTTTTCAGCCTATTTCGCTTACTCAGGGACACTGCCGACACGCCCGAGGAGGAATCCAACTCAGGCTGCATGGAGATATTAAAATCCCCTCCCACTAGCAAGGTGCCCTCAGAGAACCCCTCCAACATCCTAAGAACTCGTACACAAAAGCCCACCTGGTCAATGTTAGGAGCATTGATGTTCGCTATAGTGTATACCTTCGTATATAGCTCTACTTTAAGAAATACGAATCGCCCATTGGGATCAGCCTTAATGTCTACTACCTTGTGTGGGAGAGACTTATGGATAGCAATCGAAACCCCTGTTGCCTTTATGTTGGGATTGGGTGCATGGTGGCAGGTAGGGTAATATCTATTCTCTTTAAAATGCGTCTCCTGAAGAAGCAAAATGGCCACCCTGTGCTTATGCATATCATATAACACTTGTGACCTTTTCTCCGGGACATTTAGCCCTTTAACATTAAATGAACCAACCACTAATTCCGCCATCGTCCGCACGCCTCTTGGGGGGTGGGAAGGACGGATCGGGGGAGGGGGGAGGGAGAGAGAGACAGGAGGGGTTGTGACACTGAGGGTATCTAAAAAGAGGGGATAAGAATACAATAACAAATACAACTAAGAAAACAGGTACTAGTGCTAGTATTAGCGGTAACGCTCTCTTGATACTCTTTATAGGAGACGAGCGTTCTGGCCTACTGGGGGGAAGTGGAAAGCCATAACTGCGGGCACGGAGTTGCTTCTGCCTTATACACACGCCATGAGAGTCCACTTCTCCACAGCCACAAGCCACCGTGAAGCACCGCAGCAATAACATTGAACTTTAACCAAAGCAAAAGAACATCAAAAACAGTTATCAACTATAGGTTCCCAAACCCCCACGCCGACCCCCCCCCAGCTGTGGGGCAAGACGGCATAAGAGGTCTGGGAAACTCCCATTCCCTAATTCCACCAGAGGAGCAGCCGCATTAGCCTGCCAACTTGCGTCAGCATGGTGGGTCACCCCCCCTCCACACCAACCATCCTCAGCCAAGCTACTCCTACCCACCCCCGGAGCAACAGCCACATGAGCCAGGGCAGACCGCACCATCCACGGGCCAACGAATTATACTCATGCTGACCCATGTCCAGCACCGCCCCCCGGGGACACCCACACCAAGCACCCCCCGGCACCTCCATCAACAGTCAGAAAAGGAATGGCCATCCATGCCTGCAGCACTTCATGACTGCAGTCCAGTAACCAGTCGTGGGGGGGCGAGGACAGGACGCCCGGACACCGCTGGTGCCTTCAACCGGACTAAACAGCTTGTCGGCGTCCGCCACCTCTGATTCTGTTCCTCTGTGGCCTTGGATCTCCAGGAAGTGGGCGTCCGCCCGGCCCACCGAAGTCTCCCACGGAGGGCAACAACCAATCGTCCACCTGTATACTTGGTATGTCCAAAAAGCTGAAAAGATCCGGAAGTTGCGAGTGCGACCGCAGAGCAAACGATCGCCCCCTCTTCATAACCATGGTGGAATGGGTGGCCCCACCTGTACGTCGCTCCGACTGATTTAATAGCTTCCAGCAATGGTCTCATGAGTCGACGCATTTGAAGGGTGCGTCTGGCCAGATCGGGAAGCAAGGTGATCCTGGATCCGTTGTAGGAGAAGGGGCCCCTGTCCCAGGCTCTTCTCATTATGTCATCCTTGATTTTATAGAAGTGGACCCGGCATACTATGTCCCTTGGTCTGTCAGGATCCATGGAGTGCGGGCCCGGGGCCCTATGGGCTCTATCGATCTCGATATGTTCTCCAAGGGGCCTGTCCAGGACAATGTTGAAGATCCGGACGACCACCTCGTTAAGGTTATTATTCTCTGGAACCTCTGGGAGACCGCGTATCCGTATGTTGTTCCTGCGGCTCCTGTTCTCCAGGTCATCCAGGTGCATTAGGGCCCTGATTGTTTGTTGGTTAGAGTCCGCCTGGGCCCGTTGCATCGCTGCCTGTGTCCGCTCCAGCGCTGCCAGTCGCTGGTCCGTATCGACCTGTTGTTGCTCAAGAGTGTTCACTCTTCCAGAGACCTCGGAGACCGCTCGCGTCACCTCCTCGAGCTCCCTTCTCAGGAGAGATTACATCCTAGTTGTATAATTCTCAAAGTCCCTCCTGGATGGTAAGAATTTCAGCAAGATGTCGAGATTATATTGTTCCTGCGGAAGAGATCTACGATGCGCTGGGTCTGTAGAGGCCCCTGTAGCCTGGGACCAGGTGGGCGACTGTGGCCCAATCGGGCTATCTGGCCCTTCTGAAAACATAGGGCTGGTTAAGGCAGACGGGCAGAATCTCCGGCCCTCTAAGTACCCTCTCATGGGGTACGCCCCAGGGTTCGCCATCTCTCTCATCTCTTTGGAGGTTGGCCTCCTGCCTCCTGCTCCCATGGGGCCCGCTAGCAAGGATCCGATCGCCGGAGGACATCTCCCCCCCACGGGCGGCCCCACCACCCGGGGCAGACTGGACTTCATCGCGAGGAGGGGGGTGAACCTCGGCCATCACCACCACCGGACCAGGGGTGCCCCTCCTCCTGTCGGCCCCATTCAATGGCGTTGGAGACCGTCCCCTACAGATAAGGCAGTCCCCTTTGCAATATGGACTTGCTGGGCATGCTCCGCAACGCGCCGCTGTCCGGCCGGGGGAACGAGCCTGTATTTGGGGTGAGCATCGCAGCCCCGACTGCAGTCCCTGGGGCCATGTCTCCCAGGTGCCCGACTGATTGGCACCCTCCTGTGGCCCCCTTGTATTTGTGTTTTCCCCCTCCGGGTTATCTCCCCGCTCCCGGGTGGCCAGTCCGATCCCCGCAGGCCGCGCCACATTTGTCTTCTGCTCTGACTGGGGGGGGGGTCTCCCTTTCCTTTACCTTGCTCTGTGCTTCCTCGGCCGGGCTTCTGGTTACCCTGCCGCCGCCGTCCTCGCAAGGTAATGCCCCGGATCTCTGCAGCTGATCAGGCGGGGGGGGCCCTCCGCGCCGCTCCGCACCTCCAGGCCTCTCCTCCCGCTGGCAGCGCCCGTGTGGTGTGGCGCCCCGGAGCTTATCCGCTGATCCGGCGGGGGGGGGATCTTCTCTTCCCCGCTCTGCGACTCCCCGCCCGGGCTTCTGCTGACACTGCCGCCGCCGCGGAGGACGGCGGCACACGTGTGCTGCGGCGCCTGCGACTCCCCGCCCGGGCTCCTGCTGTCACTGCCGCTGCCGCGGAGACCGGCGGCGCACGTGTGCTGCGGCTCTCCCCACCTCGCCTCTTCCACAGCCACGGGGACCATTACGATGGGCTCTTCTGCCCTGTCATCCAGGCGTTGTTTAGTCTGGGGGGACGATCGAACTCCAAGCCCCCCCCCTGGACTGGGTGAAGGACTCCTAACCTCCGCTACTTGCTCCGTCGCCGCCATCTTGGTCTCCCTGCTGCTGTTCCCAGACGGCTGCTTTGCCTTCAAAAATCGGCTGATCTTGCCAGCTTTTTCATTCGCAGGGGTCGCCTTGCTCTTCCTGCGCCTGGACATCCCGTTGGTAGGCAGATTGGAGGTAAGACTCCCACGTTTTCCTAGCACTTCTGCAGAGCTCCTAAAAATTGCGCCCTCACGCCGCCATAGCTAAGCCACGCCCCCTCCTGTTTCCCGCTTTTAATAAATAATCGTCCAGACATAAATCCTTATGATCTTGCACCTGTGCAATACAAACTTAACTCATTAAAGTGCTCGCCTACATATTTGCCACCCTCACTTCTACTACAATGTTTAGCTAAATCACTTAGCGCTATCCTCCATCTTCCCTTTTGGACCCTTAAAGATCACCCCAACCACTTAGCGCTATCCCCCATCTTGCCTTTTGGACCCTTAAAGCTCACCCCAACCACTTAGCGCTATCCTCCATCTTCCCTTTTGGACCCTTAAAGCTCACCACAACCACTTAGCGCTGTCCTCCATCTTCCCTTTTGGACCCTTAAGCTCACCACAACCACTTAGCGCTATCCTCCATCTTCCCTTTTGGACCCTTAACCCTTCTAGTGCCAGCTACGTGAGTCTCACGTAGCTGCCTCTCCAACCGTTAAGTGCCAGCTACGTGAGACTGACGTAGCTGACTTTAAACCCCTATAAAAAAAAAAACTATAAAAGATACAAACTACAGACTTACCTCGTTTGATAGTGCCAGCTATTCAAGAATCAGCTGTTTGATTTTCGCCCCCGGGCCTCTGATCTTCAGGAGGGCGCCCGGAATAGCCCCCCCCCCCCCCCGCGCGGCATCTGAAAGAAAGAAAAAAAATAATAATGACACAAACTCACCTCGCAGCCCGATCGCTCTCCCCGGGTCTTCTCTTCACCGGGGGGGCTCCGACCCCCCCCCCCTGGACTTACCACTCTTCGGGTGAGGACCCAGCAACGGTCCCTCACCGTCCTCTCTGTCCGGCACTGGCCCCGCCCACTTGTGGGAGGGGCTGGATGACGTCATCCAGCTCCTCTATACCGGCACCCAGGCTCAGCCTGTCACTTGTCAGTAGCGATCGGAGCAGGGAGGGTGGCAAGCAGGGAGGCTCTGATCCTCCTGCCTCCCACCCTCCCTGCTCCAATCAATACCGACAAGTGTCATCTGCAGCGGTGCGGGACACGGGATCAGAGGTAAGTATAAGTAAAAAAAAGAATAATAAAGAATTTTGTGCCTGTGTCTTTTTTTACTTTTAACTATTTGTGAACTGGTAAGGGGTCCATGAGACCCCTTATACCAGTTCACAAGGCTCTGGGGCTGGCAATCACCTGCGGCTAGCGGATGACTTGCCATAACCCCAGCACCCCCATTACCTGCCTTCCCAACGGCCGGGGGGGGGCAGAAGGGCCCGGGCCACTTAGTGGCTATGCGGGCTAGTAGCCTGCAGGGCCAGGGGCCACCAACGCTGGCCCCTGCGCCCTGTTCTACAAGCCCAAATAGCTGGTCCGGGTCGGTAATGCTGGGTAAGGGGGACCCTACGTCATTTTTTGGGGGGATTTTAAGGGTTTTTAACCATTAAAATTCCAAAAATAAAATGAGGTCCCCCTCCCCCATTTTTTTTTTTTTTTTTAAGTTAACCCCTTACAACTATGCAATCATATTGCATAGTTGTATCCTATCTGAAATCTCCTAAACTGCTGTTTCAGTTTGGGGGAGTTTCCTGGGCAGGAAAGGGTGTATACCAATACATATGTGGTACCGTTGTAACTGGGAGAAATAGGGCTTTCACACGCAATAAGATTTTATTAACAAACTTAAATTTTTTATTACAAAAAAAACTACAAATTGTAAAAAATAGATTTTTTTTTATTTTTTTGCACATATTTCACCCAAAAGTGTTGAGAATACACTAAAAAAAGGCCAAACAAGACATTTTATGCTGAAGCCCAGACTCTGCTGAAAAAAACAATATATAATTTTCCTGGAAAATCCCTTAAAAAATCAAGGTTGAACATGTGTAGCGCAAAAACGTGAAAAGTAGTCTGGCAACAGAGTGTGACAAAAAATCTAGGTAGGCTGGCACTTAAAGGGTTAAAGCTCACCACAACCACTTAGCGCTATCCTCCATCTTCCCTTTTGGACCCTTAAAGCTCACCACAACCACTTAGCGCTATCCTCCATATTCCCTTTTGGACCCTTAAAGCTCACCACAACCACTTAGCGCTATCCTCCATCTTCCCTTTTGGACCCTAAAACCCAAACCACTTCCCGGTCATCTGAATCTTCATCTCTAAATATTTATTTCACCCTTCGTTTGGTGTTGTTTTGTGTTAAAAAATGACACTGAAACCTTGTTTTTTGTTTAGTTTTTTTTTTTAGTAGAAGGCCGTTTTTTTGAGCCATTTTAAAAAATTTTTAAACGGAATAAACTTTAAAATGTGTAAAAATGTAAAATATTAAAAACTATTTACATATATAAAAACAGTGACAGGACCCAGAACACTATTCTTCTTCTGTTGTCCCCAACGAGTCAACCAGCTGCTGCATATTGGCCACCAACTCAAGGACCCTTCGATTTATTTCTTCCACTCTTGCTCGTGTGGTCCCTGCATCAAATTTTTGAGAAAAAATTACTTAGAGACAAATACATGTTTCTCACCTGTGGATGGAATGTTTTTTAGTTGGCAACATAAATCAGGAAGACATATGTCAGTCTGCTAAGTAATTAATCTAAGCAGGTGGGCACAGGTCAGTCTGCTAAGTAATTAATCTAAGAAAGTGGTTACAGGTCATTCTGCTAAGTAATTACTCTAACCAAGTGGGCACAGGTCATTATGCTAAGTAATTAAGCAAGTGGGCACAGGTCATTCTGCTAAGTAATTACTCTAAGCAAGTAGGCACAGGTCATTCTGCTAAGTAATTAAGCAAGTGGAAACAGGTCATTCTGCTAATTACTCTAAGCAAGTGGGCACATGTCATTCTGCTAAGTAATTACTCTAAGCAAGTGGGCACAGGTCATTCTGCTAAGTAATTACTCTAACCAAGTGGGCACAGATCAGTCTGCTAATGCCATTGACTATGGCTTGATGTATCTGGGTGATCATGTCAATTAACACATACTGAAAAGAAAGACATTACAACTTACTTGGTGGCCGACGGATGCCTCGTTGGGGACAACCCTACGTCCTGGGCCCTGCCACTGTTGTGAAGTAGAGGCTGCCGAGACATGGCAAATAGGGTCACTTATAATGTCTTAGTTAACAGTAATCAAATGTCATTTTCAATGTGTGTGTCACATCACTCACCTTCTCCCTGTGCCTCCTGGGCGAGATCTGCTGCAGCCTCCGCATCTTCACCCGCATCTACAAAAACAGATTAAGGGAATCAGCTTGGGTGGAAATAGCATGTATATGTGTGTGCGGTTACATGAAGAGTCACATACCAGAGGCTCCCGCCTGCGTCGCTGGGTACGACTCCCTGCCCACGCCGTGCCGTCCCTCCTCTGTGGAAAGGTCCAGGGGCTGGTCGGAGGACCCAACAGAGGAGGGGTAGGACCGTCGCCCTGGAGATCCACCACCTTCACTTCCAGATGCAGATTCATGCAGCACTGGTCGGCCTGTGCGCCTCCGGGTGCAGCGGATTCGGTAATCCATTTCCAACACTAGAAAAGAAAAACAATTATAAATAAATGCCTACCTTCTGCATGAGTTACATCTAGCATGCAATCGCTATGTACTTACTAGGGAAATGGAGGCCGAAAAAACGCCGCACCTGGGGCATGTGCAGCCATTTCAGGTCCGACCAATGCTGCATGATCTGCGTGTGGGTGAAGGTGGTGTCCATCTGATGTTGGATTTGGGCAATGATCTCCAGGGCGACGGTGCGCTTCTCAAAAGAGTTGGGCAGGTAGTTGTGTCAAGGCAGGCTGAATATGCCATATCTACACCTGCGACTTCAGTGCCCACCCATCCACGCTCACCCAGTCCCTTTCCAAGTCCGGTTCAATCTGTAGCCAACCAGCAGTCAGTAATTTCACACCCACAAAGCCAGGCCAGAATGTCCCCTGAATTTGCGCCAAACACTGAGGAGCCAGAACCACAACCAACAGGGCGCACATTGCGCAGAGGCCAGTTGAGCGGCAGGTTTGGTGAGGCCCAAACTCTGGCATTGGCTAGTGGCCTCACCTTGTATTATGATGAGCTATATGGGCGCAGATACAAAGCTACAAGCAAGCAGCGCAAAGTCGAGATTTTGGAAGAGCTCACCAGACAGGTCAATGCAGCGGGGGAAGAGCTCAAAGATGTGGAGCAGATACAAAGGAAAATATCGGACCTAAAGTATGCAGCACGGAAGAAAGAAAATAAACGGCATAATTACAGGTACATATATACTTTGTGGATTTGTCTTCGTCTTGTATTGGCAACATTTAGCTAAATGTATCCCACTTGAGGAGATGATGATGCTGGGCCTGCTACATCCTGTGGCCTTAGAGGGACACTCGGCATGACAGGACACGGACATTCCAAGTATTCCTGCCGGTTAGTAATGTTAGTGTGTATGTGAAATGTGATCTACGTGTAAAATGAAGCACAACGCCATAAATTAACACATGCACCTAGGGTGTGCCTTGTAGTGGAGGTAACAATTTAAACAGGGTGTGTTATGTGTGGCGACTCATCATTTGCTTTTTGCCTTGGCCATCCATGAGTTTTGAGAGTCTGGAGAAACACTATTGAGATTAGCAAAGGACTGCCTGTTATGTATTTAGAGTCAATTACATACAACACTTCCATCTTTATCTGTAGCCAATTTGGGTTTGAGCTGTGCTTTGCTCAGAAATACTTGAGCTGGGGTGCTTGAAAGTTTGACCTAGAAAGAATGGCAACCAGCCGAATCTAATGGCAAATGATATTTGCAAGCTGAGTGTGGTCCCATAATTGGCTTTTAGGGATGTGTGAAGCCTCAGAACAGCCAGTACATGCATGTTTATTTTGGTTAAGGAGACCAATGTGTATGTACTTGTTGACTAATACATCTAACACATAATGGCATTCATAGTCAAGTTAAACTTGGTCCGTTGGGGGAGTTGCCATTCATGCATCACCAATGCCTAGTTGAGTGTTAACATGCCTTCTTTTCCACAATGCAGCCCAGCATCATCCCTCAGCTAGTGGGGAATCCGCAGCCAGTTTTACCCTGCCGTCTACTTCCGTGCTGCCTTGGACCCAGGATCCGATATATACGGTGTCTTTTTATGATGTTGCTTATGCATGTGCCTTGCCATGTTTCTTTGTGCTGGATTACATATGTATTCCCCAAACTGAACCTTTGTTATTTACATGTCCCAACAGACCCACACACTGATGGAGGAAATCCAGGAGCTGGAGGAGGATGGACCCTTCTTTGGACCTTCTGAACAGCTCCCCCTGGGACAGAATCTGCAACTGTCCCAACATGTTTCTACACCAAATCCTCAGCAGCAGAGTGAAGCTGGCTGCATGCTGCCAGCCCATCGTGGTCAGCATGCAGAGACTGAGCCGACAGTCCCCAGTGTTAGCTCTGCTGCTGAGGATTTGCCAAGCAGACCTGTGGCTGTTGGTGGACCTAGAGGCACATCATCTGCACGCCCCCCAACCCGGGGAATTGGGAGTCGTAGTTGACTACGTCGCCCAGTTTCCAGGGGAGGGGCGCGCCGATGATGGAGTCAGCATGGCACCATGAGAGGCGGCTATTTCACCTCCAAAATTAACGAAACCATGAGCATCTTCATGGCCAATTAGAAACATTAAACAACACTTTAAACCCTATGCTGACTGAATTTAGGTCCAACAACAGCCACATGGCCACCTTATCCAATTATTACAGTGCCATGCTTGAGGAAGTTCGAAATAGCAACAGCCACATGGCCACCTTAACTAACAATCTCAGTGCCATGATGGCTGAATTTCGAACTTCAAATAGAAACATGTTGGAACAGTTGCAGATTTTGAATGCCACACAGGCCCAGGTGAGGGCCCACCTCCAAGGGCCCCAACCTGGGTTTTATGGGCATCCCCCATTTTAAGGCATATTCGGCCTGTATCTGCTCCACATCTTTGCTCTACATCCCCACTGTATTGACCTGTCTGGTGAGCCCTACCAATATACCCTTTTGGTATGGCTTTGCTTGTTTGCTTTGGATTTGCGCCCATATAGCTTATTAGAGTGCTGAGGTAGACCACTAGCCAATGCCGGAGGTCAAGCCTCAATGAACCTGCCACTCAAGCTGTTGCGCTGCATGCTTGTGGCGAATTACATTGGTTCTGGCTCCTCCTGTTTGTAGGCATGATTGGGGGACATTCTGGCCTGGCTGAGATTGAACTGGACTTGGATTGGGACTGGGGGTTCTTGTTTGGGTGGCCCACTGAGTAACAGGTGTAGATGTGGTATAGGCCGCTTTAGGTTTGGCTGCTTTACACTTGTGCCTGTGGCAAATGTGGCCAAGCAGGAGAGGGTGTGTCTGTGGGCCTATTTGTTTGCTGACCAATGTGGACATGGCAATGCTTGTCACATATGTTTTTTTAATTTTCATTTGTCTGAAACTTTAAAACTTACTTGCCTTACTTTAAAACTCCTGCCTCTGGCCAATTGCTATGTGGCCTGATTTGCCTAAACTTTCATTTGTGGTTTGGTCATGTATTTTTCTTCCAATCCATTCCAGGCACTCCTTACTCCTGGGTTTCCTCCTCCTTGCTGAGCATGTGACTGCAAGAAAGAAAACAGGCGCGGCCCTCCCGGCCCATAAGTAGCAGCCGCCCCTTAACCAAATCAGTTTTCTTTCTTGCAGTGGCAAGATGACTGTGGAAGATTAGAGAATCGCTCTCAAGGTTTTTGGCAGTAAGCGGGGGACTGAACCCTGTCAGCTCGCTGCGTAGCCTTACTCCCGCGGCCCCCTCAAGACCCGAGTTTATGCCTCCACAGCATTGGCTGTTTTGGGGTCCGTGAAGGTAAGGTGGAAGCGCCGGGGTCTTTGGGGCGCTTACAGAGTGTATGCTCTGGGCTGCAGGCTTTTTTGAAAGGCAAGTCAGCCGCAGGTTTTTCTCTGGTGTACCTGCTGAGGAATGTTTTTTATTATTTTACCCAACCCTTCCTTCTTCCATCAGGCAGGTTTTGTTTCATTTTAAAAAAAAAAAAAGAAAAGAGGAGCGTAAGTGGGCATACTGGAAAGGTTACAGCCCTGCGCAAGGATGATTTATTCTTAAAAAAAAAAAAAAAAAAGGGAGTGAAGGAATGTTTTATTATATACATGTGTACATGTTTCAAAAGGAAAATAGGGGAGAGCATTTCCTTTGTTGTGTGGCTTTAAGGGGCTGACGTCACGCTGGGCGTGTGCTCAGGCCATGTGTTACATTTACTGGGGAGGAGATCGCTTCCTCCCAGCCCTCCACTTCCTCAACCCTTCGCGCCAGAGAGGTGTATAGGCGCTCTCCTGAGTCAGGTAGGAGTCTTAACAGGGGGAATGCAGAGCTATGGCCTCTCCCTGACATCCCCTCTCTTCCTTCCTCACGCTGCACTCGGTGCCTGTCCTGCGGGGGGAGCCGGGGCCATGGGTGTTTGCTCTTCAGCCCTCCACGCGTCCTCCCAGCCCTTTGCGTCCTCCCAGTCCTCCGCTTCCGCCCAGCCCCTCCTCTCTCCCACACCACGTTGGAGAAGCCGGCTTGTGTCTCCGGAGGCGGAGACCGGCTCTTGCGGTCCCCTTATTAGACTAGCCGTGACACCGGCTCTGATTCCGGCAGCGGCGGCAGGTAGGGAGGGGGCTGTTGGTTACATTTGTTTGGGCTTGGCTACATTATATTCTTATTTGCTGTGAGCGCAGGCAGCAGCTGAGCTTGATGGCTGTGATTGATTTATGCTGTAAGGTTGATCTTGTCTCCCCAGGGTGAAGACAGACGGCAGTGGTGAGTGGATCTTCTGATCCCTTCTTTCTCTGATATAGTTGATGTATTAGCTAGTCCTCAGGGAGGTCTTTAATCATGGTTATTTGTTAATGTTTTTTAAATATAAGTTTTGAGAATATATTGTTTTCATGATAATGAAATACTAAAAGATCGTGATATTTTTAGTTATCAGCTTGGTTAGATTATTATTATATTTTTATTTTTATATTATTGTTATATTATTATTATAATATATAATTTTATATTATATTATATTATATTGGATGATTATATTTCTATTATTTCCTCAATGTGTTTATTATAAGGTGGATAAATCACATTGTGTTTAATGTTTTTAATATTTTTAAATATTTTTATTAATTAATAATTTTCAACTGTCATTTATTCCCCTGTGGAGCTAAAGTTGTAGGTATTAAATCCTTTTCTCTTTTTCCCTTTTTATTTCTTAGATTGGAAGAAGGATAGAAAGCAGGGTTGAGGTTCCTCCCGGTCCCTTTTTTGGGGGGATTGGTTTAGGCTCAGGGCCCTTTGGGTCAGAGGGCCAAAAAAAATACATATATATATATATATATATATATATATATATTAAAAAAAAATAAAGATATACAAAGTATTTTTTAATAAAAACACCATGAGGGAGGCATCAGGGGATAGCGACACGGGCATCCCTCTTGAGCAGGGCAGGATTTGCCCTTTATGCAGGCAGGATCCCCTGGGCAGTTTTGGCACGGTTTGCTCCGCCTGCGCTGTGAGGATCGGCCTAGACCATAACAGACCGGCTGACAGAGTTTCTGGCCCGGCTGATGCCGAGGGCATTACGGTTCATCCGTCTCCTGCTTCCCCTAAAGGGGGAGAAGGCAGTGAGGTGCAGACAGAACTTGCTCACAGATTGGATTATCTGTAGAGGCAGTTGTCTCTTGTGCTTCCAAAGAAGGCCAACTTTAAAAGAAGGCATTTGGAACCGGTTGCGGAGGAAGAGGATATGTTTGCCTCCTTTGGGGAAGAAGAGGATGAGGAGTATTTGGACGAGCAGCTCTCTGAGGGCGAGCTGCGGTCAGAAGAAGATAGTAATTCTATCTTATTTTCGTCTGATGAAGATCCTCTCCTCGTGGATGAAACAGAAGGTCTGCTGTCTGTGGTGTTTGACACCTTGAATATCTCCCCGCCTGAGGTAGCGAAGAGAAAGAAGAATGACCTGTTTAAGCCTGTCAGGCAAAGGCAGGTGTTTCCAGAACAGCCACATTTTTCCAAAATGATACTTAAGGAATGGGAAAATCCTAAAAAGCTACCGGCTGTTCCCAAGATCCTAGATTTTAGGTATCCTTTTCCAGCGGACATGATTAAACTGTGGTCCTATCCGCCTGAGGTGGACTCCCCGGTTGCAGGCTTGTCTAACACTTTGGTGATGCCGTCCGCTACTATGGGTTCCCTTAGAGATCCCACAGAGAGGCGTATGGATCAATTGGCCCGCCATGCCTTTGCCATGATAGGTTCTTTGCTCCGCCCCGTTTGTGCCACGGACATTAAGTCTCTGGCTGCGAGGAAAAAGATGAAGAGGAGTTTAGTTAGGGCTAAATCTCGCAGGCGGACCCAGGAGTCCAAGGACCTTAAGGACTGTTTGGACTTTAATGCATTCGCTATTACTGCAATGGAAGATGCGGTCAGGCTGGCGGCAAGAACCTCTGCTCTCCTTGTGGCTTTGCGCCGCTCGTTGTGGCTTAGGCAGTGGTAGGCGGACGCCGCCGCTAAGAAGGTGCTTACGGATTTACCCTTTTTAGGGAACAGACTTTTTGGTGAGAGGCTGGGCGGTATGGTGAAGGATGGCAAACTGCCTCAAAGGAGAAGGTCGACTCTGTCTTTTCAGAGGTCTTCGTCATTTCGGCCTTTTCGGAGGGGCAGAGGAGTCTTCCGGCCTTGTTCCCGTAGAGATTTTTGGGGTAGAGGAAGAGCGCGTAATAGGGCAGTAGGGGCCTGGATGAGGGGGCGTCCTCACCCGAGCGGGTGGGGGGACGGCTTTTGCTTTTTGGTCATATCTGGAGGCGCCATGTTGCAGATCGATGGATCCAGGAAGTGGTGTCTTCAGGTTACAAAATCGAGTTTGCAGCCAGACCGCCCGCAAGGTTCCGTCGATCAGGGGCATCCCGGAACCAGTTAAAGCTAGTGGCCCTGAAGTCCGCAGTTCGGCACCTCCTTCAAAAAGGGGTGGTTTGTCGAGTACCCCTTCACGAAGAAGGTCAGGGGTTTTATTCCAACCTTTTTACAATCCCCAAAAAGGACGGGTCGATTCGTCCCATTTTAGATCTGAAGGATCTCAACAGATATATCCGCATGAAGCATTTCTGCATGGAGACGTTGAGGTCAGCTTTAACAGTAGTTCGACCAGGGGATCTTATGACTACCATAGACATAAGGGACGCGTATCTGCATGTGCCAATGTTTCTGGGGCATCAAAGATTCCTGAGGTTTGCCCTAGAAGACCAGCATTTCCAGTTTGTGGCTCTTCCGTTCGGGATATCCTCGGCTCCAAGAGTATTCACCAAAGTCTTGGCGGGCCTCATGGCAATCTTCAGGAGCCAAGGGATATGTATCGTCCCTTATTTGGACGATTTCCAAATTTCAGCCAGTTCGCATCAGCAGATTTTAAAGGACACACAGAAGGTTCGGTCGTCTCTGGAATAATTCGGCTGGGTGATCAACTACCCGAAGTCTCATATCGCTCCGGCGCCAGTAAGGAACTTCTTGGATATGACTCTGGACACCGTCCAGGTCAAAGTTTATCTGCCAGAGCAGAAGGTTCGGCTAATTCAGAATCAGATAGAGTGCCTTCTGGCTTGCCGGCAGTCGACTATTCGGCTGGGAATGAGGGTAGTAGGCCTGATGGTAGCCTGTTTCGAGGCAGTGCCCTTTGCCCAGTTTCACATGAGGCCCCTTCAATGGAATTTATTGGCAAGCTGGGATCGGACCCCGCAGTCGCTGGATCAGGTCTTTGTTCTATCCCCCTTGGCCAGACATTCTCTTCTGTGGTGGATGGACCCTCTTCATCTGTCGGTAGGCAGATCCTTCTTGACCCCACAGTGGCAGATCGTTGCCACGGATGCCAGTCTCGCAGGATGGGGCGGCATCTGGCAATCCCAGAAGATCCAGGGTCAGTGGGGGCCGAGGGAGAATCAGCTTCCCATAAATGTATTAGAGTTAAGAGCTATCCGGCTAGTACTTCTGTATCTGACCCCCAATTTAAAGGGGCAGGCAGTCCAGGTCCAGTCGGACAATCGGACAGCGGTAGCCTATATCAACCATCAGGGGGGTACTCGGAGCAAGGGTGCTCTGGAAGAGGTAAGCCGGATTCTGACTTGGGCAGAGGAGAATGTTCCCTGCATCTCGGCAGTTTATATTCCGGGAGTGGTAAACCAGGAGGCTGACGCGCTGAGCAGGAAGGTTCTGCGTCGGGGAGAATGGTCCCTCAGTCAGAAAGTTTTCTAAGCCCTCTGTTTTCGCTGGGGGCGTCCGGAGGTGGATCTCTTTGCGTCCAGACACAATCACAAGCTGCCAGCATTCATGTCCCTGTCGCGGGACCATAGCCACGGACGCCCTGTCAGTCCCTTGGGCAGGGTTCAAACTTCTGTACATTTTTCCCCCGTTTCCGCTTCTGAGTCGTGTTCTAAGAAAGATAATTCAAGAGGGGGTACCTACCATTCTAGTAGCTCCTCATTGGCAAAGAAGAAGTTGGTTTTCGGACATAACAAAGATGGCGGTAGACCATTGGCGCCTACCGGTCGAGCCGGATCTTCTCACTCAGGGGGCGCTTCGGCACCCGAATTTACAGATGCTGGCTTTGACGCCTTGGCTATTGAGACCTCGGTCCTAGCAGCCAAAGGTTTGTCAGCCAAGGTTATTTATACCATGATTCAGGCTCGGAAGAAGTCTTCTTCCATGATTTACTACAGGGTCTGGAGATCTTTTATATCCTGGTGTGAGGCTAGGAATCTTTCATGCAGAAAGTATTCGATATCTAGGATCCTAGAATTTCTGCAGGATGGCTTAGAGATGGGCCTGTGATTAAGCACCCTAAAAGGGCAGGTATCGGCCTTATCTATTTTTTTCCAGAAGTCTGTCGCTAGTAATAGGCTCATTAAGACTTTTTTTCAGGGAGTCACTCATGTCCGTCCGCCGCGCAAGTCTATCTTACCGGTATGGGACTTGAATTTGGTGTTGACGGCTCTACAGGGGGCTCCTTTTGAACCTATGGTCCACGCTCCAGTGAGCATTTTGACACTTAAAGTGGTATTTTTAGTGGCAATCACTTCTGTGCGGCGTGTTTCGGAGTTAGCCGCTTTATGTATGAAATCTCCTTATTTTGAGTTACACAAAGACAAGGTGGTTTTTCGGTTTAAGTCAGATTTTTTGCCCTTTCATCTTAATCAGGAGGTAGTTTTACCCTCCTTGTGCCCAAGTCCGGCTAATGCTAAAGAAAGGGCACTTCATTCCTCAGACGTGGTTAGAGCCATAAGGTATTATTTGGCAGCTACAGATGCCTTCCGCAAGACGGATCTTCTTTTTGTTTGGTCAGAAGGACCAAGAAAGGGACTTCCACCGGCTAAAGCCACTGTCAGCAAGTGGATTAGGCAGGCGGTGATTAGAGCCTACTCAGCCAAGGGGAAGGAACCCCCTTTTTGGGTCACAGCCCATTCCACTAGGGCCATTGGTGCTTCTTGGGCTTTTCAGCATCAAGCTTCGGTGGAACAGATCTGCAAAGCGGCCACCTGGTCTTCGGTTCATACATTCACTAAGTTTTACAAGGTGGATGTTAGAGCCTCAGCTGACGCTGTTGTTGGTCGGAAGATTCTCCAGGCAGTAGTGAAGTGAACTGCCTGCTGTTCTGCGTCAGGGGATCCCGCCCATAGATGGCACTGCTTTTGGAGATCCCAGGAGTAAGGAGTGCCTGGAATGGATTGGAAGAAAAAACGCAATTCTGTGAGGTACTCACCTGTAGAATTGGTTTTTCTGGGAATCCATTCCAGGCACTCCGGCCCACCCGTTTTTTGGGTCACGTTATCTTCTGACGCTTCTCTGTTGGTGTTAAAGCCATTTCATTTTTATTATTCATGGCATATATATGAAAAAAAAAATAATTTATCTTATATTTTGAGAGCATTTTTTTGAGTTTGATGTGTAGTAACATGGACTCTTTATGGCTTCCCGGCCTGTCTCTAGATTATTTTACTGCTGTTTAAGTAAACTGATTTGGTTCAGGGGCGGCTGCTACTTATGGGCCGGGAGGGCCGCACCTGTTTTCTTTCTTGCAGTCACATGCTCAGCAAGGAGGAGGAAACCCAGGAGTAAGGAGTGCCTGGAATGGATTCCCAGAAAAAACAATTCTACAGGTGAGTACCTCACAGAATTGCGTTTTTATGCAAATATGGGAGTGACCATCAACTCCAATGTTTGCATTTGAAATAAACTACATAAAATTGTAATTAACCTGTTGTTGACTAAGTTTATGCCTTTATGTTTTTGGGGAATAAAGATGACTTAAAGTAGGCACTAACAAATTTGGAACAACCAAAAAAAGAGTCTAAAATCATGTGTGAGGTTCTTTGATATTATTTAGTTACTGTTTGTAAAAGTAAGAAACAAACATACAAACACAAAGGTCCAAAAACACAATTAACAAAAAATAAAGGGACAAAACAAACAAAGGAACACCAAATTAAGCAAAATGTGTCTCTATTAAATTAGACCGCACGGCTTGGGCAGACGCACTCGGTGGGCCACGATAGTCCTCGTCTGGGTCATCGGTGGGTGGAGAGGGGGGCAAATCCACATACCGGGGGACACGCTGCAATATAGCAAAATTATGCAACACTGCCCAGGCCATTATAATATCTATGACCTTTTTGGGGTCATACTGAAGTGCTCCCCCGGTATGGTCCAAGCATCGGAAGCGGGTGTTCAATAGGCCAAACGCCCTCTCCACCACAGCCCTGGTCTTCCTGTGCGCCCTATTATATGTCTCCTCGGTTGCATACTGGGGCCGGAGGACGGGCGTCAACAGCCACGGAAGGAGTGGATAGCCAGAATCACCTGCCAAAATGTATTATAAAAAACATAAATTACACATTACTCAATAAATGGAATCCCCAAAACAGGCCAGCAACATGACTAAGAGGCTAGGTCACATTTGCTACACAGAATGAGCATACATAGTGCACAGGCCAAAAAAAAGCCAAAAAACATCAAATACATGTGGGAACAAATTAAACCTCCAAGATGGCGGATGAGGGCCATTCAGCCAGACTGCTAACAGGTATTGGTTTCGGACTGTGCTGCTCAGAATTCTTGGATGTCTTAACTTTTCAGGACCCTGTATCTGCTTTGTAGGAGTCCAAAACAGCTCTAACCCGCCCCCTGCACTTTATCCCGCTCTCCTCTACTCAGTAAGTGTAATGCATCTAATCAAAGATGGCACAGACCCTATTATTAATTCAAGGACATAATTTAAGCAGAGTGTGGGGAAGACTAATTCTTACTTTACTCTAAATTAAATTTTAACATTTTGCTAATGCAGGACTAACATTTGGCAAGGCTTTGAAAAATCTAATGGTTAAGGTCGTGTTTCAAATGTAAACAAGGTGTTCAAATAGGCATAGTTGCATATCTTGGGACACAAACTAAATTCATAGCCATACATATCAAAAAAATGATGTTATTGGCGTCAACTTACCAAGGAGCCATCCACCGGAAAATTCCCCAGACTCAAACCGACCGTACAATCCAGATCTTCTAAGAATGTAGGCATCATGGGATGAGCCTGGGAACCCGGCAAGCAGACTAAGGAACCGCATGTCCGGGGCCACCACTGCTTGGACATTCATTGAGTGGCCCATTTTGCGGTTCCTGGAATAAAAAAACAAACAAAAAACATTAGCAAGGCAAGGAAAACTAGGGAAACACTAACTAATCACACCCTAAGCAAAACCTGTGGCACAATAAAAATAGCAAGAAACAAGTACATAAGTATTTTGTTTAGCAAAAAAAGAATATGTATGTTTGAAAAAGGAAAGATTAACTTAGAAGTGTCTATTTCAGGTACACATTAAAATGTTTCCTTGGTGAACACGTGAAATTTATATGCAACTAAATACGGTCCATGGTTCCACAGGGACTATTTACAAGGAGGGAATAATTAAAAGGAGGGAAGAATTAAAAGGAGGGATCCATTACAAGGAGGTATAAATTACAAGGAGGGAATAATTATAAGGAGGTATAAATTACAAGGAGGTATAAATTACAAGAAGGGAATAATTACAAGGAGGGATTACTTACAAGGAGGGATTATTTTAAAGGATGGATAACTTACAAGGAGGGATTAATTACAAGGAGGGAATAATTATAAGGAGGGGACATTTTACACGGAGGGACTTTTTTGGACATAAAATTTACAAAAAAAAAACAAATATGACTGATTGTACTTGCCTGTAGATATACTCGGCTGTCGGAGGGACCAGGGCAATGTGGGTGCAGTCAATGACACCCATGACGTTGGGCATGTCGGCGATGTTATAAAATGCCAGCTTAAAGCAGACCTTCACTCTGAATAAGAGTCTATCTTATATGTTTCCCACACCCTGTAAATACAGATTGCCCACATTAAAAATCATCCTACCTGCATCTACTGCATGTTATGAGCCTTTAAACATCCAAGATGGTGGCTTGTGGAAGCCGCCATCTTATCAGGCAGCCTGCACTGACTGTGCTGCTCTGCATTCTGGGACTGCTGACCTTTACCTGACCCCAGCTCTGCTCTGTCTGAGCAAAGCACAGCTATTACCCGCCCCCCTGTACCTTATCCCACTCTCCTCTCCTCAGTAAGTGTGATGCTTCTGAGTCAAGATGGCGGCGCCCGTATCCTAAATTCCTGAACAGAATTGCAGCCCAGTGGGGGAAAGAATAATAAGTTGGTGACTAAAAACTTTAGATGCTGGGGAACCGTTTTTTAAGAGTTTGGGCTTTTCATTAAATCACGCTGAAGGTCCGGTTTAATCGTGTTTCTGGCTACCATGTCGCCAGGAAAACAAATATATTTCCGAGTAATGGTAGCCATGCCTTCCAAAAACTTGGATAGCGCGCGGCTCAGCGTAGGCTGGGAGATCCCCACGGAGAGGGCACCAAGCCTCTGGAACGAGCCGTTCGCCAAAAATTGCAGGCAGCCAAGCATCTTGGTCATACCTGAAATTGCTTGCCCCTTCCTTGTGGTGCGGGCTAACCATGGCCGCAGCTCACTATACAATTTATGGAGGGAAGGGCGATTAAGTCTGGTGAGCTCGAACAGCTCAACGTCATGCATGCCATTGATGTGCATGCGTCGCCGGTGCAATCTGGTCTCAGCCCTCCAGACAATTTCAATGCCCATGAGCTGCAGATTCTCATGCTCCTCAAATGCACTAGAGTCATCCATAGCTGCTAGTCTCAAGGTCAAAATGGTCCCGTAAGGGGATCGCAAAGGAAACGGGTTTATAGGGTGGTGGTCTGTCGGCAATCAGCTCTCTGAATGAGACGCAAGCCCATAGCAATAACGTAAGTTATCTGAACGAACGAAAAATATCAGATTTGGTTTGGAAAATGACCCGAACTAACGCAAATGTTTCGATTTGCATTCGTTAATCGAAAGCGCATATACGCATTTGCCCGAACGTTCGTACGAATGAAAAATGGATGAAAAAAAACAAAAAAAAAACACCCACAAAAACTTTCACAGACAGCTACGGAAGTGCAGACGAATGTGCCTCTGAATCGAGCCTATTGTTTTTCCTTCTCTGTGTCCTAATCCTAGTAACCCTAAGGAAAGGGTTTTGCATTCTTTGGACGTAGTCAGAACCCTGAAGTTCTATTTGGTGGATACTGAATCCTTCAGGAAGACTGATGCTCTTTTTGTGCTTCCGTCTGGACCTAAGAAAGGCCTGGCTCCGGCTAAGTCCACTATCAGTAAGTGGATACGTCAGGCTGTGATCCAGGCCTACTCTGCTAAGAGGAAGGAGCCTCCCTTCCGCCTTACTGCTCATTCTACTTGTGTTATTGGTGCCTCTTGGGCTTTTCAGCACCAAGCTTCTGTTGAACAAGTTTGCAAGGCTTCTACTTGGTCTTCTGTTCATACTTTTTCAAAGTTTTACAAGGCTGATGTTAGGGCCTCAGCTGATGCTGCTTTTGGCCGCAAGGTTCTGCAGGCGGCAGTGGTTTAAACTGTCTGCTGTTACTTTTGGGGATCCCACCCTACCTTACGGACACTGCTTTTGGATGGGAGAAAGGTAAGTAATAGGTGCGCTGTGGGTAAGACAAGGTTAGCAGGCAGAGAAACCTTTTTTGGGTTATAGGAGAAAATAATTGTTAGAAGGATTAGTTACCGTTGCTGGTGATTCTTCTGAGTCTGTTTGTTTGTGACCGTCTTCCTTAGTTGGTTGAAGCGTTGGCGTTTAGTCTTTAGGTATGCTTTAAAGTGGATACTGGAAAATGCTCTGAGTTCCACTGTCTGTTTGTAGTTTGGAGGGTAGGTCTTCTTTATGGTAGGTGGTTGAGATGCTGCTGCTGTAGGTTGCAGTCTATCTACTTGAAGTTGGAGTGTAGGTCTACTTTAGGGTAGTAGTTGAAATGCTGCTCCTGAAGAGGATGTGCTGATTATGGTTATGGTTGAGATGCTGCTGCTGTAGGCTGCAGTCTATCTACTTGAAGTTAGAATTTAGGTCTACTTTAGGGTAGTGGTTGAAATGCTGCTACTGAAAAGGGTGTACTTATTATAAAGGGTTAAGCGTTTTAGATGATAGGGCTTAGCTTGCTGTTAGTTCCCCTATATGTTTAAGTAGGCAGGTATAGTTTTGGGTAAGTTCAAATTGGGTAGCGTGGCCGGCGGGCCAGCCGTTACTGCGGCTTTAAATATTGCCTCAATGGGGCCGCTTTCAATATTGCCTCAATGGGGCCGCTTAATGTGGCGTGGCCGGCGGGGCCGGGGATGAGTAGCCGCTGAATGCGGTTTTTATTTAGTCTTATAGGGCGCAAAAAAGTGTAGCACGGCCGAGGGAGGCTCTGATAGTGTTTCCCCTGGGCCAGCTGCTTCTGCTAACGTTGTTGCTATCTTGCTAAGTGTCGCCTCTTAGGGGGTGAGGCTGTGTAGCGTGGCCGGCGGGGCCAGCCGTTCATGCGGCTTTGGATATCAAGTTGAATGGGGCCGCCTGTTGTAGCGTGGCTGGCAGGGCCGAGGATAGAGAGCCGCTGAATGCGGTTTTAAATATAGTTTTTTCCGTGGAGCCGCTCCTGCGGCAGAAGAGATGTAGCTAGGCCGAGGGAGGCTCTGCTAATGTTTCATAAAAGACCTAGAAGAATGGCAAGAATTCTTCACCCAATGTAGTATAAATCTAATGAAACTGATTATCATTAGGAAAAAGCGTAAGCTGGAGGAGACAAACAAAAAACTGGAAGAACTCCAGGAGAACCTAGCACCATGTAAAGAATTGACGGAATATCAAGAGCACCTTTACCAAATAAGAAACAAACTAAGAAATTTTGAAAAAGAACAAAAAACCAAGAAGCAAAAGAAACTATCCAGAGACACCAAAGACTTTTCATCAGGTATAATATACAAATGGCAAAGAAACATTAACACAGTACCAGACGAAACTCACACCTCCCAGGATCACCACCACCCGAGTAACAACCGAAATACACCACCAAGGACCTATCGCAGAGACTCCATCTCCCCTTATAGACAATACAACTTCAGACCACATAATCACAAAGGAATCCTCTACCCAAGACAAAACAGGAAACACCAAAGAACTCCCAGCTGGCGGCAACAAGAAAAGTACAGAGAACTTAGACCACATACTCCACGGAGACCCACAACAAAGGACCGAGGGCCTTGGAACTTATCTTCCAAACGCCAACATACCTCAAGAAACCATCGACAGACCACCCTGTCACCATCCTATCACAACACAAGGTCAACCAAAATAACCAACGCGAGACAAACAGAACACAGGCAACCTCAACAATCACCAAAACCACAAAGAAATACTATCCGACCGCCTCAGCAACACCATTATTTTTTAGACTTGGGAACCAACCACACCCCAAAAAGAAAGAAACCAGAACAAGAGGATGCAGAGCAGGAAAACGAATACAAGAAAAACGAAATAAAGAAAAAAAGAACAACGGACTAATAAAAACTGTCACTACAGGAATCTATAACCTCTCCAGTTCAAACTTCACTAAAAATGAATTACAACTACTTAACAAGGGCATTAAATACGCACCACCTACAAACTTCAACGGCTTTGACGCCTACATCGACCTACTGAAATTCACCAGAAAACTAAACATACAAAAGTTTTTCAAAGAAAAACCCGTGATTGAATCTCCAAACCTCCAGACCCAACAAGAACCATCTCAAAGCATCCACACTCACCTCAAGAACAATTCTACCTTCAATCCTCAGGACCAAGGA
The DNA here is from genome assembly GCA_027917425.1 of Gastrophryne carolinensis. Taxonomy (NCBI): domain Eukaryota; kingdom Metazoa; phylum Chordata; class Amphibia; order Anura; family Microhylidae; genus Gastrophryne; species Gastrophryne carolinensis. The sequence continues at coordinate 120,311,681 of CM051238.1, forward strand.
GGTGCAATAAAAGTTTTCCGGGAACTAGTCACTAAGGACCTCAAGAAACTCTCCACGAGAAAACCTAAGCGAACACCAAGAGAACTAAAGGAAATCAACACCATTAAAAAGTTACAGAAAAACTCCAACATAGTGATCAAGCCAGCGGATAAAGGAGGAGGCCTGGTGATTTTAGATAAACCAAAATATATTCAAGAGACCTTCCGACTCCTTTCAGACACGACCACCTATGAAAAGCTGAACCACAACCCAACCCAACTCTACCACAAGAAATTAAGAGACCTCCTAACAAAAGGAAAAAATTCAAGTATTCTGAATAAGCAAGAATTTAATTATCTTAATTTGGGAACACCGCGAATACCCACCATCTATCACCTGCCAAAAGTCCATAAAAACAAGGAAGCACCACCAGGCAGACCGATAGTAAGTGGTATTGAATCCCTTACAAGCAGATTGGGTGAATATATAGATCACTACTTACAACCAGTAGTACAAAAAACAAACTCATACCTCAAGGATACAACTATGTTCCTAGAAGACCTTAAGAAACACGAAGACAAATCACATTACATACTGGCCACGGCAGATGTAAGCTCTCTTTATACCATCATCCCCCATCACAAAGGATTAGAAGCGGTGAAATTTTTTCTACAAAAAGAAAACACGCTACCAGAACCCCAAATCTCATTTATTTTAGAATGTTTGGATTTCTCACTAAATCATAACTATTTCTGGTTTGAAGATTCGTTCTATCTACAAAAAATTGGGGTGGCTATGGGCGGGAAGTTTGCTCCCAGCGTAGCAAACCTCTTCATGGCCCTCTGGGAGACCCAAATCATGGAACCCCAAAGACCTACTGAGTTGATATACTATAAAAGATACATAGATGACTGCTTTTTCCTATGGGATGGACAAGAAAACACTCTCAAAACCTTCCTAACCAACTTGAATGACAATGATTGGAACATTACGTTCACCCACGAAAGTAGTTCTGAAAAAATCCACTTCTTGGATATCGAAGTATACAAAGAAAATCATCTAATCAAAACTAAAACACACTTCAAGGAAACGGATAGGAACAGCTACATCCCGATAGACAGTTGCCATCACCCCACCTGGCTGAACAACATCCCAAAAGGCCAGCTACAAAGAATCAGGAGAAACTGCACGGAAGAAAAAACGTACATTGAACAAGCACAAATAATCAAAGGAAGATTCCTAGAAAAGGGATATGACGTAAACAAACTAGAATCGACAATAGAAGGAGTCAAAAACCAGGCAACAGTGCCCAAAACAGAGAAGAGAGCACACCAACCCTCTGGGGCCCCTACCTTTATCACTAAATATACCAGAGATTACAAGAAACTAGAGAAGGTCATCAGAAAACATTGGGGACATTGACCACAGACCCCACCTTAAAAGAACTTGTCGGACCCCGACCGAGATTCATCTACCGAAAACCAAAAACCCTGGCACAATATATCACAGCCAGTGTAATTAACCAACCCACAACGAGCCCTACAACAGTAAATAAGTTCTCTCGGTGCAGAGACTGCCAGGCTTGTAAACTGTATCTACATAACAACAAAACACCCCAAATGACACTGGAGAAGTTCATCAACCCGAAATCTAACAAAGAATACAAAATAAAGGGCCAACTTTCATGCAATACAGCAGGAGTAGTATACTGCCTCAGATGCCCGTGTAATCTCCTTTACATTGGGCGAACAAAAAGACCATTCAAAATTAGATTAAACGAACACATCAGAAACATCAAAAATGGACTTCCAACGCACAGCGTATCGGCCCACTTTGCCAAAGTTCACCAAAAAAACCCAGCAGGACTGGATTTCTGGATCATTGAAAAAATCAATCTAAACTGGAGAGGAGCAAATATCCAGAGGGAAACATCCAAGAGGGAAACTTTCTGGATATTTGAATTGGACACATTATCCCCACAAGGCCTGAATATAGAAATTGACCTCAACTGCTTCTTAGAAAATAACTAGCTATATAACCATCTTTTTAATCTTCAAGATAAAATATATAACCACTCTTTTAACCCTCAAGAGAAAATAGGCCTGAAAAAGTAATTAGATCTGAACTGCCTCCAAGGAAATAACTAATTATTGCAGCATTTAGGTATTTAATTACATTAGCCTAGAACTGGCAACCTATGTAATCAGTGTTGCCTTTCTCTAAACAATCCTCTACAAACTTGCAAGCTTGAAACACAATGTAGCAAAGGAATTGTATCAAATACAAGCTGCAGACAACATAACCCTGACAAAAATGGCATAACAGCACCACCTAATGTACACAATAGAGTACAGCAAGACAACATCAGAAGCAGATTGAAACTTGCTTCTCCATTCAACACCATTGAACAGCGCCACCTGCTGTTCAAAGTTTGAACAACCTAAGACCTCTAACTTAAACTACACTTCCCAGCATTCTTAGGGGCACTTCTGGAACCATTGAAATTGCGGCTTTCCAGCCCGCCCCCTCACCTTGACAACGCTGGCTACCTGCCAACGAAACGCGCGTCGGTGAAACATTAGCAGAGCCTCCCTCGGCCTAGCTACATCTCTTCTGCCGCAGGAGCGGCTCCACGGAAAAAACTATATTTAAAACCGCATTCAGCGGCTCTCTATCCTCGGCCCTGCCAGCCACGCTACAACAGGCGGCCCCATTCAACTTGATATCCAAAGCCGCATGAACGGCTGGCCCCGCCGGCCACGCTACACAGCCTCACCCCCTAAGAGGCGACACTTAGCAAGATAGCAACAACGTTAGCAGAAGCAGCTGGCCCAGGGGAAACACTATCAGAGCCTCCCTCGGCCGTGCTACACTTTTTTGCGCCCTATAAGACTAAATAAAAACCGCATTCAGCGGCTACTCATCCCCGGCCCCGCCGGCCACGCCACATTAAGCGGCCCCATTGAGGCAATATTGAAAGCGGCCCCATTGAGGCAATATTTAAAGCCGCAGTAACGGCTGGCCCGCCGGCCACGCTACCCAATTTGAACTTACCCAAAACTATACCTGCCTACTTAAACATATAGGGGAACTAACAGCAAGCTAAGCCCTATCATCTAAAACGCTTAACCCTTTATAATAAGTACACCCTTTTCAGTAGCAGCATTTCAACCACTACCCTAAAGTAGACCTAAATTCTAACTTCAAGTAGATAGACTGCAGCCTACAGCAGCAGCATCTCAACCATAACCATAATCAGCACATCCTCTTCAGGAGCAGCATTTCAACTACTACCCTAAAGTAGACCTACACTCCAACTTCAAGTAGATAGACTGCAACCTACAGCAACAGCATCTCAACCACCTACCATAAAGAAGACCTACCCTCCAAACTACAAACAGACAGTGGAACTCAGAGCATTTTCCAGTATCCACTTTAAAGCATACCTAAAGACTAAACGCCAACGCTTCAACCAACTAAGGAAGACGGTCACAAACAAACAGACTCAGAAGAATCACCAGCAACGGTAACTAATCCTTCTAACAATTATTTTCTCCTATAACCCAAAAAAGGTTTCTCTGCCTGCTAACCTTGTCTTACCCACAGCGCACCTATTACTTACCTTTCTCCTAGAACAAACTTAGGAGAAGGCTAAGACAACTTCCAATTAAACTATCCATAAGGACAGGTTCGCCTTATTATAGGTGCAGCTAGACCACCATCTGGTACACCCTGAGCTCTGCGATAAACACAAACACCCTCTTCTGTTGAACAAGTTTGCAAGGCTTCTACTTGGTCTTCTGTTCATACTTTTTCAAAGTTTTACAAGGCTGATGTTAGGGCCTCAGCTGATGCTGCTTTTGGCCGCAAGGTTCTGCAGGCGGCAGTGGTTTAAACTGTCTGCTGTTACTTTTGGGGATCCCACCCTACCTTACGGACACTGCTTTTGGATGTCCCAAGTGTAAGGAATATCTTCTGGAACAGGACGTGCTGTATACTTAGAATAATACAATTCTGTAATTACTCACCTGTAGAATTGGTATTATATTTATACAGCACGTCCTGTTCCACCCCACCCTTGTTATCATTATCTTTAGGTACCTCTTTACGGTGATTGTTCTTATGTTAAAATTTTCATATTATGGTTATAGTTCTCCCGGGCTCTTGCTAACTGCTTTTCAATACTGGGGATTTGGTGGGAGGTCCTGGGTATATAAGGGGCCGGGAGGAGCCACTTTTCTGTCTCTGCAGTCCAGCGCCATCTACTGGAGTATATCCCAAGTGTAAGGAATATCTTCTGGAACAGGACGTGCTGTATACATATAATACCAATTCTACATGTGAGTAATCACAGAATTGTATTTTTTTTTGCACTCAATCCATTCTGACCATTTAGGATAGCCACATGCTGACAGCCTAGTGGCAATGTTATCAATCTGGAAGTTGAAATCTCATTCCTCCTAACAATTCCGCCTAGCACAGAGCATTTTGGAAAAGATGGATGACAGCTGTCAGCACGCAAGACACAGTTGCCTGCAGTCAGCTTCCTGTTTGCAGTTAATAGGGCTGATTCAGTACTGTGAGAATTTTTTATATTCAATTTTTTTGTGAGAAAACTATTTCTCATTCTCTCTCTCAATCCATTCCAGGCCGTCAGCTTAAGTCACGAAAGGGCTAATTCCTGCATGGAGGGCGTGGACTGCAAGATTGAAAGGCGTGGCTCCTCCCGGCCCTATATACATCCGTCTGCATCAGAACAAGCCAGTTTCATTCTTGCAGTTAAACTGGACTGTGAAGGTCGCTTGGATTTTCTCTCTCACTTTTCTTTGGCAGGAAGCGGGGGATTTTACCCTGTCAGCTTCCTACATTGCCTTATTCCCACGGATATCCTTACCTGTTTTGCCTCCCCAGCTAAGCTGAGGGATCTGTGTGTGGTAAGGTAAGCGCCGGGGTCTTGGGGCGCATTTCATGGTGTTTGCACTCTGGGCTGCAGGCTTTCTTAAAGAAAAGCAAGTCAGCCGCAGGTTTGTGTCTGGTGAACCTGCTGGAGAACCCCTGTATATTTTTATATATCCCCCCTTCTTCCCACGTTTTTAACATTTTTCTTTTTACATAGAAACATAGAAACATAGAAGGTTGACGGCAGAAGGAGACCATACGGTCCATTTAGTCTGCCCTTATGTGTATACTGTATGTACTCTTTATCTTAGGATAGATGTGTGCTTATCCCAGGCATGTTTAAATTCAGTGACTGTTGATTTTTCAACTACCTCTGCTGGAAGTTTGTTCCAAGCACCTACTACTCTTTCTGTAAAATAATATTTTCTAACATTGCTCCTGATCTTCCCCCCGACTAGCTTCAGGTTGTGCCCCCTTGTTCTATCGTTAAGTTTCTTCTTAAAAACACTTCCCTCCTGAACCTTATTCAATCCTTTCACATATTTAAAGGTCTCAATCATGTCCCCCCTCTCCCTTCTTTCCTCCAGACTGTACAAATTAAGTTCTTTAAGTCTCTCCTGATAAGTTTTAAGTTTAAGTCCTTCCACCATTTTCGTTGCCCGCCTTTGGACACGTTCTATTTGAATAATGTCTTTTTGCAGGTAAGGTCTCCAGAACTGCACACAGTATTCTAGCTGTGGCCTTACCAGGGCTCTATACAGCGGCATCACAACCTCCCTCTTCCTACTGGTGATGCCTCGAGCTATGCAGCCGAGCATCCTGCTTGCTTTTCCCACTGCCTGGCTACACTGTCCACTCATCTTGCAGCTATCAGTAATCAGTACCCCTAAATCTCTCTCCTCCGAGGTCCTGGCTAACACAGTACTGCCCATACGGTACTCAGAGCAGGGATTCCTTCTACCCAAGTGCATGATTTTACATTTAGAGACATTAAACTCTAGTTTCCACAGTTTTGACCATCTATCCAGTAAAGCTAAATCATTTTCCATGTTGCAGACACCTCCAGGAATATCCACCCTATTACTAACCTTTGTATCATCAGCAAACAGACAAACTTTTCCTACCAAGCCTTCTCCTATGTCACTTACAAATATATTAAAAAGAATGGGGCCCAGGACAGAGCCCTGCGGCACACCACTTGTAACTCGCCTTTGTTCAGATTGCACGCCATTTACAACAACGCTCTGATACCGATCCCTCAGCCAACTGGAAATCCACTGAACTATCCAGGGATTGAGTCCTACCTTCAATAACTTATCTATGAGCTCCTTATGTGGTACAGTGTCAAAGGCTTTGCTAAAATCCAGATAGGCGATATCCACAGCACCACCTTCATCTAACACTTTAGTGACATTGTCAAAGAAATCAATAAGATTGGTCTGACATGATCTGCCCTCAGTAAAGCCATGCTGTTTTGGGTCCAATAGGTCATTAATTTTTAGATGGGAAATTATCTGTTTTTTTAAGAGTGTTTCCATTAATTTGACCACTATAGATGTTAAACTAACTTTCCTGTAATTACTGGCTTCTTCTCTACTCCCCTTTTTATGGATTGGTACGACATTGGCCATTCTCCAATCATCTGGAACCTCACCAGTTGAAAGGGAATGGTTAAGTAAATCAGTTAGAGGGGCTGCAATCACAAACCTAAGTTCCCTTAGAACTCTGGGGTGGATTCCATCTGGACCCATTGCCTTACTTACCTTTAGATGTGCCAGCTCGGCTAAGACATCAGCCTCCAGAAACTCCGGAGCTGTACTCTCCCAGCTGGATGTTGTGCTATGACCATGCCTGCTACTATCTGAAAATACCGAACAAAAGTAGCTATTCAGATGGTCAGCCACAGCCTTATCTCCGTCAATATATTTATTTTCCCTATTTCTAATTTTTGAGACTGCATTGTTTTTCTTCTTTCTGTCACCAATATATCGGAAAAAGGTTTTATCTCCCCTCTTCATAGATTTGGCCATTTCTTCCTCTTTTTGCCCTTTAGCAGTCCTTATAATTAGTTTTGCTTCCCTCTGTTTAATTTTATACGCCTCTCTGTCAGCTACACTTCCACTTACTTTATACTTCTTATAGGCAGACTTCTTATCTTTTATGATAGTGCTGACTTCCCTAGTAAACCATAATGGTTTATTCTTCCTTTTATTCTTGCTAGTTTGTTTCACATATTGCTTAGTTGCCTTTAAGATGGCCATTTTTAATAGTGACCACTGGGCACTCACTTCTGCTACTCTGTTCCACTCACCTAATTTTCTTTCTACATACTCCGCCATTTCCTTGAAGTTTGTCTTCCTAAAGTCTAGCACTTTGGTTCTGGTGTGTGATTGCACAATGTCTGTTTTTATTCTGAACCATAAGCATTGATGGTCACTGGAACCCAGATTTTCTTCAACCCTGACCTCGGACACCAGATCCCCATTGGTCAGAACTAAGTCCAGAATGTTATCTCCTCTAGTTGGCAATGTCACAAGTTGTTTTAGAGACACTCCATTAAGTGCCTCTAATATAGTCCTGCTCTTGCATGTCGATGCACTTGGGATATTCCAGTCCACATCAGGCATGTTGAAGTCACCTGTAATTACAACGTCCCCCTTCTCTGCCATTCCACTGATTTCATCTATTAACAGGTTATCTAGATCCTCAGATTGTCCAGGGGGCCTATATATCACACCAATTCTGACCACAGCTCCCTCCTTAGTCTGCATGGTAACCCAGAGAGTTTCTAGTTCATTATGTGTATGCTGAATTATTGTTGATTGAAGGGTAGTCTTGACATAAATGGCTACTCCACCGCCCTTTCTATCCAATCTGTCTTTTCTGTACAATGTGTAACCGGGTATGGCTATCTCCCAGTCATTGTGATCCTTGAACCAAGTCTCTGTTATTGCAACAAGATCCAATTCATCTCTGGATATGATAGCCATTAATTCACAGAGCTTGTTGCCCAAGCTGCGAGCATTGGTACACATCATGTGGATGTTGTTGGTATTGTATTTTAGTGTGTCCTTGATCTTTTCCACCTCTAGCCTACCACTAACCGGGTTTCCTGCTTCAATGTCCTGCTTCATCCTAAATGGTAGGGGACAGAAATCACCCTCGCAAGTTACATCTCTGTCCCCTTCCTCTAGTTTAAATCAAAAAATGCTCTGAGTTCCACTCCAAGTTCTTCTGTGCCTTTCTGTGAAGGATGCAAGCCATCCCTCTTAAACAACTCATTGTTCGACCACCTTCTAACATCATGACTAATACATCCAAAGCCTTTGTCTTCACACCACTGACGTAACCACAAGTTGAACTTGGCGATGTTGAGTGCCTTTTTTCCCTGGTTACATACTGGCAAAACTTCAGAAAATGTGATGGAACCTGTTATTTTGCAAAGTTCCTGACTAAAATTTTGGAAGTCCCTCTGTACAACAAACAAATCTTTTTGGGATAAGTCATTTGTGCCAAGATGTAGCACAATGTCCACTTGGTTATGCTTGCTTGCAGACTTCACAATATTTATAATACGTTTCTTATCCCTATTAACCGTGGCACCTGGGAGACACCTCACTTCCTTTAGCTCCTCTTTATCCTGTCCAAAGTCCACACCTCTAATTGTTGAGTCACCAACCAGAATATGTTTTTTCCTATTGGTTTCTTTTTCATTTTTAAGCTTTGCGCCATTTTACTTTAAGGGGGCATGAACTTAGCAGAGGGAAGATGGGCAGGGGGCAGAGTCACAAGCGGAAGCTGGGCAGGTGGCGGTTGATCACTTTTTCGGAGGCCGCTGAGGGAGGCGGATGCCCCAGGTCTCTTTGCTCTCCCCCGCTCTTCGTGCGGATCGTCATTTTCTCGAGAGCGGGGATTGCGGCCTTTGGCTGCCGCTTCTCCTCCGCTCTCTCAGCATGATAGCTTCACTGTTGTGGCCGCATCTTCTTCGCCGCCATTAGCCCTCTGCGGGCTCGGCTTCTTCTATAGCAGCCGTTGCTCTCGGGCCACCTCGGGTGGCAGATTCGGGCTTCCGCTGATGCTAGCGCGACCGGCTGCCAGTCCTTGCTTCTCCGCGCTAGGCACCCGCCTCCGGGTTCGTTAAGGCAGCACTCTAGCCCGTGGTGGTGAGTGATTTTACTTTTTCTAATATATTTTGTAATATTATTTGCTGTTTTTTTGCTTAAGTTTCTCCCTCTCTCAGATTGTGGGAAGAGGGATAGGGGTTGTGGTTCCTCTCAGTCCCTCTAGGTAATTTGGATAAGCTAATCACCATGACGGAGGCATCAGTGTATCTGGTGTCCCAGCTGATCTGGTCAGTCTCTATCTTTTCTGTAGGCAGAATCCTCTGGGCGGCTTCGGCACAGTATGTTCTAACTGTGCCAAGTTGATTTCTTCAGACCATGGTTAGGCTGTATCCACAGTCGCCGGTCCCTCGGATCCTAGAGCCTCTTTAAAGATTCTGCCTCCCGTGGCAGCCACTAAGAATGAAAGGGGGGCAATGAGGCTCAGTCTGAATTGTCAGAGAGATAGCTCGCCTAGAGCAGCATTGGTTATCGTCAGCCCCTAGGAAGGCCTCGGAGTAGAGGAGATATTTAGATCCCTCTAACATCTGAAGACGATTTGTATGCTTCCTTGGGATCCGGGAGGTTCAGAAGGTTGAGGAGGCTCTATCTGAAGGTGAGCTGTCCTCTAGTGAGGAGGACAGTGATTCTAATTATATATATGCTTCAGTTGAGGATTCGTTGGTCTCTGATGAAATGGAGGGCCTCCTTTCTTCTCCTTTTGAGGTTTCACACATTTTCCCTCCTAAAGCCCCCAGAAGAGGGTAGGGGGACTTGTTTTAGGTAAGATTCCTCCTGTTCCCAGGATCTTAGATGCCTGTTTTGCTATGGCGAGTTCTCTTTTGCATCCTGCCGGTGCCACTTCAATTGTGTCTTTGGCAATTAGGAAATTGTTAAGGCTGCTTATGACCAGGGCTAGTTCTTGAGATCATTCTCAGGACTCGGGCTCCTATGCATTCAGAACCTGTTTAAGATGAATAGCCACTGATATGGATGATTTGGTCAGGCTCTGTGCCAGAACCTCTGCCTTGTTGCTTTGTGCCATTCATTGGATAAAGCTATGCTTACACCGAGGCTAAGAAATCCCTTATGGATCTCCCCTTCTTGGGGGTCGATTGTTCGGGGGAATGCTTTGACGTTTCGTTAATGAGGTCCACTTGTTTTTTTGCAAGCCCTCAGCATCCCGATCCTTTCGAGGTTGTAGAAGGTTATCCTTTCGGGTTCACGAAGGGAGTTCTGGAGCAGGCGTAAGTCCCAGAACAGGCCAGGAGTCTCTTGGGGAGGTAAATCAAAGCTTCCAGCCAAGTCCGCCCAGATATGAAGGGGCACCCCCATCCATGCGGGTGGACCGCGTCTGCAGTTGCTCCAGTATGGAAGCACCACGTATCAGATCTCTGGATACAGGAGGTTGTGTCTTCAGGCTACAAGATCAAGTTTGCAGCCAGGCCTCCCACAGATTCTCTTGGTCAGGGGCATCCCAAAACCCAGTAAGGGTGGAGGCCTTGAGAGCCGCAGTTATGCATCTGCTGCAGATAGCAGTGATTTGTCAAGTTCCCCTCCTGGAAGAGGGCCAGAGGTTTTCTCCAATCTGTTCGCCATCCCCAAGAAGGATGAATCGGTGCGGCCGATTTTAGACCTAAAATGCCTCAACAGGTTCTCTGGTTAAGACATTTTCCCATGAAAACATTAAGGTCTGCAGTTAGGTCACTTTAGCCGGGGGATCTCATGACCACAGTGGATATTAGGGATGCATATATTCACATCCCCATTTTTCCAGGTCATCAGAAAATTCTAAGGTTTGCCCTAAATGGACAACATTTTTCAATTTGTGGGTCTTCCTTTCAGTCTATCCACAGCCCCAAGGGTATTTACCAAGGTGCTGACGGGGCTCATGGCTGTCCTGAGGTGTCTCAGGATTCACATGACTGTTACCTGGATGATCTATCGATCAGGGCTCCGTCTTTTCAGGAGGCGAGGAAAGACACACGGACGGTGTTATCAACCCTTGAGAAGTTTGTCTAGATAATCAATTATCCAAGATCGCACATCACCCTGTCGATAGTAAGATTGTGGTTGGGGATGTCATTGGATACTGCCCAAGCCAGAGTTTTTTCTCCAGGAGCAGTACCCAGATGTCAACCTCCAACAACTCATAAAGGGATGCGGCAGGTAGGTCTGATGGTGTTCTGCTTTGAAGCAGTGCCCTTTGCTCAGTTTCACATGAGACCTCTACAAATGGAACTGTTGTCGGTCTGGGATCAGGCCTACGAGTCATCAGATTTTTGTTCTAACGCCCTTATCCAGGCAATCTCTCCTGTGGTGGTTGGATCGCCTACACCTTTCGGCCGCCGATTGTCACCACGGTTGCCAGTCTGACAGTTAAGGGAAGTGTCTGAAGGGCATAGACAATCTAGGGGCAATGGGGTCCAGGGGAGAATCCTTTTAGAGCTAAGAGCAATGATTTTACTGCTCCAACACTGGACTCCCAGTCTGAGGGGACATGCTGTCCAGTCAGACAATCGGACAGCTGTGGCTTACATCAACCACAGAGCAAGGAGCAAGTGAGCCGTTAGAGAAGTGGGCCGGATAATGCTATGGGCGGAGGAAGATGTCTTCTGCATCTGGCAGTTCACATCCTAGGAGTGGACAACTTGGAGGCCAACTCCCTGAGCAGGACAACTCTGCGTCAGTGGAGTGCTCTTTCAGCCAGAAACTCTTTCAAGCTCTCTGCTTATGCTGGAGTCATCCGGATCTCTTCGCATCCAGACACAATCACAAGCTTCCGAGATTTTATGTCCCTATTCCGAGACCCTCTGGCTGTGGCGACATATTCACTGACTGCTCTGTGGTCAGGGTTCAATCTCCTGTATGCATTACCTCTGTTCCCACTCATGGGTCGAGAAGGTAGCTCGCGAGGGAGTACCAACCAATCTGGTGGCTCCTCGTTGCCCAGGGAAGAGCTGGTTCTCAAACATTGTAATGATGTCAGCAAGAGACCATTGACGGCTGCCCGACATTCCATATTTTCTCTCACAGGGGCCTCTGCGGCACCTGTTTTTACGAATGCTGGCTTTGACGGCCTGGCTATTAAAACTGCGATCTTACCAGAGAGAGGTTTTATCGCTTAGGGTTATCCACACTAGGATAGTCTTCATCAAAGTCTTACTACAGGGTCTGGCGCGCGTTCATTGCCTGGTGTGAGTCCAGGAAGTTTTGTAGACAATATTTTGTGCCCAGAATCCTGGAATTTTCACATTCTAGAGGATGCTCTTCAGCACTAAGGGGTCACGTTTTGGCTTTATCCATCTTCTTCTGAAGCCCATTGCTGAAAATAGGCTCATTAGAACCTTCTTTCAGGGAGTCTCCCAGGTAAGCCCGCTGCGCAAGCCTTTTGCCAGTATGGGACTTCAATTTAGCGTTAGCCCTCCAGGGCGTTCCTTTTGGACCTCTGTGCATCAGGTTTCAGAATTGGCCACCTTGTCGGTCAAGGCCCCTTATTTTGAGTTGCACAGGGATAAGGGTGTCTTCTGCTTTAAGCCGGATGATTTACCCAAAGTGGTTTCCCCTTTTCGCCTTAATGAGGAGGTGGTATTGCCATCCTTATGGCCTTTTCCAGCTAATATGAAGGAGAGGGTCCTTCATTCTTTGGACATAGTAAGAACTTGATGTATTTTATCTCTGCTACTAAGTCCTTCCAGAAGTCAGACTTTTTGTCTGTCATAGCAGGAGGACCTTGAAAGAGGAATCTGCAGGCTAAATCAACTATCAGCCATTGGATTAGACAGGCAGTATTCTGCCAAAGGAAGGATACCCCCTTTTTGGGTCACAGCTCATTCCACTCGGACCATTGGCGCCTCCTGGGCTTTTCAGCATCAGGCTTCGGTGGAACAGGTGTGCAAGGCTGTCACCTGGTCTTTGTTTCATACATCTACCAAGTTCTACTAGGTAGATGTTAGAGCCTTGGCAGACTCCATTGTTGGTAGGAAGGTCCTACAGATGGTAGTGAGTTGAACTACCTGCTGCTATTTTTCATTTGGGGTCCCGCCCATACGTAGGCACTGCTTTTGGAGGTCCCTTTCATGACTGAAGCTGACAGCCTGGAATGGATTGGGAGAGAAAACACAATTCTGTGATACTCACCTGTAGAATTGGTTTCTCTACCACATCCATTCCAGGTCGTCAGACCCGCCCTGTTACTGGGTTGCGGTTCAACTCCTTAGATGCCTTGTCTTCGGTACTTGTGTATATGTAAATAGTATTCAGCATAAGAAGAAGAAAAAAAAACAAAAGAGAAAAGATACGATTAAGAAAGAAAATAAGCGGTGCTCGGTGTGGTTTAACATTTTTGTCTCCTATACATAAATAGGCCTTAGCCTCCCGGTATGTGATTCTACTGCTTTCTAATTACTGGCTTGGTCTGAAGGAGGCAGATGTAAATCAGGCTGGGAGGAGCCACACCTTTCAATCTTGCAGTCCACGCCCTCCGGGCAGGAATTAAAGTGGACCAACACCCACCGGTGATCGGCCCGGGAATATATAAGATTCCCGGGCCGATCACCTCCCTCCCCGCGGGACATCCGAGATCGGGATGTCCCGCGGGGTGAAACCCCCCCAAACACCCCAAACTCCTTACCTCAGCTTCGGCGGCGGCCGGCCGCCGCCGCCTCCTCCCTCGCGCCCCTGTAGACGTGCGCGCGCCCGCGCCGGCCGTCTGTGAATGGCCGGCGCGGGCACGCGCGCGTCAACAGGGACGCGCGGGAGGCGGTGGCGGAGGAGCCGCTTGTCCGCGGCTTGTCCGTCGCCGCGGACAGAGGTGAGTTCGGGGGGTTCGGGGGGGTTTCACACAGCGGGGCACCCCGATCGGGGGTGCCCCACCGAAGTGGACCAAGACCCAGGATAGTCAAAATCCTGGGTGTTGGTCCACTTTAACCCTTTCGTGACTGAAGCTGATGGCCTGGAATGGATGTGGTAGAGAAACCAATTCTACAGGTGAGTATCACAGAATTGTGCAATTTGTTTTTACATTTGCACAGCTAAATATGATGCCTAATTACACCCAGGATAAAAAACTTGAGAAAAACATTGCACGGTGCTGAATCAGCCCTATAGTGTCTTCATCCCCACTTACTCCCAGGATTTCAATAGACTGTTTATCATGATGGACAGTAAAATTCACGTTAAAGCTGACAGGGCCCGGAGGCATTCTCCTGGCACTCCGGGTCCTGGGGGTCGCTATCTTGGGAAAGCACAAAGCAGCTTCCACCAGCTCTGTGAACGCGCCCGCCCATTCAAGTAAATGGGCAGTCAAGAGCACGCACATAGAGGATGCCATTTTGTGACTTTCTGTGCAGCAGCGGCAGGGACCTGGGAGAATGGCTCTGGACTGTGGGCAAGGTAAGGGTATTTTATCTTCCATTTTACTTCAGGCCATTAGAGTAATTCAGAGACAATTGTGTTAACCTCTCGACCGAAGGGCGTGGACTGCAAGACAAAGGCGCTGCTCCACCTCACGAGCCTATATCCTCCTGGCTGACTTTCTCCACTCCAGTTTCTTTCTTGCAGTTGGAACTGGACTGCAAGGGTATATCTGAACTTCTCTCCCCATTTACTTTTTATTTTATTTTAATCTTTCTTTATTGAAGTTTTATAATAGCAGTAGTAATAAAATCAGAGCAAGAAACAGATATAGGAAAAAGAAAAAAAAAAAAAGGGGAGCACCCACCACCCCTCCACGGCCCCCAAGCCGCCACCCCCCAAGCGCACCGGGGCCCCCCTCCACGAGTGGGCCACCCAGGCCGCAGCGCCTGCATCCCATACCGCCAATAGGAAGATCTTACAGTGTCCAGGTACAGGTGAGTGCGTCAGCCCCGAGGGCGGGTAGGGGGCGGAGGCCAGGTGGAAGGTATGCCGAGGAGGGGCGGAGGATAGATAAATAATGGAGAAGAGAAGAAGACAAGAAAGGAGGGGGAAGGAGAAGAAGAGGGGAAAAAAATGGGAGAGAAAAGAAGAAAGAAAGAGGAAAAAAAAAAAAAAAAAGAGAAAAAGGGGGGGAGGGGTGGGGGAGGAGGGAGTCAACCTCCGCCACCTGGTCCCAGCGGGGCCCGAACCAGCGCCCAGCCATCCCACATCATCCAGATGCCAGCAGGGCTCTCGCCTCCTCTGACTCTCTATATATGATCCAGCTCGTCCAGGTCTTGAGGTATGCCTCGTGTTCCCTCTGTCTTCCGCCATCAATTCTTCCATCCTTCTGATGTGATCCATCTCTGTGAGCCACTCCACCACATTCGGGGGTTGCGAGGACTTCCAGTGCCTGGGTATTATCGCCCTAGCCGCTGCCAAGAAGTATTTGAGGATGCCATTCTTAGCTCCAGACACGGGGCCCGGAATCAAAGTCAGCAAAGCAATCTCAGGTTTATTTGGCACAGCCAGGCCGCCCACCTCTGTATGTACCTTGAAGATGGTTTCCCAGAGCTTCATAACCTCTGGACATGCCCACCAGATATGCAGGATGTCTCCCCGGGCCACCCCGCATCTCCAGCACGTGTCTGATTCAGTCGGTGAGTATGCCGCAATGTCCGCCGGACACCTATACCATCTTGTGAGGACCTTATAACTTTTCTCCTGCACAGAACTGGCGCCGGTAAGTCCGTGAGTTAATGTGAATATCTTAAGAGCTTTCTCCTTATCGATGGAAATCCCGAGGTCTCTCTCCCACTTAAGCATAAACCCCAGCGTTGAGGTGTGCCTAAGGGTAACTAGTAAGGAGTAGAGCTGTGAGATCACGTGCTCCATTGGTTGGGCCCGTGTGAGACACTCCTCCAAGGGGGTTAAGGGAAGGGATGCCCCCTCCAGGCGCCCTCCCGATGTAAGAAACGCCTCAAGTTGGCGGTGCAAAAGCCACGACACATGCCGCCCTGCGTTCTGCACCCTGAGTTCGGCCAAGGATGGCACTCTGCCCCCTCTGAGAATGTCCCGCAGCCTAGTATCCTCCGCCTCCTTCCATATCAAGAACCGTGTGGTTTGCTGCCCTGGCATGAACTCTGGGTTGTTGAATAAAGGGGTGAGTGGGCCCGGCCTGTTCACCAGCTCTCCCTGTCTCTGGAGTCTGGTCCAGTTAGAAAGAAAGTGCCGGGCCAGGATAGGATAGCCTCTTCTGTTTAGGTCACCTGGGGTAAACACCCAAGGAAGAGAACTCGGGTTAAAGCCCACAAGATCTCTCTCCAGCTGGACCCAGAGCTTATCCGCTCCCCTGTACGTCCAATCCGTTAGCCGCATGAGGACCGCCGCAGCATGATATAGCTTCAGGTCCGGGGCCCCTGCACCACCAGCATTTTTGGGCCTGGCCAGAATGCTGAACCTAACGCGGGGTTTCCGAGAACCCCAAATAAACTTCAGGAAAGCTGATTGGATGGATTTGAAGAATTGTCTCGGCAGGAGGATGGGAACTGTTTGGAAAAGATACAGGAAGCGAGGGAGGACGTCCATTTTCAATATATTAATCCTTCCAAACCATGAGTATCGCCCTCTGTCATATCTTGCGAGGTCTTGGGAGATTTTGGATTTGAGCTCCTGAAAGTTGAGGTCAAACAGGTTGTTCAGATTTGATGGTATAGAAACCCCTAAGTATTTTATTGCCGTTGGCTGCCACTTGAAAGGAAAGCTGCTCCTGAGGTTGTTTGCCTCCTGTTGGGTTAGCGTGAGGTTTAGTGCCTCAGATTTTGCATAGTTGATCCGAAAGTTGGACACCCGGCCAAAACGCTCGAATTCCTTGAGAGCCACAGGGAAGGACACGGCCGGGGAGGTCAGGTGGAGGAGCAGATTGTCAGCAAATATTGATTCTTTGTACTGCTGGCCCCCGCACTCAATACCTCTGATGTCCGCATTGTTTCTGATTGCTATCGCTAGGTGTTCCATCGTTAAAATGTAAAGTAAGGGCGAGAGGGGACATCCCTGACGCGTGCCGTTTGCAATTGTAAAAGGTTCAGATAGGATGCCGTTGGCCCTAACTCATGCTGTTGGGTTCTGGTATAGGGCCATGATCTTAGAGATCATGCCAGGTCCAAGGCCAATCTGCGAGAGCGTCGCTTTAAGGAAGCGCCAACTCAACCTGTCGAACGCCTTCTCGGCATCACAGGAGAGGAGACATGCTGGGGTTCCAGTGTCGTTGACGAACGCAATAAGATCCAGGAGCTTGTTTGTGTTGTCTCTGGCTTCACGGCCTGGGACAAAGCCCACCTGATCTAAGTGAATCAGGTGTGGAAGCAATGGTTGCATTCTGGTGGCTATAATTTTGGCGAATAGCTTTAAGTCCACGTTGAGTAATGAGATAGGCCTGTAGCTTCCACATACAGAAGGTTCTTTACCCGGTTTGGGGAGCACAACTATTGTTGCTTCCAGGGCTTGTTTTGGAAAGGGATTATCTCCCCCCACGTGGTTAAAAGCCTTCGTCAGGAAGGGGGCAAGTGGTGCTGCCAGGGTCTTAAAGAACCTAGGGGTAAAGCCATCCGGACCCGGGCTCTTCCCAGAAGGGACCTCTTTGATGGCCTTCAAAACCTCCAGTTCCGTGAAGGGGAGCTCCAATTCAGCCGAGGACTCTTCCGTGAGCATCGGAAGTGGGGTCTCAGCCACGTAGTCTTGGATGTTCGTCTCCAGCTCCTCCACCTCGGCCGGGGACATGTTCGGCTGGAGGTTGTACAGGTCGCTATAGAAGTCCCTGAACACCTCCGGGATCTTAGCTGGGTCCACGACATTCCCTCCTCCGCTCGTCTTTATACTTGGTATGAACGGTGCCCCAGTTCTACAATGGAGAGATCTGGCCAAGAGCTTTCCTCATTTGTTTGCATGCTCATACATCGAGGCGTGTTGCCTGTCTCTGTATGTAAGGTAGGCCTGATCGTATAGCTTCAGGAGCTTGTTTCTATTGAGAGATAGCTCCGAGAGCAGCTCCGGGGAGGGAGCCTGCTTGTGTCTGGACTCCAGATCATGTATGGATTGCAAGGTTTTGGTGATCAGCGCCGTCCGCTCCCGTTTCAACCTCGCACCCTCCTGAATAAATATCCCCCGAAGCACGCACTTCAGCGCCTCCCACTGTATCGTTGGGGAGCAATCATCATGCTCGTGGTCCATGACAAAGTTTGATATCGCCTCCTTGATTCTGCCCAGGCATACTGCATTTCTAAGAAGGTTGTCGTTCAAGCGCCAGCTCCACTGTTTTGGTGCGGTGTCAGGTAAGTCGAAGGTCAAGAAGACCGGAGCATGGTCGGACCACAGGAAGGGGCCAATGCTGGTCTTAGGGTGCCATTGCAGGGCATGGTGACTCAACAAGATATAGTCAATGCGGCTGTATGAGCCATGCACGGGTGAGAAGTATGTGTAGTTCCTAGTGTGTCCATGCTCCAGTCTCCAGACGTCCATCAGCTGTAGGCTATGCAGGGTCTTCCGCAGGGACTGTAGTTTCCCTAGAGGCACCGATGACCTTCCTGATGAGGTGTCCAAGGAAGGATTCAGCGCCAGGTTCAGGTCGCCTCCCAATATCAGTATCCCCTCCGCAAACTCCTCCAATTTCCTGAGGTACTGTTGGCACGCTGTCACTTGGTCATGGTTTGGCAGATAAAGGTTTGCCAGTGTGTACTTTTTGTGGTGGATCACCACCTTGAGAAAGATAAATCTCCCCTCAGGATCAGCTAGTTGATCCACCGCTGTAAAGGGCACAGACTTGTGGATTGCTATAGATGCACCCCGTGATCTGCCCGAGGGGTTGGTGCTATGAAACCAGGAAGGGAAGTACCTGCCCCTTAAAGCAGGCACCCTCCCCTCCTGAAAGTGGGTCTCCTGGACCATAAGGACGCCCACCCTTTGTTTGTGGAGGTCGTACAACACCTTTGAGCGCTTCTCTGGGACGTTAAATCCCTTGATGTTCAGAGAGCAGATTGTCAGCTTGGCCATACCGAGTATGAGAGGCCGGGTAAGATTCCACCCCCGCAACCAGAGCACAAAAAAATAGGTAGGCCACCGGGGGTACCCGCCGGGCGCAGCCGGCCCCGCAGGGGGTGGCGGATGCAGAAGGGTTAAGTAAAGTAAGTTTGGGAGGACAGCCTAAAAAGAGAAAAGAAAAAGGGGGAGAGAAGTAAATAGAGAATTAGAGAGACAGTCAGACAGGGAGCGGAAAGCAAGTGAAGCCTAGGGGGGGAAGGTGGGTAGAAGAGGATGACCGCAGCTGGGGCCGCTAGGGCTCGGGAAGAAACACCCCCAGAGAACCGCGGCGCACCAGCTAGCGAGTGGGGATCAGGGGGGGAAGAGGGAGATCGATATAGCGGGGCACCGGGGTTAGGTGCTCTCGTGTCAAACTCTATCTGAGGGAGACCTGTGACGCGTGCGTCAGGACGGTACCCTCTCTACCCTGTTTGGGGCAGACCCTATAAATATCAGGGCCGGGTCCCACCAGGGATACCTAAGTTGGGGGAGTGTAAGTCGAAAGCGATAAGGCGTAGGAGATGCACACGCTGAGACATCATGACACATAATAAACGGACTAGAGACCCTGTGTAATATACTGCATATATATACACCAAACTTTAGGAGCTATGAATAGGCGTTTGAAAATGAAACTGTAATTATGAGAGGCACTAGACAATGAAATTAACAATGATACTTAAAAGATACTTGGGGGGGAGCCAGTGAAAAGGCACCCGAACCTGCAACTAGAAGTGCTCCTGTCACTGGAACTATTAGAATATGTTGGGAAGTGCGATCCGTATGGGGTGCCCAAGGGCGGCGTTCACCAGGCAGCGCCCGCCACGGGGAGGGGAGAGAAAGCGTCCCCCGCCTGCTCCTCCCTCCCGTGCCGGCGCCCCAGCCAGCCCCCCCCATCCAGACCGAGCAGGGAGGATATCCTGGATGAAGCGCCGGGGGCGGCGGGCCCGCAAATAGGGCCCCGGCGCCCCCACGGGAGGGAGACAACGCCCCCCAGGCCCCGCAATCACGGAGCAGTCAAAGACTAAAACACTGAGACATTAAAACATTAAATGGAACAATGACATTACCCGTCGTCAACTACTCTAAACCTAAACCCCCGGCACGAAGCGTGCGCCCATCTGCAGACCCCACGCCCGCCACCCCGCCGCCGGGCCGATGGTCCCCCCTGGCAGAGGGGGAAGTCCAGGCACGGGATGGCGGCGTGCCGCCAGGCAAAAGGGGGGCAAAGTCACATCTTAGTGATGGTCAGCAGCTCAAGCTCGAGGGCCCGGCGGAGGCCCCCCCTCCCCGACCTCCCCCCTCCTCCCCTGCGGTCTTCGTGGTTCTCTTCTTGCTGGTCTCCCCGGCATAAGGTCCAGGGTCGGCACTAACCAGTCGGGTCGGACTCCAGAAATGTAAAGAGCGCCGGAAGTTGATCAGTGGTTCTCAGGGTAAAGGATCCCCCATTCCTACGGACAATCAGGTGGAACGGGAAGCCCCATCGGTAGGAGCCCCCTTGGCGTTGGATCACCCCCAGCAGGGGCTTCAGGAGGCGCCTCATCTGGAGTGTCCTGAGAGACAGATCGGGAAGAATGGTGACTGAACCGCCCTCGAATCTCGCTGGGCCCAGCTCCCAGGCCCTCCTCAGGATGTTCTCCTTGATTTTGTAGAGATGGATTCTGCAGACCACGTCCCTGGGCCGCTGGGGGTCTACGGGTCTCGGGCCCAGGGTGCGATGGATTCTGTCTATTACAATGTCACTCGAGGAGGGGGCCCCCAGAATATTGTTGAAAATGGTTTTCGCTGTGCGTTCCAAATCTTCCTGGGCAACCGATTCCGGGATACCTCTAAGTCTGACGTTGTTGCGCCTGCCTCGGTTTTCGATGTCGTCAAGATTGAGGTAAAGGGCGGATAAGTGACGTCTCTCCTCTTGTTGTGTTTGCTCAAGAGCTGCCACTCTTTGGGCCAGCGTGGACTGGTCCTGCTCAACCGCATCGACTCTGTGAGATACTTCTGTGATGGAGTTTTGAAGCGTGCTGAGCTCTCTGCGGAGGGTGCTCTCCATCTGCGAAACGTACCCATCGAAGTCCGAGCGAGAGGGAAGCGCCTGTATGGCATCAGAAATGTTTGATCTGACAACTTCGGCTACTGCTGAGATCAAGGAGGGAGACATAGGGCGCAGGTCCATGTGCATATCATTGTAGTGGACACCAACCCCTGTGTCCGGCCCCTGGAACGATCCATCATGAGAGGGTGTGGCTTGTCGGGCTGCACGAGCGCCCGCCGTCGGGCCATTCATAGCCTCGGAGAAGTCAGCTTCCGGATGCCCTCTTCTGTGCCACTCGTCAGGGGCCGGTCTCCACGGTCCCTCCGGGGGTGTGTGCAGCTCTTGCATGTTGTGGGCTCCGTCCTCACAGGGGGCATCCCAAGACCGTGTAGCCTGGGGCCAGCTCCGGAGTGCCTCTGCCTGACCGGCGGCAGGGTCCAGTCTGTGGGGGCTCTTGGTTATTCTGGAGGGCTGCCCAGTGATCACGCTGAGGGACCCAGGGCCCCCTCTCTCCCCCCGTGCAGACTCTGTTGCTGGGGCAGTTAAATGTAGCCCTGTGCCCGACTTCTCCAGGGCCGCTAGGGCTGAAGCCTCTCCTTCTGTCAGTTCCCCTCCTCGGTCTCTCCCAGACCTGTGGTTTATGCGGCCAAGGGGTGATAGGACGGGAACCCCCGCCACCCATACCTGGTCTGCTGCGCAGGAGCGCTCCCTCTCCACCGCTGACACGCCGGCCGTCACTGCGTCCCCGGCCTCTGCTGACACGCCGGCCACCGCTGCTCCCCCGGTCTCCATGGACACGTCGGCCGCCGCTGCTCCCCCGGCCTCAGGTGACACGTCAGCCGCCGCTGTTCCCCCGGCCTCAGATGACACTCCGGCCGCCGCTGACACATCAGCCGCACGTGTCCTGTCAGCCGGCATCTCCCCTCCGCCCGCGCCGCCGGCCGCCTCGCCTCCGCCGGTAGGCTCCTGGGTCTTCACCGCCCGGGGCACTCCGCCCCTCGTACCTTTGGGAGCCGGGGACCCGGGCTCCTGGCCGTCTCCAGCTGCTGCCTTCTGCTCCTCTGCACCAGCCGCCGCCATCTTGCGTCCCCCCCTCCTGCCCTCCGCTCGCTCCGGGGTGGCAAAGAAAACAGAGATGGGGGCAGATCTTCGGTGCCCCCCAGCTCCAGCCGTCTTCCTGCGCTTGGGCATCTGTTTGTTGCCTGCAATGTATGCCTGTGGGTCTCGGCCGTGAAGGTATTGTGCAGAGCTCCCGTACACAGCAACCTATCCCGCCATCGGCTAGCCACGCCCCCTCCTCCCCATTTACTTTTTGTCTTAAAAGGAATTATGCCTTGGAAGTGGGGGTATTGGAAACCCTGTCTGTTCCTGGGCCCTTATACTCCTCTGATCTGGATGGACCCTCCTTGACTCCGCTGCTATGATGCCTTCGGATCAGGATAATAAGGGTAAGCAACAGGGTCTTGGGGCATGTTGGGGTGTCACCTTTTGTTTTTTTAAAGCTGACACTCCTGTGCTGAAAATTGAGCCACAGGAAAAAGCAGCCACAGGTTTTTGGGTGCAGTGGAAAGATGTTCGGCTTAGCGAAGTGCCGAGCACCACTGACGACCTCCGGCTTTTCTTTGGGGCTCAGCGCAGTTCTCAGGCTGGCGCCACTGAAACATTTTCGGCTAGGCAAGGCGTCTAGCACCGCCGACATCACTGTTCTTTTTTTTTTTTTTTTTTTTTTTTAAAGTTTTTATTTTATGCTTTCAAAGTATACAACAAAACAGTACAATACAATTACCAATGCAATATTACCATTATTACACTACATTACAACTACACTCGTAACCGCCGCAACAACCACACATACACACCAGCATATTCACATCACATTCACTCTCATACTCACCTGCTTAAATTGAGCTCAGCTTATGAAGGATAGGTTATAGCCCTGGTGGGTGAACCACTGGTAGTCCGTAGCCACTAGTGGAGTTGGGGGCATTAAGCCACGGTCCCCAAACTCGCTCAAACTTGTCCGGGCATCCCCTGGCCTGGTAGGTCAGCTTATACAGAATCAGTTTATCGTTTATCAAGCTCTTCCAACCTGGAAGGCTCGGCTTGTTTGGATGCTTCCAATGCAAAAGAAGGCACTTCCTCGCATAAAACATTAGTAGTCGTAACAGGATTTTTTGCGGGCCATCATCTAACATGGGCTCTACTATACTTAGTAAACAGAGGGGCGCTGACTTCCTCACGGGAAGGCCTATGGAAGTCGAGATAAAGTTGGATACCCCATCCCAAAAATCAGAGATAATCGGACATTCCCAGATCATGTGCCGCAAAGAGCCAATACTGGTGCTGCACCTAGGGCAAAGGTCTGTTTCTGCCAGGCCCATCCTTTTCAACCTAATTGGGGTCAGATACACTTGATGGAGCCATTTGGCCTGGATCAGCCTATCTCTAGCATCTATAACAGAGGAGTACAGGTTATCTATCGCTTCTTCCCAATCCTCCTGGTCCATACCTTGGATCAATTCTTCCCATTTCCTCTGTGCTTTTCCCAAAGGGGATGGTTGGCTTATAATGAGGGCATTATACAACATAGAGGTGGGCTTACTTATGTCTGCAGATCTTATCAGGGACTCAATTGGTGATTCCACCAGCTGCAATCCTACTATAGGGATCTGGGATCTCAGGGCATGCCGGAGCTGCAGGTACCGGAAGAAGTCTCTGGGCGTCAGTGCGAACGCATGGCACAGCTGCTCGTATGTCATCAGAGTCCCTCCAGTAAATAGCTGCGCTAGTGAGATTATTCCCCGCCTTTTCCAGAAGATTGTGTCACGAAGGGCTTTCAATTCTGGCAAATTAGGGTTATCCCAGAGAGGGGTATTGGGAGACCATTCAAAAGCGGTCCGCGGGGGATTCCTCATAGCCTGTACCTTCTGCCACACATATAACGTTGTTCTCATACATGTAGTGGCGCGCGGGAGGCCCTTTGTTCCCCTATACACCAGGCTCTGCAACGGGAGTGTTGGGCCCAACAGAGAGGACTCAAGAGCCACCACCGGGTTACCAACAGGAGGGTTCATCCACCACGTAGTGTATACCAACTGTGCAGCATAAAAATACAGCATCATGTGCGGTGCGGCCAAGCCACCCAATCCCGACTGGGCTTTTAGGATGGTCCTGTTCATTTTGGGAGGAGAGACCCCCCATATGAACTGGAATATGATGGAGTCTAAAAGTCGAAAGTGTGAGGCAGGCAGCACCACAGGCGACGCTTGGTACATATATAGGAACTTAGGGAGAAAGATCATTTTAATTACGTTAATGCGACCAATGACCGATAAAGGGAGAGTCGTCCACTGGGTCACTTTTCTCTTGAGGGCGTCTACCATCGGGCAGATGTTAAGTTCAATAAATTTAGAGGGGTCCGCGTGCATGACAATTCCCAAGTATTTAAAGTTGTCCACTCTCCTAAGGGAAGAGACCGGGGAGACACGAGTTCCCCCCGGTTCATCCACCACATATAAGCTGGACTTCTCCCAGTTGACTTTAAGGCCTGAGAATAAACCAAACTTTGTTACT
Organism: Gastrophryne carolinensis; assembly: GCA_027917425.1. Lineage (NCBI taxonomy): Eukaryota > Metazoa > Chordata > Amphibia > Anura > Microhylidae > Gastrophryne > Gastrophryne carolinensis. The sequence goes on from CM051238.1 coordinate 120,336,233, forward strand.
AACTCCAACAGCGCCTCAAGAGAGCCCTCCGCATCCGCCAAGTAGACCAAAGTATCGTCCGCATACATGGAGACCTTCTCGACCACTTGTCCCAGTCTCCACCCCTGAATCTCGGCGGAGTCTCGGATCATTGACGCCAATGGTTCAATGGCCAGTGCAAACAGCAGCGTGTACCCCGACCCAACGCCAACTCATCCGTTACAACTCCGTTAACCCTGACCCTCGCCTTGGGATTCTGATAGAGCAATTGGACATATTTGACATATGTTGGGGGTAGGCCAAATTTAATTAACACTGCCCACAAATAGCGCCACTCAACAGAGTCGAAGGCCTTCTTATTATCGAGAGAGACCACCACTCTACTTCCCGCATTGTCATGCCCAATTTGCAGATTGCCAAACAACCGTCTTAGGTTAATGCTCGTTGTCCGGCCTGGCATGAAGCCTGACTGAGTGCCAATATTTTGGCAAGGACCTTGGCATCCTGATTCAAGAGAGAAATCGGCCTATAGGAGCTGCAGGCATCCGGGGGTTTACCATCCTTATAAATAAGGATGATAGTCGCCTGTGCAAAGGTTTCAGGAAGATGCTCTGATTGCAGGGCCCCCAAGAAAACCTCCAGCAGCCTTGGCGCTATGGTTTCACTGTTTTCTTGTACCACTCGGAGGGAAGTCCATCTGGCCCGGGGGCCTTCCGGTTGGACATTAGGGCTATTGCTCTCACCACTTCATCGCAGGTTATTGGACTATCTAACATTTCCCTATCTGACTCCGACAGAGAAGGGAGAGCTATAGGAGCAAGATAAGAATCCAGCTCATCCAGATCGTAACTGACTTTAGAGGAATACAGATAGCTGTAATAGTCAAAGAAGTGTCTAGAAATTCCCTCCAAGTCAGTGATAAATTGGGTCTGATTGGTGATACCCGCAACCAGCGTTTGTGGACTTTCTGCTCTGGAGAGGTATGCCAAGGTCCTTCCATTTTTATCCCCCTTCTCAAAGATTGATTGCTGTTTAAATAGGCTCTTTCTAGTGGATTCTGTTAATGCTAGATTATACTCCCTCTGTAGGGCATTAAGTAAATCGTGATCTGAGGGGCTAGTTGTCTCCACAAATCTCTCTTCCGCTCTGGCTATTTTCTCTTCCAGCTCACGGATGGTCTTCCCTCTCTTTACTCTGGCCCCTTTTATGGCACTGATGGCACTGCCTCTAACCACTGCCTTGAAAGCATCCCATCGTATGTTAATCGAGGTCTCCTCTCCATTACACTGCCAGTAACTTCCTTGTTCCCTAAACATTGACCCACAAACCTCCTCATCCTCCAGCCAAAGGGGGTTCAATGTCCAAGGCTTCAGGCCCCCCCGGTTCCCAGACATGTGGACTGTCACCATTAACGGTGAGTGGTCCGAGATACCCCGCGGTAGGTATTCGCAGGTCCCCACTCTAGCCAGCAGGCATTTAGACCCAAAGGCCATGTCTATGCGTGAAAGGGACTTATGGGGAATCGAGTGGCAAGAGAAAGCCCTCTCCGCGGGATGTTTCCACCTCCATATTTCAGTTAGGCCCAGGGCCACCACCCATCTCGCTAACGGAGTGGACGGGCCCGTCCCGGGCGTCAACCGGTCTAGAGCTCTATCGAGGATCATGTTAAAATCACCGATCAGCAATAGGGGATCTGGTGGGAGGGCAGCCACTTTATCCATAATCTCTCGGAGGACCCCTATGTCAAAGGGAGGCGGGATATACAACCCCACTATTAGAGTCTTAACATCATATATTTTCACGTGTATAATAACAAACCGGCCCTTAAAGTCCGAGTGCACTGAAATAAGGGCAAAGGGTAGATGTTTGGCCACTAGCACCGAAACGCCCCTGGCATAACTAGAGCAGTGGGAGTGGAACAAATGTGCGATCCATGGCCTTTTGATTGACATTGCCTTCCGCCCAAGCAGGTGGGTCTCCTGCAGAATCATAATATCGGGCCTATGGTTTTTAAAAAATTGTAGAACTGCGGATCTCTTAATCTTGTCATTAAGGCCGTGCACATTCCACGAGATCACTTTACACTCCATACCAATTTAGTCTGAAACTCATATATGCCAGGTAAACGCCCGGGCCCCAGTGGTCCACCATCCCCCTCAGAGCTTTAAAGCAGCAGGTCACACCATTCACTCCATCACACACATACCAGAAATCTACACACCCAAACCTCATATATGGATAAACATCAACAATTAACTTAGCTTCAAAACAATACCCACTCCCACCCTGCTCTACCTAACCCAACTGTGGCGAGCTTATTCCCTTAAACCAACAATTAACCTAACTTAAACACTGGTTGTCCGTAGTGTTACCAACAAGACGTGTTCACTGGATGTGGGCACTTCAAGGGGGATGTACAGGATCTATACACCCCAGGGAGTACAATCATCCCCGGACCAAGGGGGATGGAGAGGGGGGGGGGAGAGAGAGAAAACCCATAGTCTCCTGCCGAAACAAGTGGGGGTAGGAGGAAGGTTCCCTCAAGTCAAAGTCCCCCCCCCCCAGAGTCCCAGCCCCATCAGGCCACAAATGATGTACGGCAGGACATCCACGGCCCCCCCCGTCTTCAATCAGCCGGCAGTGAGTCAATCCAGGCGCTTGCATCCTCTGCTTTAAGGAAGAATCTCGCCGTCTCCCCGTCCTGTACTCGCAGCTTGGCGGGAAATAGCATCGCGTATTTAAGTTTCTTCTGCCTGAGGCGTGCTCTCACATCATTAAAGGAGCGGCGCTGCCTCTGCACGTCAGGCGAGAAGTCCGGGAAGAAAGACAGGCGCGATCCGTTATATTGGATGTCCCGTTGCCTCCTGGCGGTTGCCAAAATTGTGTGCCGGTCTCTAAAGTTCAGTAGCTTCAGGATAAAAGGGCGCGGGGGGGCCCCGGGTGGTGGGGGCCTAAACGGGATCCGGTGCGCCCTCTCCACCGCGAAGAATGGTGAGAGGCCCTCTGGTGCTAGAACCCCACGGATGAGACCCTCAGCTAAGTTTTCTGGGGCGTCCCCCTCCGCCCTCTCCGGTATCCCTAGTATTCGTATATTATTACGGCGGTTTCGATTTTCTGCGTCTTCCGCTCGGTCTGTGAGGAGCTTCACCTGCCGTTGCAGAGATTGAACCGCTGAGGTAACCGTTGACAGACCATCTTCCGTCTCGCCGATCCGCCTCTCCGACTCGGACGCTCTGTCCCTTATCTTGTCTAGATCATGCTTGAAATAGTTAAGTTGTTCTTGCAAGTTGTCAAACTTCGCTGTTAGGACACTTTGGCAGTTGTTGATTGCCGCCATTATCGCAGCATTATCAGGATTAGAAGTAGGCGAGGCTGCGTGCTCATCATGCTTATCAGCCATGGTCTGAGTGCCACAGTGTAGTACCACAGTGCGCCTTTTTTTATTGCCTTTCATGTAGTGGCGGTGGATTAAGGACAGTCACTTGTAATGCCTCCCGAGCCCTGGGATGTATGCGGTAGGTCAATGGGGCCGGAGAGAGCCGATGGAGGGCACCGCCGAAGAGAGCTGATGGAGGGCACCGCTGGAGGGCACCGCTGGGGAGAGCCGATGGAGGGCACCGCTGGAGGAAGCTGATGGAGGGCACCTCTGGAGGGTGCTGATGGAGGGCACCTCTGGAGGGAGCCGATGGAGGGTGTCACCGGAGGGAGCTGATGGAGGGCACCTCTGGAGGAAGCTGATGGAGGGCACCGCTGGAGGGCACCACTGGAGGGAGATGATGGAGGGCACCTCTGGAGGAAGCTGTTGGAGGGCACCGCTGGTGAGAGCTGACAGAAGGCACCGCTGGCGAGAGCCGACGGAGGGCACCGCTGGCGGGAGCTGATGGAGGGCACCGCTGGCGGGAGCTGACGGAGGGCACCGCTGGCGGGAGCTGATGGAGGGCACCGTCGGAGAGAGCTGATGTAGGGCACCACTGGAGAGAGCTGATGTAGGGCACCGCCGGAGAGAGCCGACGGAGGGCACCGCCGGAGAGAGCCGATGGAGAGCACCGCCGGAGAGAGCCGATGGAGGGCACCGCCGGAGAGAGCCGATGGAGGGCACCGTCGGAGAGAGGCGATGGAGGGCACCGCCGGAGAGAGGCGATGGAGGGCACCGCCGGAGAGAGCCGATGGAGGGCACCGTTGGAGAGAACTGATGGAGGGCACCGCCGGAGAGAGCCGACGGAGGGCACCGCTGGAGAGAGCTGATGGAGGGCACCGCTGGAGGGAGATGATGAAGGGCACCTCTGGAGGAAACTGATGGAGGGCACCGCTGGAGGGAGCCGACGGAGGGCTCCGCTGAAGGGAGCTGATGGAGGGCACCGTTGGAGGGAGCTGATGGAGGGCCCCGCTGGAGGGAGCCGAGGATGGCGCCACCGTCGAGAGCTGATGGAGGGCACCTCTGGCGAGAGCTGATGAAGGGCACCGCTGGAGAAAGCTGATGGAGGGCACCGCCGAAGGGCACCGCTGGAGAGAGCCGATGAAGGGCACCGCTGGAGGGAGCTGATGGAGGGCACCGCCGGAGGGCACCGCTGGAGAGAGCTGATGGAGGGCACCGCAGGGAAGAGCCGATGGAGGTCACCGCTGGAGAAAGCTGATGGAGGTCACCGTTGGAGAGAGCTGATGGAGGGTACCACCGGAGAGAGCCAATGGCGGGCACCGCTGGAGAGAGCTGACGGAGGGCACCGCTGGAGAGAGCTGACGGAGGGCACCGCCGGAGTGAGCTGATGGGGGGCGCCTCCAGAGAGAGCTGATGAAGGGCGCCACCGGAGGGAGCTAATGGAGGGTACTACTGGAGGGATCCAATGGAGGGCACTTCTGGAGGGAACTAATGGGGGGTATTGCTGGAGGAATCTAATGGAGGGCGCTTCTGGAGGGAGCTAAGGAGGTTACTGCTGGAGGGATCTAATGGGGGCACTTCTGGAGGGAGCTAAGGAGGTTACTGCTGGAGGGATCTAATGGGGGCACTTCTGGAAAGATCTAATGGAGGGCACTGCTGGAGGAAGCTAATGGGGGGTACTGCTGGGGGGAACTAATGGAAGGCGCTTCTGGAGGGGGCTAATGGAGGGCATTACTGGAGGGAGCTAACGGAGGGTACTGCTGGAGGGAGCTAATGGAGGGCGCTTCTGGGGTGATCTAATGGAGGTTACTGCTGGAGGGAGCTAAGGAGGGTACTGCAGGAGGGAGCTAGTGGAGGGCACTTATGAGGTGCACTGTTGGGGGGTTAATGAAGGGCACTGCTGGGGGGAGTTAATGGAAGGCACTTCTGGAGGGGGCTAATGAGGGGCACTGCTGGAGGGAGCTAAGGAGGGCACTGTAGGAGGGAGCTAATGAAGGGCACTTATGAGGTGCACTGTTGGAGTCAGTGACAGTGACAGCGTGAGCCGGCGCCCGCACGTGCATCCGCCGCCACCGCCAGCCAGGGAGGAGCAGTCAGCGCACTCAGCCGAACTGTCAGCCGGCGCCGCTCTCACCCCCACGCCGAGCAAACAGAAGCAGCCGATGCCCGAGAAGGAGACAACTATGCGGGCCGGAGAGCGCGATCACAGCAGGGAGCGGGAAGCGCAAGCACAGCGGGGAGCAGGGAACGGGGAGCGGGGGGAGAATGAAGCGAGTCCTCGGCGGATCCCTCTCACCTCCGCCCAGGAAACAAGCAGGGCAGCCGCAGCCTGAGTCCTTCTCCTGGAGAGCAGCGGCGTCAACTCCAGGATCTGCAGCCAAGCCCAGTCCCTCTCTCCTCACTCACACCCTGGAAATGGCGCCAGACCAAGGCACGTGGATGGTCGCAGCAGGATCTTCTGACGGGCCGAATCGCCCCACCGATCGTCACAAGGTACTCCTGGTGTTACCGTGGGGGGTCTCCCTCCACTCAAATCCACACTTAGACGAAATTCCTGGGGTTTTTAAAGGATGTATATCAGGAGCCCTCGTGCCACACGTCCTACCAGCACCGTTACATAGCCACGCCCCCGACATCACTGTTCTACTTTGCCAGCGCATAATTAATGGATTGTTGGCTGGCAAAAGGGCTGCTTCTGAGCCACTGCACGGCCTAAACCTTTAGAGAGTCGTTTAAGAAGTATCGGCTACTAAAAAGGTATTAAAAAATCCTCTGAGTTAAAGAGGATATATGTGTCTGCCATAGTCTCCCAGGAACCTATCCATTAGGGAGGATTCATCCAGTAGGGACTCGGATTCAGAGTTCTCTACATAAGGGGGCCCTCAGTTAAGGGGAAGATGGATGCTTTGATTTCCTCCATTCTGGAAGATGTTGCGGTACATACGCATTATTCTAATCTGATTAATAGGGAATGGCAGAAGTCAGGCAGTCTTCCGCCCATTCCTAAAGTACTAGATACTTGTATCCCCTTTCTCCAGATAAGATTGAATTATGGTCTCACCCTCCTGTGGTGGACGCTCTGGTGCCAGCTCTTTTTAAGACTTTGATTATGCCATCCTCTGATAGTGCTTCTCCAAAAGATCCAGCGGATAAGTGCATGGATCAGGTGGCACATCATGCTGTTAAAACTCTAAGACTCGTATGGGTCGTTCAAGGAAGTCATGCTCTCAGTTGATCTAAACCAGGTATGTGATCTTGGCTATGGAGGATTGATCAGGTTAAGTGCCAGAGGCCTAGCTCTGGTGGTAGCCTTAAGGCATGCTTTATGGCTTAAGCAATGGCCAGCTGACACAGCCTCTAAAAATAATCTGGCGGGACTCCTCTTTTAGGCAGGTCTCTGTCTGGGGAGTGCTTGGTTGACATGGTAAATCAAGCTATTGGTAAAGCAACTAATCTGCCACAGAAGCCGTAGTCTAATACTGACCTCCACAGGGCCTCTAATCATCTGGGGTTCTGGCTAGAGGTTCGGCCTCTTCAGGATACCAAAGAGAATTTTGGAATAAGACAAAGTCTCAAATTAAGGCAACGGCTGTCTGGTGAAATAAAGCCAAACCCCCTTCAAAGCCTGCTAAGGCATGAACAGACGCCCCCTGCCCTTGCAGGTGGGGAAACAGCTTCTGCATTTTGCTCATATTTGGAGGCTGCATGTAACAGACCTTTGGATACAGGAAGTTGTATCCTCAGGTTACAAGATCGAATTAGGAGCCAGACCTCCTCGGAGATTCTCTTGGTCAGGGGTATCCCAAAATTCACTGAAAGCAGAAGCATTGAGATCCGCCGTATCTCGCCTTTTATAGATTGGAGTTGTTTGATCCACAGTGATGTTACTCCAGCCGGGAGATCTTATAAGCACAGTGTATATATAAAGATGCGTATCTTCATTGCAGTATGTGGCGCTACCCTTCGGTCTATCATCACCAAGGATGTTTACCAAGGTGTTGGCAGGTCTCATGTTTTCTCTAAGAAGTCAGGGTATACATATAATCCCTTACTTAGACGATCTGTCTATATGGGCTTTTTGCATGACACCGTCAACAAGGCAGTCTCTAGCTTGGTCCTCAGCCTCTTCAGATCGGCAAATCTTTCATCCAGTACAGTGTTAGATCATCACCACGGATGCCAGTCTATCTGGTTGGGGGAGTGTCATGGAGTCTCAAACTATCCAGGGACAGTGGAGTCCGAAGGAGAGCAGACTCTCCATAAATATCCTGGAACTGAGAGTGATTCTATTGCATCTCAGACATTGGACATCCCATCTGAAGGGGCATCCAGTCTGGATTCAAACAGAAAATTGGACGTAGGTGGTATATATCAACCATCATGGGGACACCAGAAGCAGTAAAGCCCTCATGGAAGTGAGCTGGATTTTACTTTGGGCAGAGAAACAAGATTCCATGTATCTTGGCTGTACACATACCTGGAGTGAACAACTTGCAGGCCGATCATCTCAGCAGAATGGTCCTGCATCAGAAGGAATGGTCTCTTAGTGAGAAGGTTTTTCAATCCCTATGCATGTGCTGGGGGATTCCGGACGTAGATCTCTTTGCATCACGGCACAATCGGAAGGTTCCAAGGTATGTGTCCCGGGATCCTCTAGTAATAGCAACAGATTCCCTGACTCTTTAGTGGTCAGCATTCAAGCTTCTTTATGCATTCCCTCCGGGTCGAGTACTAAAAGATTTAGCTCACACGGGAGTCCCAACTATTCTGGTGGCTCCTTGATGGCCAAGGAGAAGCTGGTTCTCAGACATAGGATGTCAGAGGGCAACTTGTGGAGGTTACCCGACGATCCAGATCTTCTCACACAGGGGCCTCTAAAGCATCCCAATTCACAAGATCTGGCTTGGATGGCCTGGCTATTGAATCCTTTATCTTGGCAGAAAGGGGGTCATCCAGACTATGATTCAGGCCAGGGAGAAGTCTTCATCAATGATCTACTATAGAGTCTGGCAAGCATTTATCGCTTGGTGCAAATCCAAAGGGTTCGCTTGTAGAATTTTTTCTATTCTCAGAATATTGGACTTTTTGCAGAAGGGTCTTTTGATGAAGGTTTTCAATTGAGTACTTTTAAGGAACAGATATCTGCTTTATCTATCTTTTGTCACGATACTGGTGAATACTGCTGGAGTCCAATGGCAGAGACTAGGCCAAAACGCAGGAAGTCAAAGTCCAATCCAGGTCAGCAACAGGGAAGCAGATCAATGCGGAGTCAAAGTCCAATCCAGGTCAGCAACAGGGAAGCAGATCAATGCGGAGTCAAAGTCCAATCCGGTTCAGCAACAGGGAAGCAGATCAATGCAGAGTCAAAGTCCAATCCGGGTCAGCAGGTAGCAAGGATTTGCAGGGTAAACCGCAAGAGGAGGAACAAACCGGAGAGCAAGTTCCAGGCTAGAGAACTGCACAAGCAGGAAGTGAAACACAATACTCAAGCACTGAGCAACAGGCCTGAGAGGTTTATATATATGACAGGAAGATGGCACCCAGCTGAGACACAATCCACCATCTTAACTAAGGGAAAACTTAAGGGAAACAGTCCAGACTAGACAGACGTAACAAGGCTATTCCTGACATTACTCCCACCTCAACAGCGGCCTCTGGACGTGACCTGCCTCGGCCTCCCAGGATGTCTTTGATGAAACTGTCTGATCAGTCGGGGAGCATTAATATTACTCACAGGTTCCCAAGAATTTTCTTCAGGCCCATAACCTTGCCACTTAATGAGGTATTGTAATTGGTTCCTAAAGATTCTAGAGTCCAAGATTTCTTCTACAATAAACTGTTCTAGCCCATCTACCTCCACTGCATCGGGAGGAGAAGGAATACGTTCCGGAAAAGGGTTGAGCACAACAGGTTTTAACAGAGACACATGAAACACAGGATGAATCTTCATGGACTGTGGGAGTTGAAGCTTAACAGCTACAGGACTAGTAATCCTGATAATCTTATAGGGCCAATAAATTTCTGTCCCAGTTTTGGTGAAGGCAACTTGAGTCTCAAATTTCTGGTGGAAAGCCATACTTTATCTCCCACTTTAAACATTGGTGCTGGCCTACGAAATTTATCTGCCGCCTTCTTGTAATTTTCTTGAGCCTTCTCCAACGTTGTCTTGATTAGTTCCAAATTTTGCTGTAATTTAGAGATCCTTTCCGCAACTGCAGGCATAGGTAAAACAGCAGGGAATTTGGGTAGAATATTTGGATGATACCCCAAATTCGCAAAGAAAGGAGTTTGCTTAGTGGAGGCATTTTGGGAGTTATTGTAGGAGAACTCAGCCAGCGGAAGCAGATCGACCCAATCATCTTGTAAATGACAGATATAGCATCGTAAGTACTGTTCCAGGGTCTGATTTGTGCGCTCAGTTTGTCCATTAGTTTGTGGGTGAAAGGCGGTTGATAAGTTAACCTCAATATCAAGTGCTGAACGAAAAAATCTCTGCCAAAATTTTGATGTAAACTGTACCCCACGATCCGAGATGACTTCATCAGGAACTCCATGAAAACGAAACACATTCTGAACTACAAGGTCAGCAGTGTCTTCAGCGGAAGGTAGGCCAGTACATGGAATGAAGTGTGCAGCCTTGGTGAGCCAGTCAACTACTACCAGAATTGTATTTTTTTCCTTTAGAGGTAGGTAGATCTACTATAAAGTCCATGGAAATGGAACCCCAGGGACGAGAGGGGATCGGCAAAGGCTGTAACAAACCCAAGGGTGTAGAACGTGGAGTCTTGCATCTAGCACAAACGTCACATGACAATACATATTTTCTTACGTCCTGTTGATAATTGGGCCACCAAAAGCAACGAGATAGGAATTCCTGTGTCTTCTGCACTCCCTTGTGACCAGCAATCTTAGAATCATGGACTAGCTTTAGAATTTTCAATCTTACTGTTTCGGGTATATATAGCTGCTTCCCATGGATCCACGTCTTGTTTTTAAGTGTTAAGTGCACCTCATCAGATGGTTGAGACGGCAAGGAATCGGTGTTATAGGCCTTTTTTTATCTCTTCCAGAAAGTCCTTATTTTGGATTACTCCAATAAAATTAGACTCAGGAACAATAGTTTTGGGTAGAATCATTGGAAAAAATTCTAGATAGAGCATCCGCTTTGCCATTACGAGATCCAGGCCGGTATGAGATTACAAAGTTGAATTGGTTGAGAAAGAGACTCCGAGTTTGGCGAGGAGATAGACACTTGGCAGATCTAACAAACTCCAAGTTACGGTGATCAGTTAGAACAATTATTTGCTTTGAGGTTCCTTGAAGGAGATGCCTCCATTCCTTAAATGCTGCAATAATGGCCAACAGTTCTTTATTCCCCACATCATAATTCTTCTCAGCGGGTGATAAACGTTGGGAGAAAAAGGCACAGGGATGCAATAACCCCTTGTCTCCTGTTCTCTGAGACAGAATAGCCCCTATAGCACAGTCTGAAGCATCTACTTCCACAATGAAGGCGCATTCTGGGTCGGGATGGACTAGCACTGGGGCTGTAGTGAACTTGGACTTTAGGAGACAAAAGGATTCTTGTGCTTGAGGAGACCAAGCAAAGGCATTTCTTTTCTTAGTCAACTGTGTAATAGGAATTATGATCTCCGAGAAATTCCTAATAAAACGTCTATATAAATTGGCAAAACCTATGAAACGTTGAACATCCTTTATGTTTTTTGGAGTAGGCCAGTCTACTATTGCTTTAATCTTGCTAGGGTCCATGTGTAGACCACGGGGTGAAATTATATAACCCAGAAATTGGATTTCAGTTTGATGAAAATCACATTTTTCAATTTTAATGTAGAGTTGATTCTTCCTTAGACGAACCAGAATCAATTTCACATGTCTCTGATGTTCCTCCATAGAGTTGGAAAAAATTAAGATATCCTCCAAATAGACGACTACAAACTGGTCCAAAAGATCTCTGAAGATATCATTGACAAGATGTTGGAAGGTAGCAGGGGCGTTGCAAAGACCAAAAGGCATCACGAGATATTCATAATGTCCATAACGTGACTTAAACGCTGTCTTCCATTCATCTCCGGGTCTTATACGGACCAAGTTATAAGCGCCACGCAGGTCTAACTTGGTGAACACCTTTGCATGTCGTACTCTCTCCAAGAGCTCAGGAATCAATGGTAGAGGGTAGCGGTTCTTGATTGTAATTTTGTTAAGTTCCCTGTAGCCAATGCACGGTCTTAGAGAACCGTCCTTTTTTTGACAAAGAATATGGGAGCCCCCGCAGGTGAAGAAGATGGGCGAATGAACACCTTAGCCAGGTTTTCTTCTATGTAGTCCTTCAGGGCTTTTAGTTCGGGGTAACCAAAGGGTAAATGTGTCCAAAGGGTATAGGTGCACCAGGAAACAATTCTATGGGACAGTCATAAGATCGATGTGGGGGAAGCTTGTCGGCATTTTGTTTTTCGCCTACGTCCGCATAGTTCTTGTATACAGAGGGTAATTCTACCATTTTATTGTTTTCAACTGGTTCTTTAGAATCTTGTTCAGAGAACCCTGTCGAAAGACCATCCTCCCCAGGGAAGCTTATTTCTTTCGTTTCCCAGTTGATGACAGGGTTCTGTGCTTGCAACCATGGTAGGCCTAAAATAACAGGAAAATGTGGAGACGAGATCAACAGGAAAGAGAGGACTTCACGGTGCTGGGGTGTTATAATGACCTCAAGTGGCTCCGTCTCTTGATCCACAGGCCCTGAGCTCAGTGGAGATCCATCTACGGTTTCCATTACCAAGGGCGAGAGTTATTTGTTAAATCTGACCCCATGCTTTTGGGCAAAAGAAAGGTCCATGAAATTGCCACTAGCCCCAGAGTCCACCATAGCAGAGGCAGAAATCCACTGAGAATTAGTCAGAAACTTAATGGGAAGGAAGCAACGGGAGTCTTTATTTTCTTTCTTAATATGAGGGGCCACCGATGAGATGGAATGGATAACTGCTTTCTCAGATAATTCTGTTTCGGAAACAATTGATTCTCTGTCCGAAAAGTCAGGATCCATAATAGCTGCTACCAATCTCCGAGGGCGGCTAGGGCAGTTGATAAGGAAGTGGTCAGATTTTCCGCAGTAGAAGCATAAGCTTTCCCGGAGCCTGTGCTCTCTTCTGTCAACGCTTTCATGCCTTAGTATGGAATCTACTTGCATCGGCTCACTACCCGATTCCCTTTGAATCTTTCCTTGCGGTTCCTTAGAAATAGCTACAGGAAAAGAAGGGTACTGCTTAGTATCAAAATTCAAGGTAGCCCATTTCTCTTGTCATCGTTCAGATAGCCGGGTGTCAATTCTAATACAATGGTTAATAAAGTCGTCTAAGCCTAAAGGGGCCTCTGCATTGGCAAGTTCATCTTTTAATGCGCTGGAAAGTCCTTTCCTAAAAAAAGACATTTTCGCTGCGTCATTCTAATCAGTGTCGATAGCCCACCTCTTGAACTCCATTGCATACTCGGTGACGGGGCGTCTGCCTTGGCGCAAAGCTAGTAGTGCTGCTTCAGCTGTAGCACCTCGATTGGGATCATCAAACATTTGACTCATGGCATTGATGAAGTCTTCAAGGTTGTTCAGCCGGGGGTCTTGGGTCTCAATCAGTGGACTAGCCCAGGCAATGGCTTTATGTGTCAGCAACATGATGATACACAGTACTTTAGACCGGTCAGTAGGAAACTGGGTTGGATTTGCATCAAAGCATAGCCTGCCATTGATTGAGGAATCCCCTGAATTTGTCAATTCTGCCAAATCTGAACGGTGGCAACTTAGGACTCATGGCAGGCACGGAAGTAGGTAGTACAGAAGCTTGAGCCTCCAAGTGAGCCATCCGGTCAGATAATGTCTGCACTGTCCCATGTAGCTCTTGAATTGCTTGTCCATAAATATGGACATTGTGAGAAGTCTGTCCTTCAAAGGCATCATATTTGTTTTTCAACGTCTGCATCTCGGCGTGCATATTAGCCACAGTAGACTGCAGCTGGTTAATGCGAACCTCCAAACTCCCAGTCCCAGCGGACTCCATTTTTGGGCTTGAGTATCCTGTCACGATACTGGTGAATACTGCTGGAGTCCAATGGCAGAGACTAGGCCAAAACGCAGGAAGTCCAATCCGGGTCAGCAACAGGGAAGCAGATCAATGCAGAGTCAAAGTCCAATCCGGGTCAGCAACAGGGAAGCAGATCAATGCGGAGTCAAAGTCCAATCCGGGTCAGCAACAGGGAAGCAGATCAATGCGGAGTCAAAGTCCAATCCGGGTCAGCAACAGGAAGCAAGGATTTGCAGGGTAAACCGCAAGAGGAGGAACAAACCGGAGAGCAAGTTCCAGGCTAGAGAACTGCACAAGCAGGAAGTCAAACACAATACTCAAGCACTGAGCAACAGGCCTGAGAGGTTTATATATATGACAGGAAGTAAGATGGCACCCAGCTGAGACACAATCCACCATCTTAACTAAGGGAAAACTTAAGGGAAACAGTCCAAACTAGACAGACGTAACAAGGCTATTCCTGACATCTTTTTTCAGAAACCCTGAGAATAAATGTATCAAAGCTTTTGTATAGGGAGTGGCTTATGTGCGGCCTCCTCGTAAGCCACTTCTGCCGGTTTGGGACCTGAATTTAGTTTTATCAGCTCTTCAGGTTCCTCCTTTGGAACCACTGGCAGATGCGTCATTAAGTTTATTGACTCTTAAGTTTATCTTTTTTAGTGGCAATAACCTCAGTAAGGAGGTTTTCTGAATTAGCAGCCTTATCAGTTAAGTCTCCTTATTTAGTGTTACATAAGGACAAGGCCGTCTTCAGCTTTAAACAGGATGTTCATCCTAAAGTTGTTTTCATCTTAATGAAGAGGTGAATTTGCCTTTCTTATGTCCTACTCCAGTGTCCGATTTGCTGGATGTAGTGAAAGCACTAAGATACTATCTCACTGCTACACAATCTTTCCGTAGGTCGGACTCCTTATTTGTCATACCTGAGGTCCATGGAAAGGTCTTCCACCATCTAAGCCTACCATCAGCCGATGGATTAGACAGGCAGTGGTAAGAGCCTATTGGGTTGATTCAAAGAAACATGTAACAGCTTGGATTTGGCTCACGATCATCCTATTTTTCACGTCCGCTCGTGCGTTCGTATGAACTTGCGAGTGATTCAATAAGCAAATACGTTTCTATCCTAAAAGATACGTCCGTTCGTATGATATCTCCCGAACTTGCCTCAGTCAGTTGCCAATCGTAAAAATCACGTTCATGTGCTCACCTGTTGCGGCGGCAGCCTGTTTTTTCGGCTGCTTCCATCGTCAACCTCTTCCAATTACTTGCGTTTGCCTCTGGCTTTCATTGGTTTTTGGCCTCTTAGATTCGTGCGTTCGTATGTTTATAAGATCTTGCGCATGCGCACCCTCAACCAGAAACTTACCTAAACCCCTTAGCGCTTGCATCCAACTTCATTTCTCGGTCCCTCAAACTTACCTAAACCTCTTAGCGCTTGCATCCAACTTCATTTCTCGGTCCCTCAAACTTACCTAAACCCTTTAGCGGCTGCATCCAACTTCATTTCTCGGTCCCTCAAACTTACCTAAACCCCTTAGCGGCTGCATCCAACTTCATTTCTCGGTCCCTCAAACTTACCTAAACCCCTTGGCGCTTGCATCCTTCTTCATTTCTCGGTCCCTCAAACTTACCTAAACCCCTTAGCGCCTGCATCCAACTTCATTTCTCGGTCCCTAAAACTTACCTAAACCCCTTAGCGGCTGCATCCTTCTTCATTTCTCGGTCCCTAAAACTTACCTAAACCCCTTAGCGCCTGCATCCTTCTTCATTTCTCGGTCCCTAAAACTTACCTAAACCCCTTAGCGCCTGCATCCTTCTTCATTTCTCGGTCCCTAAAACTTACCTAAACCCCTTAGCGCTTGCATCCTTCTTCATTTCTCGGTCCCTCAAACTTACCTAAACCCCTTAGCGCCTGCATCCAACTTCATTTCTCGGTCCCTCAAACTTACCTAAACCCCTTAGCGCTTGCATCCTTCTTCATGTTGACGACCCTAAAACTTACCCAAACCACATAATGTACATATGTCTATATGTTTATAAGCGTGTTTTTTCTGGTTTGTGTAATTGTTTTTGGGTGCGCATATTATAAAAGACACATTTATGAAGGCTTAAAATATAATTTATTTAAATTATTTAGTTTGTTTTTTTTTGGGGGTATTTTAAAACATAGTAAAATTTTTTTTTTTTTTTTTTTACAAACATAGTAAATTTTTTTTAATTTTTTTTTATAAACATAGTAAAAAATTTTTTTTGGTTTTTTACAAACATAGTAAAAAATTTTTTTTTGTTTTTTACAAACATATTAAAATTTTATATTTTTATTTTTACAAACATCGTAAAATTATTATTTTTTTTTTTTAAAAAACATTAAAACTTTGGAACCATATAAAAAAATGTTAAACGAGTTAACAAAAGTAGCCAGGACCAAGGGCACTAATCATCCTCCTCTTCTTCATCTGTTGGCCCCAACGTCGCCTGTATGGCCAGCAGCTCGGCCAGCAGCTCGGCCACCAACTCCTTGATTCTTTTTTTTTTTTCCTGCACGGTTTTTGGGATAATCCCTGTAAGCAATAGAGAAATAAACATAAATAGGAGTCCCAGACCGGTTTGTATGCTGGAAATAGATTTGGGGTTAATCAGATACATGTAAATGCATGACATATGTCATTCTTCCAAGGGATAAAGTTAATGCATTTCTCACAGGTAAGTCTTTAAACTCCTTAATCCGGACCTTCAACATTATTTAATGAAAACCAATAACTATTCCCAAATGATTCTGCACCAGATCAAAGTACATTTGGGAGGTTTTTGGATTACAGCGCCGCCATCTGGACTCTGAAGCATAACACTTAATGAGGAGTGGAGAGTTGGATAAAGTACAGGGGAGTAGGTTACAGTGGTGCGTTGGGAATCCAGAGCATAGCTGGGTTGAGGGAAAGGTCATCACTCCCACAATGCATGGCAGCACCTTACTTTTTTCAATCTGTATCCCATGCTGCCTGTAAATATTGCGCATTCCATATTCCGCAATATTGGTTTTTTTCAGTCTAATAACATGCATTAGATGGCTGAAGGCTGTTTGTTCAATGTTTCAAATCTGTAGGTACAGTGTGTTGGCTAATTATTATGTTCTTAATACAAGTTAGGGTCCGCTTTAAGCTAACGAAGTGCCCACATGAAAGTGTGAACTACACCTTGGCTACGCCTTTAGTTATGTGTGTGTTATTAGCTAACAAAACATTAATATGAATAATGGCATGGAGACTTACGGAGTTGGTGGCCGACAGATGGCTGGTTGGGGCCAACAGGCTGCCCTTGGTCCTGGCTCTGCTGTGAAGAAGTCCCTGGAGAAACATGTGACATTTGGTTAGTACTTGTAGAGAGTCACTATTCCCAACATATCTGGCTCCCAGTCTGGCTGACATCACTCACCTTCGCCAGGATCTACTTCAAGCATCTCTGCTGCCTCCTCCTCCACTATCTCACCCGCTCCAGAAGCTTCTACAAATACATAATAAAGGATAACTTAGTTTTTGGCCTGCCATGTATATCTTTGTGCCTATACATGAAGAGTGACATACCAGAGCCTTCCCCATGCGTGGCCAGGTATGACTCCACGCCCACGCGGCTTGGCCCCTCCTCTGTGGTAAGGTCCAGGGGCTGGTCTGAGGAGGCCACAGAGGAGGGGTAGGTCCGTCGCCCGGGAGATCCACCACCTTCACTCACAGATGCAGAGTCATGCAGCACTGGTCGGCCTGTACGTCTCCGGGTGCGGCGAATTCTGAAATCCATTTCCAACACTACCAAAGAAAAGTCATTATAAATAAAGGCATAACTTATACATTTGGAACATATACCATGCAATTGCTTTGTACTTACTTGGGAAATGGATTCCAAAAAACCTCCGCACCCGGGGCATGTGCAGACGTTTCAGGTCCGACCAATGCTGCATTATCTGGGTGTGAGTGAAGGTGGTGCTGGTCACACGGTGGATTTCCGCGATGATCTCCCGGGCGATGTCCCTTTTCTCGCACACATTGGGCGCGAAGTCATACCGGCGCTGAAGCATGATCTGAAAAACATAATGGACACAGAGCTTTTACTTTTACACACAGACCCATATGTGTTGCATCACAAGTTGAGAATTTAATGTCATTAACACACACATTTAGAGTGGCAGCCATTTTTGGGGAGTGCCTTAAAGAGGACGTTGACTGTGAATGACAGTCTGGTCTTATGTTATATGTATCACACACCATGTACATACAGATAATAGCCAACATCAAGAATCAGCCCACCTGCATCTATGGCATGTTAGGATGGTTTAAACATCCAAGATGTAGCCTAATGCTTAGGCTTTTGGACCACGTGTGTGGCTTCCCGTTGTGTTTTTATGGCTTAGGAAAACAGTGTTCCTCAAACATCCGCATCAAGGTCCGAGACAGGCCAGGTTTGCCAGCTCGCCCCGCTACTCCACAGGTTAATTAACTGTTGCTAAGCCGGAGCAATTGGCCGAATTAGGACATCAGCATAGACAGTTGAAAACGTGGCCAGGCTCGGCCCTTGAGGATGAAGTGTGAGGAGCCAGTGATTAAACATTAAGAGACCCCAAACTAGTTCCAAACGCATCATTTACATTTAGGCCATCATTGACTATTAGATTAAAATGCACAGGCAGCCACTTACCAGCATGAGGATCTCTTCCTGTTGACGGGTGAAGATAGTGGGCGCCATCTTTATGCTTCTTCAAGGCAGCAGATAAGTGAAACCCCAGCGGTTTCCTGGTTCCGCTCGAACGTACGTTCGTACGAGCGCGTAGTCGTGCGCATAGGCGTCACACGCTGGGCTCATTATTTAAAGGTCCCTGCACCCAAAGCTCATTCTCTTTGAGCATTTGTGTAAGATGGCACCTAAAAAGCCTATGAGCAAGCGACCCCAGCAAAGCAAGACCGCGGAGGGCCCAACAACAAGGTCCCAGCAAGGTCGGCGAAAACTGAGAGGCAAGACTCCCACCTCGGCCCCACCAAGGGACCCTGGACCCTCAGGTACCAAAAAAAGGGGCCCCAAGCCCCGTGCCCCTGCAGCCAAAAAGCTGGCAACTGCAGCACCCACCACCTCTGCCCCCAGAAGAGGCAGCACAAGGGAGCCCACACCGGCCATGCCTTCAAGTAGGGCAGTTCGGCAACCCATGCCCCGCAGCAGGGCCCGAAGCCCATCCAGGGCCCGAACCCCATCCAGGGCACGAAGCCCAGCCAGAGGCCGCCGAACCCAATCCAGGGCCCGAACCCCATCCAGGGCCCGAACCCCATCCAGGGCACGAAGCCCAGCCAGAGGCCGCAGAACCCAATCCAGGGCCCGAACCCCATCCAGGGCACGAAGCCCAGCCAGAGGCCGCAGAACCCAATCCAGGGCCCGAACCCCATCCAGGGCCCGAAGCCCAGCCAGAGGCCGAAGAACCCCATTCAGGGCCCGAAGCCCAGCCAGAGGCCGCCGAACCCAATCCAGGGCACGAAGCCCAGCCAGAGGCCGCAGAACCCAATCCAGGGCCCGAACCCCATCCAGGGCCCGAAGCCCAGCCAGAGGCCGAAGAACCCCATCCAGGGCACGAAGCCCAGCCAGAGGCCGCAGAACCCAATCCAGGGCCAGAAGCCCCTACAGGGCCCGCCGAACCCCATCCAGGGCCAGAAGCCCCTACAGGGCCCGCCGAACCCCATCCAGGGCCAGAAGCCCCTACAGGGCCCGCCGAACCCAATCCAGGGCCAGAAGCCCCTACAGGGCCCGAAGAACCCCATCCAGGGCCAGAAGCCCCTACAGGGCCCGAAGAACCCCATCCAGGGCCAGAAGCCCCTACAGGGCCCGAAGAACCCCATCCAGGGCCAGAAGCCCCCGACCTGGCACCAGCCGGGAACAGAGCCCCCGACCTGGCACCAGCCGGGAACCTAGCCCCCCAAGAGGGCCCCGAATTGCAACCATGACCACATCTACACCTGGAAGTTCGGTGGCCAGCCACGCAAGAACACCCAGTCCCTTGGCCAGTCCAGTCCAGTCATTGGGAAGCCACCAATCCGGCCATTCCCCTACCCAGCCCCAGGCCATAATGTCACCACATGTGTCTGCACACATGGAGGAGCAGCCAAGCCAACCATCTGGCCGCACATTGCGCCGCGGCCAGTTGAGTGGGAGATTCTCCCATGACCAAAATATGGCATTGGCTAGTGGCCTTACATTATACTATGACGAGCTATATGGGAGCAAATCCAAACACACCACCAAGCAGCGCAAGATGGAATTGTTTGAAACCATCCTCCGACAAGTAAATGCAGCGGGGGAAGAGAGGAAAGATGTGTCCCAAATTCAGAAGAAAATCTCTGATCTGAAGTATGCTGTACGGCAAAAAGAAATTAAAAGGCATAATTACAGGTAAATAAATGTTTTCGCTAAATATAATGTTTTGGATGTACTGTATGCACCTTTTCTGAGTACCAAACGATTTTCTCTTTTCAGCATGAAAACTGGAGGTGGCTTTCCATCTGAATTGGAGTTTACCCCTGCTGAGGAGATTGTGCTTGGACTTCTCCATCCGGTCGCGGTCGGTGGACATGCTGGTCTAAGGGACACAGACTCACCGACCCGTACCCACGGTGAGTACTCTTAAATCTGCATGTTTGCCTGTTTGCTAAATAATCTACAGTTCACTAGTAACAAGATAACGGGATGCCCCTATGGTTTGCCTTGCTTGGCCTCGCACTACTGTGGCTGTTTGTGTCCTCTTTTGGTCCCTGGGAATCACACATTTAGGCCCACAGCCATTATGGCAAAGATCAAATGTCCAATTGGATTGTTAAAGTCATGAAGTTTCTCAAGATAAGTGATATATTTGGAATCAATCACAAAACACACATCATTATGTATGGGTTGCCTTTTGGTTGTGTGAGTTGTGTTTGAGTTAACAATTTAATTAGCCACCCACAAACATATCTGACCTAGAGCAGCGAGACTCAACTGGCGGCCCGGGGTCCCAATGCGGACCTTGGCACCACATTCAAGGACCCCTGCCCAGACAGCCCTGCACTCAGTTACTTCTGTGTTGACGTGCTCAGAGCTGCCCCCTTGATCGGCGATGTAGTGGTTGGTCTCCTGCCCAATGTGATGGCTCCCTGAAACATAGCATTGCAATATGAAGTACTGCACAGGAAGTGGCATGGCAAGGTACACAGTAACTTTGTAAAAATTTCTCTTGGCACAATCGTGTCCCGCTGCCCCTGCTCTGGCCCATCTGCCACAGTCCCCCCATGCCCCCCCCCCCACATAAGCCCCATACATTTGTAACAGTTTTGCTCCATCCATCCCATCACCATCAATACGTTAACTCCCCCCTTTAGCCATCCAATCCCTGTCCCCTCAGCTCTGGCCCATCCAGCCCAGCAAGGGCAAGCAGCCTTTATTAGTTGGCACTTTGAAATCTCCAGCCCCTCCACCAGTGTATTTATTTTTAACTAGACACCCCCTGCGTCAGCACCATGGCCAGACATTCACCTCTCACCACATACCTTGAAATGGGCCTTTACAACAATTGTTTGAGTACCACGGACCTAGCGAATGGTAGGCTAAATCACAAAATGTGCGTTGAAAGTTGTATGCTGACTGGGTACACTTCCTGACTTAGAACTGAGGTCAGTTAGCAGTTTTTGAGAGCCATTGCACCTATGTAAACTTGCGTGTGTTTGAACAAAGGTCACCATTGCTCTAGAGTTGAATAATATTACAAATAGAGCTATATTTGATTACCTATCCAAAAAAAGGTTATGTGTGTGTTTACGTGGTTTGTTTTTCTCTTCTTCAGCCCAGCATGATCCCTCAGCAAGGGTAAACTCACCCCCCAGTTTGGTTATGCCTACCAGGTCCGTACAGCATAGGAGCCCAGATCAGAGATTTCCGGTAAGTTAATTTAGTAGCATAAATACTACCAAGTGCTTAAGAATGTGTTAAACTGTTGGAATCCCTAATTTGGACGCCAACTTACACTTTTTTTTTTATATGTCCCTACAGACCCGCACACTCATGGAAGAGATCCAGGACATGGAGGAAGATGATGATGTCTCCGTGCAGGGCACGTCGGATGACCTCCCCCTGGGTCCCAATTTGGAACTGCTCCATAATGTTTCTCTGGCCAATCCTCAGCAGCAGAGTGAATCTCCATCCATTGTGCATGCACATGGGGAGACTGACACTACAGTCCCCAGTGTTCACTCTGCTGCTGAGGATTTGCAAAGCAGGCCGGTTGCTGTTGAGGGTACGACACCACGCGGCAGGGCACGCCCAAGAGCCAGGGTAATTGTGCGGCGGACTCCATTACGCCGCCCCACAATTTCCCAGGGGAGGCAGAGTGCCCTGCTTCAATTATGGACCCAACAAAGGGACTCTTATGACGCCCAGCTCGTTACAGAGCGTGAGCAAAGGCATGCCGACATGGTCAACATCCATACCAGTCTACAGGGCATCCTCGCGGAGTTGCGTACCCTCAACAGCAACGTGGCCAATGCAAGTAATGGCATCCAGTCAGCCATGGCTGAGATGACCAATATGCAGAGAAACATTGTGGAGCAGTTTCAAATTCACAATGCTGCCATGGCCCAGGCTAGGTCCCATTCACATGGACCTCCACCTGGACCTCCACCTGGGTATTATGGGCAGCCACCCTATTAAGCCATGGGTGTGTGGGACATCTTTTCTCTTAACCCCCACTGTATTTACTTGTCCTTTGAGGTTTCAAACAATCCATTTTGTGTTGCTCAGGCAGGTTGTGTTTTGTATTTGCTCCCATATAGCTCCTTAGAGTAATGCTTAAGGCCACTAGCCAATGCCATAGGTCTATGTGGAGTGTATCTGGCCACTTATGGCTTTAAATATGTATTTGGTTGGTGCTCCTCCTGTTTGCAGACATGTTTGTGTGACATTATGGCCATGCCCAAATATCCCTGGGCACAGGCAATATTAATGACTGGACTAGGCTGGCCTTTGGACTGGGTGTCCTTGTTTGGTTGTGCCACTCACTTCCAGGTGTAGATGTGCTCGATGTTTTTTTGGTAATGTTATCCATTTGTAACCACAGATGTATGTGGAATGTTTTCTGTTAAGCACTATAATTTTTCCTTTTCAAAGTAAAAAAAAAACTTCACTTACAATACTTGTGGCGTTTTTAGTGGGAAGACATTTTAAACAGCTTGGGCTAAACCAGATAATTTGGGTTTGAAGAGGTGTAACAATGCAAAGCTAAAGCTAAGGAAACTACATGAAATACATTAGGCAACAATTAAGGTCTAAATGTTTTACTTAGAGGTAATGCCACATTACGGCAAAACAACATATGTAACAAAAAGGATAACACAGACACACAGAATGGTGAGACAGGGAAAAAAGTTAAGTAAAATGCTGGCTGATCAGGTTGGCTCGAACAGATTGGCCAGACTCACTGGGGGGCCCCACAAAATTCTCGACTTCATCCTCGACGGCTGAAGAGGGCAGGCTGTCCACATAACGTGGGACACGTTCCATGATGGCAAAATTGTGCAAAACAGCACATGCCATTATAATGTCGATCACTTTCTTGGGATCATATTGCAGGGCCCCCCCAGTATGGTCAAGGCAACGAAAACGTGTCTTCAGCAGACCAAAGGCCCTCTCCACAACAGCCCGGGTCTTGCGATGCGCACGGTTATACGCTTCCTGAGAGGCATCCTGGGGCCGCAGCACAGGCGTCATGAGCCAGGGTAGAAGTGGGTACCCGGAATCACCTTAAACAGAGAATTAAATGTAATCAAAATTAAAAAGGCAACACAACCAACACAAAAAATTTCACAGATATCATAATGATGTAAGGTAAAGTGTGCCAAAAAAAAAACAGGGCACATTAGGGCCCCAAAAAATTCCACTAAGGTATAACCTAAATAAAAATGGCACTTCTATATACCAATTAATTAACAAACATCTGCACGGCCAAGGGTATTTTGATTTTACATATATTTGTAGTTTTCAGACATGTTACAATTAGGATGCTGCTGAGGGCCTATCCACATTTATCTGGAAACTACAATGTATGCAGTTTAAGTCCACTTTGACATTTAAAGACCAATAGTACAAAAGGAGCCAAAGGTCAAAGATCCTTGGGTATAAACTCCAAACCAATATATTTAGGCACAAGGAACTTCCAGACATCCTAACTAAAGGGAAAACATTCTGAAGGCCAAAGCGAGGCAAGCATTTTTTTGGGAAGTTCCTAATATATGAGCCAAGAAAAAGGCAGTTGGACGCTTATGTAAAGAATTCAAAAACAAACATATCAACAAATACAAGATTAATGCCACATTTAATAACACACAAATAGGACACACTTACCAAGCAGCCATGCCCCCGAAAATTCACCTGCCTCAAATCTGCGAAACAACCCAGATCGCCTGAGGATATAGGAGTCGTGGGACGATCCTGGGTAGCCGGCAAGGACACTCATAAACCGCATATCCGGACCAACCACGGCCTGGACATTAAGGGAGTGTCCCATTTTACGATTCCTTAAGGCAAAAACATACAAAAAGGGTAATTGATATTTGACCCAAAATAATAAATTAACCACAAAACATGTCTGCACTCTATTGGGAAAGACTAATGAAAAGCCGAGATAAAGCAGCTACACAAATGAGGGATAAACAAATATGCTGCCGCAAAGGAAAACAGGTTACATGACACGTTGGGCAACATAATAACCAATCTCAATACCTATATATATACTTGTCGGCTGCCCTAGGTACGAGTGCCACATGTGTGCAGTCAATTGCACCAATAACGTTGGGCATGTCGGCCACATTATAAAACCCAAGCTTAATGGCGTTTCTGGCTGCCATATCATCAGGAAAATAAATATATTTTTGAGTTATGGCAGCCATGCCTTCCAAAAATTTAGACAGTGCGCGGCTCAGCGTAGGCTGTGACATCCCCACGGAGAGGGCACCCAGCCTCTGGAACGAGCCGTTCGCCAAAAATTGCAGGCAGCCAAGCATCTTGGTCATACCTGAAATTGCATGCCCCTTCCTTGTGGTGCGGGCTAACCATGGCCGCAGCTCACTATATAATTTATGGAGGGAAGCGCGATTAAGCCTGGTCAGCTCGAACAGCTCAACATCATTCATGCTATCGATGTTCATGCGACGACGCAGGGGCAATCTGCTCTCAGACATCTCGATCAACTCAATGCCAAAAAGCATAAGCCCTTGATGTGCCACAAACTCGCTCCGCTCCATCCTACTCCCGAGGCCAAATAGCTGCCGGCAAACATTTCGTAAAGCAGCTCTTTAATGGGCTTCCAAACAATTAGCAATCACCTCTCTGAATTGGGCGCAAGCCCATGTGAAGGACGTAAAAAATAGGATCGGACGCAAATAATACGATTTGGACGGGAAAAACACACGAACTAACGCAAATTATACGATTCTCGTACGAAATGCGTATGTTCATATACGTCTATGCGCGAACGATCGTGCGAATACGAAATGGCCAAAAAAACAAGAAAAAATGACAAACACCCACCCAAACTTACGATTCTCGATACGAAATCAATTAACTTTGGCTCTTTGAATCGAGGGGTATGTCTCCAAAGGGAAGGATCCTCCCTTTTAGACTACTGCTCATTTGATGAGCTATTGGAGCATCTTGGTATTTTCAGCATCAAGCTTCAGTAGAACAAGTATGCAAAGCCGCTACTTGGTTTTCAGTTCATACATTTACCAAATTCTATAAGGTAGAGCCTTTGGTAGGAAGGAATTACATACAGTAGTAATTCGATGGTTTTGGAATGTCTTATTGCTTAAAGGAATAAGGGTTTTTGGGGATCCCACCCAAATTAAGGGTACTGCTTTTGGAGGTCCCAATCATCTCTGAATTACTCTGATGGCCTGAAGTAAAATGAAAGAGAGAAGATAATTCTGTGAGTACTCGCCTGTAGAATTTCTCTTCCATTATTACTTCAGAACATCAGACCCTCTCTGTCTGCTAGGTTGATACATCCATGTCTTAGATGCCTAGTCTTACCCCTCGATTCAAAGAGCAAAAGTTAATTGATTTCGGATCGAGAATCGTAAGTTTGGGTGGGTGTTAGTAATTTTTTCCAGTTTTTTTGGCCATTTCCGACTCGCACGAGCCTAAGTACGAATTTGTATATGCTCTTACGATCATCGGAAGTTCGTTCCTAAATTTTAGGATCCAAACGTAAAACTTAGGATCAAATCCTAAAACTTAGGATCAAATCCTAAAACTTAAGATCAAAACGTAAAACTTAGGATAATCGGATGTGCTTAGGTGTGATTCAGAGAACAGTTTTCCAACCTCTAAATCCGTTTTAAAAGAAAGCCACTGCCGACACCTTTTAGCAGTCGGATTGCTGTTCTTGAACAGGTTTTTTGGCTATGTGGAGGAGTCTGCGCGTCTTGAGCTCCAATGAACTGCATGTATCAGCATGGCCGAGGCCATAAATTGTATGGCAATGCATACCTGATTCATGTATGCCTTATAAAAGCATTTTAATGTGGACCTTAATTAGTCCTTTGCATGTAAAACTTTATTTTGCAATACATCCATATATTTGCGTTAATTAAAGAAACTTATGTCCTTTGTTATTTATTTTTAAATTGATGTACTAGAATAATATTTTTAGATTGAATTTATTGGTGTAGTTGTTTACCTTTGCTTTGTTTAATTATTTTAGCTCATCTTTGGTCAGATGCATCACACTTACTGAGAAGAGGAGAGCGGGATAAAGTGCAGGATGTGGGTTACTGCTGTATTTTGCACAGACACAGCAGAGCTGGGGGCACGGAAAGGTCAGAAATCAAAGAATGCAGAGCAACACAGTCACAAGGCCCTTTCTGTTTGCAGGCTGCCCGAGAATACCTGACCCCCCATCTTGGCTGTTTCTAGACTCATAACATGCCGAAGTTGCTGGGTGTTTTTTAATTTTTGAGAGCAATCTGTATGGAGAGGGTGTGGGTAACCACACACAAAATTTTAAGTTGTACCATTTGAAGCCAAAATATTAAAATTAAATCCACAAGTAAAAAATGCAAGTTAACTAAAAATTAAACAAAGTAAGATTTACTTATGCAAATGCATTCATTAATGGTTGGTTACTACAAAATGAATGAAATAAAGAAAAATAAGACCAAATATTTAGAATGCACTTTAATGAGGTAAGTTTGTAGTGCGCAGGCGCAAGATCAGAAGGATTTACGTCCAGACAAAAAAGGAAAAAGGGCAAAACCAATGTTGCAACCTGAGAAATGAAACGGAAAATTCAGGATGGAAACTGACATAGGTCTGATTCCCGAACTGCCATACGAACGGACGGACATTTTAGGATAGAAACGTATTTGCTTATAGAATCACTCGCAAGTTCATACGAACGCACGAGCATTCGGGAAAAATAGGATGATCGGCACCAAAATCCAAGCTGTTACATGTTTCTTTGAATTGACCCTTTAGTGTAGTGGTTATTAGGTAAATAGTTTGATCAGCATCGGAAAAAAAAAAGAATTGGAGAGAGGAGTCTTGTATTTTGTCTCCACTGCCTTTTGTTTCCAACAGGAGATATAGATGTGCCTCCCGGGCTGCTGGTTCTACTGATTTTTAATTAAACTGGAGTGGAGGAAGTCAGGCAGGAGGATATAGGCCCGGGAGGTGGAGCCGCGCCTTTGTCTTGCAATTCATGCCCTTCGGTCGAGAGGTTATCCCAATCGTGACTGAATTACTCTGATGTCCTGAAGTAATAATGGAAGAGAAATTAATTCTACAGGTGAATACTCACAGAATATCTGACCACCAGATTAGCATAAAAACTTGACTCTTCCTCCCAATCCCCAGTTGTATTCCTGTTCCTCCTTGCGTATAAGAGCCAGACCACTAGCGTCTGAACCACGTTGGTTTATGTAAGTAGCAGCGCTATGGGCTTGGACAGGCAGGTCTATTTCCCGGGCCTGGAGGCAGAAACCTCCAGGGGCCTGGGATACCCCCAGGAACTCGGCAGTTAAACGGACCACACGTGGTATATTGGATTTCAAGCTACTGGCCTCCCTCTTTTGATGTGAGTGCAGAGGGGTTAACGAAGCTTAGAGAATTATTCTCCAACCTTTTTAAAAAAGGTCCTGGAGTAATTTCCTTCACCTCATACCAGAGATGGCAGACCAGACGGGGGAGATTTGTATATTAGATTTCCTGCTTGAACCAATGGGGAATATATCTTTGGATCACAACAATCCAGACCCCAATCCATCACTCTGTCATCAGCTGAATCTGGGAAGAAGAGGTCCAGCTCTGCCCTGGTGAGTCCTTGACTCTTTTTCTTACTTGGGGATGATTTTGAGGTACATTTTGTACATCTGAAAAGTCAGCCTTATAGGTATTCAACCCCCTAGATCGAGATCTAAGTCTGAGACGAAAAGTAGAAGGTGACTTTTAGTGGTCAATTCCTCTTTGGACCAAAATTTGAAAATTTCTGGATAGGTCAGCAGATAGAAATAAATGTTTTCCTACCTGTATTAGGAGTTCTAGTTACAAAAGATTTGCTTTTCAATCTTTCTTTAGGCGCTTCTTTCATAACAGGGAGGATCCCAAAGAAGCTAGAGGTTCCTCTTCCTCAGCCTCATCCTCCAGTAACAGAGGAAGATTTAAGGGTTCTACCCTGTTTGGGACCTGTCAGCCAAAGCCAAAGAAACAATGACACCAGGCTCCTGATTGGAGCCCGGCTAAAGTCCTTCCACTCTTGTTAGAAAACCCTGCTGAATTGTCCCTTTATCTCCAGGGGCATAAGGGAAGGGTTTCACCCAGGCCCCTCCATCAAATTTTCTTTTCTCCTGAATGGCAGGGAGTAAAGTTTGACTATCTGGGAGAGTCTAGCTGCCATGTTATCAGGGGGGTGATTGTGTCAGTTTCTCTTTAACAAGGGACAGGTTTCTATTCCAGCATCTTTCTGGTAGGAAGGCATCGGGAGGATTGAGGTTTATTCTGAACCTAAAGAGGCTGAATCTTCTGGTGCCATACAGACATTTTCTGCATGGGGACTATCTTTTCAGTCAAGGGTCTTCTGCCTCATGGTATCTATCAACCTGAAAGATGCTTATTGGCAAATCCCTTACGCTCAGTCCTTTCTAAGATTTGCGATAAGATTTGGGGAGCAGACATTTCATTTCCAATTTGTCTGTCTCCCTTTCAGCCTAGTGTCGGCTCCCAGACTCTTTACCAAGGTGTTGGCTGAACCTCTGGCGTATCTGAGACAGAGAGGGATCAGCATTGTGGCTTACCTAGACGAGCTGTTTCTTTTTGCTCCAAGCAGGAAAAAATTGCTTCAGGATCCCCGGGTGCACAATGCAGTTATTGGAACATCTAAATTGGGTTTTGAACTATGAGAAATCAAGCCTAGTTCCTTCCCAGATCATGACGTATTTGGGGTTCAAGATCAATACCATTCGTCAGATTGTCTTACATCAAAAATCGCCATTATCAGATCAGACAACACAACTACAGTAGCCTTTCTAAATCACCAGGGAGGAACAAGGTCTCCTTGGTGGAAACGGAAATCCTGCTTTGGGCAGAACAAAACCTAATGTTTTAACAGCAGTTTATCTGAAGGGAACCTTAAATCGGGTAGCAGACTTTCTGAGCCGCTCTCCTGTATTGGAATCGGAATGGTCACTAAATCAGGAAGTGTTCAGAAGGGCACTCCGGAAGTGGATCTTTTAGCATCAGCAAAGAATCACGATTGGCAATTCAGCCTAGCTTATGCGTTTCCTCTGGTTAGGTTGCTTCCTCAGGTATTGAACAAGCTGGTCGAGCAGCCACACACGGTTTTGCTTCTGGTGCCCTGGTGGCCCAAGAGGTCATGGTTTTCGACGCTCCATACAGGTGAGCCCGGAATTGTTATCCCAGGGACCAGTACTATGCCCACAACCAGAGGTGGAATTTGACATTGTGGACTCTGAAATCACTTACTTCAAAGAACAGGATATTCTAGGAAGGTAATTGATACCCTGCTTTCAAGTAGGAAGATGGTGACAAGGAAGATTTATTTAAAAGTTTGGAAGACTTTTAGAGCATGGAAGTTCCGGTAAGTCATCTTCCAGGCTTCCGGTCATTCTTGAATTTCTCCGACATGGTGTGGATTTGGGTCTTAGTGTTAGCACATTGAAAGTACAATTAGCAGCATTATCAGTGTTTTGGACAAAAGACTTTCATCCTTCTCCTAAGTCTTCCGTCTGTGAGGTGTGGAGTCTTAAATTAAATTTCTTACTTGGAAGGTTTTGTACCCGGTGGCTATTACCTCAGCATGCAGAATCAGTGACATTCAGGCATTATCTTGTCACCCTTTTCTCCAGATATTTCAGGTTCAAGTGGTGTTGAGGGTGGATCCCTTCTACCTTCCAAAGATTTCCTCTGATTTTCACAGAACTCAGGAGATTGTTCTTCCCTCGGTGGACAGTAAAGTTTCTTCAATGCAGAATTCGTGAGCATGTCTTCTGGAGTTTCTTCATCTGACCAATGATTGGAGAAAGGCGAATAGCCTATTTGTGTCATTCTCAGGACCGAGAAATGGACAATGAGTTTCTAAAACATCATTGACACAGTGGATGAAGAATACTATTAGGATCGCCTATCAAGATAATCAACTTCCATGTAGAATTACAGCAAGTTCTACGAGAAGTGTCTCTACGTCTTGGGAAGAGCAAGCTGGGGCCTCTTTTGAACAGATATGCAAAGCGGTCACCTGGTCTTTGGCAAAGACCTTTGCGAGGCATTATGGTTTGGACTTGAAGACTTTACAAGATCAGTCCTTCGGTAGAAATGTTCTTCGAGCTGTACTTCTCACCCAATAGAGGTAGATCTCTGGTTATCTCTCATGTGCATGCTGCCCGGAGGATGTTTTAAGAAAACTTAAGTTATTAGTGGAGCCCATATAAGATTGTTAAATGTTATAATAAATGCATCGTATTTTGCTTTGTATTGTTGTAACCCTCCATAGAGGGTCTTTATTTGTCTGCAGTTAAGTTGACATCGATATTTGCACCTATACTTTCCAGCACACTTACTGTTGTATATGTACTACTTAATGCTTGCAAATCCAATAATACCATTTTGTGAATACTCACCTGTAAAATGGGTATTATAAGTATGTCACACACCCCACTTCAATCATTAATTATTACACTTGGGTAACTCCACCAGCAGGTGGCGACGTGCAGAGAAGTCATGAAAAACAAGCCTCTCCTGGTCTATACATTCCTGGCACCTCTCACTCATTCCCCAGTATTCAAACAGCAGTAAAGACAAGGTACCAGGAAAAAAACCCTCAAACTGTAAACGAAAACTTCACCCTATAAAGAAGCCGGGATACCAAAAGGGCGGGTGAAGTGGGGTGTGTGACATACTTATAATACCCATTTTACAGGTGAGCATTCACAAAATGGTATTATTCTAAGTATGTCACACACCCCACTTCAATCATTAATTATTACACTTGGGACATCCAACAGCAGTGTCCAAAAAGGGCGGGTATCCAACCAGGCAATAATGCAGAAAACTCAAACCACTGCAGCCTGCAGAACCTTGCGGCCAAAAACAGCATCCGCTGAAGCCCGCACATCAACCTTATAAAACTTGGAAAAAGTGTGAACCGAAGACCAAGTAGCAGCCTTACAAACTTGTTCAACAGAAGCCTGGTGCTGAAAAGCCCAGGACGCACCAACCGCACGAGTAGAATGAGCAGTGACCCGAAAAGGGGGATCCTTCCCCTTGGCAGAGTAGGCCCCAACAATCGCCTGACGAATCCATTTACTAATGGAAGACTTAGCCGGAGCCAAACCCTTCCTAGCCCCACAGGGCACCACAAAAAAAGGCAGCAGTCTTACGAAAAGAAGACATAATACGCAAGTAGTACCTGACACAACGTACCACATCCAAACAATGCAAGGACACAAGGAGGGAAGAACAATGTCCTCATTCAGATGAAAAGCAGAAACCACTTTAGCGAGAAAGTCTGGTTTGAAACGAAAAACCACTTTGTCCTGATGACTCTCAAAATAAGGAGCCTGAATAGACAAGGCTGCCAACTCCGAAACACGCCAAACCGAACTGATGGCCACCAAAAAGACAACCTTCTGAGTCAACATGGATAGAGCAATATCCTGCAAAGGCTTAAAAGGAGGAGCCTGAAGAGCAGAGAGGACCAAATTCAAATCCCAAACAGGGAGCAAAGGCTTCCTAGGAGGCCGCAGATGCGAAACCCCCTGGAAAAAAGTCTTGACCAAAGAATGAAGAGCAAAAGACCTCTGAAAAAAGATAGACAAGGCCGAAACCTGCCCCTTCAAGGTACTAAGCTGCAGACCAGAGTCCAGCCCAGATTGAAGAAATTCCAAAATCCTAGAGATGGAAAAGACCCGGCAGGGCAAAGATCTCGCCTCACACCAATCAATATAAGATCTCCAAGCCCTATAATAGATGGAAGAAGAAGATCTCTTCCTGGCACTGATAAGAGTCCGAATGACCGAATCCGAAAGGCCTTCCTCCTTCAAGATGGAGGTTTCAGCAGCCAAGCCGTCAAAGCCAACGTTGGTAAACTGGGGTAACACAGTAGACCCTGAGTGAGAAGATCCAGCCGAAGAGGCAGCTCGAACTGATCCACCGCCAGACGAACGATGTCCGCGAACCACACCCGCCTTGGCCACCTTGGGGCCACGAGAATGGCGGGAACTCCTTCCAGAACCAGCTTTCGCAGAACCCTGCCTAGCATGGGGATCGGAGGAAACCGATAAAGAAACCCCAGGTCCCTCCAGCTCAGAGCCATGGCATCCGCCGCCAGAGCCAGAGGACCCTGAGATAGCGACACGAATGTCGGAAGCTTGTGATTGTGACGAGAGGCAAACAGAACCACCTCCGGCGTCCCCCACCGAAGACACATCGACCGAAAAAACCTGGGGATGGAGAGACCATTCCCCCCGGCGGGACGAACACCGGCTCAGAAAGTCCGCCTCCGTGTTTTCCACTCCTGGAATGTACACTGCCGAGATGCAAGGGACATGAGTCTCTGCCCATACTAGAATCAGAGACACCTCTCTGTGGGCACCCAGACTGCGAGTCCCTCCTTGGTGATTGATGTAAGCAACCGCCGTCCGATTGTCCGATCGAACCTGAACCGGCAGGCCCTGTAAATGATGCGTCAAGTGAGACAGAACCAACCTGATGGCTCGCAACTCCAGAACATTGATGGGCAACTGAGCTTCCTGAGGGTCCCACTGCCCCCGAAACTGAAGATCCTTCCAGAAACCTCCCCATCCTGACAAACTGGCATCCGTGGTGACAGTTTCCCAAAGCGGGGTCAGAAACGACCTGCCTTTCAGAAGATTGTCCGAGACCATCCACCACAGAAGAGACTGCCGAACCCGGGGGGACATCCGGAAGGACCGATCCAACGACCGCGGTCGCCGGTCCCAGGACGCCAAAAGATGAAGCTGAAGCGTCCTCGTGTGAAACTGCGTGAAGGGAACTGCCTCGAACGAGGCCACCATCAACCCCACCAGTCTCATCCCTAGCCGAATGGACGGGCGATGATTGGAAAGAAGAAGCTGAGCCAATTCCTGAATCAAAAGAACCTTGGCCTGAGGGAGAAAAACTCTGTGCTGGCAAGAGTCCAAGGACATCCCCAGAAAGGTCACCACCCTGGCCGGAACCAGAGAGGACTTGGGGTAATTGATCACCCAGCCGAACCTCTCCAGCATAGACACCACCATGCTGGTGTCCCCTTCCGCTTGACTGAAGGTAGGTGCCATGATGAGAAGATCGTCCAGGTAAGGCACAATGCGAATCCCCTGAGCTCTGAGCAGGGCCATCACTCCCGCCAACACCTTGGTGAACACTCTCGGAGCCGAGGTGAGGCCAAATGGAAGAGCTACAAACTGGAAATGCCGATCCTCCACCAAAAGCGAAGAAACCTCTGATGAGCCGGAAAAATCGGAATGTGAAGGTAAGCATCCTTGATGTCTATGGACATCATAAAGTCCCCCTGCCGAAGCGAACCGATCGCAGACCGCAGGGTTTCCATGCGGAACTTCCGGGGACGAATAAACCGGTTGAGAAACTTCAAATCCAGGATGGAACGGAACGACCCATCCTTTTTGGGTACAGTGAAGAGATTGGAATAATACCCGCGCCCCACCTCCGAAAGAGGGACCGGGCAGATGACTGCCAATTCCAGAAGATTCCTTACCGCCGCCAGGAGCCCCTGCGCGGCCAACGGATCTGAAGGTACCCGAGACCTGAAAAACCTTGAAGGAGGGCGGGACTCGAACTCCAGCTTGTAACCGGCCGACATCACCTCCCGGATCCACCTGTCCGAGACCTCCTGGTCCCAAACCCGGGAGAAGAGTCGCAACCGCCCCCCCACCCGTACGGGTGAGGGCGCCCCCTCATTGCTGAGCAGACTTGGCAGCTGACTTGGACCTGGCGCCCCAGGCGTGAACGGAACGGCCATGGCCTCTACCCCTATTCCAACCTGCGCCCCTGAAAGCCGAGAAGCCCGCACCCCTGCCGGCTCTGGCTCCCCGAAAGGACGGATTGAAGGGGGCCGCCCCCCGAAAGGAACGGCGAAATTTCTTGCGCTGAGGTAACTTACCTCCCTTGGCAACAGAATCCAGCTTTTCACCGAAAAGCCTCAAACCCAAAAAGGGAAGAGCCGTGAGCGATCTTTTAGAATTAAAGTCAGCTGTCCACTGTCTCAACCACACAGAGCGGCGAAAAGCCACCAACAGAGCAGAAGCCCTGCCACACATCAACATGGCATCATCCTGAGCGGCCAGAATAAACGACAAGAAGGAGTCACAACGCTTAAGTGCAAGAAACTCATCACCAGAGGGATCAAGATCCACACATAAATCCCTGACAATAGACCTAACCGCCAAAGTCAAAAGAGCCGAAGCACAAACAGGCCTCAAAACCGAACCCGCACAGACAAAACCATGGCGGGCCAGCTGATCAATCTGGCGAACCTCGCCGTCCTTGAGAGAAGTAGTGTCAGGAGAATGAACAACCGCCGTATTAGACAGTCCCAAGACCGGAGCATCCACCTCGGGAGGGACAGACCAACGCTTCATCAAGTCCGCCGGAAAAGGATATTTTTTATCCCAGCTAGGCGGTACCCCGACGAGCCGTGTAGGTTGCTCCCATTGCTTAAGGACAATGTCCTCGAAATGCTGTTGACTGGGAAACTCCAAGCGCTGCTTGGATCCCCCAAAAAGCTGGCCCTTAGGCCGAGGAACAGCCTCGGGAGGGTCCAAATCCAAAACCAAAAAATTTGGGCCAAAATGGAAGACGTATCGGGAGCGGGACCTTCAACCTGGTCCCCCTCTTCAAGGGGACGATCTGACCAATCCAGATCCTCAACAACCTCCTCATCAGAGTCCGGCGGAGGCGGAGATAGGTGTTTATGCTTAGCCGGAGCCTTCTGAGCGGAAAACATTTTCTCGAGGTTGGCCAAGCGGACGCACACCTCAGATTGCGAATCCCCACCCATGACAACGTCACACGGGGTCCGGAACAGGCGAGGAGGAGAGGGAGATGGCGCGGCCGATGAAGTACCAGGCACCGGGGGGCCGGACTGGCGCTCAATGTTCCGCTGTGCACATGGAATACATATAATGACATCATCCCCCGGGAGCGGAGTCCCACAACCCCCACACAGCCTGGATTGTCCCGAAGGACCGTTTCCGGTATCTTTGGCAGCCTCCATATGGTGAAATTTATGGTATTCGCAGAACCCAGGGATTTACGCAGTAAGCGACCCGGGATGCCCCTTTAATTACTATATAACTATAATTCTATATAACCCTGACCATGGGAATTTAGCAAAAAAAAATT
Source organism: Gastrophryne carolinensis (assembly GCA_027917425.1). Classification (NCBI taxonomy): domain Eukaryota; kingdom Metazoa; phylum Chordata; class Amphibia; order Anura; family Microhylidae; genus Gastrophryne; species Gastrophryne carolinensis. The sequence continues at coordinate 120,371,621 of CM051238.1, forward strand.
GGAGTAATGGTCAAAAAATCCCAAACTAGCCAAGTATATAAGACCGGGAGAGCCCTGTAAGATGGGGTCCCAGGATCAGAAAGACAAAAAACAGGGACAACAATCACTCCGGGCACAACAGCACATGGAAATACAATGCTCATAACCCATAAAGGCCGTCTTCCCCCTTTAACCACAAGCCCTATAATGATGGTTAAATGGTCCTGCCATCACCCCCAAACAGTGGGAGGGAGGGGGGATAAAAATGGGGGAGTAAGAGAAAAGCCATACTACAATAAAATCACCACGGGGCAACATCAGGAACAAAAACGAGCCTACCTGAAGAGAAGGCTACCTCAGCGCGACTACCACACCGCGGCGAAATGGCGGCCAGTAACTCCGCACCGCCCAGGAGAGGAGAGAAGGAAGGCGGGCCCATGGAAACGCGGGAGCCGCATTAGCCACGCCCCTCCCCAAAAACGACCTACCACAGCGCGGACAGCGCAAAACGCGGTCCCGCCCCTCTCCTGCATCGCCGCGCCGGCGAGGATAATGCCCGCATCCCCGCTTAACACAGACCGGCGGCACGACCATCCGGTCCCCCCAAGTGAAAGCAATAGCCACAAGGCACACACACACGCTGACAGACACGCTGACAGACACCGCAGCAAGCGCCGACCTCGGCGCTTCACAACCAGGCGGGCCCGCGGCGCAGAGCGACCCCGCCCATTGCCTTCTGACAGGAATCCCGCGCTAACGGGCGCCACCATGACACCCCCAAGTAAAACACAAGCGGCGGGCCGGCGACACTCGCCCAACCCGCCCATTTGTAAAGCAGTGCCAAGGCAATAAAGCACAAACGCCACGCACAGACCACCCGTCCCAGCGCACACATAAACACACACAGAAAGAGTTCACTGCCCAGAAGGTGGAATTGAACCACTCTGTCAATTGTCACATTGTCACTCACGCAAGGGGAGTATAGCTAGCTGGGAAGGGAAAAAACTGGTCCCATAACACGTATCACCTCATGTTTTTAATAAGGCAAACAGGCTCGCTCTATGAGCCGACTATCTAGCAGCTATGTAAATAGGGGCATCCCTCATCCGGATCACCACTCCGGGATACCGCTATGCCCCATAATATGGGGTCGAGCGGAGGAGCTAATCTCCTAGGCACCAAGGGTGCCATCTACCCTCGCCTGGCCTACAGCCTAAGCTGGGAGGCTGCCAGTTACATGTGAGAATTGAAACAAACGGAGCCGTGGCAGAAATAGACCATGGGGGGGGGCCGGGGTGATACCCCGGCTACCTGCAAGCAGGAGACTTCTTTCTTCTGTCTTGTCGCCATCTTGCAGAGAAGAAAAACTGGGGAATGAGTGAGAGGTGCCAGGAATGTATAGACCAGGAGGGGCTTGTTTTTCATGACTTCTCTGCACGTCGCCACCTGCTGGTGGAGTTACCCAAGTGTAATAATTAATGATTGAAGTGGGGTGTGTGACATACTTAGAATAACATTTTTGTAAAAGAAAAGAAAACTTGAGTTAGTTACCTCGTATCTAAACATCTGAACGGACAGCATATGGGGTTTTCGCTCCCTTAAGACAACATTGAATGTATTTCATGTTTGTTTAACCAGTTCTGTTGTTTGGTCTGTCTTTTTATCTTTCTTTCAGATCTCTGCAACAACATGGGGCTGGGAGGAGGAGTAAAGTTTTTATGCTAATTTGGTGGTCAGATGTTCCATCTCAAGGGGCAGAGATGCGAGGTTTCATGTGTATGTTGCCCAATTGGATGTTTAGAAAATACGTTTTTCTTTGTAATCCCCCTTCCTGTTTCAGGGGAGGTGGGGGGTTACGGCATTACTGGACTTCCACTTTAAAGTGGTCCAATCACCGCCTTTGCCGGCCCTGGAATCTTAAAGTCTAACTGTCCCTTCGATTTACCCACAGTGCTCCGCAATCACTTACCTTTCCACTGGTCTCTTGCTGCGGCCAAATCCTCGACATCCATGCAGCTGAGGTGCACTCCCGTGCCCAGTCATCCAGTTAGGCTGGACACAGGAGTGCACGCACTTCGCAGAGAAACCTGCTCCTGCTACCTATGCTGAAACTCTGTTCTGACCAACCGCTAATACCCCAGGTAAGAGGACCAATCATCACTTTAACTTTTAAATATTATTTTCCATTCAAATGCTCTTATGCGGCTGCAAAAGGAATTGTGTACACTGTGATTTGCCACCCCTGGTCCAGATACAAATGTCTCCTGACGTGCACTTTTTAAGGCTGGTATAGGTTTCACAGGCTTCCGATAGTCGAATATGACTATGGGCCACAGATGACAGAGTGTCCCCCTCCCCAAAGTAGAGATGCCCCACAGGTTGCTAAATCCTCTTGGGGGACTGACAAGACCCTTGCAAGTGCTACAGTGTGGTGTTTTGCCTAATTTCAAGACACCTTTTGCTAGTGTGCTGAATTTTCTGGTTTCCTATCAGAGCATAAACTTTTGGATAGATGGGTAAGTAATGTCAAAGTGTATAGCTGGAGGGAGTTGATAAGTGCCGAAAGACAGGATCCTCCCAGAATCTACCTCCAATGTGTCTATTCATATTTGGGCCCAGGTGCCCTAGAATAAAAGGTTCAGGCACAGCACAACGGAGGCGGTAGAGGGACAGTTACTTAAACTTGTGAGCTCATGAGTGTGGAGCAAAGTTTCTGCTTCAGCCAATCATAATTAGTCTCTGCTATGTACACCAAGCACAATAGTTGGTGTAGCTTGCAAACAAATTACATAAGCTCAGCACCTTGAGCACCTCATTGTTGGCACACAAAATTGGCAACTCTTAAAAATGGCACCAAAATTGGAATTGATCTTAAAGTGGACCTTCACCCTAAATAAGAGCATATCTTATATGTTTCCCACACCCTGTACATACAGATTGCTCACATTAAAAATCATCCTACCTGCATATACTGCATGTTATGAGCCTTTAAACATCCAAGATGGCGGCTCATGGAGCATCAGGCAGCCTGCAAACAGGAAGTGTCTTCTGACTGTGTCGCTCAGCATTCTGGGATTGCTGTCCTTTCCCTGATCCAACTCTGCTCTGTCTGTGCAAAGCACAGCTATAACCTCACCCCCTGTACTTTATCCCGCTCTCCTCTCCTCAGTATGTGTGATGCTTCTGATTCAAGATGGCGACGCCCGTATCCTAGGGTCCTGAACAGAGAGTTGCAGCCCGGTGGGGGAAAGAATACTGCGTAAGTGACTAAAAACTTAAAATATATTCATTTTAGATGCTGGGGAATCGGGTTTTAAGGGTTTGGGCTTTTCACAAAATGATGCTGAAGGTCCTGTTTAAAGACCCCTTTCTTTGTGTGTCTCCACAGAAAGGGGCACAAAGATGAAGCACATTGAAGTGCTGCATTCTACGATCTCCCAGCAGATAAGAGCTTCTCAGAGAAAAGGTAAGTAATCCCATAGTGTATGGCTGGAGGGAGTTGGTAAGTGGTGAGGGACAGGCTGCCTCCCAAAATCTGTCTACATTCATTTTTGGGTAATATAGATTAAAATGTACAGGCACAGGATAAGGAAGGCGGTGGTGGGACAGTTACTTAAGGGGATTGAACAGGCAGAGCCAAGGGTTAGCCCCTATAGGGCTACACTTGACAATGTCTTAAGCCAAGGTTTCCCAAACTTTCCTATCATTAGATTAGATAGGTTACCTACATTCAGCATTGAGAGATGGTCGGGAGCCACGCTTAACATGAGAAGCCATGTAACCCATATCAGACTGGAAACAAAGTACATGAAAGCAAACTTAACAGTGCAGTTTGGGGAGCATGCCCCCCTCCAATGAATAAACAGGTATTTAAAGCATAACAAAACCCATGATTTTGAATATACCAGGGTTTGTTCTGTCCCCTGGAGGAACCCCAAATTGGGATGCCTCACTGTGTGAAACCCCCAAAATGGTATGTAAAAGTTACAGTTTCCCGGTCCTATGGTGCATGCGCTGGCTGTCGTCCAAACAGAGCAGTTTGCCATACACATATAATGCTTGGCAAATGGCTGTTTACATGCAGAGCTTGGCAATTGTGACTGCAAGTGGCCACATCCCCAGCAGCGCACACTCGTGGCCCCAGCCCATCTGCTCACAGACCGGGGATGCATCCCGATCCAGAATGCCCCCCAGGGAAGGCCAGCTACCCTGGGTTTTGTTCTGCTTTAAAGTACATGGATATTCCTATCATATAAAATACTTGCCACATATGAGCAGATCCCCTCTGCCCCAAAGATGTTTTATGGCAGAATTGGGCAGGGCAACTCACTGCGTTTGGTTTCTATACTTATTATTTCCTAGGAATATGACACAAGGGTCACATGACCCTATGCTGGGGTTCTTTGAAACAGAGTTGGAAGTTGCTAAAACGGCTAACTTGGCTTCTAGTGCCAAACTCATGAATGTTATGCATGGCTGTGACATTGCCCTGGGCACCCTTCCCTATTTTCAACAATGTTCTAGTGTAGCATACAGCATGAGCCACATGTAACTCTCGAGCTACAGGTTCAGGATCGCTATCCTAAACTATTGAGGTTTGAAGTTTTAGCCCCATCTGATTCTGGACGATTTCTATCGCAGCCCCATCTGATTCTGAACGATTGCTATCTTAGCCCCATGTGAATCTGGCCAATTTCTATCTCAGCCCCATCTGATTCTTGCCTGCTTTCACTTCCCATTGCCGCAGAGAGAGCCGTGAATGGGCTTGTACTCCTGCAAGTGTCTTATGCACGGGTATAGTTGAGTTTGTATGGGCAAACCGGGGAGTTCACATAGCATGACAATCGGGATGTTCCTCAAGAAACCAGGCCTTGTAAAGTCAAAATCCCGGGTTTGGTCCACTTTAATATAGGCTATTAAACCTTTCGGTACATTACTGGCAGCAAGCACCCAGGCAGGACATTACAGAGCAGAAAATATGGCTCCCTAGCGATTTACAAACACACTTCCCCCGCCGCTGCTTAGTCAGCAGACTGTCTGTCACGTGACCCGGAATCAAGTGACTCGAGAGTTGCTCTCCACCCTGTGCTGGAAGGTGAGTGAGGATAACGGGTAAGTGCGGCAAAATGAAGAGACAAGTGGGAGGGTGTACCCGGCACAGTGTGCTTCACAAATGCTACCCTTACCAGGAGGGGGCAAAGCGAGAGTAAGCAATGCTAGGATCTTCGCTCACACAGCACAGGCTTCTGATAAGGATACGCTCTAACTTGCCGCACACCTTATATTTATATGGGGACCCATGGCAGCGCTATCATGACCATACAACCCTACGGCCTATGGGGGATAGCACGAAAGTCTCTTAATATCGCATGGGAACAGAAATCTCTTCTGAAGTGCCATCTCTTGATAACTTTGAAACAATGTCGAGTCACATGATCACATATAGACAAAATGAAGTGTTCCGTGCAAATAAATAAGTGCAATATCTGTGGCCTTTGTAGAGTCACGTGGCAATTGCACAACAGTAAGGTGTGTATGTGTGGTCAACAGGCGATAGATCTACAGAACGGTTTATCTAACTTTAGATCGTGGTTCCCAATAGGTGACAAGGCTGCAGATCTGTACCACAGGACCTGATATGCTGTCGTCCATACCTGTACAAAACTGCTCCTAAAGGTTATATAAATGTCTGTGTATTTTTTCTGTGTTTTATGCATTTTACATGGCTGTTTTGTGTATTTTTCCGAAGGTTTTTAGTTGAGTGCCATCCCATATGTACTATCCATGCACCAGATTATAGGAACTGATTGTTACACGGGACCAACAACCTCCTGTAATGGACGTTCTAGATTGGGCCACCCAGCGAAATAAAACCTCCCAGCCCAAATTCTAGGATTAACTGTCCAAGGCAAAGCCACAAGTCATCACAGGCTCTTTTTAAGCACAACTGGGGGCTTTCACACCGTTGGGCATCCCAAATAGGGATGCTCACACCAAAGATTTAAAGCAGAGCAACACTGTTGGAGGGGTAGGTCTACCTCTTGCCTGCTGTGTGAAACCCCCTTATTGCCTGAAACCCTTGTCTCTTCCTCAAGCCCATGCCACAGCTGCATACCGCTTAGCTTGCTGGCGTCACTATGACGCATGCCAGAGCTTCTCGCCAATCGGGCTAGCATTCCATTCAGCTTTACTAAGACTTTCTGTCTTACAGAGTGGCTTAGTAAAGCTGAATGGAGCATTAGCAACTGGCAACACTTCTCTGGCTGTGGATAACCCCGTCATCCATTCAGAAATGCATGCCGTGGGTGGGTGCATCAGCGATACGTAAGGCATGCCCAAAAGCATCCTCCTCTATGCAGACCAACTGGAGATGTGTCTGCTTCCTGCAAAAATTAGAAGATTTGGGAGAACTGGAAGGAATGCAGTTCTTTACAGGTATATGATTTTGTTCCAATAATACCCTTTTTCTCCCTGTCTGCACCTGACATCCACCACAACTGCTCCTGTAAAAATGCCAGATGGGTGCCAGCCAACCCCTTCATTGCATATGGGCATCCCAAACCAGGGGGTGTGGGATTCATCGGCAGTAGCCAAATCTAAGCTGAAATTGAAGAGCGAGCTGATTGGACGAAAGTCCGCACATGTGCCCTAGGATCTCGAAAGGTGTGTTTTACTGGGTGACCTGGGGGGGGTTTCACACAGCATGGAATCCTAAATTGGGCCTCAGGGGCAAGGACCAAAACCTGGGATAGTCAAAATCCTGGGTTTTGATCCATGGGAAAGTTCACTTTCAATGGCACTTTGTATATTTCTTTTGGACCAAAAGAATGTCCTTAGGGTGCTGAGCTGATGTAATATTTTTTTCTCAAAACATCCTACGGGCAGCATACGCTTGAGACCTCCGGGCTCCTCCCACCAAAGGGTAACACGTGACCACCAGATATGATAAAATCTTGACTCCTCCTCCCATTCCCCAGTTGTTTCCGTGTTCCTCCATGAGGTAGGAGCCAGACCACTAGCTCCTGAACCAGGAAGGTTAAGGTAAGTATTCCGCTGCTATGGCCCTATGTGAAGCAAGGGGTCAATTTCTCGGTCCTGGAGGCTTATTATGCCAGGGGCTCGGGATACCCTCAGGAATTCTAGGCCAGATCCCAATCTTTGATTCTTCAAAGGGGGGTAAGCTGTTTTTCCCTCTTACTGAGGATGAATTTTGGAAGAAGCCGGGGTGGCCATAATAAGGATTAGGGATATATTTTATTAATGAAAAAGTTATTTTTTTATTGGAGGAATTGGTTGCTTTGGGAACTTTTTTTCAGCATAAATTCAATTTTTGGGACACTTTACCTTTAAGAGGCGGGGAAGAGAGAGAATAACGCAATTTTGCTCTCTCTTCCCTATCCGGCCCTTGCAAGATGCGGTTGCGGTTTCTAACCTCCAGCGGCGACTGACAGTCCAGAGATGGGAGTCGGGAGGCACTGGGAGACGTTCTCGGGCGATTTCTTCTGGGATCGTGGTCTTCCCATGTTTCTTCCTCCCCGGGCCGGATTCAGGTACGGAAAACGCGTGCACAGTGTATTTTGACTGATAGATGTCTCACAGGAAGTAGGAATAGGCTTCTTCCTCCCGGGAATGCTGTGAAGTCATTAGTCAACGCTGGGATAATTCTGCTTTGCCACATCACGTGCTAGGCCTTAAATGGGCAGCACAGTTGTTTTGGTATTTTGTGCAATTGGCCTCCCTTTCCTGTTATGTTGAAAAGGGTTAATGACAATTATTGGGATTCTGCTCCTGCCCTATTTAGGCGGATTCAGGAGGCTAATCCTTGGTGCCTCATACCAGAAAAATGGCAGATCAGGCGTAGGATGTTTGCATTGAGCCCATGTTTGATCCAATGGAAAATGCTTCCACAGATATTCCTAATGTGGACCAGGATTCATCTAACAACCCATCGGTTGCCGATTCTGGGAGGAGGAGGCCCAGCTCTGCCCTGGTAAGTCACTTTAATTTCTTAAGAGTGTTATTATTTGGGCATATTTGTTGAAAATAGGATATAGCTCACGTCCCCCTATTTTTCTTATGTCTTATAGTCTAAGACCCCGGACAAAGCTACCCAAAGTGTACCTAAATCCTCTTCTTCGGGATCTGAATCACATAAGAAGAGTAATGTCCCATGTTTGAAACAAAGCTTTCAGATTCCTATAAGAAACCCCTATGTCAATCCTGCACAGACAAAGTGGTTAATAAAGAGCAAAAATCTGATTTGATGCGCATGATGAAAGAACTGAAAAAACAGTCTTCACCTATGGCCCGGAGGGTTCGGGTAACCAGGTTGTGTTTTCCCAATCAAGGTCCCTTTGATTCCTCTTTATTTAGCAGTCACATGGGGAGACCCTCTTATATTCTAAGTATGTCTCACACCCTGCTTTGGAAATATTCATTACACTTGGGTTATGTCCAGTAGAGGGCGAACTTCTGCAGAGATGAATAGAAAAAAGAAGCCCCTCCCGGCCCATAAATACCTGGGACCTCCCACACATTTCCCAGTAATCGTCTCTGCAGACGGCGAGCAAATCAGAAGATGAAGTCTTCTCTTTGCAGGTAAGCCGGGTTCACACCCGGCTATTTTTATCCCTAGTTATGATTAAGTCCCCTAATGCCTCCCAGCTTTGGCTGTAGGTCCGGGTGAGGGTAAGATTCACCTTAATAAGTGTACTGATAGGAGCCATGCTCCTCCATGAGGCCCCATTACAAGGGGTAGGCGGCTACCAGGTTGGTGACCCTGGTTTGGGATGCCCTGTCCGTTTCCCCATGTTCTACTACTTTAGTTGGGGATCCCTCCCTCCCTTTACTTTATTCCCTTTATTCTCTATGGGAGGGGGGGCCTGTGACTTTCCCTTGTCCTGTTGATATGGAGCACCGGAAGTAATCCTTCAATCAATTTGTGTGTGTGTGTGTGTGTGTGTGTGTGTGATTTTAACTTCGTTTACACTTGCGGCGGCCGTTGTGAGAGCCGGCCGCACTGTCATGGCGTCGCTGGTGAGGAGGCTAAGGGGGAGCTTCTCCCTCTCCTCTCTCCGCACTGGCGGCGGCCCGCCTCACTCTCTTTGGCGTCCTCGGCGGCGCCCGCTTACTTTGGCTGGCTGTGGATGGGGAGGGGGCGGAGCCGAGCGCTCGATGCGCTGGCGGCGGCCTGTCCCACTCTCTCTCTGGCGCCCACTAACGGACTTAAGGGGCATCCCGGGTAGCTTCTAGTGTAATTCCCGCTGGTCATTGCGACTACCATACAAATCGCCATTTGGAGGCTCCCCAGGATACCGGGCTCTGGCTTTCTTCGGGGCAGTCCCGGCAGTGTGTGGGTTGGGGGGCATCCCTTGTGGGGGATAATGTGCGGGTTGCATACCATGTGTTCAGCAGGCCATAACACGGCAGTAGGGGGCCCGGATGTCTGGGTCAGTGCCGCTGGCCTTGTCACCTACCCCACCTTGATTTATCCGTACCCCAAGTGACATGGTCATTAGCGGGGAGTCGCTATCTGATGTATGTACTGGATTGGCCAACATCGAAAAATTGTTTTCTAGCTCTGTGGCCAGGGTGGCCCCGGCTAAGAGAAGACATCTGTCATTGGCAGTGCCGGTTCTTGATGATTCCCTTGACTGGTCTGTTTATTTTCCGCTTGCGGAAGGAACTGTTTACGGAATCTGATGGCTCTGAGGATCAGCAGTTTTGGGCTGCTGATGCCGGGCAGGGGCTTGGGGAATGCCGTGGATACCCCCAAGATCCTGGCCCATTTATTTGAGGTGCTGGCTATTCCTCCTCCGGTGGAGTCCCCTCCGCAGAAGGGGGAATATTATAAGTATGTCACACACCCCACTTCAATCATTAAATATTACACTTGGGTTTATACTCACCGCTAGGTGGCAGTGTTGCAGAGAATCTCCAAAAAAGCAACAGGCCCCTCCCGGTCTATACATACCTGGTACCTCCCAACAATTTCCCAGTGTTATTCTCTGCAAGGTGGCAACAAGACAGAAGAAAGAAGTCTCCTGCTTGCAGGTAGCCGGGGTATCACCCCGCCCCCCCCCCCATGGTCTATTTCTGCCCGGCTCTGTTTTGTTATCCTCCCTGTTAACTGGCAACTGCCAGCTTCGGCTGTAGGTCGGGCAAAGGTAGCCGGCACTTTAGGTGCCTAGGAGATTAGCTCCTCCGCTCGACTCCATATTGTGGGGCATAGCGGGATGCCCCCATTTACCTAGCAGTTAGATAGCCTTTTACATGAGGTGATCTGGGCATGGGACAGTGGTCTACTCTCTTGCACCGGGTGTCATGGGTGACTGTGTGTGTTTGCGGCCGAACTGGCTGGTATATGTGGGGCTCCTGCGCTTGTTGTTTTATGGCGTTTTTCCGGCGGGCGTTTGGTGTGTGTGTCAGGCGATCCGGCCCGCTGCGGGTGTTTTAGTACTATTGGGTGCATGATGGCGCCGTTTTGCGCGGGATTCCTCTCAGGAGCTGAGGGGCGGGGTCACGCGGCGCGCTGCGCCGTGGGCCCGCCTGCTTGTGAAGCGCTGAGTTCGGCGCTTGCTGCTCTGCTTTATTGTCAGCAGAGGGGGGAGAGTTTTGTGTGTGGTGTTTGTGGTGTATACACTATTGGGGACCGGCCGGTAGCTCCGCCGGTCCTGTTGGAATGTGAGCGCTGTTCTCGCTGGGCCAGACGCTCGGCGACGTTGGAGAGGGGCGGGACCGCGTCGTGCGCGGTCCGCGCGGTGGTTGGTCGCGTTAGGGAGGAGCGGGACTAATACGGCTCCCGCGCTTCCAGGGCACGCCTTCCTCCTTCCTCTCCTGAGCGGCGCTGTGTTCTGGCCGCCATCTCGCTGTGATGTGTCACGCTGAGGTAGTGCTCTCCTTCAGGTAGGCTTGTTTGTTTGTTTTCCTTGTCAGGACGGGGGTAGCCTACGGAGGTTGTCTAGTTAAATATGCTTCCCTTTCTCCCCCGCTTTATATCCCCCCTTCCCCCCTCCCCCTCGCTCCCACCTTTTGGAGGTGATGGCAGGACCTATTAACCATCTTCTTAGATTGTGATTAAAGGGGGGGGGGAGACGTCTTCAGTGGGTATAATTGTATGATTATTGTATTTACATGTGTATTGTTGTGCCCGGAATGATTGTTGTCCCTGTTTTTGTGTTTTTCAGATCCTGGGACCCCATCTTGCAGGGCTCTCCCGGTCTTATATACCTGGCTAGTTTGGGAAATTTGGGATATTTGTCTGTTTAAATCCCATGGTCAGGGTGGTATAGAATTATAGCTGGATAGGTAATTAAAGGGGCATCCCGGGTCGCTTACTGCGTAAATCCCTGGGTTCTGCGAATACCATAAATTTCACCATATGGAGGCTGCCAAAGATACCGGAAACGGTCCTTCGGGACAATCCAGGCTGTGTGGGGGTTGTGGGACTCCGCTCCTGGGGGATGATGTCATTATATGCATCCCATGTGCGCAGCGGAACATTGAGCACCAGTCCGGCACCCCGGTGCCTGGTACTTCATCGGCCGCGCCATCTCCCTCTTCCCCTCGCCTGTTCCGGACCCCGTGTGACGTTGTCATGGGTGGGGATTCGCAATCTGAGGTGTGCGCCCGCTTGGCCAACCTCAAGAAAATGTTTTCCGCTATGTCCGCTCAGAAGGCTCCGGGTAAGCGTAAACACCTATCTCCGCCTCCGCCGGACTCTGACGAGGAGGTTGTTGAGGATCTGGATTGGTCAGATCGTCCCCTTGAAGAGGGTGAGCTGGTGGAGGATTTGGATGATTCAGTGGGCCAGCGGGTGCTGGGTGCTGAAGGGGACCAGGTTGAGGGTCCCGCTCCTGATACGTCTTCCATTTTGGCCCAAATGTTTGAGGTTTTGGATTTGGACCCTCCCGAGGCTGCTCCTCGGCCTAAGGGCCAGCTTTTTGGGGGATCGGAGTTTCCCAGCCAACAGCATTTCGAGGACGTTGTCCTTAAGCAATGGGAGCAACCTACACGGCTCGTCGGGGTACCGCTTAGCTGGGATAAGAAATATCCTTTTCCGGCGGACTTGATGAAGCGTTGGTCTGTCCCTCCCAAGGTGGATGCTCCGGTCTTGGGACTGTCTAATATGGCGGTTGTTCATTCTCCTGACACTACTTCTTTCAAGGACGGCGAGGATCGCCGGATTGATCAGCTGGCCCGCCATGGTTTTGTCTGTGCGGGTTCGGTTTTGAGGCCGGTCTGTGCTTCGGCTCTTTTGACCTTGGCGGTTAGGTCTATTGTCAGGGATTTATGTGTGGATCTTGATCCCTCTGGTGATGAGTTTCTTGCGCTTAAGCGTTGTGACTCCTTCTTGTCGTTTATTCTGACCGCTCAGGATGATGCCATGTTGATGTGTGGCAGGGCTTCTGCTCTGTTGGTGGCTATTCGCCGCTCTGTGTGGTTGAGACAGTGGACGGCTGACTTTAATTCTAAAAGGTCGCTCACGGCTCTTCCCTTTTTGGGTTTGAGGCTTTTCGGTGAAAAGCTGGATTCTGTTGCCAAGGGAGGTAAGTTACCTCAGCGCAAGAAATTTCGCCGTTCCTTTCGGGGGGCGGCCCCCTTCAATCCGTCCTTTCGGGGAGCCAGAGCCAGCAGGGGTGCGGGCTTCTCGGCCTCCAGGGGCGCAGGTTGGAATAGGGGTAGAGGCCGTGGCCGTCCCGTTCACGCCTGGGGCGCCAAGCCCAAGTCAGCTGCCAAGCCTGCTCAGCAATGAGAGGGCGCCCTCACCCGTACGGGTGGGGGGACGGTTGCGACTCTTCTCCCGGGTTTGGGACCAGGAGGTCTCGGACAGGTGGATCCGGGAGGTGGTGTCGGCCGGTTACAAGCTGGAGTTCGAGTCCCGCCCTCCTTCAAGGTTTTTCAGGTCTCGGGTACCTTCAGATCCGTTGGCCGCGCAGGGGCTCCTGGCGGCGGTAAGGAATCTTCTGGATTTGGCAGTCATCTGCCCGGTCCCTCATTCGGAGGTGGGAAGCGGGTATTATTCCAATCTCTTCACTGTACCCATAAAGGATGGGTCGTTCCGTCCCATTCTGGATTTGAAGTTTCTCAACCGGTTTATTCGTCCCCGGAAGTTCCGCATGGAAACCCTGCGGTCTGCGATCGGTTCGCTTCGGCAGGGGGACTTTATGACGTCCATAGACATCAAGGATGCTTACCTTCACATTCCGATTTTTCCGGCTCATCAGAGGTTTCTTCGCTTTGTGGTGGAGGATCGGCATTTCCAGTTTGTAGCTCTTCCATTCGGCCTCACCTTGGCTCCGAGAGTGTTCACCAAGGTGTTGGCGGGAGTGATGGCCTTGCTCAGAGCTCAGGGGATTCGCATTGTGCCTTACCTGGACGATCTTCTCATCATGGCACCTTCCTTCAGGCAAGCGGAAGGGGGCACCAGCATGGTGGTGTCTATGTTGGAGAGGTTCGGCTGGGTGATCAATTACCCCAAGTCCTCTCTGGTTCCGGCCAGGGTGGTGACCTTTCTGGGGATGTTGTTGGACTCTTGCCAGCACAGAGTGTTTCTCCCTCAGGCCAAGGTTCTTTTGATTCAGGAATTGGCTCAGCTTCTTCTTTCCAATCCTCGCCCGTCCATTCGGCTAGGGATGAGACTGGTGGGGTTGATGGTGGCCTCGTTCGAGGCAGTTCCCTTCGCGCAGTTTCACACGAGGACGCTTCAGCTTCATCTTTTGGCGTCTTGGGACCGGCTCCCGCGGTCGTTGGATCGGTCCTTCCGGATGTCCCCTCGGGTTCGGCAGTCCCTTCGGTGGTGGCTGGTCTCGGACAATCTTCTGAAGGGCAGGTCGTTTCTGACCCCGCTTTGGGAAACTGTCACCACGGATGCCAGTTTGTCAGGATGGGGAGGTTTCTGGAAGGATCTTCAGTTTCAGGGGCAGTGGGACCCTCAGGAAGCCCACTTGCCCATCAATGTTCTGGAGTTGCGAGCCATCAGGTTGGTTCTGTCTCACTTGACGCTTCATTTACAGGGCCTGCCGGTTCAGGTTTGATCGGACAATCAGACGGCGGTTGCTTACATCAATCACCAAGGAGGGACTCGCAGTCTGGGTGCCCACAGAGTGGTGTCTCTGATTCTAGTTTGGGCAGAGACTCATGTCCCTTGCATCTCGGCAGTTTACATTCCAGGTGTGGAGAACACGGAGGCGGACTTTCTGAGTCAGTGTTCGTCCCGCCGGGGGGAATGGTCTCTCCATCCCCAGGTGTTTCGGTCATTGTGTCTTCGGTGGGGGACGCCGGAGGTGGATCTGTTTGCCTCTCGCCACAATCACAAGCTTCCGACATTCGTGTCACTGTCTCGGGATCCTCTGGCTCTGGCGGCGGATGCCATGGCCCTGAGCTGGAGGGACCTGGGGTTTCTTTATCTGTTTCCTCCGATTCCCATGCTAGGCAGGGTGCTGCGAAAGCTGGTTCAGGAAGGAGTTCCCGCCATTCTTGTGGCTCCAAGGTGGCCAAGGCGGGTGTGGTTCGCAGACATCGTTCGTCTCGCAGTGGATCAGTTCGATCTGCCTCTTCGGCCAGATCTGCTCACTCAGGGTCAACTGTGTTACCCCAGTTTACCAACGCTGGCTTTGACGGCTTGGCTGCTGAAACCTCCATCTTGAGGGAGGAGGGTCTTTCGGATTCGGTCATTCGGACTCTTGTTAGTGCTAGGAAGCGGTCTTCCTCTTCCATCTATCATAGGGTCTGGAGATCTTATATTGATTGGTGTGAGGCTAGATCTTTGCCCTGCCGGGTCTTTTCTATTTCTCGGATTTTGGAATTTCTTCAATCCGGGCTGGATTCTGGTCTTCAGCTGAGTACCTTGAAGGGGCAGGTTTCTGCCTTGTCTATCTTTTTTCAGAGGTCTTTTGCAAGCCATTCTTTGGTCAAGACTTTTTTCCAGGGGGTTTCGCATCTGCCGCCTCCTAGGAAGCCTTTGCTCCCTGTTTGGGATTTGAATTTGGTGCTCTCTGCGTTACAGGCTCCTCCTTTTGAGCCTTTGCAGGATATTGCTCTGTCCACTCTGACTCAGAAGGTTGCTTTTCTGGTGGCCATCACTTCGGTTCGGTGTGTTTCAGAGTTGGCAGCTTTGTCGATTCAGGCTC
Source organism: Gastrophryne carolinensis (assembly GCA_027917425.1). Lineage (NCBI taxonomy): Eukaryota > Metazoa > Chordata > Amphibia > Anura > Microhylidae > Gastrophryne > Gastrophryne carolinensis. The sequence goes on from CM051238.1 coordinate 120,386,731, forward strand.
CTTATTTTGAGAAGCATCAGGACAAAGTGGTTTTTCGTTTCAAGTCAGATTTTCTCCCTAAAGTGGTCTCTGCTTTTCATCTTACTCAGGACATTGTTCTTCCTTCCTTGTGTCCTAAGCCTAGGAATGACAAGGAGTGTGCGTTGCACTGCTTGGATGTGGTGCGTTGTGTCAGGTGCTATTTGCGTGCTACGTCTCCTTTTCGTAAGACTGATGCCTTTTTCGTGGTGCCCTGTGGGCCTAGGAAGGGTTTGGCTCCGGCTAAGTCTTCCATTAGCAAATGGATTTGTCAGGCGATTGTTGGAGCCTATTCTGCCAAGGGGAAGGATCTCCCTTTTCGTGTTACTGCTTATTCTACTCGTGCGGTTGGTGCGTCCTGGGCTTTTCAGCACCAGGCTTCTGTTGAACAAGTTTGTAAGGCCGCTACCTGGTCTTCGGTTCACACTTTTTCTAAGTTTTATAAGGTTGATGTGCGGGCCTCAGCGGATGCTGTGGTTGGCCGCAAGGTTCTGCAGGCTGCAGGGGTTTAAGGTTTTTCTGCGTTATTGCCTGGTTGGATACCCGCCCTTTTTTCTGGACACTGCTGTTGGATGTCCCAAGTGTAATATTTAATGATTGAAGTGGGGTGTGTGACATACTTAGAATAATACCATTTTGTGAATACTTGTGAATACTCACCTGTAAAATGGGTATTATAAGTATGTCACACACCCCACTTCACCTCACTTAAATGGCAAATGAAGTTTAACACAGATAAATGTAAGGTTATGCACATGGGAAGGAGAAATCTGTGTCATGATTACACACTAAATAAAGAAACACTTGGTAAAACAACAATGGAAAAGGACCTAGGGGTTTTAGTTGACAATAAGCTCAACTGCAGTAATCAATGCCAGGCAGCTGCTGCCAAGGCAAACAGGATCATGGGGTGCATCAGGAGGGGCATGGGTGCTCATGACCAGAGCATCGTTTTACCCCTGTGCAAGTCACTGGTCAGACCCCATATGGAATACTGTGTACAGTTCTGGGCACCTGTGCTTAAGAAGGACATATCAGAACTGGAGCACGTTCAAAGAAGGGCAACAAAGTTAATAAAAGGAGTGCGGGGGCTAGAGTACCTGGAAAGATTGTCCAAGTTAGGCTTATTTAGTCTAGAAAAAAGACGATTGAGGGGTGATCTAATAACTATGTATAAATATATTCGGGGTCAATACAAGGATCTGTCCCACAATCTATTTATACCCCGGAGTGTAACCATAACCCTGGGGCATCCACTAAGGTTAGAGGAAAGGTGCTTTCTCCACCGACATAGGAGGGGATTCTTCTCTGTAAGAGCAGTGAGACTATGGAACTCGCTGCCAGAGGAGGTAGTAATGAGGGATACATTAAAAATGTTCAAAAGTGGCCTTGATGCCTTCCTGGCATGTAATAACATTTCCGGCTATGGCTACTAGACCACTGGAAGGAGTTAAACAGGCTGAACTGGATGGACTAAAGTCTTTATTCAGCCTTACATACTATGTTACTATGTTACCCGCCCTTTTTGGTATCCTGGCTCTTTATATGGTGAAGTTTTGTTCTTTACGTTTGAGGGTTACATTTGTTTGTTCCTGGTACCTTGTCTTACTGCTGTTTTAATACTGGGAAATTGTTGGGAGGTACCAGGTATGTATAGACCGGGAGGGGCCTGTTGCTTTTTTGGAGATTCTCTGCAACACTGCCACCTAGCGGTGAGTATAAACCCAAGTGTAATATTTAATGATTGAAGTGGGGTGTGTGACATACTTATAATACCCATTTTACAGGTGAGTATTCACAAAATGGTATTTTTTTCCTTGAGACCTCTAAACCTAGTCTGGAGTTCCCAAATCAGTTTCATTTCTAATATCTGATTATTAAGGATTGGGAAGGACCTAGCCGGTTTCCCGGTTTTCCTCAGGCAGGGAATAGGGAGGTTCCCTTTCCGGTGGACGCGGTGAAGCGCTGGTCGTTTCCTCCTGAGGTTGATGCGTCCTGTATTGGGATGGTCCGACACATCTGTGGTGCACTCTCTAGAGGCCACCACAATTAAGGTTCGTGAGGACCGTCGTATTGATCAGATGGCTTGACATGCCTTTGCTGGCGTGGATTCTGCCCTGCGGCCTGTTTGTACTTCTGTACTCACGGTTGTGGTTATCAGGTCTGTGGTTTGGGGCCTGTTGAGGGGTCCCAGCTGAACCCAGCCGGTGATGTATTTGCAGCGCTTATGAGGTGTGTGTCGTTCATGACACAAGTTGTATGTATAGCAGAGCCTTAGCATTGCTTGTGGCTATATGGCACTCTGTCTGGTTGCGCCAGTGGGCGGCTAAGAAGTCACTTACAGGGCTACCCTTTCTGGGTTTGCGGCTGTTTGGAGATAAATTGGCTTCAGTTGCGGAAGGGGGAAGGCTGCCGCCACGCGAGAGGTGGCGTCGCTCCTTTCGGGGGCAGGCTCCTCTAATCCTTCTTTTTGCTGTGCCAGAGTAGGCAGAGGTGCTGTTTTCTCTATCCTCGGGGTGATTCCTGGAGCGGAGGCGGAGGATGAGTCCATCCAGGACTGGTCTGGGGTTCCAAGCCCGTTGCCGAGCCAGCTCAGCAATGAGGGGGCGCCCTCACCTTGGCGGGTGGGGGGTCGGCTGCAGCGCTTTTTCCAGGTCTGGGCCTGGGAGGTCACGGACTAGTGGATCTTGGAAGTGGTCTCTTCCGGGTACAAGTTGGTGTTCGAGTACCGGACTTCCCCAGACTCCTCAGTTCTCGGGTTCCCTCGGACCCCCGGGCTGCGCAGGGGCTCCTGTTGGCAGGACAAATCTTCTGGACATATGTCCGGTGATTTTCTCAGGGAGAGGCCGGGGCTTTTATTCCTACCTCTTCACGGTTCCCAAACAGGATGGATTCTTCTGAACCATTCTGGTTTTTGAAGCTTCGCTACTGGCTCATCTGATCCCAGAAGTTCCGCACGGAGACTCTGCGCTCTGTCATCATTTCCCTTCATCGGCGGGTTTCGCGACATTTATAGACATCAAGGTTGTTTACCTTTATGTACCATTCTACCCCGCACGCCAGAGATTCTCGGGTTTGGGGTGGAAGATCAGCATTTTCAGTTTGTGACCCTTTCGGGTAGGCTTCGGTACCAAGGGTTTTCACCACGGGGCTGGCGGGCATATTGCCCTTCTCAGAGCCCAGGGCATTCACATTGTGCCGTATCTTTTCTATGCCGGGTGGAGATGGACTCCAGGGTGGTGACGACGCTGGAACGGTTCGGATGGGTGATCACCCACCCCAAGTTCTCTCTCTCCCCTTCAAGGGAGATCTCATTTCTGGGCATGAATCTGGATTCCAGTCAGGCCAGAGTGTTCCTTCCTCACCCTAAGGTGCAGAGGGTTCAGGATCTGATATTTGTTCTCCTGGATAATCCTTGCCTCTCTATCCGGCTAGGGATGAAACTGGTGAGATTGATGGTGGTTTTCTGGCAGTCCCCTTTGCTCAGTTCCACATGAGGTCGCTCTAACTCCGTCTATTGCGGAATTGGGACGGCTGTCCCCGGTACTTGGATCAGTCCTGTCTGCTGTCTCCCAGGGTTTGGCAGTCCTTTCAGTGGTGGCTGGAGCCTAGTAATCTGATGAGGGGCAGATCCTTTTTGGCCCTTTGTTGGGAGACGGTTACCACGGATGCCGGCCCGTCGGGCTGGGGAGGTTTCTGGATGGACTTTCAGTTCCAGGGGCTGGGGGGTCCTCAGGAGGCTCACGCCCCCATCTTTGTTTTTGCAGTTCTGAGCTATTCGGTTGATTCTACAATTAGACAAGGGTTGTAGCACACTACACAGGTAAAAATCATACACAATTTAAGTCAAAATAGAAGGGGTTCTGAGACTCCAATGTGCAACCACTCTTTACACATGGAAAACAATCTATATAACAAAATAGGAGAATCGAACACCCAAACACAATGTTGCATTCCAAACAATGTTATTTAATGCTGGTAAATATAAACAGTGTAAAAAAGTGAAGCAATATATACAAGTGCAAACTGATAACAGATCACAATGTATAACAATAGACCGCAGGTAAATTATGAACTATACAGGTATCCAGCAGATTACATAGGTCACAAGGTATTCACAGGTAACCAGACAAAGGTTTTAAAGTACATGCTAAATGCTTAGTAGGATTGGAATACCCCTGGACCTAGTACAGCATAACATGTCATAGAACGCAGCAAAAACAGGAATCACAGAAAGGTAACTTACAGATGACATGCAGCAAGCAAAGATACCGGGTGGACAACAGATACAAAACTCGACGTTTCGGCCTGGTAGGGCCTTTCTCAAGAGATGCGGTGTCACAACATTATGCAGCCATATTTTTATAGTAAATGTGCCTCCAGCGTGTACAGATGGCGCCAATCGGCGGCGCGCTGTGCGGCGCCTGCCGATGACGTCATCGCGACTCTCAAGCACGGTCCCGGCCAGCGCAGATCCGGATGGCAGGGCTGCCAACCCGGACCGGAAGTGGCGCGCGGGGCCATGCGTGACGTCATATCCGGCCTCGATAACAGCGGTGATTAAAACCAAAAACATGGCGGCGCCTGTAACTGGCGACAATACAATACAAAACAAGCAAAGTATTGAGTAGTGCGGCGGTAGCCGCATATATAGTAGCCGGAGGTAGATGTGCGCAAGTCAAAGTACAGTGATAGCATCATCTTAAGAACGCTGGAGGAACGCTGGAGGCCCCAGAAGGACATCTGCAATAATGAGAATAATAAAATTAGTGCATAATGAAAAATATGGTAAAAAATTTAAGATTTAAAAAGACAAAAGACACCAAGACATACATATTACATCATATGTATGGCATAAAAAAATCTATATCATTGCTCAATAATTCCAGAAAAGAGAAGAAATGTAAGTATCATATATGGTCAAAAGAAAACAGAGAAGTCCATATCCTCGTTCATACCTGAGGGATATTTAGTCTGCAGCTGGTGAATCCAAAAAAGTTCACGTTGCAACATCCTTTTTTCTATACTGCCACCACGTTTGTGCGGTTTTATGACCTCAATTACTATAAATCTTAATTGGCTTATAGAATGGCAAGCCTCAAGAAAATGCCTAGCTACCGGGGATTCTAATTTCCCATTGCGTATATTGGACCGATGTTCACTTATCCTATGTCTAACCTCACGACCCGTTTTTCCTACATAGCCCTTACCGCACGGACATTTAAGAAGGTAGATGACATTCTTTGATGAGCAATTGGCGAAACTGCGAATTTGATAACGTTTACCAGTGCTGGGGTGCGTGAAAGTTGTGGTTTTATAAGTAAAGCCACATTGGGCACAGTGACCACAGGGGTACATACCTTGGGGGGTCTGTAATTCTCCCAGCCAGGTCGTTTGTGTAGTTGGTCTCGGGGGATTAAAGTTGGCTTGTACCAGTGTGGATTTAAGATTCTTGGCCCTTTTATACGCCGTAAGAGGAGGTGCTTTACACAGTTCCGTCAATTTCTCATCCGTACTTAAAATGTGCCAGTATTTTTTCACAACACGCTGTGCCTGTGTGGAAAGGTCAGAAAATGTTAAAACCAAAGGAATACGTGTGTTCTCTTTCTTGGGTCTAAATTTCCTCAAGGCTGCTCTGTCTAAGTTGCGTGCCTTTATCTGAGCTTCCCTAAGATCTGAAGGATTATAGCCTCGTTTAATCAAATTATGTATAAGATCATTAGATCTAATATCATATAGATCATCGGTGGCCGTAATTCTACGTATACGGACGAATTGTGAGAACGGTAGAGCCTTGATGAGGGATGGTGGATGGCAACTACCAGCTTGCAAAAATGTGTTGCGGTCCGTGGGCTTCTTATAAACATCAGTAATAAGTGAACCCTGTGTGTTGGAAATCTGTACATCCAAAAAATGGATGGTCTCCATGCTACATTCCATAGAGAAAGTAATAGTGGGTAGACACTGATTAAGATATGTGTGGAATGTATGCAGATCTGAAAGTTCACCTTGCCAAATCAAGAAGACATCATCTATAAAACGAAGCCAAGTGAGGATGTGTGATTGAAAGGAGTCAGTGGAATACACAAATTTGGACTCGAAACTGGCCATAAACAAGTTAGCATAACTCGGGGCTAAATTGGACCCCATTGCAGTGCCTTGAATTTGAAAATAAAATTGGTCATTAAATGAAAAATAATTCCTAGTGAGATTTACAGTAAGTAATTGAATGGCCAGATTCTGTAAGTCAGTTGGAATAGTGGTGTTACTCAGTGCTTCTCGAATCACATCAATGCCCTCAACATGTGGTATGGAAGTATACAAACTTGTAACATCCATGGTGACCAGGATACAATTAGGAGTTAATTTGCCGAACGATGTAAGACGATTAAGAAAATCTGTGGTGTCTTGGATATATGAGGGGGTGGCTATGACCAGTGGCTGTAATAGCTGATCAATGAAGATCGCTGGATTTTGGAAGATGGATTCAGAACCTGCCACTATAGGTCTACCCGGGGGCTTATTAAGTCTCTTATGCACCTTAGGGAGGCAATAGAACAAAGGTGTAAGTGGGTAGTCGGTGGTCAGGAATTTGGCGGTCTTGTCATTAATGGTCGAGGAATCTTTAGCAGCTTGAATAATAAGATCAATATTATGTTTAATCTCTTGAGTGGGATCATAATTAATTGGAGCATAGACATTCTGATCACTCAGTTGACTCAGAATCTCATCACTATAGTCCGATGTATTCATGACCACAATGGCTCCACCCTTATCAGCTGGTTTAATGGTGATATCCAGATTCTCTTTCAGTGATCTTAAGGCCATCCTCTCTTTATAGGAAAAATTAGAACCTCGTTTCCCTTTTACGGGTATGAGATGTTGAATATCCCTCTGTACTAAATTGATGTATGTTTCTAGTGCATGAGAGGTGGAAGGGGGAGACCAGTTACTCTTAGGTTTACATTTATGTAAGTCAGGGCCAGAATGTACTCCTGTGGACTCAGTATTGGTAGAAGGATGGTAACAAAAGAAAGACTTGATTCTTAGAGTACGAAAAAACCTCTGTAGGTTTATCTCTAAATCAAAGGGGTCACCAGCAGGGGTTGGGACAAACGTTAAGCCCTTAGATAGTACCTGAATTTCCATAGCAGTCAATGTATAATCCGAAATGTTGATTATTGTTGATTCGTGGTCCTGCTCCTGGTGTTGTATGGAGCCTTGGATGGTGGACGCCTGCTGTGGGTACGTATTCCTTGTTCTGCCCCGCCTTGTCTTTGTTTTCTTTTGTGTATAACGGGGCCTTGGGGGCCCTGACCTGGCTCTAAAAAATCACTAGAGGAGGTTGAAGAGCTCCCAGTATCTGAATCGCCTGTGGGTCGAGTAATATTACGGGGCCTTGGTCTTCTCTGATCTCGCCAGGAGTAGACCCTACCTTCTTGGTAGTCCAATGCGTCCCTCCTGTACTTATTCAGTTTGAATTGGGTAGTATCCTGTCTATATTGTGATAGACTTAAATCACACGTTTCAAGGTATGTTTTAAATGTATCAAGTGATAATTTTGCCTCAAGTTGTATCTTGAGAGTATTGATCGTGTCTTTAATAGAATTTAATTCGGATTGAATACCTGTTATTGTAAGCGCTATTAAATCTAAAGAGCACTTATTTAGTATTCTCTGCCAGTCAGCAACAAATTCCTTATTATTCTGACAGAAAGTTGGCTTAATAGGTAGGCGTAAACCCCTGGGAATGCGTTTGGCCTTTAAATACTCAATCAGGGTGTCAGAATGAAGCTGATATTGTATGAACTTTTTAGACTGGGATTCAAACTGCTTTTTTATTGCAGTGCTGTCATTAATCAATGGGCTATCCGCCCGGGAAAACTGAGCAATGATATTGTCCACCTCACTCTGGCTAAATGCCAGGGTATCTGCTTGCTGCTTAGTAAGTGAATTTATATCCTCAAAGGACATTGCAATTTTGCGACAAAAAAGGTGCTAAACAACCTGGTGAGTAGAAAATGAATATACAATTAGACAAGGGTTGTAGCACACTACACAGGTAAAAATCATACACAATTTAAGTCAAAATAGAAGGGGTTCTGAGACTCCAATGTGCAACCACTCTTTACACATGGAAAACAATCTATATAACAAAATAGGAGAATCGAACACCCAAACACAATGTTGCATTCCAAACAATGTTATTTAATGCTGGTAAATATAAACAGTGTAAAAAAGTGAAGCAATATATACAAGTGCAAACTGATAACAGATCACAATGTATAACAATAGACCGCAGGTAAATTATGAACTATACAGGTATCCAGCAGATTACATAGGTCACAAGGTATTCACAGGTAACCAGACAAAGGTTTTAAAGTACATGCTAAATGCTTAGTAGGATTGGAATACCCCTGGACCTAGTACAGCATAACATGTCATAGAACGCAGCAAAAACAGGAATCACAGAAAGGTAACTTACAGATGACATGCAGCAAGCAAAGATACCGGGTGGACAACAGATACAAAACTCGACGTTTCGGCCTGGTAGGGCCTTTCTCAAGAGATGCGGTGTCACAACATTATGCAGCCATATTTTTATAGTAAATGTGCCTCCAGCGTGTACAGATGGCGCCAATCGGCGGCGCGCTGTGCGGCGCCTGCCGATGACGTCATCGCGACTCTCAAGCACGGTCCCGGCCAGCGCAGATCCGGATGGCAGGGCTGCCAACCCGGACCGGAAGTGGCGCGCGGGGCCATGCGTGACGTCATATCCGGCCTCGATAACAGCGGTGATTAAAACCAAAAACATGGCGGCGCCTGTAACTGGCGACAATACAATACAAAACAAGCAAAGTATTGAGTAGTGCGGCGGTAGCCGCATATATAGTAGCCGGAGGTAGATGTGCGCAAGTCAAAGTACAGTGATAGCATCATCTTAAGAACGCTGGAGGAACGCTGGAGGCCCCAGAAGGACATCTGCAATAATGAGAATAATAAAATTAGTGCATAATGAAAAATATGGTAAAAAATTTAAGATTTAAAAAGACAAAAGACACCAAGACATACATATTACATCATATGTATGGCATAAAAAAATCTATATCATTGCTCAATAATTATTATTGAGCAATGATATAGATTTTTTTATGCCATACATATGATGTAATATGTATGTCTTGGTGTCTTTTGTCTTTTTAAATCTTAAATTTTTTACCATATTTTTCATTATGCACTAATTTTATTATTCTCATTATTGCAGATGTCCTTCTGGGGCCTCCAGCGTTCCTCCAGCGTTCTTAAGATGATGCTATCACTGTACTTTGACTTGCGCACATCTACCTCCGGCTACTATATATGCGGCTACCGCCGCACTACTCAATACTTTGCTTGTTTTGTATTGTATTGTCGCCAGTTACAGGCGCCGCCATGTTTTTGGTTTTAATCACCGCTGTTATCGAGGCCGGATATGACGTCACGCATGGCCCCGCGCGCCACTTCCGGTCCGGGTTGGCAGCCCTGCCATCCGGATCTGCGCTGGCCGGGACCGTGCTTGAGAGTCGCGATGACGTCATCGGCAGGCGCCGCACAGCGCGCCGCCGATTGGCGCCATCTGTACACGCTGGAGGCACATTTACTATAAAAATATGGCTGCATAATGTTGTGACACCGCATCTCTTGAGAAAGGCCCTACCAGGCCGAAACGTCGAGTTTTGTATCTGTTGTCCACCCGGTATCTTTGCTTGCTGCATGTCATCTGTAAGTTACCTTTCTGTGATTCCTGTTTTTGCTGCGTTCTATGACATGTTATGCTGTACTAGGTCCAGGGGTATTCCAATCCTACTAAGCATTTAGCATGTACTTTAAAACCTTTGTCTGGTTACCTGTGAATACCTTGTGACCTATGTAATCTGCTGGATACCTGTATAGTTCATAATTTACCTGCGGTCTATTGTTATACATTGTGATCTGTTATCAGTTTGCACTTGTATATATTGCTTCACTTTTTTACACTGTTTATATTTACCAGCATTAAATAACATTGTTTGGAATGCAACATTGTGTTTGGGTGTTCGATTCTCCTATTTTGTTATATAGATTGTTTTCCATGTGTAAAGAGTGGTTGCACATTGGAGTCTCAGAACCCCTTCTATTTTGACTTAAATTGTGTATGATTTTTACCTGTGTAGTGTGCTACAACCCTTGTCTAATTGTATATTCATTTTCTACTCACCAGGTTGTTTAGCACCTTTTTTGTCGCAAAATTGCAATGTCCTTTGAGGATATAAATTCACTTACTAAGCAGCAAGCAGATACCCTGGCATTTAGCCAGAGTGAGGTGGACAATATCATTGCTCAGTTTTCCCGGGCGGATAGCCCATTGATTAATGACAGCACTGCAATAAAAAAGCAGTTTGAATCCCAGTCTAAAAAGTTCATACAATATCAGCTTCATTCTGACACCCTGATTGAGTATTTAAAGGCCAAACGCATTCCCAGGGGTTTACGCCTACCTATTAAGCCAACTTTCTGTCAGAATAATAAGGAATTTGTTGCTGACTGGCAGAGAATACTAAATAAGTGCTCTTTAGATTTAATAGCGCTTACAATAACAGGTATTCAATCCGAATTAAATTCTATTAAAGACACGATCAATACTCTCAAGATACAACTTGAGGCAAAATTATCACTTGATACATTTAAAACATACCTTGAAACGTGTGATTTAAGTCTATCACAATATAGACAGGATACTACCCAATTCAAACTGAATAAGTACAGGAGGGACGCATTGGACTACCAAGAAGGTAGGGTCTACTCCTGGCGAGATCAGAGAAGACCAAGGCCCCGTAATATTACTCGACCCACAGGCGATTCAGATACTGGGAGCTCTTCAACCTCCTCTAGTGATTTTTTAGAGCCAGGTCAGGGCCCCCAAGGCCCCGTTATACACAAAAGAAAACAAAGACAAGGCGGGGCAGAACAAGGAATACGTACCCACAGCAGGCGTCCACCATCCAAGGCTCCATACAACACCAGGAGCAGGACCACGAATCAACAATAATCAACATTTCGGATTATACATTGACTGCTATGGAAATTCAGGTACTATCTAAGGGCTTAACGTTTGTCCCAACCCCTGCTGGTGACCCCTTTGATTTAGAGATAAACCTACAGAGGTTTTTTCGTACTCTAAGAATCAAGTCTTTCTTTTGTTACCATCCTTCTACCAATACTGAGTCCACAGGAGTACATTCTGGCCCTGACTTACATAAATGTAAACCTAAGAGTAACTGGTCTCCCCCTTCCACCTCTCATGCACTAGAAACATACATCAATTTAGTACAGAGGGATATTCAACATCTCATACCCGTAAAAGGGAAACGAGGTTCTAATTTTTCCTATAAAGAGAGGATGGCCTTAAGATCACTGAAAGAGAATCTGGATATCACCATTAAACCAGCTGATAAGGGTGGAGCCATTGTGGTCATGAATACATCGGACTATAGTGATGAGATTCTGAGTCAACTGAGTGATCAGAATGTCTATGCTCCAATTAATTATGATCCCACTCAAGAGATTAAACATAATATTGATCTTATTATTCAAGCTGCTAAAGATTCCTCGACCATTAATGACAAGACCGCCAAATTCCTGACCACCGACTACCCACTTACACCTTTGTTCTATTGCCTCCCTAAGGTGCATAAGAGACTTAATAAGCCCCCGGGTAGACCTATAGTGGCAGGTTCTGAATCCATCTTCCAAAATCCAGCGATCTTCATTGATCAGCTATTACAGCCACTGGTCATAGCCACCCCCTCATATATCCAAGACACCACAGATTTTCTTAATCGTCTTACATCGTTCGGCAAATTAACTCCTAATTGTATCCTGGTCACCATGGATGTTACAAGTTTGTATACTTCCATACCACATGTTGAGGGCATTGATGTGATTCGAGAAGCACTGAGTAACACCACTATTCCAACTGACTTACAGAATCTGGCCATTCAATTACTTACTGTAAATCTCACTAGGAATTATTTTTCATTTAATGACCAATTTTATTTTCAAATTCAAGGCACTGCAATGGGGTCCAATTTAGCCCCGAGTTATGCTAACTTGTTTATGGCCAGTTTCGAGTCCAAATTTGTGTATTCCACTGACTCCTTTCAATCACACATCCTCACTTGGCTTCGTTTTATAGATGATGTCTTCTTGATTTGGCAAGGTGAACTTTCAGATCTGCATACATTCCACACATATCTTAATCAGTGTCTACCCACTATTACTTTCTCTATGGAATGTAGCATGGAGACCATCCATTTTTTGGATGTACAGATTTCCAACACACAGGGTTCACTTATTACTGATGTTTATAAGAAGCCCACGGACCGCAACACATTTTTGCAAGCTGGTAGTTGCCATCCACCATCCCTCATCAAGGCTCTACCGTTCTCACAATTCGTCCGTATACGTAGAATTACGGCCACCGATGATCTATATGATATTAGATCTAATGATCTTATACATAATTTGATTAAACGAGGCTATAATCCTTCAGATCTTAGGGAAGCTCAGATAAAGGCACGCAACTTAGACAGAGCAGCCTTGAGGAAATTTAGACCCAAGAAAGAGAACACACGTATTCCTTTGGTTTTAACATTTTCTGACCTTTCCACACAGGCACAGCGTGTTGTGAAAAAATACTGGCACATTTTAAGTACGGATGAGAAATTGACGGAACTGTGTAAAGCACCTCCTCTTACGGCGTATAAAAGGGCCAAGAATCTTAAATCCACACTGGTACAAGCCAACTTTAATCCCCCGAGACCAACTACACAAACGACCTGGCTGGGAGAATTACAGACCCCCCAAGGTATGTACCCCTGTGGTCACTGTGCCCAATGTGGCTTTACTTATAAAACCACAACTTTCACGCACCCCAGCACTGGTAAACGTTATCAAATTCGCAGTTTCGCCAATTGCTCATCAAAGAATGTCATCTACCTTCTTAAATGTCCGTGCGGTAAGGGCTATGTAGGAAAAACGGGTCGTGAGGTTAGACATAGGATAAGTGAACATCGGTCCAATATACGCAATGGGAAATTAGAATCCCCGGTAGCTAGGCATTTTCTTGAGGCTTGCCATTCTATAAGCCAATTAAGATTTATAGTAATTGAGGTCATAAAACCGCACAAACGTGGTGGCAGTATAGAAAAAAGGATGTTGCAACGTGAACTTTTTTGGATTCACCAGCTGCAGACTAAATATCCCTCAGGTATGAACGAGGATATGGACTTCTCTGTTTTCTTTTGACCATATATGATACTTACATTTCTTCTCTTTTCTGGAATTATTGAGCAATGATATAGATTTTTTTATGCCATACATATGATGTAATATGTATGTCTTGGTGTCTTTTGTCTTTTTAAATCTTAAATTTTTTACCATATTTTTCATTATGCACTAATTTTATTATTCTCATTATTGCAGATGTCCTTCTGGGGCCTCCAGCGTTCCTCCAGCGTTCTTAAGATGATGCTATCACTGTACTTTGACTTGCGCACATCTACCTCCGGCTACTATATATGCGGCTACCGCCGCACTACTCAATACTTTGCTTGTTTTGTATTGTATTGTCGCCAGTTACAGGCGCCGCCATGTTTTTGGTTTTAATCACCGCTGTTATCGAGGCCGGATATGACGTCACGCATGGCCCCGCGCGCCACTTCCGGTCCGGGTTGGCAGCCCTGCCATCCGGATCTGCGCTGGCCGGGACCGTGCTTGAGAGTCGCGATGACGTCATCGGCAGGCGCCGCACAGCGCGCCGCCGATTGGCGCCATCTGTACACGCTGGAGGCACATTTACTATAAAAATATGGCTGCATAATGTTGTGACACCGCATCTCTTGAGAAAGGCCCTACCAGGCCGAAACGTCGAGTTTTGTATCTGTTGTCCACCCGGTATCTTTGCTTGCTGCATGTCATCTGTAAGTTACCTTTCTGTGATTCCTGTTTTTGCTGCGTTCTATGACATGTTATGCTGTACTAGGTCCAGGGGTATTCCAATCCTACTAAGCATTTAGCATGTACTTTAAAACCTTTGTCTGGTTACCTGTGAATACCTTGTGACCTATGTAATCTGCTGGATACCTGTATAGTTCATAATTTACCTGCGGTCTATTGTTATACATTGTGATCTGTTATCAGTTTGCACTTGTATATATTGCTTCACTTTTTTACACTGTTTATATTTACCAGCATTAAATAACATTGTTTGGAATGCAACATTGTGTTTGGGTGTTCGATTCTCCTATTTTGTTATATAGACTATTCGGTTGATTCTGTCATGCTGGATGCATCACTCACAGGACTTGCCGGTTCAGGTTCAGTCAGACGATTGAACTGCGGTTGCTTACGTCGATCACCAAGAAGGGACTCGCAGCGGGAGTGCCCTCAGGGAAGTTTCGCTGAGTCTTGCATGGGCGGAGAGCGATGTTCCATGCATCTCAGCGGCATTCATTCCGGGAGTGGAAAACACGGAGGCGGATTCTTTGAGCAGGGGATCCTCTCACTGAGGGGGATGATCTTTCAACCACAAGGTGTTCCGGTCCTTCTGCCGCAAGTGGGGGACTCCGGAGGTGGTTCTCTTTGCCTCACGTTGCTATCACAAGCTCCCAACGTTTGGGTTCGGTCTCAGGTTCCTCTGACACCGGCAGTGGTCGCCATGCCTCTTGCCTGGAGGGATCTGGGGTTCCTGTACCTGTTTCCTTCCTTCGCCATGGTGGGCAAGGTGGTGCGCAAGCTGGCTCATGAGGGTGCGTCAGCAATTCTGGTGGCTCCAGGGTGGCCAAGATAGGTTTGGTTCGTTCTACAGTTTGCAAATGCTGGCTTTGACGGTGTGGCTGCTGCAACCTCCTCCATCTTAATAGAAGAAGTTTTGTCTGATGTGCTTCAGACACTTGTTTGGGCTAGGAAGTGGTCTTCCTCTAACATCTTCTACAGGACTTGGCGGTCCTATATTGATGGGTGTGAGGCTAGGGCCTTGCTTTGCAAGGTGTTTTTGTTCCCTAGGATTTTGGACTTTCGTCAGCGCTGTCTGGGCCTGGGGCTCCAGTTTAAGTACTTTGAAAGGGCAAGCCTCTGTCCTGGTGGTCTTCTTCTAGGGCCTTTTGTCCTCAAAAAGCCTTGCGTCTGTTTGGGATTTGAATTTTGCATTTTCTATGCTTACACAACAGATTGCCTTTTTGGTGGCTATTACTTCTGTTCGCTGTGTTCTGGGTTGGCGGCCCTGTCTATTCAGGCCTTTTACTTTGAGAGACACCGGGACAAGGTGGTGTTCCGCTTGATGCTGGATTTCCTTCCTAAAATGGTATCTGTTTTCCATCTCATTCAGGATGTGGTTCTCTCTTCCTTGTGTCTTTCGTCTAGCGATGACGAGGAGAGGGCCCTGCACTTTTTGGATGTTTGTTTTGTGACATACTTTTTCTTGGATACTTCCCTTTTCTGTAGGATAGACGCCTTGTTTGTGGTGCCTTCTGGCCCAAGACGGGTTTGGCTCCGTCAAGTCTACCATTATTAATGGATATGTCAGGTCATTGTTTTGGCATATATTGCCAATGGGAAGGGTTCCCCTTTTTAGTTTCTGGAACAAGTTGTACGACTGCTACTTGGTCTTCTGTTCATACCTTTTACAAGTTTTTGTAAGGTTGATGTGCGGGCCTTAGCGGATGCTGTTTTTGGCCGCAAAGTTCTACAAGCGGCAGGGGTTTTCATTTGTGCATTTTTGCCTATTGGGATCCCCACCCTTTTTGGACACTGCTATTGGATGTCCCAAGTGTAATGAATATTTCCGAAGCAGGGTGTGAGACATACTTAGAATAATACCATTTTGTGATTACTCACCTGTAAAATGGGTATTATAAGTATGTCTTACACCCTGCTTCGCCCCACCCTGAGTTGTATATTGGATCCTCTGTTTGGTGATACTGTTTTTCTCATGGATTTTATTTGCTCTTCCTGGTCCCCTTACTGCTGTCTTATACTGGGAAATGTGTGGGAGGTCCCAGGTATTTATGGGCCGGGAGGGGCTTCTTTTTTCTATTCATCTCTGCAGAAGTTCGCCCTCTACTGGACATAACCCAAGTGTAATGAATATTTCCGAAGCAGGGTGTGAGACATACTTATAATACCCATTTTACAGGTGAGTAATCACAAAATGGTATTTTTTCCACTCAGGAGTCAGATATGCCAGATGACTCAGAGAAGGGGGAAGCGGAAGATCCGGCCTCCAGCTCTACAGCCTCGGCCAAAGGAAGGTATTTGTTCCCACCAGGAGACTTAGCTTTCCTTTTGCACATGATTTATCTATCCATGGGTATAGAAGAAAATGATTCAGGTCCAAGATCAAAACATGATTTCCGGTTTTATCCGGATTTGGCCCGATTCATTCTATTCATTTCCTTTTCATAATTACTTGAAGAATATGATTATGGAGGAATGGAAGGATCCTTCTAAGAAAATTTTCAAGTCCCGGGGTCTTAAGCGCAGATGCCCCTTTTGCTAAAGTCTCTTAGGGAGTAGGGTTAGCCTTTGAGGATTTTGGGGTTCTTAGTGATCCCCTAGATAAGAAAACGGATTCCCTGCTCAAGAAAGCCTGGCAAGTGGAATCTAATGTTTTTAGATCTATTTTGGCTTCCAATTGTGTGATCAGAAATTTGGGCTTCTGGCTTCAACAATTGAAAGACTGTCTGTTGGAAAGGCCTAGTTTAGAGAAAATGTTGAAAGCTTTACCTATCCTTTTTTCAGTTACGGCTTTTGTGACAGATGGCATGGCTGAACCAATTAGATTTTTGGCACAAACATGGCTGTGACCAATTCCGTGCGCATGACTCTCTGGTTGAGGACCTGGTCTGGGGATGTTGGGTCAAAGATGAGACTTTGTGCCAGTCTCTATTTGGTTCGGAATTAGAAAAGGTTTTGGACAGGACCGGATAGGAACAAATGTTTTCCACCCCGGCCACGCTCCTTTCTTAACAAGGCCCCTAAGAGGTCCAGAGGTGGTTCTTCCTTGGCCGCAAACTCTACAGGAAAAGGTAACTTTTAGAGGTTCCACTTTGTTTGTAGCCTACCAGGCTAAACCCAAGAAGCAATGACGCCAGAGTTCTTATTGGGGCCAGGCTAAATGGTTTTTACACGGCCTGGCAAGACTTTTTGGATTGCCCATTAAGTAAAGGGTATAAGAAAGGGCTTTCACATAGATTTTTCTCAAGTCCCTCCTTCAAGATTTTTGATTTCTCCCCTGCCCAAGGGCAAAGAAGAAAGGGAAGCTGTTCAAGAAAGCTTAATGGATGTGGGGAGTAATTGTTCCAGTTCCCTGTTTTCAACAGGGGACAAGGTTTTACTCCAGCATCTTTCTAGTAAAGAAGGCCTCAGATTTATTCTGAACCTAAAAAAGCTCAATTTCTATGCCCAGTACAAACATTTCCACATGGAAACAATTTTTTCAGTCAAGAGCATGCTTCTGCAGGGTTCCTTCATGGTGTCATTAGATTTGAAGGACGCTTATTGGCAAGTACCAATGAGTGCTCAGACTCGGTCTCTTATGAGATTTTGCAATAAAGGACGGAGACCAGATCTTGCACTTCCAGTTTGTCTGCCTTCCCTTCGGCCTGGCCTCAGCTCCGAGGATTTTTACAAAGGTATTGGCAGAACCTCTGGCATATCTGAGGCAGAGAGGAATAGGTGTGGTCACCTACCTGGACAACCTATTACTTTTTGCCCAATCAAGGGACAAGTTGCTAGAGAATCTCAGTTACACCCTGAATCTGTCAACCCGCCTAGGTTGGATTCTGAACCTCGAGAAGTCAAGTTTGGTGCCTTCCCAAGTGATGACTTACTTGGGATTCGAGATCAATTTGGTCCGCCAAGTTCTGATTTTGCCCCAACAGAAAATGTTAATTCTTCAGGAGGCAGTTCGTTTTTTTTGCACAAGCACAGCGTACTCCATAAGACAGGCCATGAGTACTGGGGCAATTAACTTCAGCATTTCCGGCTGTGAGATTGGGCCAGTTACATTCCAGGACTCTTCAGATGTATATTTTGAAGAATTGGAACGGGACCCAGGACGGGTTGGAGGAAATAGTTCCTATTCCACACGGAGTGAAATTTTCCTTGGAATGGTGGCTAAAGGTAGATCAATTCTCAGAGGGTCTGCATTGGTTGGATCCCAAGGAGATGATAGTAACTACAGATGCTTCGGCTTGGGGCTGGGGAGCCCATTGCAGGACTTGGACGGCGCAGGGGAAATGGCTCAAGGCCCTGAGCCAGTCTACCTCAAACCTGAGAGAACTGATAGAAGTGAAGGAGGCATTGTGGGCACTGAAACACCACCTAAGAAATCGGCATGTGCAAGTCAGATCAGACAATGCAACATCAGTGGCGTATATAAATCGTCAAGGGGGAACGAGATCCTCGCGATTAATGACGGTGGCATCAGAGATCTTACTGTGGTCAGAAGAAAACCTGAAGTCCCTAACAGCTGTACATCTAAAGGGGACCCTGAATCAGGTAGCAGATTTCCTAAGTCGGTCTCGAATAAGGGAATCAGAATGGTCTCTGTATCCAGACGTATTCAGGCAGATATGCGATCTGAGGGGCATGCCCGAAGTGGATCTGTTCGGTTCTGCGAAGAATCACAAGTTGGACAAATCCTTTTTCGTTGAATCCGATGGATCAAGCATTAGGAGTGGATGCATTGACCCATGTGTGGCAGTTCAATCTAGCCTATGCTTTTCCTCCAGTCCGATTGATTCCGATGGTGTTGAACAAGATCATCAGGGAACCAACTACGATTCTTCTGGTGGCTCCTTGGTGGCCCAAGAGATCTTGGTGCTTGACTGTGTCAGGACCCGTGGGGGATTCCAGTGGGCATGCGGTTGCTGTCTCAGGGACCGGTGTTCTGTCCAAACCCGCAGTGGTGGAAACTGACAGTATGGACCCTGAGGTCTCCTTACTTTGGAAGAAGGGTTACTCCAAATGAGTCATAGAAAGTCTGCTGTCAAGCAGGAAAGGGGTCACCAGGAAGATCTATTTGAAAGTCTGGAAGACCTTTAAGTCCTGGAGAATTCAAAACAAGAAATTATCTTTCAAGATCCCTGTAATATTGTAATTTTTGCAGCATGGAGTGGATATGGGACTAAGTGTTAATACCCTGAAGGTCCAGTTGGCAGCATTGTCAGTATTTTTGGACAAGAGATTATCTTCTTTTTGTATGGTCAAGCGTTTCCTTCTAGCTGTTAAGCCTGCACTATCGAAGATTGTGCCGCAATGGGACCTGGCTAAGGTTCTTTCAATGTTGAAATCCCTGCTGTTCTTTGCCTCCAAGAATTTGGACATAAAATACCTTACCTGGAAAGTGTTATTTTTGGTGGCAATTACTTCTGCACGTAGAGTTAGTGATATTCAGGCTTTGTCCTGTCGTCATCCTTTTCTCCAAGTGTTCCCAGGTCGCATAATTATGAGAGTGGATCCTTGTTACTTGCCAAAGATTGCATCTGATTTTCACAGAACAGGAGATTATCCTTCTGTCCATCAACAAGGATTCTGAGTTGAATGCCTTGGATGTAAGAACTCATTTACTAGAATATCTTCAGCAGACTAAGGACTGGAGAAGAACCGACAGTTTGTTCGTACCTTTCTCAGGCCCTAGGAAGGGTCTGAGGGTATCTAAAACAACATTGGCAAGATGGATGAAGAATACGATTAAGATGGCTTATCAAAATGTCAATATACCAGGTGGGGTCATGGCTCATTCCACAAGAAGTGTTTCTACATCTTGGGCAGAGCAGGCTGGGGTCTCTATGGAACCGATATGTAAAGCAGCCACTTGGTCTTCAGCCAAGACTTTTGCAAAACACTATCGGTTGGATCTTCTGTCTCAGAGAGATCAGTCATTTGGCAGAAGTGTCCTTCGTGCTGTTCTTCCCTCCCAATGAGATAGCACTCGCCTATCTCTCAAGCTTATGCTGCCGTAGGATGTTTTGAGAAATCTTAAGTTAAGTAACTGATAACTTTTTTTCTAAACATCCGAAAGGGCAGCATACGCCGCTTTCCCTCCCTTTTTTTTTCTGTGGAGTTGGATTATGTATTAATTAGAGTTGAGTTGTGGGTCTGTTTCCTTTTTCTCTTTCAGATCTCATCAGATTTTATCCTATCTGGTGGTCACGTGTTCCCCTTTGGTGGGAGGAGCCCGGAGGTCTCAAGCCTATGCTGCCCTTTCGGATGTTTAGAAAAAAAGTTACCAGGTACCTAACTTTTTTTTTTTTTCTCCTATGTTAACAAATGTGTGTTTTATACGTGCACGAAATTTGTACACCAAGAGAAGAGAAGTTAGCTCCGTACAAGAATGCAGTTGGGCATGTGTAAGGTTGAGTGAGCAGCTATAACAAGTGTTCTGTGTGTGCAGGTTTCTGTTCTGTCTTCTCATAGATCTTGATGCACAGTTGCCAATAGCAACAGATTGAAAGTATTGACATTTGCTTCCATAAAACACACATTTGCTAACAGAAGGATAAAATAATTTTGGCACATTCAATAAATATCCATTTTCGATAATTCTATTGAAAGTGAGCTTTCCCTTTAAAAGGGATCCACACTTTCAAAGGTTACTTTGTCGCTACTTCAGAGGATTCCTATTTGCACCTCAAACCTCCCATGATAATTTCTTATGATTACGTTGAAGGTAATAAAAGGCACATTTCTTGTGCATTATCAAAAGCATTTGTTTACATTGTTCGCTTACCAACTTTCATCACCAAATAATATGCAACACAGATTTTCCTTTCCCTTACACATTTTTAGGTTAATGAGACATATGTTGTTAGTACATGTGTAACTCCTGTTCCTGCAGGTACAATGAAGCTCATCATCCTGGATGATTATGACCAAGTTAGTGAGTGGGCGGCAAAGTACATTCGCAATCGCATTATCCAGTTTAGTCCAAATGCTGACAAATACTTCACACTAGGCCTTCCTACAGGTAAGCTGTAAACTTGCTGTAATTGTATTGCCTAGGTTGTGCTAGGTTTGTCTCCCTTATCTTGGTTCAAATAAAATGACGCTATGGCTATGAACATGTTGTGTTGAGCGAACCCATAGACGTTCGGTTTATGGACCGAACATGACCTGAAACTAACCCAAACACCATTAAAGTCATTGGGCACCCAAAAATGGCTGTGGGGGTAGTAAGGGGGGCCACAATTGCCCCCAAAAGGTGGTATGGAAAGTATTCATAATAATACAAAAAAACAAAACATAAAAACAAATAAAATAAAATATTGCTTTTTTACCGGTGTCAGAGGGCAAAATGTGTGACAGAATCTCCCCATCAGCCCCATAGCAGACTGTGTGACAGAATCCCCCCCCCATCACCCTCATAGCAGACTGTGTGACAGAGCCCCCCATCACCCTCATAGCAGACTGTGTGACAGAATCCCCCTCATCACCCTCATAGCAGACTGTGTGGCAGAGCCCCCCATCACCCCATAGCAGATTAATTGACTGAGCCCCCCCCCTCGCCATCACCCCATAGCAGATTGTGTGACAGACCCCCCCCATCACCCCATAGCAGACTGTGACAGAACCCCCCCATCACCCTCATAGCAGGCTGTGTGACAGAGCCCCCCCATCACTCCATAGCAGATTGTGTGACAGAGCCCCCCCACCATCACCCCATAGCAGATTGTGTGACAGATCCCCCCATCACCCCAAAGCAGACTTTGACAGAGCCCCCCATCACCCCATAGCAGACCGTTTGACAGAGCTCCCCCATCACCCCATAGCAGACTGTGTGACAGTGCCCCCCCATCGCCCCATAGCAGATTGTGTGACAGAGCCCCCCCACCATCACCCCATAGCAGATAGTGTGACAGAGCCCCCCCACCATCACCCCATAGCAGATTGTGTGATAGATCCCCCCCCATCACCCCCTAGCAGACTTTGACAGAGCCCCCCCATCACCCCATAGCAGACTATTTGACAGAGCCCCCCCATCACCCCATAGCAGACTATTTGACAGAGCCCCCCCATCACCCTATAGAAGACTGTGTGACAGAGCGCCCTCCCATCACCCCATAGTAGACTGTTTGACAGAGCCCCCCCATCACCCCATAGCAGACTGTTTGACAGAGCCCCCCCCCATCACCCTCATAGCAGGCTGTGTGACAGTGCCCCCCCCCCATCGCCCCATAGCAGATTGTGTGACAGAGTCCCCCCACCATCACCCCATAGCAGATTGTGTGACAGAGCCCCCCCACCATCACCCCATAGCAGATTGTGTGATAGATCCCCCCCATCACCCCCTAGCACACTTTGACAGAGCCCCCCCATCACCCCATAGCAGACTGTTTGACAGAGCCCCCCCATCACCCTATAGAAGACTATGTGACAGAGCCCCCCCATCACCCCATAGCAGACTGTTTGACAGAGCCCCCCCATCACCCCATAGCAGACTGTTTGACAGAGCCCCCCCATCACCCCATAGCAGACTGTTTGACAGAGCCCCCCCATCACCCCATAGCAGACTGTTTGACAGAGCCCCCCATCACCCTCATAGCAGGCTGTGTGACAGAGCCCCCCATCACCCTCATAGCCGGCTGTTTGACAGAGCCCCCCCCCCCATCACCCCATAGCAGACTGTTTGACAGAGCCCCCCCATCACCTCATAGCAGATTGTTTGACAGAGCCCCCATCACCCTCATTGCAGACTGTGTGACAGAGCCCCCCCATCACCCTCATAGCCGGCTGTTTGACAGAGCCCCCCCATCACCCCATAGCAGACTGTGTGACAGAGCCCCCCCCATCGCCCTCATAGCAGGCTGTGTGACAGAGCCCCCCCGTCACCCTCATATCAGGCTGTGTGACAGAGCCCCCCCCCCCCATCACCCTCATTGCAGACTGTGTGACAGATCCCCCCATCACCCCATAGCAGACTGTTTGACAGAGCCCCCCCATCACCCCATAGCAGACTGTTTGACAGAGCCCCCCCCCCATCACCCTCTTAGCAGGCTGTGTGACAAAGCCCCCCCGTCACCCCCATAGCAGACTGTTTGACAGAGCCCCCCCCCCCATCACCCTCATAGCAGACTGTTTGACAGAGCCCCCCCATCACCCCCATAGCAGACTGTTTGACAGAGCCCCCCATCACCCTATAGAAGACTATGTGACAGAGCACCCTCCCATCACCCAATAGCAGACTGTTTGACAGAGCCCCCATCACCCTCATTGCAGACTGTGTGACAGAGCCCCCCCATCACCCTCATAGGCTGTGTGACATAGCCCCCCCCATCGCCCCATAGCAGATTGTGTGACAGAGCCCCCCCCACCATCACCCCATAGCAGATTGTGTGACAGATCCCCCCCATCACCCTCATAGCAGGCTGTATGACAGAGCCCCCCATCACCCTCATAGCAGGCTGTGTGACAGAGCCCCCCATCACCCTCATAGCAGGCTGTGTGACAGAGCCCCCCCCATCACCCCATAGCAGGCTGTGTGACAGAGCCCCCCCATCACCCCATAGCAGACTGTTTGACAGAGCCCCCCCATCACCCTCATAGCAGACTGTTTGACAGAGCCCCCCCCATCACCCCATAGCAGACTGTTTGACAGAGCCCCCCCATCACCCTCATAGCAGGCTGTGTGACAGAGCCCCCCATCACCCTCATAGCCGGCTGTGTGACAGATCCCCCCATCACCCTCATAGCAGACTGTTTGACAGAGCCCCCCATCACCCTATAGAAGACTATGTGACAGAGCGCCCTCCCATCACCCAATAGCAGACTGTTTGACAGAGCCCCCATCACCCTCATTGCAGACTGTGCGACAGATCCCCCCCATCACCCCCATAGCAGACTGTTTGACAGAGCCCCCCATCACCCCATAGCAGACTGTTTGACAGAGCCCCCCATCACCCTCATAGCAGGCTGTGTGACAGAGCCCCCCATCACCCTCATAGCAGGCTGTTTGACAGAGCCCCCCCATCACCCCATAGCAGACTGTTTGACAGAGCCCCCCATCACCCTATAGAAGACTGTGACACAGCGCCCTCCCATCACCCAATAGCAGACTGTTTGACAGAGCCCCCCCATCACCCCATAGCAGACTGTTTGACAGAGCCCCCCCATCACCCTCATAGCAGGCTCTGTGACAGAGCCCCCCCATCGCCCCATAGCAGATTGTGTGATGGAGCCCCCCCACCATCACCCCATAGCAGATTGTGTGACAGATCCCCCCATCACCCCCTAGCAGACTTTGACAGAGCCCCCCCATAGCAGACTGTGTGACAGAGCCCCCCCATCACCCCATAGCAGACTGTTTGACAGAGCCCCCCCCATTACCCTCATAGCAGGCTGTGTGACAGAGCCCCCCCATCACCCCATAGCAGACTGTTTGACAGAGCCCCCCCCATCACAACATAACAGACTGTATGACAGAGCCCCCCATCACCCTCATTGCAGACTGTTTGACAGAGCCACCCCATCACCCCATAGCAGACTGTTTGACAGAGCCCCCCCATCACCCTCATAGCAGGCTGTGTGACAGAGCCCCCCCATCACCCCAAAGCAGACTGTTTGACAGAGCCCCCCCCCCATCACCCTCATAGCAGGCTGTGTAACAGGGCCCCCCATCACCCATAGCAGACTGTTTGACAGAGCCCCCCCATCACCCCATAGCAGACTGTTTGACAGAGCCCCCCCATCACCCTATAGAAGACTATGTGACAGAGCGCCATCCCATCACCCAATAGCAGACTGTTTGACAGAGCCCCCATCACCCTCATTGCAGACTGTGTGACAGATCCCCCCATCACCCCATAGCAGACTGTTTGACAGAGCCCCCCCATCACCCCATAGCAGACTGTTTGACAGAGCCCCCCCATCACCCTCATAGCAGGCTGTGTGACAGAACCCCCCCATCACCCCATAGCAGACTGTGTGACAGATCCCCCCCATCACCCCCTAGCAGACTTTGACAGAGCCCCCCCCATCACCCCCATAGCAGACTGTTTGACAGAGCCCCCCATCACCCTCATAGCAGACTGTTTGACAGAGCCCCCCATCACCCCATAGCAGACTGTTTGACAGAGCCCCCCCATCACCCCATAACGGACTGTTTGACAGAGCCCCCCATTACCCTCATAGCCGGCTGTGTGACAGATCCCCCCCATCACCCTCATAGCAGACTGTTTGACAGAGCCCCCCCCCATCACCCCCATAGCAGACTGTTTGACAGAGCACCCTCCCATCACCCAATAGCAGACTGTTTGACAGAGCCCCCCATCACCCTCATTGCAGACTGTGTGACAGAGCCCCCCATCACCCTCATAGCAGACTGTTTGACAGAGCCCCCCATCACCCCATAGCAGACTGTTTGACAGAGCCCCCCCATTACCCTCATAGCAGGTTGTGTGACAGAGCCCCCCCATCACCCCATAGCAGACTGTTTGACAGAGCCCCCCATCACCCTCATAGCAGACTGTTTGACAGAGCCCCCCATCACCCCATAGCAGACTGTTTGACAGAGCCCCCCCATTACCCTCATAGCAGGCTGTGTGACAGAGCCCCCCCATCACCCCATAGCAGACTGTTTGACAGAGCCCCCCATCACCCTCATAGCAGACTGTTTGACAGAGCCCCCCATTACCCTCATAGCCGGCTGTGTGACAGATCCCCCCCATCACCCTCATAGCAGACTGTTTGACAGAGCCCCCCATCACCCCATAGCAGACTGTTTGACAGAGCCCCCCCATCACCCTCATAGCAGGCTGTGTGACAGAACCCCCCCATCACCCCATAGCAGACTGTGTGACAGATCCCCCCCATCACCCCCTAGCAGACTTTGACAGAGCCCCCCCCCATCACCCCCATAGCAGACTGTTTGACAGAGCCCCCCATCACCCTCATAGCAGACTGTTTGACAGAGCCCCCCATCACCCCATAGCAGACTGTTTGACAGAGCCCCCCCATCACCCCATAACGGACTGTTTGACAGAGCCCCCCATTACCCTCATAGCCGGCTGTGTGACAGATCCCCCCCATCACCCTCATAGCAGACTGTTTGACAGAGCACCCTCCCATCACCCAATAGCAGACTGTTTGACAGAGCCCCCCATCACCCTCATTGCAGACTGTGTGACAGAGCCCCCCCATCACCCTCATAGGCTGTGTGACAGAGCCCCCCCATCACCCTCATAGGCTGTGTGACAGAGCCCCCCATCACCCTCATAGCAGACTGTTTGACAGAGCCCCCCATCACCCCATAGCAGACTGTTTGACAGAGCCCCCCCATTACCCTCATAGCAGGTTGTGTGACAGAGCCCCCCCATCACCCCATAGCAGACTGTTTGACAGAGCCCCCCATCACCCTCATAGCAGACTGTTTGACAGAGCCCCCCATCACCCCATAGCAGACTGTTTGACAGAGCCCCCCCATTACCCTCATAGCAGGCTGTGTGACAGAGCCCCCCCATCACCCCATAGCAGACTGTTTGACAGAGCCCCCCATCACCCTCATAGCAGACTGTTTGACAGAGCCCCCCATCACACCATAGCAGACTGTTTGACAGAGCCCCCCCATCACCCCATAACGGACTGTTTGACAGAGCCCCCCATTACCCTCATAGCCGGCTGTGTGACAGATCCCCCCCATCACCCTCATAGCAGGCTGTGTGACAGAGCCCCCCCCCCATCACCCCCATAGCAGACTGTTTGACAGAGCACCCTCCCATCACCCAATAGCAGACTGTTTGACAGAGCCCCCATCACCCTCATTGCAGACTGTGTGACAGAGCCCCCCCATCACCCTCATAGGCTGTGTGACAGAGCCCCCCCCATCGCCCCATAGCAGATTGTGTGACAGAGCCTCCCCCACCATCACCCCATAGCAGATTGTGTGACAGATCCCCCCATCACCCCATAGCAGACTGTTTGACGGAGCCCCCCCATCACCCCATAGCAGACTTTTTGACAGAGCCCCCCCCCCATCACCCTCATAGCAGACTGTG
This sequence comes from Gastrophryne carolinensis, assembly GCA_027917425.1. Classification (NCBI taxonomy): domain Eukaryota; kingdom Metazoa; phylum Chordata; class Amphibia; order Anura; family Microhylidae; genus Gastrophryne; species Gastrophryne carolinensis. Next base: position 120,413,819 of record CM051238.1, read on the forward strand.
TGACAGAGCCCCCCCATCACCCCATAGCAGACTGTTTAACAGAGCCCCCCCATCACCCCATAGCAGACTGTTTGACAGAGCCCCCCCCATCACCCTCATAGCAGGCTGTGTGACAGAGCCCCCCATCACCCTCATAGCAGGCTGTTTGACAGAGCCCCCCCATCACCCCGTAGCAGACTGTTTGACAGAGCCCCCCATCACCCTATAGAAGACTATGTGACAGAGCACCCTCCCATCACCCAATAGCAGACTGTTTGACAGAGCCCCCCCATCACCCTCATAGCAGATTGTGTGACGGAGCCCCCCCATCACCCCCATAGCAGACTGTTTGACAGAGCACCCTCCCATCACCCCATAGCAGACTGTGTGACAGAGCCCCCCCCCATCACCCCATAGCAGATTGTTTGACAGAGCCCCCCCATCACCCCATAGCAGACTGCTTGACAGAGCCCCCCCATCACCCTCATAGCAGGCTCTGTGACAGAGCCCCCCCATCGCCCCATAGCAGATTGTGTGACGGAGCCACCCCACCATCACCCCATAGCAGATTGTGTGACAGATCCCCCCATCACCCTCATAGCAGACTGTTTGACAGAGCCCCCCCATCACCCCATAGCAGACTGTTTGACAGAGCCCCCCATCACCCTATAGAAGACTGTGACAGAGCGCCCTCCCATCACCCAATAGCAGACTGTTTGACAGAGCCCCCATCACCCTCATTGCAGACTGTGCGACAGATCCCCCCATCACCCCCTAGCAGACTGTGTGACAGAGCCCCCCCATCACCCCCATAGCAGACTGTTTGACAGAGCCCCCCATCACCCTCATAGCAGACTGATTGACAGAGCCCCCCCATCACCCTCATATCAGGCTGTGTGACAGAGCCCCCCATCACCCTCATAGCAGACTGTTTGACAGAGCCCCCCATCACCCCATATCAGACTGTTTGACAGAGCCCCCCCATTACCCTCATAGCAGGCTGTGTGACAGAGCCCCCCCATCACCCCCATAGCAGACTGTTTGACAGAGCCCCCCATCACCCTCATAGCAGACTGTTTGACAGAGCCCCCCCCATCACCCTCATAGCAGACTGTTTGACAGAGCCCCCCCATCACCCCATAGCAGACTGTTTCACAGAGCCCCCCATCACCCCATAGCAGACTGTTTGACAGGGCCCCCCCATCACCCCCATAGCAGACTGTTTGACAGAGCCCCCCATCACCCCTTAGAAGACTATGTGACAGAGCACCCTCCCATCACCCAATAGCAAACTGTTTGACAGAGCCCCCATCACCCTCATTGCAGACTGTGTGACAGAGCCCCCCCCATCACCCTCATAGCAGGCTGTGTGACAGAGCCCCCCCCCATCGCAGATTGTGTGACAGAGCCCCCCACCATCACCCCATAGCAGATTGTGTGACAGATCCCCCCATCACCCCATAGCAGACTGTTTGACAGAGCCCCCCATCACCCTCATAGCAGACTGTTTGGCAGAGCCCCCCATCACCCCATAGCAGACTGTTTGACAGAGCCCCCCCATCACCCCATAACAGACTGTTTGACAGAGCCCCCCATTACCCTCATAGCCGGCTGTGTGACAGAGCCCCCTCATCACCCTCATAGCAGGCTGTGTGACAGAGCCCCCCCCATCACCCCCATAGCAGACTGTTTGACAGAGCACCCTCCCATCACCCCATAGCAGACTGTGTGACAGAGCCCCCCCATCACCCCATAGCAGACTGCTTGACAGAGCCCCCCCATCACCCTCATAGCAGGCTCTGTGACAGAGCCCCCCCATCGCCCCATAGCAGATTGTGTGACGGAGCCACCCCACCATCACCCCATAGCAGATTGTGTGACAGATCCCCCCATCACCCTCATAGCAGACTGTTTGACAGAGCCCCCCCATCACCCCATAGCAGACTGTTTGACAGAGCCCCCCATCACCCTATAGAAGACTGTTTGACAGAGCCCCCATCACCCTCATTGCAGACTGTGCGACAGATCCCCCCCATCACCCCCATAGCAGACTGTTTGAAAGAGCCCCCATCACCCTCATTGCAGACTGTGCGACAGAGCCCCCCCATCACCCTCATAGCAGGCTGTGTGACAGAGCCCCCCCATCGCCCCATAGCAGATTGTGTGACGGAGCCCCCCCACCATCACCCCCTAGCAGACTGTGTGACAGATCCCCCCATCACCCCCTAGCAGACTGTGTGACAGAGCCCCCCCATCACCCCATAGCAGGATGTGTGACAGAGCCCCCATCACCCTCATAGCAGGATGTGTGACAGAGCCCCTCATCACCCCATAGCAGACTGTTTGACAGAGCCCCCCCATCACCCTCATAGCAGGCTGTGTGACAGAGCACCCTCCCATCACCCAATAGCAGACTGTTTGACAGAGCCCCCATCACCCTCATTGCAGACTGTGCGACAGAGCCCCCCATCACCCCATAGCAGACTGTTTGACAGAGCCCCCCCATCACCCTCATAGCAGGCTGTGTGACAGAGCCCCCCCATCACCCCATAGCAGATTGTGTGACAGATCCCCCCATCACCCCATAGCAGACTGTTTGACAGAGCCCCCCCATCACCCTCATAGCAGGCTGTGTGACAGAGCCCCCCCATCACCCCATAGCAGACTGTTTGACAGAGCCCCCCCATTAGCCTCATAGCCGGCTGTGTGACAGATCCCCCCATCACCCTCATAGCAGGCTGTGTGACAGAGCCCCCCCATCACCCCCATAGCAGATAGTGTGACAGATCCCTCCATCACCCCCTAGCAGACTTTGACAGAGCCCCCCCCCCATCACCCCATAGCAGATTGTTTGACAGAGCCCCCATCACCCTCATTTCAGACTGTGTGACAGAGCCCCCCATCATCCTCATAGCAGACTGTGTGACAGAACCCCTCATCACCCCATAGCAGGCTGTGTGACAGAGCCCCCCCATCACCCTCATAGCAGGCTGTGTGACAGAGCCCCCCCATCACCCCATAGCAGACGGTTTGACAGAGCCCCCCATTGCCCCATAGAAGACGGTTTGACAGAGCCCCTTCATCGCCCCATAGCAGACTGTTTGACAGAGCCCCCCCATCACCCTATAGAAGACTATGTGATAGAGCGCCCCCCCCCCATCACCCCTATAGCAGACTGTGACAGAGCACCCCCATAGTAAACTGTGTGGCAAAGCCCCCCCCCATCACTCCATAGCGGGCTGGGTGACCGAAACCTGCCTCCCCCACACTGTATGCCACGCTCTCTGACTCCAGGCTGGGCCCTTAGTCCATGCGGCTTGAAGCCATCCCCTGTCGCAGCCGGTCTCTGCCTAAACCACGACTGGTCAGCTTCCTGATTGGTCTAGGTGCTGCGGGGGGCAGAGAGTTGATCAGTTTGCTGGCCAAACTGATTGGTGAGGGAAGGGCTCAAAGCTGGTTGATGGGCTGCTTATCAGCTCATTAACCAGCTTTAGTGTTGGGCCGAGCACCCAACTTGGACTTCTGGCTGAAGTCCGTGTTTGGCTTCGGAAACCCAAACTTGCAGCATTTGGTACAAACCAAACTTTGCGGTTCGGGTTCGCCCAGAACTAGCTATGAGTAAACATTCCAACTGATAGATCTAATAAATTGCCTGTGTCATATACCTGCTTCACTCCAGCAGACACTGGTGCTGTTTTACCCTGCTGTCCAGTTTGTTTCTGTAAAGCCAATCCAGCTCATCACCCCATAGCAGATTGATTGACAGAGCCCCCCCACCATCACCCCATAGCAGATTATGTGACAGAACCCCCCTCATCACCCTCATAGCAGACTGTGTGACAGAATCCCCCCTCATCACCCTCATAGCAGACTGTGTGACAGAGCCCCCCATCACCCCATAGCAGACGGTTTGACAGAGCCCCCCATCACCCCATAGCAGACGGTTTGACAGAGCCCCCCCATCGCAGACGGTGTGACAGAGCCCCCCCATTGCCCCATAGCAGACTGTTTGACAGATCCCCCCCCCCCATTGCCCCATAGCAGATTGTGTGACAGAGCCCCCCCATCACCCTCATAGCAGGCTGTGTGACCGTGCCCCCCATCACCCCATAGCAGACTGTTTGACAGAGCCCCCCATCACCCTATAGAAGACTATGTGATAGAGCGCCCCCCCCCATCACCCCTATAGCAGACTGTGACAGAGCACCCCCATAGTAAACTGTGTGGCAAAGCCCCCCCCATCACTCCATAGCGGGCTGGGTGACCGAAACCTGCCTCCCCCACACTGTATGCCACGCTCTCTGACTCCAGGCTGGGCCCTTAGTCCATGCGGCTTGAAGCCATCCCCTGTCGCAGCCGGTCTCTGCCTAAACCACGACTGGTCAGCTTCCTGATTGGTCTAGGTGCTGCGGGGGGCAGAGAGTTGATCAGTTTGCTGGCCAAACTGATTGGTGAGGGAAGGGCTCAAAGCTGGTTGATGGGCTGCTTATCAGCTCATTAACCAGCTTTAGTGTTGGGCCGAGCACCCAACTCGGACTTCTGGCTGAAGTCCGTGTTTGGCTTCGGAAACCCAAACTTGCAGCATTTGGTACAAACCAAACTTTGCGGTTCGGGTTCGCCCAGAACTAGCTATGAGTAAACATTCCAACTGATAGATCTAATAGATTGCCTGTGTCATATACCTGCTTCACTCCAGCAGACACTGGTGCTGTTTTACCCTGCTGTCCAGTTTGTTTCTGTAAAGCCAATCCAGCTCATCACCCACATAGCAGATTGATTGACAGAGCCCCCCATCACCCCATAGCAGATTGATTGACAGAGCCCCCCCACCATCACCCCATAGCAGATTATGTGACAGAACGCCCCTCATCACCCTCATAGCAGACTGTGTGACAGAATCCCCCTCATCACCCTCATAGCAGACTGTGTGACAGAGCCCCCCATCACCCCATAGCAGACGGTTTGACAGAGCCCCCCATCACCCCATAGCAGACGGTTTGACAGAGCCCCCCCATCGCCCCATAGCAGACGTGTGACAGAGCCCCCCCATTGCCCCATAGCAGACTGTTTGACAGATCCCCCCCCCCCCATTGCCCCATAGCAGATTGTGTGACAGAGCCCCCCCATCACCCTCATAGCAGGCTGTGTGACAGAGCCCCCCATCACCCTCATAGCAGGCTGTGTGACAGAGCCCCCCATCACCCCATAGCAGACTGTTTGACAGAGCCCCCCATCACCCTATAGAAGACTATGTGATAGAGCGCCCCCCCATCACCCCTATAGCAGACTGTGACAGAGCACCCCCATAGTAAACTGTGTGGCAAAGCCCCCCCCCATCACTCCATAGCGGGCTGGGTGACAGAAACCTGCCTCCCCCACACTGTATGCCGCGCTCTCTGACTCCAGGCTGGGCCCTTAGTCCATGCGGCTTGAAGCCATCCCCTGTCGCAGCCGGTCTCTGCCTAAACCACGACTGGTCAGCTTCCTGATTGGTCTAGGTGCTGCGGGGGGCAGAGAGTTGATCAGTTTGCTGGCCAAACTGATTGGTGAGGGAAGGGCTCAAAGCTGGTTGATGGGCCGAACCCCCAACTCGGACTTCTGGCTGAAGTCCGTGTTTGGCTTCGGAAACCCAAACTTGCAGCGTTTGGTACAAACCAAACTTTGCGGTTCGGGTTCGCCCAGAACTAGCTATGAGTAAACATTCCAACTGATAGATCTAATAGATTGCCTGTGTCATATACCTGCTTCACTCCAGCAGACACTGGTGCTGTTTTACCCTGCTGTCCGGTTTGTTTCTGTAAAGCCAATCCAGCCAATAAGGAACTGTGCATGGTTAGGGGGACAGGGCTAATAAATTGCTAACCCAATCTTTATTTTCCCCAGGCGTCCTCCAGGACAGCTAGCTACTCACTTCCTCACCCTAAACAGGAAACACAAACTGACAAGTATTAAGTCCCATTCCTTCCTCTCAATCCACGAACATTTCCTGGGAGGAAACGCAAAAACTCGGAGGGCTGAGGGTTGATGGCAGCCTCTGGTGCCTATGTGTTTCCCCTATTTTTTTTTTATTACAGAGCCTCAGCTAAGTTTGGTATGCTTTGTAGGTTATTCTTAGTATACAGTACGTCCTGCTCCAGATATAGTACTTACTATCGGGTATTACTCCGCCAGATGGCAAAGAAAACAGGCTCCTCCCGGCCCCTCAAATACCCAGGGACCTCCCACAAATCCCCAGATTTTCTCTGCACTCTGGACTGCTAAGGACGAGAAATGGCTCTCTCTACTCACAGGTGAGCGGGGCTATTAGCCTGCGGCCCTGTAGGACTATTCCCACCCATTCCATTAGTTATATGCCTCCCAGCCTTGGCTGCGCTGGTCAGGTTATGGTAGGCAGCACCGCTGTTAGGTGCTTAGGAGCGCTGCTCCACCGCAATCCCCCACCCAAGGGTAGGCGGTTCAGGCTTATTGTGAGCCTCTATGGGATGCCCCTCCCGCACTATTGCCCCTTGCCCCTTGCCCCTGCCTATCGGTGGGCCCTATTTAAGTGGCCGCTGTCCTCCCTCATTCTCCCTGTAGCCTTCGGGGGAAAAAAGGGGAGGAGGGTGTAGGTTGTATGCTATGCATTTACGTGTTTTAATCTTATACTTTATTTCATTTGCCTTGTGTCATCCGCCGCGCTGTCTTGCTTTACTATGACTGTACTTTAAAAAAATTTCCGCTGCGCGCCTTTTTTGACACCATGTACCGCACTTGGTGGCGGCGGCGGCGTTACCTCAGGCGCCGGAACGCCGTCATTGGCTGCTTGTCATGTGCTGGCTTTGCGCTCTTCGGGGGGCGGGGCCCGCCTATGGCGCGTGCCGCGTCGTTGCCGATACCGGCCCTCCCCTCGAGGTATACCGACGCCATCTTTGTCTGCTTGGTTGGCTTATGCGCGACGGACCCCTACCTACCGCGATCCGTAAGTGCCCTCGCGGGCGGCTTTATTATATCATTTTTTAATACTGTCTGCTTACAGGACTTTTTATTATGTCTTTCAGGCGGGCCAATCCATTCTCCCTGCCCTCCTTTAGTTTGCTAACTTGTTAGGCCCAGTGCAATTACTCCCACTCCCTAGCGGGTTATTGGGGCATCCAGTGTTGCTTTATAGCGTTAATCCCTATCGGCCTATAGCGCCGCTATAATCACCATATGGAGGCATCTCAGGATAATGTGACCGAGGTTCCTTCGGGACAAGCCTGGCTGTGTGTAGCGTGTGGGCAGCCTCATGCTGACGCTGACAAGGCGCGGGTCTGTGTACCCTGTGCGGAGCAGGTGCTTGCACTACAATCTGGCCTTCCAGTGGCTGGGCCTGCACCTCGTATCACTTCACCTACCCCCCCAAGTTTAAATCTCACTCCTACTGAGTGGCATACAAGTGGGGATTCTCAGCTTGATGTGTCTTCTAGACTGGCTACTGTTGAGAAGTTGATTGCTAATACCTTGGCGCATAAGGCCCCTGCTAAAAAGCGTCACTTAGCGCCTAATGTCACTCTCTTTCCTATGGAAACTGAGGAGTTTTGGGATCTTTGTGGCTATACCCCTTCGGATGAAGGGGAGCTTTTCTCTGACATAGGGTCATCTGATGAGAGGCCAAGGGGTCATGATGAATCTGGCTCTGACCCCTGGACCCCGGATGACACTGACAGATTGCTGACCCAGATTTTTGAGGTTCTGTCCATTTCTCCTCATGCATTCCCCTGAGTCTACTACCCTGCGGGATGCTGAGGACTGGCGCATTGACCAGCTGGCGTCCCATGCTTTTGCATGTGCGGGGACTGCGCTGCGCCGTTCTGTGCTTCTGCCATTACCGCTGTGGCCACTAGAACCCTTATCAGAAATATTCTTGATAGTGCCCCTGATGATTTGCCTTGTGAGGTGTTCAATGCACTCTCCAGTTGTGATGTTTTCATAAATTTTGTCCTCTCTGCCTTGGATGACACCATCAGAATGTGTGCCAGGACATCTGCCCTTGTGGTGGCTATACGCCGCTCGGTTTGGCTACGCCAGTGGGCTGCTGACTACGCTGCCAAGAAGGCCCTCACTGGTTTTCCCTTCAAAGGACTACACCTGTTTGGGGACCGCCTGGACCTTTTTGCTAAGGGAGGCAGGTTGCCCCAGCGCAGGCAGCAATCTCGGCCCTTTCGGGGTCAGGGCTCCTTCTCCTCCCCCTACCATGGTGCTAGACAAGGGAGGGGGGTTTCCTTTACTGGGGCCCGGGGAGATTTCTGTGGTAGAGGCAGAGGACGTGGGCGTCCTGGCTCCTCCTGGGTCCCAAGGCAAAATCCTCTCCTAAGCCGCCTCAGGCATGATGGGGTGCCCTCACCCATCCGGGTGGGGGGGGCGGCTTTAGCACTTCGCTTACGTCTGGAGGCTTCATGTCTCAGACCGGTGGATTCAGGAGGTAGTGTCCTCCGGTTACAAGATAGTTTTCTGCCTGGCCGCCCCCAAGATTCATCAGATCCTGGATTCCTCAGGACCCTGTGTTAGCCCAGGAGCTGGTGCAGGCAGTGCAAGGCCTCCTGGAGCTGGGAGTCATCTGCAAGGTCCCTTTAAGAGAAATGGGCAAGGGTATCTATTCCAACCTATTCACAGTTCCCAAAAAAGATGGTTCAGTCATGCCCATCCTGGACTTAAAGATCCTCAACAAATTTGTCAGGAGCAGGCGCTTTCGCATGGAAACTCTGCGCTCTGCCATCAGCTCCCTGTGCCAAAGGGGATTTCATGACTTATGTGGACATCAAGGATGCTTACCTTCATATTCCTGTATTTCCAGGTCATCAAAGGTTCCTCAGGTTCTCTCTGGAGGATCAACACTACCAGTTTGTGGCATTGCCCTTTGGTCTCGCCTCAGCTCCCAGGGTGTTCACCAAGGTGCTGGCTGGCGTGATGTCTCTGCTCAGGTATCAGGGCATCAGTGTGCTACCTTACCTGGACGACATTCTCATCACCTCCCAACTTCTACATCAGGCAGATTTGGATACTCAGCTGGTGGTGTCCACTCTGGAGTCATTTGGATGGGTGATCAACCACCCCAAGTCCTCACTGTCCCCCCTCCTTGGTGATTCCATTCCGAGGAATGAATCTGGATACAGTTCAGGCAAGGATTTTCCTTTCTCAACAGAAGGTGGACGGTCTGATTGCACAGGTCCAGTTCCTGCTATCTTGTCATCATCCCTCCATCAGGCAGGGAATGCAGCTGGTGGGCCTGATGGTGGCGTGCTTCGAGGCGGTCCCTTATGCTCAGTTCCATTTGAGGCCTCTACAAATCCACCTCTTGTCAGTATGGGACAAGGACCCAGCGTCCCTGGACAGGGCCTGTGTGCTCTCCCCCCTGGTCAGGAGGTCCCTCTCGTGGTGGATGGACTCAAGGAACCTGTTGGGGGGCAGATCCTTTCTCACCTCTTCCTGGGAGACGCTCACCACGGGTGCCAGTCTGTCAGTTCGGGGGGGTTTCTGGAGGTCCCCGCGGTTCCAGGTGAGGTGGGGCCCCCAGGAGGCCCACACACCTACCAATGTCTTGGAACTGCAGGCTATCAGGTTAGTTCTGGCTCAGTTGACCACTCCCCTTCGGGGCCTGCCTGTTCAGGTGCGCTCGGACAACCAGACGGCAGTCGCCTACACCAATGTTCCCTGCATATCAGCTGTGTACATCCTGGGGGTGGAAAATCTCCTGGCAGACTCTCTGAGCAGGGGGACCTCTCGCCAGGGAGAATGGTCCCTATGCAGCAGGGTGTTCCAATCTCTGTGTCACCATTGGGGACAACCAGATATGGATCTGTTTGCGTCCCGTCACAATCACAAGATACCGGCCTTTGTCTCCCTATCCCAGGATCCTCTGGCCTTGACCACGGATGCTCTAGCAATGTCATGGCAGGACTTTCAGCTCCTGTATGTCTTCCCTCCATTCCCCCTGCTGGGCTGGGTTCTGCGCAAGATTGCTCTGGAAGGGGTGCCAGCAATTCTGGTGGCCCCCAGGTGGCCACGAAGAGTGTGGTTCGCAGACGTGGTGCAGCTGGCAGTAGATCAGTACACTCTACCCGTGGTGCCAGACCTGCTCACTCAGGGCTCACTACACCATCCCAATTTACAAACTCTGGCTTTGACGACCTGGCTGCTGAAACCTCCATCTTGATGGAGAAGGGGCTGTCTTCCTCGGTTGTGGATACCTTGATTAAGGCTAGGAAGAAGTCTTCTTCTTTTATTTATTATAGGGTTTGGCATGCTTACATTGACTGGTGTGAGTGTCTTCCCTGTCGTGTCTTCTCTATTCCCAGGATTCTGGAGTTTCTATAGCATGGGTTGGAGATGGGGCTCCAACTTAGTACTCTAAAAGGTCAGGTTTCTGCCCTGGCTGTTTTTCTTCCAGAAGTCCTTTGCTCAGCATTCTTTGATTAGGACTTTATTCTAAGCATACAGCACGTCCTGCTCCATCTATAATACTTACACATGGGTAATCCTCCGCCAGAGGGCGCTGTTCACTGCAGACATGCAAAAACAGGCTCCTCCCGGCCCTTCATATACCCAGGGACCTCCGACAAATCTCCAGATTTCTCTGCAGTGCTGAACTGCGAAGACATGAAGTATCACGCTCTCGCAGGCGAGCGGGGCTATACAGCCCGAGGCCCTGCGGGACTATTTCCACCCGTCCTCTTTGAGAAGAATATGCCTCCCAGCCTGGGCTGCGTGGGTCGGGTGAAGGTAGGCAGCACCTTGTGTGCAGAACAGGGCCACGCTCCACCGCAATCCCCCACCATAGGGTAGGCGGTTAGGCCGCTGGTGAGCCTCTAGTGGATGCCCCTCCCGCATTGTTGCCCGTGCCCCTCACAGAGTTAGTCCACTGGACGCTGGTCTGCTTCTCCCTCGCTTCCTCCCGTAGCTCGGGGGAAAAGAAAGGGGGGGGGGGGGTATGTGTGGCAGTCCTAGTGCAATATAACACGTTAAGGCCTTTGACTTTTATTATACTTGGGTGTCAGTGTCGCGCTCCTTGCTATACAGCAATACTGTCCTTCTTATTTCTGTTGGTTAGAGCTTTGCGCTCTTTGGGGGAGGCGGGGACTCGGCATGACGCGCTCCGCATCACAGCCTGGTCTGGCCCGCCCCTCGAGGTTCGTTTGGCGCCATTTTGGTCATGTAAGTGCCCTCCGGGGCGGCATTGTTCTATGTGTTTATTCGGCTGCGCATGGCACTGACACCACCCCTCTTGTCCCATTATGTCTTTCAGACGCCAGGACTTCGGTGGCTTCTCCCGGCCTAACATATATTACAGCGGGTCCACATAACAAATTCTCCCACTTCCTAGCGGGTCCACATAACAAATTCTCCCACTTCCTAGCGGGTCTTGGGGCATCCAGGGTTGCCTATTGCGTAAATCCCTGCGGGCATACTGCTCAAGATAATCACCATATGGAGGCATCTCAGAATTATGTACCCGGGGTCCCTCTGGGACATGACCGGCTGTGTGTAGTGTGTGGTCAGCCCCATGCTGAGGCTGACAGAGCACGGGTCTGCGGACCGTGTGCTGAACAGGCAGGTCTGCCAGTGGCTGCACCTCCCTTCAATACACCCGTCTCCCCGGACCTAACTCCTGATGAGTCTCACTCGAGCTGGGATGACCTGCAAGCCGTGCCGCGCGTGCTGCCTACGGCGGAACAGGTGCGGTCTGGATTGGCGGAGCGTATGGGCCCTGGTAAGAAGCGGTCCCTGACGCCTCCTGGCTCTCCGGTTCCTAACGATACAGATGACTCTGCTGATATGCAGGACCTTGATCCTTCTGAGGAAGGTGAGCTATTCTCAGATTCGGGCTCCTCGGATGAGATGCCCGGGAGCTGTGATGATTCTGGGCCCGGTTCTTGGGGCCTGTGTGACACAGATTAAATTCTTATTAAGATCTTTGAGGTTTTGTCAATCTCCCCTCCTGGAGAGACTCCCAAGCCTAAGGAGAGTTTCCACACAGCGCCGCCGCGTTTGGAGTTCCTGGAACAGGATCATTTCCGGAATCTTATATCCCAAGAATGGGAATCGCCTTGTAAACTTAAAGGGGTCCCAGGGGTCTGGGATTGGAAGTACCCTTTCCCTCCTGATGTGGCACCTCTTGTGGTGGATGCACCGATTATAGGGGTTACTAACCCCCCATTCATGACGGCTCCTTATTACCGTAGCCTTCGGGATGCTGAGGACCGGCACATTGACAGTCTGGCTTCCCACGCCTTCTCGTGTGCAGGGACGGCTCTGCGCCCGGTCTGTGCCGCAGCCATCACTGCGGTGGCCGCCAGGACGCTGGTCTGCTTCTCCCTCGCTTCCTCCCGTAGCTCGGGGGAAAAGAAAGGGGGGGGGGGGTATGTGTGGCAGTCCTAGTGCAATATAACACGTTAAGGCCTTTGACTTTTATTATACTTGGGTGTCAGTGTCGCGCTCCTTGCTATACAGCAATACTGTCCTTCTTATTTCTGTTGGTTAGAGCTTTGCGCTCTTTGGGGGAGGCGGGGACTCGGCATGACGCGCTCCGCATCACAGCCTGGTCTGGCCCGCCCCTCGAGGTTCGTTTGGCGCCATTTTGGTCATGTAAGTGCCCTCCGGGGCGGCATTGTTCTATGTGTTTATTCGGCTGCGCATGGCACTGACACCACCCCTCTTGTCCCATTATGTCTTTCAGACGCCAGGACTTCGGTGGCTTCTCCCGGCCTAACATATATTACAGCGGGTCCACATAACAAATTCTTCCACTTCCTAGCGGGTCCACATAACAAATTCTCCCACTTCCTAGCGGGTCTTGGGGCATCCAGGGTTGCCTATTGCGTAAATCCCTGCGGGCATACTGCTCAAGATAATCACCATATGGAGGCATCTCAGAATTATGTACCCGGGGTCCCTCTGGGACATGACCGGCTGTGTGTAGTGTGTGGTCAGCCCCATGCTGAGGCTGACAGAGCACGGGTCTGCGGACCGTGTGCTGAACAGGCAGGTCTGCCAGTGGCTGCACCTCCCTTCAATACACCCGTCTCCCCGGACCTAACTCCTGATGAGTCTCACTCGAGCTGGGATGACCTGCAAGCCGTGCCGCGCGTGCTGCCTACGGCGGAACAGGTGCGGTCTGGATTGGCGGAGCATATGGGCCCTGGTAAGAAGCGGTCCCTGACGCCTCCTGGCTCTCCGGTTCCTAACGATACAGATGACTCTGCTGATATGCAGGACCTTGATCCTTCTGAGGAAGGTGAGCTATTCTCAGATTCGGGCTCCTCGGATGAGATGCCCGGGAGCTGTGATGATTCTGGGCCCGGTTCTTGGGGCCTGTGTGACACAGATTAAATTCTTATTAAGATCTTTGAGGTTTTGTCAATCTCCCCTCCTGGAGAGACTCCCAAGCCTAAGGAGAGTTTCCACACAGCGCCGCCGCGTTTGGAGTTCCTGGAACAGGATCATTTCCGGAATCTTATATCCCAAGAATGGGAATCGCCTTGTAAACTTAAAGGGGTCCCAGGGGTCTGGGATTGGAAGTACCCTTTCCCTCCTGATGTGGCACCTCTTGTGGTGGATGCACCGATTATAGGGGTTACTAACCCCCCATTCATGACGGCTCCTTATTACCGTAGCCTTCGGGATGCTGAGGACCGGCACATTGACAGTCTGGCTTCCCACGCCTTCTCGTGTGCAGGGACGGCTCTGCGCCCGGTCTGTGCCGCAGCCATCACTGCGGTGGCCGCCAGGACTCTTGTCAGAGAAGTACTAGATCACCGTCCTGAGGACCTCCCCTGGAGTTTTTTTAACCCTTTAAATGCCAAGCACGTAGTTTCTACCCTTTCTCCTACCCTTAAGTGCCAAGCACGTAGAAACTACGTGCCTGGCATTTCCCCCTAACAGTTAAAAGATAGAAAAAAAAAACCCACTTACCTCTGGTATCCCCGTGAAGCTTGGGGTCCCCTCTTCCTGCGGGGGGCATCCGATCGCCCCCCCCCCGTCGTCCTCCGTCTTCAGGGGGGGCCCGAAACCAGCCGCCCCCCCCCCCCCCGTTTCCAGCGCTGACTCGCTGTTGTAAAAAAAAATAAAAATTAAACTGTCATTTACTCACCTCCGCGCCCGAGCCTTCTGTCCGGGTCTCCTCTTCACCGGGGGGGGGGGGGGGGGGGTCCGATCCCCCCCCTCCTGGGCTGCGCAGGCTTCAGGTGAGGACCCTCTTCCGGGTCCTCACCTCTTGAAATGGCGGCGATGGCTGCCGCCTCTTAGCCCCGCCCATTGTGGGAGGAGCGGGATGACGTCATCCCGCTCCTCCTATACCCCCTCCGAGCTCCGGCATCTGTCAGATGCCGGTGGTGATCGGAGCAGGGCGGGTGTCAGGTGAGGAGGCTCCGATCGGAGCCCCCTCGCCTGTCACCCGCCCTGCGCCGATCACTACCGGCATCTGTCAGTGAGATGATCGGCGCGGGACAGCGGCGAGGGACGTCGGATCGGAGGTGAGTACAGTGTAAAAAAAAATAATAAAGATTTTTTTTTCTTATGTGTGTGTGTCATTTTTTACTTTTAACCCCTTGTGAACTGGTAAGGGGTCCATGACCCCTATACCAGTTCACAAGGCTGGGGGGATGGCAAGCCACCTGCGCTAGCAGGTGGCTTGCCATTAACCCCTGGCACCCCCATTACCTGCCTCCCCAAAGGCCAGGGGGGGGCAGAAGAGCCCGGGCCCACATAGGCTATGTGGGCTCGTAGGCTGCAGGGTGGGGGGGCCACAAAAGCTGGCCCCCCACTCTGTGCCTACAAGCCCCCATAGCTGGTCCCGGGCTGGTTACTTTGGGTAAGGGGGACCCCACGTCAATTTTTTTTTGATTTTTAAGGGTTTTTAACCCTTAAAAATCCCAAAAAAATGGGGTCCCCCTCCCCTGGGAGGGGGGACCCTATGTCATTTTTTTTTTTTATTAACCCTTTGTGTTCTGTCATCCAGCATCTATAAAAGCTTCTAGCAAGTGAGCAGAAGCCAGTGATCGCCGAGGGACAGAGTGCTCCAGGATGGATGGGAGGTGAGTACAGTGTAAAATAAAAATTAATAAAATATTTTTTTCTCTGCTTGTGTCTGTGTGATTATTTACTTTTAACCCCTTGTGAACTGGTAAGGGGTCCATGACCCCTATACCAGTTCACAAGGCTGGGGGGATGGCAAGCCACCTGCGCGGGTGGCTTGCCATTAACCCCCGGCACCCCCATTACCTGCCTCCCCAAAGGCCAGGGGGGGGGCAGAAGAGCCCGGGCCCACATAGGCTATGTGGGCTCGTAGGCTGCAGGGTGGGGGGGCCACAAAAGCTGGCCCCCCCACTCTGTGCCTACAAGCCCCCATAGCTGGTCCCGAGCTGGTTACTTTGGGTAAGGGGGACCCCACGTCAATTTTTTTTTGATTTTTAAGGGTTTTTAACCCTTAAAAATCCCAAAAAAATGGGGTCCCCCTCCCCTGGGAGGGGGGACCCTATGTCATTTTTTTTTTTTATTAACCCTTTGTGTTCTGTCATCCAGCATCTATAAAAGCTTCTAGCAAGTGAGCAGAAGCCAGTGATCGCCGAGGGACAGAGTGCTCCAGGATGGATGGGAGGTGAGTACAGTGTAAAATAAAAATTAATAAAATATTTTTTTCTCTGCTTGTGTCTGTGTGATTATTTACTTTTAACCCCTTGTGAACTGGTAAGGGGTCCATGACCCCTATACCAGTTCACAAGGCTGGGGGGATGGCAAGCCACCTGCGCGGGGGGGATGGCAAGCCACCTGCGCCTGGGAGGGGGGACCCTATGTCATTTTTTTTCTCGATTTAACCCTTTGTAGTGTGGATGGTATTTGTATTTTTTTTGTGAATGTTAAAATACTTGTTTCAGTTAGAGGGGTCTCCTGGGCAGGAACAGGGGGCTACTGATAAATATGTGGTACCGTTCTAATCGGTAGAAATGGGGCTTTCACATGCAATATGATTTTCCTTAATAAAATACATTTTTTATTTAAAATAAAGGAGTCAATTTTCAAAAAAAAATTATTTATTTATTTATTTTTTTTACTTAATAATATTGTAAAAAAAAAAAAAAATTTACAAACAAGACATTTCATGTTAAAGCCTAAACTCTGCTGCAAAAAAAAAAAAATATATATATATATATATATATATATATATATTCCTGAAAGTTCCAGCAAAAATGGCGCAAAACATGGCGCAAAACATGACGCAAAATGGGGAAAAATGGCCTGTCAACAGAGGGTGACAAAATCTCAAGTAGGCTGGCAATTAAAATGGTTAATAGTACCTATGCATGTTGGGTATTGTTCTGTTCGGGGGACCTTGCGCTTTCAGACTTAGCTTGTTTTTTTCTGGTTTGCATATTTATATTTTAGGAAAAGGTGTTTTTTATTCAGCTTTTTTATAAATTTTTTAGGGAAACCCTGCGCAACCAAAGAATTCTTTGAGGTAATAATTCCAGAAAGATGAGCCCACTAGAACAAGCTGGGTACCCTTAGAAAGCTTAACGTGTGTACTTTCAGGGAATATATGGTTTATGGGGGATATTCCAAATGTCAAGGGTTGTTTTGGTTGAAAAATCGCAAGGTGCGCACTTTGTCTGCAGAGCTGAAATTTTCAAGTAAAATTACCGTTACGCACATGCTTTACTTTGGGGTGTTTGGCAACTTTTTTTTTTTTTTTGCACATATTTCACCCAAAAATATTGAGAATACACCTAAAAAATGACAAACAAGACATTTCATGTTAAAGCCCAGACTCTGCTGAAAAAAACAATATATCATTTTCCTGGGAAATCCCTGGAAATCCCTTCAAAAATCACATTTGAACATGGGGAGCGCAAAATAGTGCAAAATGGTCTGGCAACAGAGTGTGACAAAAACTCCAGGTAGGCTGGCACTTAAAGGGTTAATGCGCTGTCAGACTGTGATGCGTTTGAAGTTTATCCTCTCAGCGCTGGATGACACCATTAAGATGTGTGCTAGAACCTCTGCCCTTGTGGTAGCTATTCGCCGCCTGGTCTGGCTGCGACAGTGGGGTGCTGACGATGCTACGAAAAAGGCTCTCACTTGCCTTCCCTTCAGAGGACAGCGACTATTTGGGGCCCGTTTGGACCTTTTTGGTAAAAAGGGTAAGGCACCCTTGCGCAGAAGGCCGCTCCTGCCTCCCCGAGGCAGGGTCACCCCTCCACCTCCCTACGTTAGTGTCAAACGCGAACCTGAGGTGTGCTTCCAACTGCGGTGTGGTGTGGATTTCCACCATGGGGTGCGCAGGAAACGCCCTGGGCCCTCTGGCAGGACTAAGTCCAATCTTCTGGGCGAGGGTACTGCTGCAGCAGCTGTCTCCCATCTAGGAATGTACCTTCTCCTTCTGGTGGTTCCAGGAGGTAGTTCCCCTGGACACCGGATAGCTTTTGCTGGGCGGTCCCTCTCAGTGGTTGTCAGGGTGTTTCTAGACCCTGTTTTTCCCTTAGGAATTGGTGCGGGCCGTACTGGGCCTACAGAGTTTGGGCTTACTTACAGGTTGCCCTTAACAGTATGGGGCTATGGCCTCTATATTAACCTTCCTCCTTCCCTCAACAGTATGAGGCAGTCTGGGTCACGCTGGCCTATGGTAGGCCTGGCAATTCTACTCTCACAGGTATTCCCTATATGACATCTCTGTCTTGGGACACATGCGCCCTGTGCAAGGGGGGCTTCCGACCTCCCGTGGAGTTCTAGATCTTCTTAGTTCCCCCTGTGTCTGCTGGAAACCAAGACCGTTACTGGCAGTGTGGCAGGACCAACCCTGCGGCTTGAGGCATTGTTGGTGGCCTCTCTTTCGCTCCCAGGCTACTCGCCATGGCGCGAATGGGGGTGATGTCTCGGACATGCCTGGGGGAGGGGGTCCGCATTAGGACCTATCGGGTCGTCTTTCCTTACTCCCCAGTCTCTACGTCAGGCCGAGTGGATTGGTTGGCCGGCGGTGTCCCCTGGGAGTTTCTGGATGGGTGCTCAGTCACCTCAATCCCTCTTAGTCCCTTATCTGCTATCTCCATTCCTTGGATCCGTTTCAGGCTTGAGCCTTCTTCCTTGGCAACAAGTGGACTCCTGGTTACAGGGGCTCTGCCCCCCTTTGCTGACTTCTTACTTTCACCAGGCAGGATTGCAGCTGGTGGGCCTGTTGGTGGCGTATCAGATGATGTCCCTTATATACCGAGCCCTTGGGCTCTTCGGCACAGTAGGTTGTTGATCCTAAATGGGGTTCCAGCACCCCTGGGGCTTGGTCTGTGCTCATTCCCCCTTGGTAAGGTGGTTCCTCTTGAGCTGATCATAGTCAAGGACCCCTGTTAGGGGGCACACCCTTCCTTGCTTACATCTTCCTGTGAATGGTCACCTTGGGTACCAAGTCTCGCAGGTATGCGGAGGGAGGGACTTTCTTCCAAAGCCCCCCGTGGTTCCTAGGTAGGGTTCCTTAGAGGGTCCATCTTACCTACTGGTTGTTGCAACAGTGAGCCTTCCGTTGACTCTATACGGCTGGACTTCTCCTCTTTTAGGACCTGTCTATTTGAGGACTCTTGGTCCGTTGGAAGACAACGGTCTGTTTTATTATTGGTCTGGAGCTTGAAGCAGGATGATCCCTCTGGAGGGTTCCTGATCCCGATCTGGGCAGGGGTCTACGCCCCCTGCTCCTCAGAGGTATTCGCTCCAATAGATGCCTTTCAGTGGCAGGTTATGCTATCCTAGTGGCGCTCTGAGAGCCAACTAGGGTGGCTCTGTTGGGTCTCGCTTATACCACAAGGGCTCCGCCCTTGTTTTTACTGTCCCCAAAATATTCTGACTCTGGTCATGGGGGCTTAGTAAAATTATGCATAGACTTTCTATCTTATATGCCTTCTCTTCGCTCACCCTACTATGTGGGGTTCTGCGCACAGTTGTGCTGATAGAGAGACCCGTGAGATTGATGGCCTGGGTGGCCTTGTGAACTGTGGTTCGCAGATGCTTCTGCTGAGGTCTGCTGACCTGTATACTCTCTCAGGAGTGCGGTTCTGCCCTTGTCAGGCCCCTTCTTTTGTCGTCTCAATCTACAGACTCTTGTCTGGGGCTTGACAGCTGATTCATTCACCCCTTGGAGACGGGCTTATCTTCTGGGTGACTTGGTGTATGGGGGGCTAGGAGCAAGCTTCTTGGCTTCCTCTTCCTCCGTCTATTGTGGTTCATGGTGTACCCATACTGATTGGCATGAGTTTTGGTCTCTTACCTGTTGAACGTTCTTGGTTCCCCGGGTCCTAGAGTCTTTACAGCATAGGTTGGGGTTGGCTCCCCATCTAGGTACTCTGAAGGTCCAGGTTCTGTCCTGGCTGTCTTCCTGTAGGAGTCTGGTTCTGTCTTCCTTGTGAGGAATTCTCTTGGGGTTTTGCTCATGGGCATCTCCCAAGTAGTTTCTGTGGTTCCTGTTGGGATCCATTTTCATTCTGTTTGCCCTGCAGATTTCTCCCTTGGGACTTATGCTGGATGCTGTCTGAGCTGCCTTGTAGTCCAAGTCGCTTCTCAGACGTGTGCCTGAGAAGGTGGATCTGATTGATTAGCCTTGGCTCGATATATATATATATATATATATATATATATATATATATATATATATATGTATATATATCTATATGCACACCATGCCGTGGTAGTATTCCGTCTTATGCCGGACCTCTTTGCCCAAGTGGTGTTTTATGATCATTGTTTAAGTCCTTTTAGTCTAACTACGGACCTTATTCTTAATAATGCTGAAGTAAAGGGTCTACATTCCCTCAACAGGTGTTGCAATTTTTCCTGGTGGTTTCTTGTCCCTTAGGGGGACTTATGCCCTTGGGGTCTGCGGGCGCCTCCTTATGTATGCGCCTGATATTGCTTGCTTCCAGGGCCACTGCGCCCTTTGGATTGATCTTACTTGGATGCCTTCCTGGTCCTGAGTAAAGGTTTCGGCTTCTTGCTAATGAAGGGGTCAGTATTCCCGCCTGTCAGACGGGAGACCAGTTCTCATTCCCCTTAGGGAGAGTTCTAAGTTTTCCACGAGGCTTCTGTTGCCTGTGGGCTGGTTGGGCCGTTACACTGGCCTATTCCTTTAAGGGGGAAGAATTTCCCTTTCTCATTTTATTCCGTTATTTTGGTGTTTGGGTATCATTGGCCCTTCAGCATCAGGTTTTTTCTGTTGAATAAGTTACTAGACAGTTGTTTGTCTCTGTTCATACCTTTCTAAGGTTTTGTTATGAGATAGACGTTAGAGCCTCTGCTCATGTCGTACCTGGTTGCAAAGTTTTGCAGGTGACAGCCAATGTTCCCTCTAAGCCTCAGCTGCTGCTGTGCGGAGTAACAAGAAAGCTGGGCAATGCCCCACCTAAGGTGGCTGCTGGCCGATCTCCGAGGATCAACGCGCCCCTCTACTGTAGAGTGATGATGGGGTGGCCCCACATCATGGAGACTGCACCTAGCGTCATACAAGAAAGCGATGATGGCACAGGAACAAGATCAGCAGACAAGGTGTGTTTTAAAACATCAAACAATGAGAAATCAGCTCAGAGGTGCAGCTAGGCTTTCTGACACCCAGGGCAAAGATTCAAAATGGCACCCACCCATCTGTGCTCAGGCCCCACTTTGGGGCCCCCCTGACCTGACATGTGCCCCTCCTGCGCCCCCAGCTACGCCCCTCGATCAGCTAGGGGGCAAAGGTGAGTATACATTTATTTTTTTAAATGAGGTGGTCACTTTTTCATTAGGCTGTGTATGTATAAATATACACTGACACCAACAAATTAACATAAAATAATCTGTCCACAAAACTTATATAAATACAAGCATCTCCTAACCACTATGCTTGACTGGGATTTTTTTTGCTGGTACCAACAGTTGTACTGGTTCCACCTGGAACAATGCAGGACTAGGGAAGGAAAACCCAGTGTTCAGGCCCAGATTAAGGACATTCATGGTATGGAGCAGTTCTTTCTTGGGGGCCCCCCATCACCACACCCTCCATCACAAGCACCCTATGCCCCCAACTGTCTTAGCTCACAACCAAAGACAAAAACAACAAAAAAGAGATTATGGTGACATAAAGGAGAGAATGGGGTGATATAGAGCCAGAGGGGAGAAAAAGGGTGAATAGGGAGTTATGAAGAAGAGAGGAAATATAGAAAGAGGTTAGAATAGGGGGATATGGAGAGATGGGAAATAAAGGGGGGGATGATGAGAAGAAAAAGAGAAAGGGAGGATACGGAGAGGAGAGAAAGGGGGATATGGAGAAACTTAGGAAAGAAAGGGGAAATATGAGGAGACAGAGGAGAGAAAGGCGGATATGGGGAGAAGGAGGAGAGAAAGGGGGACTATGGAGATATACAGGAGAGAAAAAGGGAATATGGAGAGACTAGGCAGAGAAAGGAAACATGGAGAGAAGGAAGACAGAGAGGGAATATGGAGAGAAAGGTGAATACAGGGGGAATGAGTAAGAGAAGGGGGGAATATTGAGAGGAGGAGAGATAGAGGGAATATGGAGAGAAAGGCAGATACAGGGGGGATGAGGAGAGAAAGTGGGAAAGTGAGAGAAGGGGGAGAGAAAGGGGGAACATGGAGAAAAGGAGAAGACACGGGAGAACATGGAGAGAAGGAGAGAGAGACAGAATATGGAAAGGGGGATATGAGGAGATGGGAGAGAGAAACAGTGACTGTGGAGATATGTAGGAGAGCAAGGGGGAATGTGGAAAGTAGTAGGAGACAAAGAGGGAATATGGGGAAAAAAGGGGTAGAAAAAGAGGGGATATGGAGAGAAAGAGGGGATATGGAGAGGAGGAGACAGAGGGAATATGGGAAAAAAGGGGTAAAAAGGGGATATGGAGAGAAGGATGAGAGAAAGAGGGAATTTGAAGAGAAAGAGGAGAGAAAGGTGGAACGGGGAGAAGAAGCAGAGAATGGGGGGATATTGAGATATACAGGAGAGAAAGGGGGATATGAGGAGAAGGGGGAGAGAAAGGGGAAATATGGAAATAAGGAGGAGTAAATGTAAATGACACTTGGGGGGGGGGGTGACATACATCCACCAGAGACCAGTTTACAGGGTGATGAGTGTGGTGGGGGGTGTGGTTTATACATAGTGCAAGTAAGATATAAATACATAACACTTTACTATCACAGAAGTCGACACTACAAAGAAACTAAAAAACAGCCCCCCCCCCCCCCTAATATGAGTGGATAAGTTGTGCTCTTCTTCTGCAGAGCAACAACACCCAGCATTAGCCACTGATCCCATCATTGAAAAATATCACCAAAATTACCACAAAGCCTCCATTTAACCAAAACAATGATCAGATCCCCAAATTGATTATTAAAGGAACAGTCCGGTTTTGGGGACCATTCCCTCAGACCTCAGATCAGCTAGTGCCAGTGGGCACACAGCAACCCACTTATTTCATCGCTGTACCTGTGTAGCTTATCAGTCTTCTGCAGCCTTGGTTCGTAAAACCGGGAGTTACGCTTCCTGGTTCCAGCTGTCGGGTTGGCATGGCATGTGTACAGCCCAGTTTCCATTGAAAATAATAGGCTGGTAAACTCTGGGGGTGGCGCAGGAGCGGTGCCAAGGATTATGGGTTGCTTTGTACCCACACTCGCTAGCTTGCCTGAGGTCTGTGGATTTTTCCATTCAAGACAACCAACCATGTTATTGGTCCCCTGGCAAAATCGAGCATTGTTATTAGCCGCCACAGTCACTGGCTTCTTTTGGGTATCTGGCCATCAGCAACCAGATGACTATGGCGGCCAATCGCATTTCTCGATTTCATGAGGGACTGAGGCAAAAGAAAAGATTTTGAGGGTTCACTGGGGTTAATGTGCAGGGGGCACTGGCAAGAGATGCACCCTGCCCTAGGAACAACGCCCATTTTGTAAAAATGTTTAAGTAACCCTCAGGCATCCCCATACGGAATACCCCATCGTGTGAACCTCCCCGGTATTGCCCTGCAAACACTTACCTTTCTGTCGCACCCACAGCATGTTTTGCACCAGAGGTGTGCTCCCCTGCCCAGACATTCAGATAGGCTAGGACCGCAGCAGGCCACAGGCCACAGGACCTCCAGTGTCACTATGCCAACACTTTGTCCAAACAGAGCTGTATATCAAGCCTTATACATGGCATACAGTGCTGATTGGAAGTGACTGCACATGCACCATGGGACTAGTTGAAAGGTACATTTTTAGGGCACCCCAGGGGGTGAAGCATGCCATAATGCAGCTTACAGTGCTGAACTTATACTTATCTAGTAAATGGTCTCCAAGATGGGGGACTGGATATCCGAGCACACACCCCTACTAACTGCTAAAATGTGTGCTGCAGTTTCCTGTCCACCTTCTCAGAGACCAAGCCTGGACTAGAGAGGAGTATATACAAGTGTAGTTTGGCTGAGGTAATCAACCATTTGCCATAACCTTCTTCATGCAGAGCCCATCACCCCTCTCCTCCATGCTGCATGTGGCTCAGCAGCCAGTGACCCTGCTGAATGATAGAGACCCTTACAGGGGGGGGGGGGATTCCAGAAGGAATGGCCCTTATCTGTCTTGGCAGTGCCAGAGTGGCCACAGCAATTCTCCCTTCTCTAAAAACCCAGCACTGGTTTCGATCAGACCAACAGCAAGACAACTGCTCACCTGTTAGAGGAGATCCAGGGAAGCTCCTGGCAGATGGTGCTGTGAGAGAGCAGCCATGTCTCACAGGAGCGCTGGGGCAGGTCGCTATTCACACACAAGTATCTGGATTCCCTGCACTTCCTATGCTGGCCACAGAGGAGAAGTTAGAGCAGCAGCAGGAAATACACCACCGACCCCTGCTGGCCGGAGGAGCGAGCTGTAGTACATTTACTATAATGACTTCCGACCTGTAGAATTGATCAGCTCCTCTCAGCAGCACTGGCTGCGCGGGTGGGGATTAGAGATGCGCGGCCTTGGTATAGCGGGTGTGCGGCCGCTCAGGCGCGCACCTTAAAGGGAGCACTGGTGACAGCGCTTTTACTGTCTGCTGTGCCTTGTTTTTGGGGATCCCACCCTACTTTATGGACACTGCTATTGGATGTCCCATGTGTAAGTATTATAGATGGAGCAGGATGTGCTGTATGCTTAGAATAATACAATTCTGTGAGATACTTACCTGTAGAATTGGTATTATATGCATACAGCACGTCCTGTTCCACCCCACCCTGGTTGTACATTTTTCTGGATCCCCTGTATGGTGATTGTTATCATTACCTTTGTTACCAGTTGGTGGTTTGTTTCTCCCCCGGCTTCTTGTCTCATTGCTTTTCAATACTGGGGATTTGTGGGAGGTCCCTGGGTATATGAAGGGCCGGGAGGAGCCTGTTTTTGCATGTCTGCAGTGAACAGCGCCCTCTGGCGGAGGATTACCCATGTGTAAGTATTATAGATGGAGCAGGACGTGCTGTATGCATATAATACCAATTCTACAGGTGAGTATCTCACAGAATTGTATTTTTCCAGGGGGTGACTCATGTGCGTCCCCCACGTAAGACCATGGTGCCTGTTTGGGATTTGAACTTGGTTTTGTCAGCCTTGCAGGGTGCTCCTTTTGAACCTGTGCAGGATGCTTCCCTGGCCATCCTTACTCTCAAGGTTGTTTTTCTGGTGGCTATCGCCTCTGTTAGGCGTGTGTCTGAGTTAGCGGCGCTTTCCATTCAGCCCCCCTACTATGAGAGACACCAGGACAAGGTGGTGTTTTGCTTCAAGCCAGATTTTCTGCCTAAGGTAGTGTCTGCCTTTCATTTGAATCAGGACATTGTTCTCCCTTCCTTGTGCCCTAATCCTAGTAATGCTAAGGAGAGGGTCTTGCATTCTTTGGATGTGGTTAGGTGTCTGAAGTACTATCTGGTGGCTACTGCACCTTTCAGAAAGACTGATGCTCTTTTTGTAGTCCTTCTGGTCCTAGGAAGGGTTTGGCTCTTGCCAAGTCTACTATAAGCAAATGGATCCGTCAGGCTGTGATTCAGGCCTATTCTGATAAGGGGATGAATCCTCCCTTCCGCCTTTACTGCTCATTTTACTCGTGCTATTGGTTCTTCTTGGGCTTTTCAGCACCAGGCTTCTGTTGAACAAGTTTGCAAGGCCGCTACTTGGTCTTCTGTTCATAACTTTTCAAAGTTTTACAAGGTTGATGTTAGGGCCTCAGCTGATGCTGCTTTTGGCCGAAAGGTTTTGCAGGCGGCAGTGGTCTAAACTGTCTGCTATTAGCTTTGGGGATCCCACCCTACTTTATGGACACTACTATTTGATGTCCCGATAGTAAGTACTATATCTGGAGCAGGACGTACTGTATACTAAGAATAATACAATTCTGTGATTACTCACCTGTAGAATTGATATTATGAGAAAGTGCGCATGCGTGCGGCGCGGATGGCTGTGTGAAACCGCGCTCCGCACGTTCCTGTGTCCCCGGCCCCCCCTAGCCCTCAGCGCCCGGCGGTTTTAGGCTCCACAGTGTGGGGCACACCCCAGGACCTTACGTGCCCACTTTCAGACGGATCTGCGGGGGTCCCCGAAATCGGGATTTAAAGCAACAGGCAGAGGAAAGCGGCCGCCGCCATCTTGAAAACGGCCTCACCCTGCACAGTGAGTCTGACTCTGAATCCTCCCTGGTGTACCCCCTTACATTTTAGGGCACTCATATAAGCCCTCTGAGGAGTCCCAGTGCCTGCCCAGTGGATTGTCATAGCCAGCAAGCCCATAGTGATCTGGAGGCACCTGCTGTATCCTGTCCGCAGCTCCCAACACTACCTTCAGCAGCCAAGAGATATCCTGGTCGGGCCTCGCCCATTGAAGAGTTTCAAACGCAAGTACCATCAGTCTTAACGTTTTTCTTCCTGGTCTGTATCGTTTAATATTCGGTGCTGCCTATGTGGTCCGTGAGCCCCTTTCACCTGGTATCCTGGGGTGTTTGACCTGTGTGCCCATTCAAGCTTCTGCCAGGATCCCACAAGAGGGTGTCTCCCGCTCGGCCCATTTAAGTCGCTACATTAAATCGAAGCAGTCCGTATAGTCACGTGCCACTTTCAAAATGGAAGCCTCCACACCCTCTCAGTGCGACCCCCGGGTTCCCTCCGACTTACTCCCAGAGGATGAGTCCTGGATGGACGACTCCTTGCATGGCTCACCGTCCAAGTCTCAGCCACTTCCGTTCGATCGCTACGAGGCTATGCTTGAGAAGGCCCTTGAGCGCTGGGCCCTAAATATTACGTCCCAGATTACCACCAACCTCTCGGCGGAAATCAAGGAACTGGGCCAAAGAGTTGCTGACCTAGAGCAACATCATTCGGCACACAGTTCCGAGCTGTCTTCTCTTGGAAAGGATCTCGTGGCCTTAAAAGAGGAAAATCTTACCCTACACCACAAGCTCGAGGATATGGAAAACCGCTCTCGCAGAGCCAATATCAGAGTCAGAAGAATTCCTGAAACAGTCCTTGACCTGCAATCTACAGTTACCGCCCTCTTCCAAGAGCTTGCCCCGGCCATCCCAACTGAGAGGCTGGAGTTTGACAGGATTCACCGTGCCTTACAGAAGAAGAGAACAGACGGCCTTCCACGCGATGTCCTGGTAAAACTCCACTTTTACCGCACAAAGGAACAGCTTATGGTGGCGGCGCGAGATCAAAACACGCTCAAATTCCAGAACTATGATTACCAGCTCTTCGCTGATATTTCCCCCCAAACCATTGCAAGGCGGCGAGCTATGAAATCGTCCTTGGAAATTCTGCAAGCCAAAGGAATCAAGTACAAGTGGGGGTTCCTTTTACATTTCCTTTTTCTATTCAGACCAGCGATACGAGGCCACTACTGAGCATGACCTAGAAGAAGCACTAGCCGCGGCAGGTTTGAAAGCTCCAGCGGCGGCTTCGGTTCCTCCCCCGCAAAAGAGAGCTCTCTCATTCTCACCGGTGCCTAAGGACAAACGTGGTCCAAGGAGGGGCGTTCCATCGACGAGCAAGTCTGTGAGCGGACTGTCCCACAAGTTCGGTGAGCCGGCTCCTGGAGAGGGGTGATGAATCTGATTCCCTGTGTAGTAGTCTGGGGATCTTGCCCCTCACCCTGTGACCGCTGAAATGGTACCAAGTGTCTCCCACTAAAGTTCCCATCTAGTGTTGTTGGGACTTCGGTTCTATGTTTGCTGGGACACTTAATTAACATGTGTATATCTTTTTTATATTTGACCCTCTGGGATCACTTATTGGCGTTCTTTGAGGTATAGACCGCACTCCTCAACGCGCAAGCTCATCCCTATCTCCCTGAGCGCTACATGAGTCTTTTGTTAACTGTTGTTTAATGTTTTGATTTATTTTTGAGTGGGCCGGCGGACCGGGTTCTACAGGCCTGCGCACTTCCCGCTCCCTATCTCGTCGGATTCCGCCGAGGTAGGAAGCTATAGAATCCGACCCCTGGTTGAGGGTTGGTTACTCCACCACTTTTAACTGGGTCCTCCTCTTTGGAGTCCCTCAGTTGAGATAGCTTTCCGCAGCGGGATGGAGGTCCCCTCTACCCCGGTGGGGAATTTTCGCTCCAGAAGGTATTCTTCTTTCTCTGTTATCGTTTTAAAATGTTAATGGCGGTTAAAATTGTCTCACTCAATGTGCAGGGTCTGAATGCCCCTCAGAAAAGAGTTAAGGCCTTCCGACAGATGAGGGCCCTGCATGCTGATATTGTCTGCTTCCAGGAGACTCACTTCACTAAAAAGAATACGCCTAAATATCTGAGCGCAGATTACCCCCTCTTCTACACAGCCTCGGCTGATACTAAACAGAGAGGAGTCCTTATAGCTTTTAAATGTTCCCTCCCCTTCTCCTCGGAGCAGACAATACGGGACCCCCAAGGTCGTTTCCTTATTGTAATAGGCACGGTTCAAGACCAGTGCCAATTGCTACGTATTATGCTCCCAACCAGAGCCAGAATGCTTTTCTTGAGGAATTCCTGAGGACCCTGGAGCCCCTAGTCCAAGGACTTCTTATAGTAGCCGGGGATTCAAACCAAACTCTGCATCCAACCTTGGACCGTCACACGGTCGACCGGCTCGCTGACGGATTCAGGGGTGGCTTCTCAGGTAAAGCATTTGGCTCCCTCCTAAATCAGTGCCGTTTAGTTGATGTATGGAGAGAACTCCACCCCTCTAGGAGGGACTATACTCATTACTCTTTCCCTCATAGAGTCTTCACCAGAATTGACCACATTTTCCTGCAGCTTCCCTCCGTGCCACACTTGACCCACTCCTCTATGGTCCCAATTGTTTGGTCGGATCATGTCTTGGTTACAGCTGAGTTGTCTTCCCTTATTCAAAGATCCCCTCAGAAATCTTGGAAACTTTACGACCCTATGCTCTCCGATGAGATGCTCCTCGACCGCATGCGCAAAACGATTGAGGACTTTTTCTCGGATAATGTGGGGTCAGTAAGCTCTGATGCCTTGCTTTGGGAAGCCCATAAAGCGGTTATCCGGGGCCACTTCCTTCAGGAATCAGCTAGGCGCAAGGCTGAGTATAGGAAGCAACTTCAATTGTTGCTGGACGCCTACCACTTAGCCTCTTCAGACTACAAGCTTCACCCAACAAAACGTAATAGGATTAGGCTTAACCAAGCTGGTGACCAGCTCAACATGTGTCTTTCTAGAGAGGCTGAGAGCCAACTAAATAGATCCAGGTTTAAGTGGTACCGTCTCAGCAATAAACCGAACACGCCTCTTGCCAGAAGACTTAGGGGGGTTACTCATAGGACCAAACCTTTGCGTGTTAAGACACTGGATGGCACACTTTCCAGCAACCCAGCAAAGATAGTTGCAACCTTCAGCAAACACCTTGCGGATCTTTACAAACCCAAGACTATACTGGATAAGCGATTTGCAGAAAAGCTGCTATCCCAAATCCAACTACCCTCCCTCCCTCCTGAGGCCAAGGCCCTACTAGATAGGCCGGTCGAACTTTTTGAAGTCCAGGAAGCCATTAGTTCTTTAAAATTAGGCAAACAGCCGGGCCCAGATGGCTTCACCGCCCTTTACTATAAAAATTTTTCTCAGATACTCTCCCCGCGATTGGTCAGAACATTTAACTCCCTTAGTAGTGGTGATGCATGGAGCACGGACACACTTACTGCGGCCGTCTGCATGATACCCAAACCCAACGCCGACTCTACTCTTTGGTCCAACTATAGGCCCATCTCTCTATTGAACATAGATATTAAGCTCCTTGCTAAAGTTCTTGCAGTGCTACTCAATAAGTTTATTGTGTCCCTAATCTCTAAAGAGCAAACATGATTTATCCCCCAGCGCCAGGTGGGGGATAATATCCGCAAGGTGGTTAACCTGATCCACCATGCTGGAAAGGAGGGGCGCCGGGCCATGCTTTTGACTTTGGACGTCCGTAAAGCTTTCGATACCGTAGCTTGGGACTATCTTCAGTTCATATTGGAAAGGTGGGGATTGGGCCCCTCCTTTACAGCATGGATTGCCTCGTTATACTCCACTCCGGGAGCATTTATTAAATATTCAGGGTACTCCTCCAACAGGTTTACCCTTGGTAGGGGCACCAGGCAGGGCTGTCCCCTCTCCCCTCTATTATTTGCCCTGGCCATTGAGCCCCTCTCCAAACTAATTCAGGCTGACACTAATATTACAGGAATTACAATAGGGGCCTATGACCACAAGATTTCCCTTTTTGCAGACGATATTTTGATGCTAGTATCTAATCCCACTATATCTCTCCCGAACCTGTTCCGCACCTTAGATGACTTCTCCAGGATCTCTGGTCTACAAATTAATACCTCAAAGTCCCAAGCTCTCAACATCTCCCTCCCAGAGCAAACATTGACCACACTTAAAGCCTCCTTTGACTTCTCGTGGCAAGAACATCATATTAAATACTTAGGCGTCCAATTGACAGCTAACTACGATTCCCTTTATGCTGCCAACTATCCGGCCATTGCTAAGGACCTCTGCACCCTAATATCCTCCTGGGCTAGGCTTCATCTCTCTTGGCTCGGTAGGATAACGGCTGTAAATATGACGTGGCTGCCTAAACTGCTTTATTTTTTCCGGGTCCTACCGATACCAATCCCAGCCTCCTTCATAAAAGGTCTCCAACGGACCTTAAACTCTTTCATTTGGGGGAAGCAAAAACCACGGGTCAATAGAGCGACACTATACAGATCCAAGCAGCAGGGGGGACTCGGGGTTCCTAATATAGCACGTTACTTTTCTGCTTGCCAGATTGCTCAATTGTCTGCCGACCATGCGGGGGCAGATAGACCACTGTGGGTGGACATTGAGCAAGCCAGCTGCTCCCCAATAGATATCGCTAATTTGCTATGGCTGTCCCCTGCGGCTTCTAGAGATTTTGATAACCCAGTCCTGACTCATTCCCTCAGAATTTGGAAAGCAAACAAGCTGAAAGGAACCCTCATCTCCCCCCAGACTCCCTTGCTGTCTATATTAGGTAATCCCGAATTTTTACCGGCCTTCCAGGAACCGCCGGCCTTTGCCTGGTGGAAGGCTCAAAATTTGTTAAATATCAAAGATTTCTTTACTCATAGGGGTATGTTAACCTTTCCTGAGCTCCAGTCCCGTAGAGGTATTCCGAATAATGAATTTCTTCGCTTTTCACAAATTACTCATTATATAAGTACTACATTTGGACCGGGGTTTAGACCTAGACCCTCCACGTCATTTGAGTCTATATGTGGGACACAACCGTTGGGTAAGGGGACGGTATCTGAGGTATATAGAGTATTATGTGAGCCTGTTGGGACACCTCTTCCAGCCTACACCACTAGGTGGGCGGAGGACCTTGGAATAGACGTATCGGTTGAGGATTGGAGATCTGCGTGGAGGAACTCTTTTACTAGGTTCCTCCACACGGGTGCCCAAGAAGTTAACACCAAGATCCTGCTCCGCTGGTATCTGGTCCCAGACAGAATTCATAAGTTCTGCCCGTCCTACTCGCCGGAATGTTTTAGAAACTGCCGAAGTCGAGGAACATATATCCATATTTGGTGGGAGTGTAGGTTGGTTAAGCAGTTTTGGGCCAAGGTCTTTTACATTATAAAGAAGGCAACAGGCTTGCGCCTGACCCCATCACCCCAGCTGGCCCTCCTCAATCTAAAACCCCCCGGATGTTCCAGAACACAATTCAAGCTTATAAGGCATATCCTTACAGTGGCTAAACTGATTAAAGCACAGTCATGGAAGCGTGAATCCATCCTAAGTGGAAGCATGATACCTCGCGTCAACGAGGTAATGCTCTTTGAAAAGATGGCTGCCTCGATGCAAGGTGACCTTACCTCCTTTCTGGCCACCTGGGAGGGTTGGATCGCCCACTTTCAGTCTAAAAACTTTGACTGTCGCCTTCTCACAGCATAGTCTCCCATCATCCCTGTTTTTAGATGGATGGAGTTTGGACACCCACCCCCTAGTCCCCTTTTTCTTTTTCTCTCCTTCTCTTCTTACCTTTCCCCTTGCTCCTACTTACTTATTTTCCTTTTTTACTATGTTTCTCACCTTCCAACCTAATGTCTTTTTTCAGGTACATTGAATGCTATGTGTAAGTAGCCATCAGCATTTAGTTGTGTACAAGTTCATATTTAATTGGATGTTTTCCCCTTTTTTTTTCTTCTTTTTGTGACACGGGCTGCATTGTAACTCGCTATTTATTGTACCATCTTTATAACTTTAATAAAAAGTATTGATCAAAAAAAAAGAATTGATATTATGAGTATACAGTACGTCCTGCTCCAACCCACCCTTGGTTTTGCATTATCTTGGATCCCCTGTATGGTGATTGTTATCATTGTTACAGTTACTAGTTTGGGTTGTTTAATTCTCCCGGCTTCTCGTTAACTGCTTTTCAATGCTGGAGATTTGTGGGAGGTCCCTGGGTATTTGAGGGGCCGGGAGGAGCCTGTTTTCGATGTCTCTGCAGTCCAGCGCCATCTGGCGGAGTAATACCCAATAGTAAATACTATATTTGGAGCAGGACGTACTGTATACTCATAATATCAATTCTACAGGTGAGTAATCACAGATTTGTATTTTTCTATAACCCTATTGGTGGCAGGACATTGTGGGCACTATCTCATTTTTTTCCTGCGTGTCCTCCCCACCCCATATCCAGTGTTGGTCCTGGACGGGTGCCAGGCTCCCTACACAAGAGCTCCAAGGTATGCTGCTTCTGGCAGGTGGCAGTTCAGGGGATATCAGGCAATGTGTTCTGCTGCGGAACGCGGGTCAGTTACCTGGTTTGCAGCAGTGTCAGGGTAAGTGGCAATCTAGATCAGGCTCCGGGGGGCTTTTGGCCAGTTGGAGG
Organism: Gastrophryne carolinensis; assembly: GCA_027917425.1. NCBI lineage: Eukaryota > Metazoa > Chordata > Amphibia > Anura > Microhylidae > Gastrophryne > Gastrophryne carolinensis. The sequence goes on from CM051238.1 coordinate 120,446,169, forward strand.
GCAGTGGGCTGGAGGCGCTCCTTCTCTTCCATTCTGTGACAGCGCTAGAGGAAGGAGAAGCACGTGATTTTGCTTCCGGTTCGGGGGGGGGTATCATTGCACTTGGTGCACGTGACGTCATCCTTAGGAATCCAAAATGACGAACACTAGCGGAAGGAGCACCTGGGGTTTTCTCTGCTGTGTGCTAAGCGGGGAAAGAGAATCACAAGAAACTTGCAAAAAGATTGGTGGCAGTGGGGGAGCAGCGGCAGTATAAAAGTGCACCGACCACAATTCAGCAACATGGGTGCTGGTGATATTCTTAGTGTGCCACACACCCCTCTTCACTTTTAAATATTCTTCACTTATTGGGTTAACTCACCGCCAGGTGACGTAGTGCAGAGAGGAAGTCTTGTAACGAGCCCCCTTCCGGCCTATATATACCTGGTACCGCCCTTCAATCACCAGTATTTTTCTCTCTGCTTGACGACAAGACAGAAGATTGAAGTCTCCTGCTTACAGGTAGCCGGGGTCTTACCCCGGCACCCCCCTTTTGGTCTATTTCTGCCTGGTTTGAGTGTTTATACCTTATGGTGAAATGGAAGCCAGGCTGCTCGCTGGGCAATCGGTAGACGGCACTATTGGTGCCTAGGAGCTTATCTCCTCCGCTTGACCCCCTCTATTGGGGGCAATGCGGCTATCCGGCATGGTGATCCGGAAATGGGATGCCCCTGTCCCAAGGGTCCCCTTAGCCCCTTTACTCTCCCGTTACGGTCACTTCTCCCTTCACTATGGGGGGGGGGGGGGGTAGAGGGTTGTGTATTATGTATGTGTTTTCACTGTATTACTTATCATAAACATATGTGTGTGTTAACTTTATGCATAGAACAGACTGCACAGCATGGGTGCACTCAGTCTGATATTGGAGCTCCTCGGGCAGGTCCTTTTATTTACAGTGCGGCCAGTGTTTTGGTCAGCTTTAGGGGGCCGGTTGGGGCGGACCGCGCTGGGCAGGTTTGGCTTGCTGCCTGAGTTCCTCAGCCCCCTCCCGCTTCCCCCCTCCCCCGTTGGTCTCCGTGCGGCAGCTGGTGTGGCTGCGCTTGTGCCTTCTCCTCCCCCCTCCTCCGCCGCCTGCCTGTGTGATTGATGCGGCTCAGCTGGTTGTAATCCCTGAATGAATTGGCCGCGCTGACCGGGCTTAAGGGGGCGGTTCCCTGTGACGCGGTGACGGGGGCGTGGCGCCGGCGCTAGCGTCGTACGGCGGCCCCAGCCTCACTTCCTTCCTTTCTGGGTAAAAGGCGGTCACGTGGGGGGGGGGTGCGCTGCAGCACATGGTTTTGTTTACTTTGTGGCTGCTGGCTGCTGCATAGTCCCTCCGCCTCTGCGCTCGTCCGAGAGTGGGATTTTATGTCTCTATTTTATAAATATGGGGGCGAGTTTTTTAAGGAGGCATTATGATTATTATGTCTGTGCTCTTTTAAAGGCACCTTGGTGCCATGCATAAGATATGTTTGATTTGTTACACTCATATGGGGATCTGATGGTTTGTTTTTCTTTCCTTTCAGATCCTGGGATCCCTGATTATAGCGGCCCTCCGGCTCTATGTTGCCTGGCTAGTCTTTCTTTTTAAACAAAAGGAAAATTGGGATATTTTTATATTATAAAATATACACAGATAATATATATATATATATATATATATATATATATATATATATATATATTTAGATTATTAAGGGGGACCTTCCTTTAAAAAAAAAAAAAAAAAAAAAAAAAACCCTCCCTTCCGGGACATTTACAATAAGGGGGCATCCCGGGTTGGCTTATGCCTTAAAGCCCAAATAATTGCGATACCATAAATCACCACATGGAGGCTTCCCTTATTGCCGGAAACGACTCTTCTGAGCCGTCCAGGGGGTGCGTAAGATGTGGGGCTTCGCTCCCAGCTGATGTCTTTATTTGCATTCCTTGTGCAAAGCAGAGCATTGCGCGTCAGTCTGTTGATCCGGCTGCTGGCCCGTCGCAACTTCCATCATCTCCTGCCTCTCCCTCCCTGTTCCGGACCCCGCATGACACTGTCAAAAGTGGGGAATCGCAATCCGAGGTGGCGGCAAGGTTGGCCAGCCTCCGGAAAGTATTGCCCGTTAAAGCAGGGTTGAAGGCCTCTGCAAAACGGAAGCGCCTGACTCCGGTACCTTCGGCTCCACAGGACGAGTTATGTGAGCCTGTGGAATGGTCCGATGGCTCCCCGGACGAGGAAGAATTCCTCTTGGAGTCAGATGAGCCTGCAGATCAGCTTGAGGCTGATGCGATTGGCGATTGGTCGGCGGGGGTTGCCCTTGACACCCCCTCCATTCTGGCTCAAATGTTTGAAATTTTGAATTTAGATCCGCCTGAGGCTGTCACCCTGCCAAGGGGTCAGTTGTTTAAAGAGCCTCAGCCGCGTTGGGTTTTTCCTAGACAGCACCACTTTGAGAGGGTGGTCCTTAAGGAATGGGAACATCCCACGCGGTTATCTGGAATCCCTTCCAGTTGGGAAAAGTGTTATCCTTTTCCGCCAGAATTGGTGAAGCTTTGGTCCGTCCCTCCTGACGTCGATACCCCTGTGCTAGGGCTCTCCAGCACGGCTATGGTACAGTCTGCTGAGACCACTGTCCCTAAAGATGGGGAGGATCGTCGGATTGACCAGTATGCTCGCCATGGTTTTATTTATGCGGGGTCAACGATGCGCCCGGTGTGCACTTCGGCCCTTCTTCTATTGGCGGTCAGATCTGTAATCCAGGGGCTATATGAGGATCTCAATCCCGCTTGTAAAGAGTTTACTGCGCTTAAGCAGTGTGAATCTTTTGTGTCCTATGTTCTATCCGCTCAGGACGATGCGCTGGCTATGAGTAGCAAGACAGCGGCAATGCTGGTGGCTATTCGTCGGTCAGTATGGCTGCGACAGTGGTCGGCGGACTCGGCTTCTAAAAAGGTGCTCACAGCTCTCCCCTTTTTGGGGTTGCGTCTGTTTGGGGAGAGAATTGATTCAGTCGCAAAGGGTGGTAAGATGCCACAACGCAAGAGGCCTCGTCGTCCCTTTAGGGGGGCAGGTTCTGGTAGGCCTTCCTTTCGAGGATACAGAGCGGGTAGGGGGGCTTCCTTTCCCTCTACCAGTCGTACAGGTTGGACTCGGGGGAGGGGCCGTGGCTCAGTCCTGGGGCTCCAAGCCCAAACCTGCTGGTAAGCCCGCTCAGCAATGAGGGGCTGCCCTCACCCGTGCGGGTGGGGGGACGATTACGACACTTCTCCCAGGTTTGGAACCGGGAAGTTCCGGACAGATGGATCCAGGAGATAGTGTCGTCCGGTTACAAGCTGGAATTCGAGTCTCGCCCTCCTTCACGGTTCTTTCGGTCTCGGGTGCCCATCGATCCTTTGGCCGCGCAGGGGCTCCTGGCGTCGGTAAAGAATCTGTTAGAGATGGCGGTCATCCGGCCGGTACCGCGCTTAGAGATGGGCCTCGGTTTCTACTTCAATCTGTTCGCAGTCCCCAAGAAAGATGGGTCAGTTCGTCCCGTCCTGGACCTGAAGTTACTCAACAGGTTCATCCGGTTTCGGAAGTTTCGCATGGAAACCTTGCATACTGCCGTCGGCTCTCTTCGGCAAGGGGACTTCATGACGTCCATAGACATCAAGGATGCTTACCTTCATGTTCCCATCTGCCACGCTCATCAACGTTTTCTTCGATTCGTGATGAAGGATCAGCATTATCAATTCGTGGCACTTCCGTTTGGCCTTACCTCTGCTCCAAGAGTGTTCACCAAGGTGCTGGCAGGGGTCATGGCCATTTTCAGATCTCGGGGCATTCGTGTCGTACCTTATCTGGACGACCTTCTCATCATGGCTCCGTCGCTCAATCAATCGGAGACAGACACCAGCATGGTGGTCTCCACGCTGGAAAGCTTTGGTTGGGTGATCAACTTCCCCAAGTCCTCCCTCGCTCCGGCCAGGGTGGTGTCTTTTCTGGGGATGCAGTTGGACTCTCTTCAGCACAGAGTGTTTCTTCCCCAGTCCAAGATTCATCTGATTCAGGAGTTGGCTCGGGTCCTACTCTCCAATCCTCGGCCGTCCATCCGTCTGGGGATGAGGCTGGTAGGGTTGATGGTTGCCTCCTTCGAGGCAGTTCCTTTTGCTCAATTCCACACGAGGACGCTTCAGCTTTATCTGTTGGCGTCTTGGGACCGGCAGCCTCGGTCGCTGGATCAGCCCTTCCAGTTGTCCTCCCGGGTACGGCAGTCCCTCCAGTGGTGGTTGGTCTCGACCAATCTCGTGAAGGGCAGGTCTTTCCTGACCCCCCTTTGGGAAATTGTCACCACGGACGCCAGTCTGTCGGGATGGGGCGGATTCTGGAAGGAGCTGCAGTTCCAGGGGCAGTGGGGACCTCAAGAGGCCCACTTACCCATCAATATTCTGGAACTGAGAGCCATCCGTCGGGTGCTTGCTCTCCTGACTCAGCACGTCCTGGGCCTACCGGTCCAGGTGCGTTCAGACAATCGAACAGCGGTTGCTTACATCAATCATCAGGGAGGGACTCGCAGCCTGAGTGCTCTCAGAGAGGTGTCCCTGATCCTGACATGGGCAGAGGCCCATGTTCCTTGTCTCTCGGCGGTATACATTCCAGGAGTGGAAAACCAGGAAGCGGACCGGTTGAGCAGGGGCTCTCCCCGTCTGGGAGAATGGGCTGTCCATCCTCGGGTGTTTCGCTCACTGTGTCTCCGATGGGGGACACCGGAGGTGGACCTGTTTGCCTCTCATCACAATCACAGGCTCCCGAACTTTGTGTCGCTCTCCCAGGATCCTCTGGCTCTGGCAGTGGACGCCATGTCCCTGAGCTGGGGGGATCTGGGATTTCTATACCTGTTTCCTCCGATACCCATGCTAGGCAGGGTGCTTCGGAAGTTGGCTCTGGAAAGGGTGTCCGCCGTTCTCGTGGCCCCAAGGTGGCCAAGGCGAGTGTGGTTCGCAGACATCGTTCGGCTGGCAGTGGACCAGGTCGTTCTGCCTCTTCAGCCCGATCTGCTCACTCAGGGTCGATTGTGTTACCCCAATTTACCAGCGCTAGGTTTGACGGCCTGGCTGCTGAGACCTCCATCCTGAAGGAGGAGGGTCTTTCTGATTCAGTCGTTAAGACTCTGATCAGTGCTCGGAAGAGGTCTTCTTCTATCATCTACTATAGGACTTGGAAAGCCTATATCGCTTGGTGCGAGATAAGATCTTTTCCTTGTAGGGTCTTTTCGGTCTCCAGGATTCTGGAGTTTTTACAATCAGGGCTGGACTCTGGTCTTCAGCTTAGTACGTTGAAAGGGCAAGTTTCTGCCTTATCTATCTTTTTTCAGAAGCGTGTTGCGCTTAAGCCTTTAGTTAACACTATTTTCCAGGGGGTTACGCATGTGCGGCCTCCCAGGAAACCATTACTCCCGGTTTGGGATTTGAATTTGGTTCTTTCTGCTCTTCAGGCTCCTCCTTTTGAGCCTTTGCAAGATATTGCTTTGTCTACCCTGACTCAGAAGATTGTCTTCTTGGTAGCTATCACTTCGGTCCGGCGTGTCTCAGAGTTGGCGGCCTTGACTATCCAGGCGCCTTACTTTGAGAGGCATCAGGATAAAGTGGTCTTTCGGTTCAAGCCAGACTTTCTTCCCAAGGTTGTTTCTGCTTTTCATTTGAACCAAGACATTGTTCTTCCCTCCTTATGTCCTAATCCTAAGAATGACAAAGAGAGGGTGTTGCATTGTTTGGATGTAGTACACTGTGTTAAGTACTACTTGATTATCACGTCTCCTTTTCGTAGGAGGGATTCCTTTTTTGTTGTGCCCCATGGGCCTAAGAAGGGTTTGGCACCAGCCAAATCTGCCATTAGCAAGTGGATACGTCAGGCCGTTACTGCGGCCTATTTTGCTAAGGGGAAAGTTCCCCCTTTTCGTATCACTGCTCATTCTACTCGCGCCATTGGGAGCGTCTTGGGCTTTTCAGCACCAAGCTTCTGTTGAACAAGTTTGTAAGGCCGCCACTTGGTCTTCTGTTCATACTTTTTCTAAGTTTTACAAAGTTGATGTGCGAGCCTCAGCGGATGCTGTTTTTGGCCGCAAAGTTCTGCAGACTGCAGTCATTTAAGTTATGCTTCACCTGGCCTTGAGTTGCCCATCCCTTGTGGACACTGCTTTTGGATGTCCCAATGAGTGAAGAATATTTAAAAGTGAAGCGGGGTGTGTGGCACACCAAGAATAATACCATTTTGTGAGTACTCACCTGAAAAATGAATATTGTTGGTGTGCCACACACCCCGCTTCACTCCCACCCTTTTCGGTATTTCCGAAGCCTTTATATGGTGAAGCTTTTATTTATATCAAATTGATTTTGAGGTTACCGGTGGAATGCTGGTACCTTGTCTTTCTGCTTTTTAATATACTGGTGATTGAAGGGAGGTACCAGGTATATATAGGCCGGAAGGGGGCTCGTTACAAGACTTCCTCTCTGCACTACGTCACCTGGCGGTGAGTTAACCCAATAAGTGAAGAATATTTAAAAGTGAAGCGGGGTGTGTGGCACACCAACAATATCCATTTTTCAGGTGAGTACTCACAAAATGGTATTTCTCTGGACTCAGTAAGTGTTCCTTACCCCAGACTGGTCAATGGTGCAGGGGAGGGAGGAACCTAGGTTCCTAGTAAATTACCTTATGTTATTCCCTTTCAGACTAAGGAGGGAAAGGAGAAGCACGCCAAGCCTAAAGATCCTAAGGGAAATAAAGATGTTAAGTAGCCTAAGACTTCTAAGGAAGTAAAAGACAGGCCCTTATCTAGATCCTGCCAAAATTGCCAGATGCCCCTACCCAATAACTCAAACAATCAGTTATGTACGTGTTGAAACTGGACTGCAAGGGTGTATCTGAACTCCTCTCCCATTTACTTTTTGTATTATATCTTGGGAGCTGGGGTATTGAAAACCCTCACTGTTCCTGGGCCCCTTTGCTCTTCTGATGTGGATGGACCCACATCCTTTGGGGTATCATTGGCACTCTGGACTGAAGACTTTCATTGAAAAATCAATCAGCCGCAGGTTTTTGTCAGGTGAGCCTGATTGGTGGTTGACCAGGGGAATTTTTCCCCCTTTTATTGCTCTTTCCCACGTGTTAATGGTGTTTTACTTGTTGTAGCATTCAAAATTTGTGTGCCTTTAAGGGGGCAGAGCCAGGGCGGCAGGAAGGATCAGACTGCTTCCTTCCGCTGTAAGCGAGTAAAGATCGCTGTTTCGGCAGCCGCCACTGGATGATTTTCAGCTAGGCTGAGTGGCTCTTCCACGGTCGGGGTGCCGGGCTTACAGGATTTTTTGTCGCCCGCCGTCTCTGGAACAATTTCAGCTAGGCAAAGTACCTAGCACTGCTGATGCCACCGATTCTCTTCCGGCTTACAGCACTCCTTCTTGGCCCCGTCTTTGGAACAATTTCGGCTCGGCGGATCTCCTCCGGCTTACAGCGCTCTTCTACCCCACAAGCGGGGTCGTTTTTGCGGTTCTCCGCCCGGCTGGCGGGGGGGGGGGGGCGGCTTCTGAGCCGCTGCACGGCCACTCCCCACGCGGACCTAAATCTTTAGGTAGGTTAAATTGATTTTTTCATATGTTTTGTGTAGTAGTAGTTTATATTTATATTGTTTTTTGTCTCATAGATTGTGGGAAAGGGCAGGCAACATAGGTCTTGGAGTAGTCACTTGTGACTATCGAGAACTGTTATTGGTATTTTCACCATGACAGATGGGGTAATCGGATATGTCCTTAGCAGATAGATTTACCCCATGTCCAGTATGCAGGTGGCACTGGGCGAGCATAGCACACTGTGCAAAGATTATGCTACGGTTGTTTACCCCTGCAAGTGTTCTGACCCCTGTCACCGGTGAGCCTCTGAACCTTAAAGTCCCCTCGGCAGCCCTCAAGCGGACTTAAACCTTTAGAGAGTATCGGCTACTAAGGGTTTAAAAAACAAAATTCCTGAATCCTGAAGAGGATATGGTGACTCCCATAGTTTGATGGTAGCTCAGTTTGAGAAGATGGATGGTTTGATTACTTCCATTTTGATATCCGTTTCCTGCAGATCAGATTGAATTATGGTCTCGCCCTCCTGAGGTGGACACTCTGGTTTTTCTTTGACTTTGTTTATGCCATCCTCTGATAGTGCTTCTCCAAAGGATCCAGCGGATAAGCGCATAGATCGGGTGGCACGCCATGCTTCTTCTATTATGGGGTCGACTTTACGACCGGCCTGTGCTACACCCAAAGCATTTTTGGTGAGCAGGAGGTTGTTACAACTCCTAGACTCTAAGACTTGTTCGGGTCATTTACGGAAGTCATTCTCCCAGTTGATCAAATTTGGTTTGGATATCAACAGTATGTTATCTTGGCAATGGATGATTGATCAGATTTAGAGCCAGAGGCCTAGCTCTGGTGGGAGCTTTAAGGGGTGCTTTATGTCTAAAGCAGGGGTCAGCTGATGCAGCTTCTAAAAGGAATCTGATGGGTCTCCCATTTAAGGGGGCGCATGGTAAGGGAGGCTACTGGTGGTAATTCGTCTGCATTTTGCTCCCATTCGAAGGCTCCATGTAACAGATCTCAAGTTACAGATTCAAAGTAGGAGCCAGACCTCCTCTGAGATTCTTTTGGTCAGGGGTATCCCGAATCCTGCGGAAAGCAGAAGCAATGTGATCAGCTGTATATTGCATTTTAGAGATTGGAGTAGTGTGTCCTGTTCATCTCTTAGAGAGAGGTCAGGGGGTTTTACTCCAATTTGTTCATAATTGCCAAGAAGGTCAGTTCGGTGCGCCCAATATTAGATCTCAAGGGCCTCAACAAGTTTGTCCTTCTGAATAGATTCCGCATTGAATCTTTAAGATCCACAGAGATTTCACTCCAGCCAGGAGATTTTATGACCACAGTGGATATAAAGGATGCATACCTGCACATTCAGATTGAATATCTGCAGATTGCAGTAGATGGCCTACATCTTCAGATTGTATCTCTACCCTTCAGCCTATCGTCAGCACCAGGGGTGTTTTCCAAGGTGGTGGCAGGCCTCATGGCTTTCCTAAGAAGTCAGGGGATACGTAATCCCTTACTTAGACTATCTGTTGTTATGGGCCCCATTATTTCAGTAGGCCCTGAAGTACACACAGATTGTCTTATCGACATTAGAAGAATTTAGCTGGATAGTCCGCTATCAAAGGTCGAATACCATTGCTTCAAGAGTTTTTTCTTTACTGGGAATGTCAGATACTTCTCAGGCCAAGGTGTTTCTTCCGATTCAGAAGAGACATTTACTTCAGGCCAGGGTACAGGTTCTTTTGATCTGCCCTCACCCGATGATTTGTCGGGAATGCGTCTGATGGTGTCTTGCTTCGAGAAGGTGCCCTTTGCACAGTTCACACAAGACCCCTGCAGATGGAATTGCTCTCAATCTGGAATCCGGATCCACAAACTCTGGACCACACCCTTTGTTGGACACATCCAACAAGGCAGTCCCTAACCTGGTGGCTGGGTTCTCAGCCTCTTCAGACTGAAAAATCCTTTCTTCCAGTATAGTGGAAGATCAGCACTACGGACACCAGTCTAACAGGTTGGGGGGTGTCATGGAGTCGCGATCCAGGGACAGTGGAGTCTGGAGGAGAGCGATTCTATTGTGTCTCACACATTGAATCTGGATGGGATGTCCAAACAAACAATCGGAAGGTGGTGGCGGCATATATCATTGACCAGGGGGGAATCAGAAGCAGGAAGTGAGCCAGATTTTTCTTTGGGCCGAGAAGCAGGTTCCATTTAGGAGTAGACTACTTGCAGGCGGATCATCTCAACAGAGCAGACCTGCATCAGGAGGGATGGTCTCTCAGTCAGAGGTTCTTTCAATCCCTATGCATGTGCTGGGGGATCCCAGAAGTAGATCTCTTTGCGTCATGGCACAATCGGAAAGTTCTGAGGTATGTGTCCCGGTTCAGGGATCCTCTAGCAATAGCAACACATGTCCTGACTCTTCAGTGGTCAGCATTCGAGCTTCTTTATACATTCCCATAAGGATGTCAGAGGGCGACCCGGTTGCCCGACGATCCAGATCTTGTCACACAGGGGCCTATAAGGCACCCCAATTCACAAGTTCTGGCTATTGAAGCCTCCATCTTGGCAAAAAGGGTTATTCTAAGCATACAGTACGTCCTGCTCCATCTATAATACTTACACGTGGGTAATCCTCCGCCAGATGGCGCTGTTCACTGCAGACATGCAAAAACAGGCTCCTCCCGGCCCTTCATATACCCAGGGACCTCCCACAAATCCCCAGATTTCTCTGCAGTGCTGACTGCGAAGACATGAAGTATCAACTCTCTCGCAGGTGAGCGGGGCTATTACAGCCTGCGGCCCTGTGAGACTATTCCCACCCGTCCTCCTTGTGATGTGCCTCCCAGCCTGGGCTGCGCTGGTCGGGTGAAGGTAGGCAGCACCATGTGTGCTTACGGAGCAACGCTCCACCGCAATCCCCCACCATAGGGTAGGCGGTCAAGGCCGATGGTGAGCCTTCAGGGGATGCCCCCCCCGCATCATTGCCCCACGCCCCATGTAGCGGTGGACCCTATGTTAACGGGTCGCCTTCCTCCCTCGTTCCCCCCTTAGTCAGGGAGAAAAGAAAGGGGGGGGGTTGTGTGTATGGCGGCCTCAGTGTATACTTACACGCTTATGGCTTAGCTGTGTTTCACTGGGAACTGGGATCAGAGCTGCGCTCTTACCTTACTGTCAACCACAGCACCGTTAGTCTGCTTTCTGCTCGCACCGCACGTACTGCTGCGGCTTGCGGACGCCTCGACATCTTCTTCTTTCCTTCACCTTTTTAGCCTTAGTGGCTCTTCCTAGATTGCACTGGCTTGAGCGCCTGTCTTATTCTGTCATAGACCGGGGTTCATTCCCCGACGGGGAGCCGCAGGAGAGCCCGAGTACTGCTCTCGGCTGTGCCTGTCCTGGCTCCGAGCACCATTTACAATAGGCTTTTTCTGCTTTTCTACTTTTCTACTTTCTGTGCCCTCATGGGCTAGATGCCTTACGAGCTTCGCGCTCGCTGGTGAGGGGCGTGGTTCCGGCTTGGCGCTCTACGCGTCACGATCGGCTCAGGCCTGCCCTCCGAGGTTCGCTTGGTGCCATTTTCTTATCCCGCGCGCGTGGTGAAGATCGTCCTCTCCTCTTTTCTTTACTTCTATCCCATTGCGCATGGCTCTGACATCCTGTTCCCCCTTATGTCTTTCAGACCGCGGATTTCACAAGTGGCTTCTCCCGGCCCAGCGTAGCTCCCGGTCGTGACCATAAAAAATTACTCCCACTTCCCAGCGGGTTATTGGGGCATCCAGGGTATATTGTGCCGATTAAATCACCATATGGAGGCATCTCAGGATGACCCCAAGCCTGAGTCTAACCCCCAATACCAGTGGGGATTCTCATCCTGATCTAGCCACGAGGCTGGCTAGTGTTGAAAACTTGCTTGCTAATTCCTTAGCGCGTAAAGCCAACGCCAAGAGGCGGCACTTGAACCCTGAATCGTCCCTCTTCCCTATAGAACCTGATGATTTGTTGCATTCTTATGCCCACATCCCCTCGGACGAAGGGGAACTGTTCTCTGACTCAGGGTCATATGACGATGAGTCCAGGGGTCAGGAAGAGTCTGGCTCCGAGCATTGGTCCTCGGATGATATTGATAGACTGCTGGACCAGATCTTTGAGGTTCTGTCCCTCTCTCCCCCTGCTGCGGCACCCCGACAAAGGGGTGATCTTTTCCATACTGCTAAAGCTCGCTTGGAATTCCCAGAGCAAACCCATTTCAATAGCCTCGTGCTTAAAGAATGGGAACATCCCAGCAGACTTCAAGGGGTCCCTAAGAGCGTGGATAGGAAATATCCCTTCCCTGCTGACTTGGTCAAGTGCTGGTCATCGCCGCCTGAGGTCGATGCTCCTATTCTCGGGTTGTTCAACACCTCTATTATGCACTCTCCTGACACTACTACGCTACGGGACTCTGAGGACCGACACGTTGACCAACTGGCATGTCATGCCTTTGCATTTGGGGGAGCAACTCTGCGCCCGGTTTGCACCTTAGCCATTACAGCAGTAGCGCTCAGGACCGTGGTGAGGAATGTTCTCGATGGCAAAGATGAGTTGCCTCCTGATACTGTCAACGCTCTGTCCAGCTGTGATGCGTTTGTGAACTTTATCCTGTCCGCATCGGACGATGCTATTAAGATGTGTGCCAGGTCATTTGCCCTGGTGGTTGCTATACGCCGCTCGGTCTGGTTGCGCCAGTGGGCCGCAGACAGTGCCGCCAAGAAAGCTCTCACGGGGCTTCCATTTAAAGGGCTGCGCTTGTTTGGGGATCGATTAGACCTCTTTGCCAAGGGAGGCAAGTTGCCCCAGTGCAGACAGCAGACTCGGCCTTTTCGTGGCCAAGGCTCCCTATCAACCCCCTACCGTGGGGCCAAACAGGGTAGAGGGGCGTCCTTCGCTGGGGCCCGCGCTGATTCCTGGCACAGGAACAGAGGACGCCGTCCAGGTTCCTCCTGGGGAACCAAGCCCAAAGCCCCTCCCAAGGCCCCCCAGGCATGAGGGGGCGCCCTCACCCGTTAGGGTGGGGGGACGTCTACAGCACTTCGAGCACGTCTCGCGGCGCCTCGTCTCAGACCGGTGGATTCAGGAGGTAGTGTCCTCCGGCTACAAGATAGAATTTGCTGTACGGCGCCCCACCAGGTTCATTGGGTCTCGAATCCCTCAAGACCCTGCCTCAGCTCAGGTCTTGTTGCTGGCCGTACAGGGTCTCATGGACCTAGGGGTCATTTGCAAGGTCCCCCCTGGAGACAGGGGCACGGGGTTCTACTCAAACCTTTTCACAGTACCCAAGAAGGATGGGTCGGTCAGGCCCATTCTGGATTTAAAAATCCTCAACAAATTTGTCAAGAACAGGCACTTTCGCATGGAAACTCTGCGCTCGGCCATTGGCTCACTGCACCCAGGGGACTTCATGACGTCAGTAGACATCAAGGCTGCTTACCTGCACGTCCCGGTGTTTCCGGGCCACCAAAGGTTTCTCAGATTTGCACTAAAAGATCAGCATTACCAGTTTGTGGCCCTGCCATTCGGCCTAACGTCGGCTCCCAGGGTGTTCACCAAGGTGCTGGCAGGGGTGATGTCCCTGATAAGGCTAAGGGGCATACGCGTGCTGCCCTACCTGGACGATATCCTCATCACCTCTCGGTCTCTGCGGCAGGCAGAGTTGGACACTTGGCTGGTAGTGTCCACCCTGGAGTCCTTCGGCTGGGTGATCAATTACCCCAAGTCATCCCGTCCCCCTCCTCGTTGACTCCTAGGAATGATTCTGGATACGGTTCAGTCAAGGATATTCCTTCCTCAACAGAAGGTGGAAGCTCTGACAGCGCAGGCGAGGTTCCTGCTCTCGAGCCCACAGTTCTCCATCCGGCAGGGAATGCAGTTGGTGGGCCTGATGGTGGCGAGCTTCGAGGCGGTGCCCTTTGCCCAGTTCCATTTAAGACCTCTGCAGCTTCACCTTCTGTCAGTTTGGGACAAGAACCCTGTGTCCTTGGACGGGTTCTGTGTGCTTCCCCCCTCGGTCAGACTGTCCCTTGCATGGTGGCTGGACCACAGGAACTTGACGAGGGGCAGGTCTTTTCTAACTCCATCCTGGGAGACTGTCACAATGGATGCCAGTCTGTCAGGTTGGGGAGGATTCTGGAAGTCCCTGCGCTTCCAGGGGACGTGGGGCCCTCAGGAGGCCCATTTACCCATCAACATTCTGGAATTGTGGGCAGTCAGGTTGGTTCTGGAGCGTTTGACCCAACACCTGAGGGGTCTGTCAGGCCAAGTTCGCTCAGACAACAGAATGGCAGTTGCCTACATCAATCATCAGGGAGGGACCCGGAGCAAGGGTGCTCTCCAAGAGGTGTCTCAGATTCTGACATGGGCGGAGGCCAGTGTTCAATGCATTTCGGCTGTTTACATTCCGGGGCGGAGAACCTGCTGGCGGACGCCCTGAGCAGGGGGATGTCCCGTCAGGGGGAATGGTCCCTCTGCAACACGGTATTCCAGTCCCTGTGTCACCGTTGGGGCCTACCGGATGTGGATCTGTTTGCTTCCCATCACAATCACAAGCTCCCGGCCTTCGTCTCACTGTCTCAGGATCCTCTGGCCATGGTCTCAAACTTAGTACTCTGAAGGGTCAGGTTTCTGCCCTATCTATCTTCTTTCAGAAGACCTTTGCTCAACATCACCTAATTAAGACCTTCTTCCAGGGGGTCACTCACGTGCGTCCCCCTCGAAAGCCTATGGTCCCTGTTTGGGATTTGAATTTGGGTTTTGTCTGCCTTGCAGGGTGCTCCCTTTGAGCCTATTCAAGATGCTGCTCTGGTCGTTCTCACTCTCAAGGTTGTCTTCTTGGTGGCTATTACTTCGGTTAGGCGTGTGTCAGAGCTGGACGCTCTATCTATTCAGCCTCCATACTATGAGCGACACCAGGACAAGGTGGTGTTCCGCTTCAAACCGGATTTTCTGCCAAAAGTTGTCTCGGCATTTCATTTGAACCAGGATATTGTTCTTCCTTCTCTGTGTCCCAATCCTCGCAACAACAAGGAGCGGGTTCTGCATTCCTTGGACGTAGTCAGGTGCTTGAAGTATTACCTGGTTGTCACTAAGGCCTTCAGGAAGACTGATGCTCTCTTCGTTGTGCCTTCGGGGCCTAGGAAAGGTTTGGCTCCCGCCAAGTCTACCATCAGTAAATGGATTTGTCAGGCTGTGATTCAGGCCTATTCTACTAAGGGGAGGACTCCCCCTTTCCGTCTTACGGCTCATTCCACTCGTGCTATTGGTGCCTCTTGGGCCTTTCAGCAACAGGCCTCTGTTGAACAAGTTTGCAAAGCCGCTACTTGGTCTTCTGTTCACACCTTTTCAAAGTTTTACAAGGTTGATGTTCGGGCCTCAGCTGATGCTGCTTTTGGCTGTAAGGTTTTGCAGGCGGTTGTAGTTTGAGCTACGTGCCATTGCCTTTGTTGTTGGGGATCCCACCCTACTTTATGGACACTGCTATTTGATGTCCCACGTGTAAGTATTATAGATGGAGCAGGACGTACTGTATGCTTAGAATAATACAATTCTGTGAAATACCTGTAGAATTGATATTATACGCATACAGTACGTCCTGCTCCACCCAACCCTGGTTTCACCTTGTTCTGGATCCCCTGTATGGTGATTGTTATCATTGTTATTGTTACCTGTTTGGTGGTTGGTTTCTCCCGGCTTCTTTTTCTAACTGCTTTTCAATGCTGGGGATTTGTGGGAGGTCCCTGGGTATATGAAGGGCCGGGAGGAGCCTGTTTTTGCATGTCTGCAGTGAACAGCGCCATCTGGCGGAGGATTACCCACGTGTAAGTATTATAGATGGAGCAGGACGTACTGTATGCGTATAATATCAATTCTACAGGTGAATATTTCACAGAATTGTATTTTTTTTCTGCCAGATTATGATTCAGGCCAGAAGAGGTCTTCATCATTGATCTACTATAAAGTCTGGTGAGCATGTATCGCTTGGTGCGAATCCAGACGATTCGTTTGTAGAACTTTTTCTGTTCCCAGTATATTGGGATTTTTTTGCAGAAAGGTCTTGATGAAGGTCTTCAATTGAGTACTTTAATAGAACAGATATCTGCTTATCTATCTTTTTTTTCAGAAACCCATAGCTGGAAATAAGTTTATTAAGACTTTTTTACAGGGAGTCACTCATGTACGTGCTCCTTGTAAACCACTTCTGCCAAAGTTTTCTTCACTCGCTAGATGTAGTGAGAGCATTGAAATATTATCTCACTACTACACAATCTTTCTGCAGGTCAGACTCCTTATGTGTCATACCTGAGGGTCCACAGAAAGGTCTTCCACCACATCAGTCGATGGATTAGACAAGCAGTGGTAAGAGCCTACGTCTCCAAAGAGAAGGATCCCCCTTTTAGGATTACGGCTCATTCGACACAAGCTATTGGTGCATCTTGGGCTTTCAGCCTCAAGCTTCAGTAGAACAATGATGCAAGGCCAATGCTTGTTTTTCAGTTTATACATTTACCAAATTCTGTAAGGTAGAGCCTTGGCGGATGCCACTTTTGGTAGGAAGCAATCACATACAGTAGTAAACTAGATGTTTTTGGAATGTCTTATTTCTGATAGAAAGGGATAAGGTTTTTGGGGATCCCACCCAAATTAAGGGTACTGCTTTTGGAGATCCCTATAGTTACTGAATTCTTCTGATGGCCTGAAGTATTCTTGCCCTGGGAGGAAACCCTGGGATCACCCACTTGCTTCTGGACCCCTAACCTGGGCAACCCCACTGTCTTCTGGGTAAACTGGAATGGGAGCCTGGAGGGCAGGTAAGAAGATTAATTCTGTGAGAACTCACCTGTAGATTTATCTTCCATTATTACTTCAGGACATCAGACCCCCCCCCCCCCATATTTGCTAGGTTACTATGTCCATTCCTTGGATGCCTAGTCTTAGTGGAGTGGTAAATATGTAAATAGTTTAATCAGCATGAAAAAAAGAAAAATAAACGGAGAGAGGAGTCTCCAGGAGGATTTCTCCAACAGGAGATATTGCTATGCCTCCCCGGTGGCTGGTTCTACTGCTTTTTAATTTAACTGGATTGGAGGAAGTCAGTCGCAGGGATATAGGCCAGGAGGAGGAGCCACACTTTTGTCTTGCAGTCCACGCTTTTCGGCAGAGATGTTAACCCTATTGTTACTGAATTCTCCTGATTGCCTGAAGTAATAATGGATGCTATCCTTAAAGATTACTTTCATCCTAGCAATTACATCGGCCAGGCGGGTTAGTGACCTGCATGCCCTGTCAATTAAGGAAACCTACCTGAGAGACCAGATTGCTTATATTTTCCTAAAATGACCTCAAAATGTCACAGGTCATAAGAGGTCATTTTGCCAGCAATAGCGCCAGATCAGGAAGACAGGTCCTTAGAGCTCTTAGATTCTTGAAAGCTGGTACTTCTGTATTTACAGATTATACCAGAATGGAGAAAGTCAGATAATTTTTTTTTTCATCATTGAATTTTTATTGAATCTTTCAACAAGGAATACAAAGAAAGCAATCCAGCAGTGCACATAAAAGCTTCATACATAAACATAGCTTTAGCATCATTATTTCCACACACGCTATTGCTATAGTATACACAACAAACCCCCGTACATGGGCTCTCATGAGTCCCTACAGTAACTCTAGACCCGGGAGACAGTAAACTCGAATTGTGCACCGAATTTAGATCGAAGAATACTCTACCATTGTTAATGTGGGTAAAACTCAGAAAGGGGTAAGAGGGAAAAGGGGAGAGGAAAGTCAAGTGGGGGAGAAATTAGACAGGATAAAATAAAAAAAATAAAGAGAAGGAAGAAAGTACCTTCTAAGGAGCCCCAGATAATATTGGAGCTCACAGCAACAATAAAGACATATCGAAGTCCGCTGGCATATAGACCCGAAACCATGGGGCCCACACTTCTCGAAATCTCTCCAGACCATGTTCATGATGCGCCGATAATTTCTCCATTGCCATAATTTGACACACCTTATTCTGGAATTCCCGAAAATGTAAGGTCTCCGTTTTCCAGGATCTAGAGATCACCATTTTGGCCCCAGTAAAGATATGGTAAACTAAAAGTCTCTGCAATTTAGAGGCTCCCTCAACAGGGCTATTGAGTAGGGCAATCCATGGGTTCACAGCAATACGTTTACCTAACAATTTTCTAACTGTTGCAAAAATTTTAACCCAGAAGCGCTTTACTACAATGCAAGCCCACCATATATGATAAAACGTCCCCTCCGCCTGACAACCCCTAAAACAAAGCCCCTGATCTACTCCTGAAAAATGACCTACCTGCTTAGGGACCAGGTACCATCTCAACTGAACTTTAAGATTTGCTTCCACAGAAGCAGTGGAAGCCGCTGTTCCAAATGCTGCTCTCCACATCTCCTGCCACTCATGTTGATCTTTGTTCTCGTTGAGATCTCTTTCCCATTTATTCCTATATCCTAAGATGGCGCTACTACTGCCCCTATTTAACTGATCATAGATTTCAGATATAGCTCCTCTACCTCTAGGATCCTTCTTGCAACGTTGCTCAAAGAAAGAATATTGAGGCGCACCACTCGTCACCGCAGACTCCCTCAAAACTGAATGCACAAAATGTTTAACTTGCAGATAACTAAATAAATCTTTCGCCTGCAACTGGAATTTATCTCTTAATTGTGGGAAGGTTTTTATATCTGAACCCTGAAGACAATCTTCCAACCTCGTAATTCCCACCCTCTTCCAGTTGCGAAACCTCGCCGGATCCAAAACCGCTGGAGGAAACATGGGATTGCCCCACAGCGGAAGCAGAGGCAAATGAGCAGAGGCCAACCCCCCTGAATACTTAAGAGCATCCCAAACCTTCAATGAATGGGATAAAATCGGGTTCTGGATATACTTTCTCACTTTTGGGATTACCCACAATAAACCCCCTATTGGCAGTGGAAAAGACTGTGACGCCTCAATTTGAACCCAAGAAGGAATGTCCACGGTTGCGTGATAACAGAGGACTGGGGCTAATTGAGCCGCCTGATAATACTTTGTAACATCGGGAACTCCCAGACCCCCCCTTGCCTTCAATTTCATCATGACTGACTTCTTAACTCTCGGCCTCTTACCATCCCAGATAAACTCCAGAATCTTACTTTGTAGCAACTTCAGAAAGTGTGGAGGGATTCTAACAGGTAAGGTCCTTGCTAAATATAAAAATTTAGGTAGCAGCGTCATTTTGACAGCTGCAATTTTACCAGGCCAGGAAAGGCCACAGTCCTTCCAATCAGACAGCAACTTGAGGAGCTTCTGGCGGAGAGGAGAATAATTAGCCGTAAACAGGGTGTTATAGCTGCTCGTCAAATTAACCCCCAAATACCTGAGCGCCTTCGTTTCCCATTGAAAGCTGTAGATTCCCTGTAGCTGACCCCAGAGATCTGGGGGTACAGATATATTCAGCGCTTTAGACTTGAGTGTATTGACCTGTAATCCCGATACAGCTCAAAGTCTTTAAGAATCCGCATAAGCGAGGGAAGGGATATGAGAGGATTAGACAGTACATCATCTGCAAATAAACATATTTTATGATGACACTCACCCACCTGTATTCAAGAAATATCCGGAGATTCTCTTATTAGTTGGGCCAGAGGCACCATTACCAGGGCGAACAGGAGGGGAGATAGAGGACAACCCTGCCTAGTACCCCTCAAGAGGGGAAACCTATTAGACTGAAAGCCATTATATTTAACATAAGCTATTGGGTTAGCGTACACCGCTTTAATCATACCCAGAAATTTGGGACCAAAACTCACCAACGTTCCAACAAAAAGAAAAGGTACTCAAGTCAAAAGTCAAAGGCTTTTCTTATCTCCAGCGAAAGATACATTGATTGCTTTCGACCAGAGCTGGCTAAAAAGGAGAGTTGAATAGCTCTCCTTATATTATCCCCAGCCTGTCGCCCTGGAATGAAGCCTACTTGGTCAGAATGCATCATGCTTGGCAAAAACTCAGACATCCTGTCCGCCAGAATTTTAGTGAAAATTTTCATATCTAAATTCATTAAAGAAATTGGCCTAAAATTGGACCAGACCGTGTGATCTGTATCTGGTTTAGGTACCATAGAGATCGAGGCCAGAAGGGTTTCCTGGAAAAATGAACCCACTGCTCTCACAGCATAAACAACTTAGCTATCTTCGGGGCTAGAATGGAGCTAAAAGCTTTATAATAAGCAGTTGAGAAACCGTCAGGTCCCGGTCTCTTATTTAATTTCAGTTTGGTGATCGTATGCTCGATCTCTGCAGGCCCAAAATCAGCTTCAAGTACCTCAAATAGCTGATCTGGTAGTGCCGGGAAAGAGCATTTATCAAGAAAAGCTTGCAGATTGCGTTGATTCATGGGAGAGGGACAAGCATACAGCCTACTAAGTTGGCTAGCAAATAATTCTGTAATCTTTTTGAGGTTACTAGTTAAGATTCCCCTATCACCCCTTAAGCCTAATTGGTCGATAGCACTGATCAGGGAATTTCAGTTTCCTGGCAAGTAATGAATCCGGCTTATTTGCCGGTGTCTAACCCATTTTATAGCATTCTCCGCCTTACCCGCCAACGCAAGGTTTAGTTCCTGCGTGACTCTATGAAGTTTCGAACGTAGCGCTGGGGACAAATAATTTTTTACCTTTTCAGCCACTTCAAGATATTCCCTCTCTAAAGCATCTATGTATCTATTTCTCTCCCGTTTTTTATACGATGCAATTTTGATTAAGTGACCCCTAATGGTGGGCTTATGGGCTTCCCAACAAATGGACGCAGAAATGTCGGGGGATTCGTTCAAATCAAAATAATCTATGATGGCTTTGGATACAGTATCCACTATCCCTGGGTCTGATAGAAGGGTATTATTGCGAGACCAAGAAAAACCCGCCTGTCTACAAAGTAGCGACTCCAGTTTAATGACTACACCATCATGGTCAGACCAAGGAATTGGGATTATTTTGGCGGATCTCATAGCAGGAAGGGACCTCTGGGCCAAAAAAATATGGTCAATCCTTGAAAATACTGTGTGGGGGTGCGAAAAATCGGTGAAATTATGCACCCCCGGGATGGCTTCTCTTCAACAGTCTACTAAATGATGCTTGTCAAGCAATGTCCTAAAGGCTTTAGATGCCGCAGTAGACTGGGGGGAAACCGGGGTATTTTTTGGTGATTGTTTATCTAAGAAGGGGTTTAAAGCAAGGTTTGAATCCCCAGATATTACTAACTGCCCTAGGGCCACTTCACAGACTTCCTTGAAAAACCTGCTTAAAAATGTTATTTGGTCTACATTAGGGGCATAATAATTAGCAATGGTGACCTCCACATTCTGTAGATTACCAACCAAAGTTAAGTATCTCCCTTCTGGATCCACTATTTCCCTTTTACAATGAAATTGGGTACATCTTCTAAAACCTATTAATACTCCCTTTTGCTTAGTATCAGCACATGCATTTAATACCTGAGGGTATGCCGCATCAAAGAACTTAGGTCTGGAGGACCTCGAGAAGTGTGTTCCTTGCAGACAGATCACATCAGGGCGGAGAGCTTTAAACTTCCTAAAGGCTGTGCTTCTCTTGTATGGAGAGTTTAATCTTTGAAAGTTCAAAGATAATACAGACGTCATTGTTACAGCTGGGTTATTAAAAAATGAGATTAAATGGAAAAGAAGAGAGAGCTAAGCAAATGAGCCAAAGGAAAAAAAAAAAAAGTTGAAGTTGGAAACAGGGAGGGGGTGAAAAGGGAAGGAAAGGTAGGGGATCCCCTAAGTGGGATCTATATATAGACTAAAGCGAACAATTGACCCCGCTTGGGTATAGCAGGGCCAACAAAGCTGCTAAATTTGAAATAGAACTAACAAAAAAAGAATACCTCGCATGGAAATAATCCAGATTAAGTAATAGGAGTTGGTCATACATCTGCCGGCGGCCACAGGGGGTGACCAAACTGGCACAAACAATCGCACGCAACATTATATAAAAGAGAGCAGAATAATGTAACTAAAACATGCATTTGTAACAAAGAAAGTCAGGCAACCTGATGGGCTCAGCAACAAGTTACTTAAATATACTGTATATTATAATTAACATCACAGGTGATTTATGTAAACATTCTAGTGACTATGCCTCATGAGCTTGCACTGTAACTAAGGAAACTAAAGAACTACAAGCACTGTTCATCCATCCTTAAAAGCCAGGGAAGAACTGCTTCCTGATATACGACTGCCTTGGCGTTGCCTCTTTCCTGCATGTTGGGTCTTGGGCGAGTCATCCATACATCTAGGCGACTTAGTCGGGACCGATCTCAAAATACCAGCAGAAATCATATGGGATTTCAACTCATCCATTGAAACCGTTGAGTAGGAGACCTCTTTAACGGAGAAGGATATGCGGAAGGGGAAACCCCACTTATACTTTATGTTGCGCTCCTGCAAAATAACTAGAATCGGTCTCAGCTCTTTCCTTTTAGCAATAGTGGTGGCGGAGAGGTCCGAAAAAATCTGATAGGCATGACCTTGAAATTAAAGGGTAGATGCTTGCCGCGAAGCTCTTTGTATCATTTCTTTGGTTCTGAATAAAACTAGTATGTCCCTGGGAGGATCATTAGGTTGCCTACAAGGGCTTACGCCCTATGTACACGATCAAATTCCAATCGATCAGCAGGAATACCAGGAACCAACTCTTGGCACAAGGCAGTTACTGCAGATGACACGTCCTCTATATGTTCAGGGAGGCCTCTAATCCTAAGATTAGACCTTCTGTCTCTATTTTCAAAATCTTCAAGCCTTGCTGTCAAAACAGAATTCGCCACTTTCAGCTGATGTACTTCAGAATCCAGGGCATCCTGCGCGCACACAACCTCCCCCAACCTAGTATCCAAGGACTGCAAACCTAAAGTCACTTTATCTAATCCCTTAGACATATGCTCCTTTAATACAGCGGTGTTAGACAAGAGGGCTTTCTGCAGCATATTCTCAATTTGCGCAAGAAGTGCTGAACTAACCCCAGACTGTACCTCTGCAAGCTGGGACTGAGTCTCCCTCCCTCACTCGCTCTGAAGGACGCCTCGCTGCTTTCGATTTCCTCGAGGTCTGCGATGGACAGCTCATCCGCCATCTTGGCTGCCTAGGATCCGCGCTACTGGGCCGACACCCACCTCTCCACGCCTGCCCACCGCGATCTGGTACCTCCGCTGGCTCATCGGGACCCTCGCAACCTCCACCGCGCAGGTCCATTCAGCAGAGCGCACTGGATTATACACCGCTCCCCCCGTTATCTGGCCGCCGGGCGCGGAGCCGACTCAAGCCGCTGCCATTATCGATCCGCGCGCATGCGCACTCCGAAAGTCAGATAATGTACTGGTCTACATTGGGGGAAAGAGCAAGGGGTTGCAGGCATCCAAAGCATCAATAGTGGGATGGATCAGAGGTGCTATAGCTTTGGCCTATCAAACAATGGGTGCCCCGCCCCCTTAAGGTATTAGAGCCCATTCAACTAGGGCAGTGTCAGCTTCTTGGGCTAATAATGGCGGCATCTCTTTGGAGGAAATATGTAAGGCCACCATCTGGTCTTCATCACACACTTCACTACAAGGTGAAATTCAGTTCTTCAGGCAGTCTGCCCTGAGGTAGGACGCTGTGTGTTTGCTTGCCTTCTGTGGCTAGCTGTCCTGGACACCTAGGGAAAACCCCAGTTAGTCTTACCGGTAATGGTAATGGACGGCATACTACACCCCCACACCATTTTTTTCATATCTATTCTGACTTGGTTGCACGGGTGTTACTTCTTGCCTGTCTTTTTCTTTCTTTCTTTATCCCAGCACTGTATAGCAGACTAAATAGGACACGAGGAGGAGTACTACCGCAAAAAAATGTCCCAATGTTTCAAATTCAGATAAATAGGCTGGATGGCGGGAGGGGTCAATTTTCAGAAATATCCAGCCAGTCCTGTTTCTTTCTTTGGAAGAAATCGAAAAATAACAAAAAAAATAAAAATAAACAAGCTTTGGTGTCAGTTCAGTGTTTACATTGGGTGCTTCTGTGCAATGAAATCTTAAATCTGTGCAGTTTTCTCTTCTACAACACTGCTGTCAGGAGATGGATTCCTGTATATAGAAGAAATGGTGAGAAAAATGCACAGCTTGACATTCCCTTCATCCCAAAACAGGGATATTTTGTTTTCAAGTACCTCTTTAAATGCCAAATTCTTCACATATTTAAAGCGTATCTAATCACCCCCCCACCCCCCAATTACACAGCTGGAAGGGTCTTTAGAATGTGAAACCTAACCTACCCCCTTGCACCATCAATGAGCCTTGCATTAGAGGAAGAATCACCTCTTTCTAGCAGAGCTCTAGATATACATGTGCGTTAGACACGTCTTCCATTCAGAGGCATTCTTTACTGCAATGTGCAGGCTAATTACTGTACTGGATGTTTAACTGGAGGGACATCCCAATGAGGTATGTCTTTTCCTTTTTTACTTTGGATCCCCTTTAATAGATAGCTGTCTGAGGTTCAGTAGGGGGGGCAGCAGAAGACTTATGAGTATGTTTCAGTTAAATTAAATATTGTCGAGATATTCTGGTGGTATCGGGTGGCAACGCATTATCAGTCGTAGACATGAATGTTTCAATAAGAAACATGAAAGAGAAGGTTCATTTTCTGATATGCAACCTAGATCAAAAGGATAATACTAACACTATGCAACACAGATCAAAAGGATAATGGCAACAGATTTGTGTATAGACAGACGTGTCCTGTAGATATTAGGCTGTCCTGGACAATCCTACATGTCATGTCTTCTTAGTATACAGTATGTCCTGCTCCAGATATAGTACTTAGACTTGGGTTATCCTCCGCCAGATGGCGCTGCACTGCAGAGACATGCAAAACAGGCTCCTCCCGGCCCCTCAAATACCCGGGGACCTCCCACAAATCCCCAGATTTCTCTGCAGTGCCGACTGCGAAGACATGACGTATCACTCTCTCGCAGGTGAGCGGGGCTATTAAAGCCTGCGGCCCTGTTGGACTATTCCCACCCATCCTCCTCGTGATGTGCCTCCCAGCCTGGGCTGCGCTGGTCGGGTGAAGGTAGGCAGCACCATGCGTGCTTAACGGAGCCATGCTCCAGCACAGTCCCCCACCAAAGGGTAGGCGGTTTAGGCTAATGGTGAGCCTCTAGGGGATGCCCCTCCCGCATTATTGCCCATGCCCCGTGTAGCGGTGAGCCCTGTACAAAGGGTCGCCATCCTCCCTCGTTCCCCCTCGTAGCTCGGGGAGGAAGAAAGGGGGGGGGTGTGCCTGTGGTGTCTGTGTATGATTGCACGTATATGGCACTTAGTCTGTCTTTGGACTTTTATATACATATGGTGTCAGCCGCCGCGCCTTTTTGTGTTTTACTCGTATAACTGCCGCCGCTGCGCGCATTTTTTTCTTTGTTGGATGTTCCACGCCGGGCAGCGGCGTTACCTCAGACACCTCTGTGTCCTCATTGGCCGATGTTGGACTTCGTGCTCTTCGAGAGGGCGGGGACTGGTCTGGCGCGCTCCGCGTCATGGCTCGCTCTGGCCCGCCCTTCGAGGTACATGGCGCCATTTTGTCTGTTCGTGCGCGACACGTGGGACGTTCCTGCTTACTGTGGTCCGTAAGTTCCCTCTTAGGCAGCTTATACTCATTGTAGTGTTTCGGTTCTGACACCATTCTTTTCTCATTGTGTCTTTCAGACTGGTGAACACCATTGGCTTCTCCCAGCCCGGTGTATTTGATAGCGGGCCTTGTAAAATTCTCCCACTAAAATCCCTAGCGGGTCTTTGGGGCATCCAGGGTTGATTATAGCGTCAATCCCTGCTGGCATATTGAGCCTAAATAATCACCATATGGAGGCATCTCAGAATTATGTGACCGGGGTCCCCCTGGGACAAGACCGGCTGTGTATAGTGTGTGGACAACCCCATGCTGATGCTGACAGGGCACGGGTCTGCGTACCCTGTGCCGAGCAAGCACTGGCTCTGCTATCAGGCCTGCCAGTGGCTGCACCTCGTTTCAATTCGCCTATCTCCCCATGCTTAAATCTCACTCCTGCTGAGTCGCATACAAGTGGGGATTCGCAGCCTGTTGTGTCTTCTAGACGGCCTACGGCTGAACAGATTATTGTGAGGTTGTCAGAGCACAAGGGCCCTGGTAAGAAGCGCCACTTGACGCCTCATGTTACTGTTTTCCCTATGGGAACTGAGGAGTTTATTACTCGGTGTGGTTATACCCCTTCTGAGGAAGGAGAGCTCTTCTCTGACTCAGGCTCATCTGATGGGCCGGGGAGTCATGACGATTCTGGCCATGACTACTGGGCCCAGAGTGACACTGATGACCTGTTGATTAAGGTCTTTGAGGTTCTGGCTATCTCTCTCCCTGGTGAGGCTCCCAAGCAGAGAGGGGAGCGTTTCCATACATCAACAGCACATTTGGAATTCCTGGAGCATTTCCAGACTCTTGTGCTTAAGGAATGGGAGTACCCCAGTAAACTGCCAGGGGACTGGGATGGGAAGTACACTTCCCCCCCCCCCTGAGGTGGTTAATTGTTGGTCATCCCCCCCCGTGGTGAATGCCCCGATCATAGGGGTTCCTAACCCCCCCTTTATTGCAGCCCCTGCTTATACTACCCTTCGGGATGCTGAGGACCGGCGCATTGATCTGCTGGCCTCCCACACCTTTACATATGCAGGGACGGCGCTGCGCCCGGTCTGTGCAGCGGCTATTACTGCTGTGGCCGCTAGAACCCTAATTAGCAAGATGCTTGCTCGTCCCCCCGATGATCTCCCCTGGGAGGTGTTTAATGCACTCTCCAGTTGTGATATGTTTGTAAGAACTTCTGCCCTTGTGGTGGCTATACGTCGCTTGGTCTGGCTGCGACAGTGGGTTGCTGACGATGCTTCTAAAAAGACTCTTACCGGGCTTCCCTTTAGAGGGCTGCACCTGTTTGGGGCCCGTCTAGACCTGTTTGGTAAGAAGGGTAAGTCACCGCAACGCAGGCGGCCGTCTCGGCCCCTCGGAGCAGGGGCACCCCTCCCCCCCCCCCCCACCATAGTGTTAAACAAGAACCAGGACTGTCCTTCGCGGGGACTCGCGCAGACTCCTGCCCCGGGAGCAGCAGACCACGCCCTGGCCCCTCCAGCGGGGCTAAGCCTAAATCTTCCACCAAGCCCCCTCAAGCATGATGGGGCGCCCTCGCCCGTCTGGGTGAGGGGATAGCTGCGGCACTTTGCTCTTGTCAGGAGGCATCACGCCTCATACTGGTGGTTTCAGGAGGTAGTGCCCTCCGGATGCAAGAGTTTGCTGCGTGGCCTCCCCCAAGATTATCAGGTCCCGGGTACGCCCGGTCCCTGCCTCTGTTCAGGTACTGGCGCAGGCCATGTAAGGCCTGCGGGGTCTGAGGGGTCACTTGCAGATTGCCCTTAAGAGGCAGGGGCCGCTACACCAACCTTTCCACAGTCCCCCAAAAGGATGGGTCAGTCTGGCCCATTCTGAATTCACAGGTTCTCAGCAATTCTCCAATTATAGGCAGTTTCTGCATGGAAACTCTGAGATGGGCCATCAGCGCCTTGTGCCCAGGGGGCTTCTTGCCGTCTTTGGAGCTCTAAGACGCTTATGTTCACATCCCTGTGCCTTCAGGACACCGAGGCTCTTTAGGTTCCTGTTGGAAGTCCAACACTGCTAATCTGTGGCCTTGTTATCTGGCCTCTCTTCAGCTCCCAGAGTGCTCACCCAGGTGCTGACGGGGGGGATGTCTCTGATGAGACCAAGGGGCGTCCGCGCAATGACCTACCTGGACGTCCTTTTTCACTTACCAGTCTCTACGTCAGGCTAAGTTGGATACCCGGCTGGTGGTGTCCATTGGGAGTCATTTGGATGGGTGATCTTTCACCCCAAGTCCTCATTGTCCCCTTAATTGGTAACTCCATTCCTAGGAATGAATCTGAATTCGGTTCAAACGAGAATCTTCCTTCTCAGCAATAAAGTGGACAATCTGGTCGCATGGGCTCAGTCCCTCATTGCTGTCCCGGTCTCTTCACCAGGCAGGGATGCAGATGTTGGGCCCGTTGGTGGCTTGCTCAGAAGAGGTCCCTTATGCTCAGTTCCCCTTGGGCCCTTCTGCGACTTCTATTGTTAATTCAGGACAGGGATCCAGCATCCCTGGAGCAGGATCTGTATGCCTTCCCACCTGGTAAGGAGGTCCCTCTTGGAGTGGATGAACTCAAGGAACCTGTCTGGGGGCAGTTCCTTCTTGCCCCTTCCTGGAAACGGTCACCATGGATGCCAATCTATCAGGTTGAAGGGGGGGTTTTCTTCTGAAACTCCCTGCGGTTCTGGGGGAGGTGGGGCCCTTAGAAGGCCCATACAACTATCAATGTTTGAAAACAGTGAGCGTTTTCAGTTGGTTCTATCTCGCTTAACTACTCCTCTTCTGGGCCTGCCTGTTTGGGGGCGCTTGGTCTGTCTGACGACAGTGTCCTACATTAATTATTGGGAGGGGCCTGGAGCAGGAGGACCCTCCAGGAAGTGTCTGTTTCCTAATCTGGGTGGAGACAATGTTCCCTGCATATCAGTGATATTCGCTCCGGTGGGGGTCCCTCTGCGACAGGATGTGCTAATCCCTGTGTCACTATGGGGTCCAACCAGTTGTGGATCTGCTTGTGTCCCGTCACTATCACAAGCTCTCGGCCCTTGTTTCCCTGTCCCAGGATCCTCTGGCCGTGGTCCAGATGCCTTAGTAACGTCATGGCTGGACGTTCGGTTCTGTATGTCTTTTCTCCATTCCCCCTGCTAGGCAGGGTTCTGCGCAAGATTGCTCTGGTAAGGGGACCAGTGATTCTGGTGGCCCCCGGGTGCTGTAGTAGAGTGTGGTTTGCAGACGTGGTACCGAGGGCAGTAGTTTCTGTACGTTCTGCCAGGAGTGCCAGCTCTGCTCACTCAGGGCCCCTTTACGTCACCCCAATCTACAGACTCTGGCCTAGACGACCTGACTGCTGAAACATCCATCTTGATGGAGACAGGCTTATCTGTCTCGGTGATTGAGACTATGGGAAGACTAAGAGCAAGCTTCTTCTTCTTCTTCCATCTGTTATAGGGTATGGCATACCCATATTGATTGGTGTGAGTCTAGGTCTCTTCCCTGTCGGGCGTTCTCGGTTCCCAGGGCTCTAGAGTTATTACAGCATGAGTTGGAGTTGATTCTCCAACTCGGTGCTCTGATGGGTCAGGTTCTGCCCTGGCCGCCTTACTTTAGAAGTCTTTTGTTCAGTTTTCCTTGGTTAAGACTTCTTTCGGGGGTATTCAGGTGCGTCCCCCATGTAATCCTATGGTCCCTGTTGGGATTTGTATTTGATTCTGTCTGCCTTGCAGGGTTTTTCCCTTTGGTCCTATTCAGGATGCTGTCTGGCTGTTCTTACTCTCAAGGTTGCTGTTACTTCGGTCAGACGTGTGTCTGGCGGGTGGCTCTGTCTATCTAGCCCCCATTCTTTGAGATCACCAGGATGGGTGGTGTTTTCCGCCTGAAGCCGGATTTTCTACCTAAGGTGGTGTCTTATGTTCATTGTTTCAAGATGTTGTTCTTCCTTCCTGCCTTATTCATAGCAACCCTGAGGAAAGGGTTCTTCATTCCTTGAACAGGTGTTGGAAGTTTTTTCCTTGGTAGTCACTGTGTCCCTGGAGAACTGATGTTCCTTTGGGCCTACGGCCACTCCATCCTGAATGTGCCCGATCTCGTCTGTTTTCGGGAGTTAGGCGGCTTTGGCCCTGGTCATTACTTGGATGGGATGGTCCCTTGTGGTCCTAGGAAAGGGTTTTTGGCTTCTGCCAAGTCTACTGTTAGCGATTGGATTCGTCAGGCTGTTACTCAGGCCTATTCCACCAAGGGGAAGAATCTTCCTTTTGCTTTACTTCTTTCTCTACTCGTGCTTTGGTGCCTCTTGGGCTTTTCAGCACCAGGCTTCTGTTGAACTGGTTTGCTAGGCCGCTACCTTGGCCTTCTGTTCATAACTTTGCTAAGTTTTACAAGGTTGATGTTAGGGCCTCAGCTCATGCTGTCTTGGCCGCATGGTTATGCAGGTGCCAGTGGTTTTAAACTGTCTGCTGTTACCTTTTTTGTTGGGGATCCCACCCTACTTTATGGACACTGCTATTGGATGTCCCAAGTGTAAGTACTATATCTGGAGCAGGACGTATTGTATACTAAGAATAATACAATTCTGTGAAATACTCACCTGTAGAATTGATATTATTTGTATACAGTACGTCCTGCTCCACCCCACCCTGGTTTTTGCATTATTCTGGATCCCCTGTATGATGATTGTTACCATTGTTATAGTTACCAGTTCGGTGGTTTATTCTCCCGGCTTCTTTTTCACTGCTTTTCAATGCTGGGGATTTGTGGGAGGTCCCCGGCTATTTGAGGGGCCGGGAGGAGCCTGTTTTACATGTCTCTGCAGTGCAGCGCCATCTGGCGGAGGATAACCCAAGTGTAAGTACTATATCTGGAGCAGGACGTACTGTATACAAATAATATCAATTCTACAGGTGAGTATTTCACAGAATTGTATTTTTTGGTTCCAGTGCATTCTTGATTCGAAATACAAATAATGAAGCAGCTAACCATTGCAAGATATTTTCTCCCTGGCCAGACCTCCCTTTTTTTTTTTTTTTTTTTTTTTTTATAGGGGGTCACATTTCCTTCTGTTATCCTGTTTATCTACACCAAAATAGGATTAGAAGCTTATACATCTCTGTGAGCCAGTCTAATTGTTGACTATGTCACCTTTGTTTTCTCTTCCGCAGGAAGCACACCATTGGGATGCTATAAAAAGCTCATAGAATACCATAACAATGGAGACCTGTCTTTCAAATATGTAAAAACATTTAATATGGATGAGTATGTGGGTAAGTACTCCATTGGGGGGCAGTCGTGGTCTAGAGGTAAGGAAGCGGCTTTGTGAGAAAGTCACCTAACCCTCCAACTGCTCCTTGGGTGCTGTACAACTCCGGGCATGTGAGGACTCGAAGTTCACTGGTGCAATTTACTAGTAGGTTTGTGTTTAGACTCCCTACACGGATAGGTTACATGCAGAAGACACATTTCTATGTGTGTACAAGCACTCAATAGGCAATTAAGCACACTTTATTATTATGATCAATGATTATTAGGGCATTCATATTGGCTGTAAGGATTGATATTTGGCAGCATGTGATATGTGAATGCCCTATTTGGTAGCTAATGCTTGTGTTAACTTTTATTTAAAAAAAATTCCATTCTAATTTAACCCTCCCTCTCTAATAATATATAATCACTTGTTCCTTTCTGGGAATGGGAAACCTGGCTGGTTGTTGTCTGGGTCATCACCAAAGTTAGCCACCGTTTGCAAGACAGATTGGTAAAATCATGGAATTCACTAGGTTGAGGTACAATATCCCAGCTACTAAGCACTTTGGGTATATCCAACAAACATGATGTCCCAAAGTTCTTTTACATCTTTTGAAAAACGTTGTAGTGTAGAAATTAATCATCTACTTTTGGCTCTCTGAATTTGCTTAACCAAGCTAAAATCTCATCATTATGTAGTACGTTTGAAGGCAGATCTGCTTTGCACCCAAGACCCCAGAGGAATGGCTGGAGATCTAGCAGATTGCAACCAAATGTTCAATTAATGTGCTTATCCTTTTTCAAGAGTCTGTCAAAAAGATTATACTTATATAGTCCCCAGTGGCAGCTAGAATAACTTGAGCAATGTTCCCCAATCCTCTCCTTGAGAGCCACCAACAGGTCATGTTTTGTGGATCTACACCGCTGTTGCAAAGAGCTTTTTTTTTAAGCACTGCTACACAGGACAAT
Source organism: Gastrophryne carolinensis (assembly GCA_027917425.1). Taxonomy (NCBI): domain Eukaryota; kingdom Metazoa; phylum Chordata; class Amphibia; order Anura; family Microhylidae; genus Gastrophryne; species Gastrophryne carolinensis. The sequence continues at coordinate 120,477,716 of CM051238.1, forward strand.
GTGTTTACTATAACTTCAAGGAAAGGTGGAGGAAGAGAACCCTAGGCTGATTGACTTTTTTCCCCCAGAAAGGTTCCATCATGTCCAATATACTGTATGGACATTTGACTTCTGTTGTCCCCTGCAGGGTGGAGCGGTGACAGACATGGGAGGGGCCAGCTGTGCCTTTCCCCTCTGAGTTTGCAGATGCCACCTCTGTGGCATCCTGCCTGGGGATGGCATGGATGGCCACTTCCTCTTTTATGGGCTCTGAGTCTGGAAGTAGACAACTGGTGCTTTACGAACTAACAATAGCACTGGCACAGGGCCAGATTTTGCCAGGGCATGCTGTGCAGGCAAACAAAAACATAGCTGACAGCTGTGCATATTTTGTTAAAAATCAGTCTGGGTACATTTAACCCTTTGAGTGTCGGCCTACCGAGATTTTTTGTCACAATCTGTTGCCAGACGACTTTTCACGTTTTTGCGCTACACGTGTTCAACCTTGATTTTTGAAGGGATTTCCATGAAAATTATATATTGTTTTTTTCAGCAGAGTCTGGGCTCTGAAATGTCTTGTTTGGCCTTTTTTTAGTGTATTCTCAATACTTTTGGGTGAAATATGTGCAAAAAAATGAAAAAAACCTATTTTTTACAATTTGTAGTGTTTTTTTTGTAATAAAAAATGTAAGTTTGTTAATTAAATATTATTGCGTGTGAAAGCCCTATTTCTCCCGGTTACAATGGTACCACATATGTATAGGTATACCCCCTTTCCTGAAACAGCAGTTTAGGAGATTCCAGATAGGATACAACTATGCAATATGATTGCATAGTTGTAAGGGGTTAATAAAAAAAAAAAAAATGACATAGGGTTCCCCCTCCCAGGGTGGGGGACCTCATTTCTTTTTTGGAATTCTAAGGGTTAAAAACCCTTAAAATCCCCCCCAAAAAATGACATAGGGTCCCCCTTACCCAGCATTACTGACCCGGACCAGCTATGGGGGCTTGTAGAACAGGGCGCAGGGGCCAGCGTTGGTGGCCCCTGGCCCTGCAGGTTACTAGCCCACATAGCTACGTGGCCCGGGCCCTTCTGCCCCCCCCCCCCCCTGGCCGTTGGGGAGGCAGGTAATGGGGGGCTGGGGGTTATGGCAAGTCAGAGCCTTGTGAACTGGTATAAGGGGTCTCATGGACCCCCTGTTAGAGAAATCTAACAGCGGATTCTTGTACAGAATCGCTGGCCCTTTCAAATGAGGGGTAAGGTAAGTCTGTATGTTTTTTACTTTTTGTTTTATGGGCTTCTAAAGTCAGCTACGTGACTCTCACGTAGCTGGCACTTAACGGTTGGAGAGGCAGCTACGTGAGAGTCACTTAGCTGGCACTAGAAGGGTTAACCAGCACAGTGGATCAAAACCCATCCTGAAGTCTATGAGACCCCAAGGCAGCCATACTCCCTCTCCCAGGGGCATCCAGATTCAGGATGCCCTGCTGTGTAAAACCCCCCAGGTCACCCAGCAAACTCGGCTTCTCCCTGATCCAATGGCGCATGCACAAGCAGCGGCTAATCCCTGCTATACATTCAGCAGGCAATGCGTCTGCGCCAGGCATTTGTGAATGGCCAATTGGTGGGCGGCATTTCGGCTCAGAATCAAGGTTTATGTAAGGATTTCTGAGTGTTGCAGAGTCATCACGGGGTGGGGTGGGGGTTCTCTAGCAATCTGGAGCCCCCCTGAGCCTGTCCCGATGCCTTCCCACACGCACGAGGGATGACTTTAACCCTTCAAAATACAACTGTGATATGCGCTATGCGCACCTTGCAGTTTTTCCAGAAAAGCAATCCTTTACATTCGAAATACCCCCCACAAAGAAATATAGTCTCTGGAAGTACATGCCTCAAGCTTTCTAGACGTACCAGGCTTGTTTATGTGGGCGTAGTTTTCTGGAAGTAATCCCTCAATTCTTTGGTTGCACAGAGTTTTCCTAAAAAAGAATAAAAAGGAAGAATCAAGCCACATTTTCCTAAAAAAAAAAAACTAAATGCAAACAAGAAAAAACAAGTAAAATCTCAAAAAGCAACATGCTCCGAACAGAACAATATCCAGCATGCATTGCTACTGTCAAGGGAAGAGACACCACAAAGTTAAGCATGCGCATAGCGGTAATTTTACTTGAAAATTTCAGCTCTGCAGACAAAGTGCGCACCCTGCAATATTCTAAGTATACAGTACGTCCTGCTCCAGATATAATACTTACACTTGGGTTATCGTCCGCCAGATGGCGCTGTACACTGCAGACATGCAAAAACAGGCTCCTCCCGGCCCTTCATATACCCAGGGACCTCCCACAAATCCCCAGATTTCTCTGCAGTGCTGACTGCGAAGACATGAAGTATCACTCTCGCAGGTGAGTGGGGTATTACAGCCTGCGGCCCTGTTGGACTATTCCCACCCGTCCTCCTTGTGATGTGCCTTCCAGCCTGGGCTGCGCTGGTCGGGTGAAGGTAGGCAGCACCATGCGTGCTTAACGGAGCCATGCTCCACCGCGGTCCCTCACCAAAGGGTAGGCGGTTTAGGCTGATGGTGAAAAAAGAGTAGGATATAGAGCGCTATGGATAGAACCGAAAAGTGAGCTGCACCTATTGAGTAAGAGACCCCTTCTTACTTAGAAGTAGACAGTAGTTTTCCCAAAGCAAGTCTTACAGTACCAAGATACTGCAGAACAATGATTTGTGTGTAGGTGCGCTTTCAGGTATGTTAGATTAGCAAAGTTATGTAAAGTTATAAAAGAGGAATACATTTATAGATATACTTGTAGACTTATAACAGAGTAATCAAGCAGTATATTGTCCCACAATTAATCAAAGGTAGAACAAATTATTTAAGGGCATTTAAGAGATGAGAATTAATTAATTCTGAGTTGCACCTAGGTGTGTAAGAGGTATTTTATTATTGGTAGTGTATAAGGAGGTTTCAAATAAAGTCTCACATCTACCAAAGTCTCACATCCACCAAATTGATATACTAAGGCACAATAATTGCGTTTTGGGTGCACTTTGAGGTGCGATTAAATGGTCACAATTGTTATTAATATGCGTCAAAAGTAACTGAACTGTGGGCTATTTTCTTTATGTACATGATCCAGTTAAAACATTTTTATGGGTTAAACATGGGACTAAGAATAAATGATAATAATAGGAGCAATATTAGGAGTTATAATAATAAACGAAAAAATGAATAAAAGAGATAAGATATAAACATGAAGATTAAACTGTTAATGTAACAGAGATCAACCAGGTAATTAGGCTAGAGATATTTAAACGGTAAGGAACTCTGAAGGTGACTCACCGCCGAGGCCCGGGGGTACACAACCTACCCAGGGCCTTTGAGGGTACGTCGTGTGATTTAGGAATGATGGGTTGCAACTGGGTTCTTCTTCAGGATCCTCCCAGGTTGTTTCTCAATGATCACCCAAACTTTCCTTGAATAATTGGATGTTTATTAATAAAGGGTAAAAAGCCTCTGTTGTGACTGGGGGGGCGGGAGGGGGGGCAGAGTGCAAAGACTCGGGAAAGTGGGTCCTTCTTCTTGACTTAGCTGTTTTGCAAGGCACCGGTTCTAAAATGCGATGCGGCGTGTTAAAAAGCCGGTAATTGCTTCCTGCTTCTGTGTGTAAAAGCCGGTAAATGTTTCTGCTGGCAGCGCCTATACATCAGATGTCCTCAATGTTCGGCGGCCGGCGGGGAGAACGCGTGGAGTGGGGAGGAGGGGTAGGAGGGATGTTGAAGTCCAAAAGGGGGTTAAAGTCCTTGATCTTCTGCGGGAGCGCGTTTATGCGTCTTCCCCGCTATCTGTCTTCTAGAATTCTAATTTGTACAGTCCACCGACGCGCATTTCGGCTCTTGCCGTCTTCCGGGTGTGTTGGGGCGGACGCCCTGGCAGTTAGTTATATACTTGTTACTCGCAGGGTTTTCTGGGTAGTGTAGTTTTTTCTGCCTCACATAGGCTGTCAGTTTATTCTCGCGAGTTTCCGTTTGTGTACCTCATTGACAAAGTAATGGATACATTAAAGTTAAACTGTAGTGAAACTTGTTACAAGTGTATTTCTTTACTGTAGTGGAACTTGTTACAAGTGTATTTTCTTACTGGATACATTTTGTTAGACTTTGTTTACTTATACCTCTCAGAGAACGGAGTTTGTTACATGCTGTTTGCTATGCAGAACACAGGATTTCTGTTTATATAGAGACACCGTCTCCAGAGCTGCTAAGAGGCGGGTTAGCATTACATTATGCTTTTCTATAGCTCTTATGGTGAAAGAATATGGTAACATATTATTCAATGTTCCACATACAATAGATGGTGCTTGATTTGTTTAATTAAGATTCGTTTTGACAGAGGAAAATTAAAAAGATTAAAAGACTGAAGAGTGGTTATAATGATTATAAGAAAATTTTTTCTTTGTGCATAATTAAAAATCGATGTCTAAAAAAGGATGAATTATGAACAATTTTTCTATAATAGATAAATGCGGTAAAGAAGGTATGGACCATATATAAAATTTAGTTAAAGCATATATAAAATATATAAAAAAGGGGGTGAAGTGCTTGTGAGTTATTTTCTTTTAAAATAATAATAAGAGTGATATTCTTATATAATATCAGACTAGATCAACATTATGAGATATGGAAGGCATGAGAAGTATAAAAATCTCTATACAGTCACTATTGCTTATGTTAAGATTTATATGAAACTATATACACACTTTTGGAGGAGAACTTTTGTCTTTTAGCCTATTAAGTGCTGGGTGCTTATAACTAATTAATGTTGAATTAAAATGATGATAAAAATAATGGAAGAGACAATAGATGATGAAAATAAAAATAAATTTAAATAGAATAAAACTACAATAAATAAATATGTATATATGAACTAAATAAATGAGGTTATCTAATGAGGAAAAGGGAGTATGTAGTATCTATAGAAGTGGAAAGGAGGGAGGGGGACATGCAAAGAGGATCCTGAGGCTTGAGGGGAGAGAGGTGTTATTTATTTTCGAAGAAGCAGTTTAAATCGATCTCGATATTGAGTCCATTGGGGGTCATGGTATTCAATTCATATATCCAATATGTTTCTCTTCTGGCCAAGTGGTTGTCTAGGTTCGTTTCTCTCCAGTTTGTGGTGACTTTCTCAATAACCCAGAATTCTATCATATTTGGATCTGAGTTGTGCTTGTCCTTGAAATGTAAGGAGACGCTATGTGATATTAGTCCTTTCTTTATATTTCTTGGGTGTTCCGCCAGACGGATCTTGAATTGTCTTTTAGTGCGACCTACATAAAGGAGTTTGCAGGGGCATTTTAAGCAGTATATGACCCCTTTTGTGTTGCAGGATGATTGTCCCACAATTTTCTATTCCTTTTCTGTTGTGGGATTAATGAAAGAAGTCTTGGCCATATTGGATGTTGTGGATTTTATTGAGGTCTTGCAGGCTTTGCAGTCCCTGCATTTTGTGAACTTTCCTTCTTGTCGCTTCTTCTCATTCGGAGGGTTAATGTAACTCCTAACTAAGTGTTGTGATAACGTTTGCGTTTTTTTGTACATAAAACTTGGATGAGGGTTAATTATCTCATTTAATACTGGATCTGTAAGAAGAATGGACCAATGTTTCTTAATAATATTCTCAAATTGTTTATAGTTTCTGTTAAAACGGGTTATAAAAGGTATGCTTATTTTTGTATTTTCATCATGGGTATGTCTTGGTTTGTTCAAGTTCTTTATTGTTGATGTGGTCTGTTTTACCTCCGCTATGGTTTTGTTAATTGAAGGTTCATCGTATCCCTTTTCTATGAAGCGACTCCCCAAGATGGTTGCTTGTTCTTGAAAAGTGTCTATTTCTGTGCAGTTTCTTTTCAATCTCATTAGCTGTCCTTTTGGAATTCCTTGTTAATTCCTTGTATACGATTATCCCTCATGAGAAAGGCCTAGAAGCCACACAGTTCTTTCTGGAAAATAACAGCATACTTCCACCACAGCAAATCCATTTTATACTTGAGAGCCTGCGATTCTCCCTATTACATAACTATTTCTGGTATGAAGACAGTTTTTACCTTCAGAAAGTGGGCGCGGCTATGGGCGGAAAATTTGCCCCGAGTGTAGCCAATTTGTTCATGGCCAAATGGGAACATGATATCTTACAAAACATTGCCCCCAAGGAATTGGTATTTTACAAACGGTATATTGACGATTGTATTTTCCTGTGGGAAGGACCAAGCGATCAATTGCAACAATTCTTGACATCACTTAATAACAACACCTGGAACATCAGCTTCACGCATGAAATTAGTGAAACTTCTATAAATTTTCTAGACGTTACGATTTACAAAGAGAATAACAAAATAAAAACAAGGACATTCTTCAAGGAAACTGACAGGAACAGTTATATACCAAAAGACAGCTGCCACCACCCAAAGTGGCTTAATAATATTCCAAAAGGACAGCTAATGAGATTGATTGGTCTGTTTTACCTCCGCTATGGTTTTGTTAATTGAAGGTTCATCGTATCCCTTTTCTATGAAGCGACTCCCCAAGATGGTTGCTTGTTCTTGAAAAGTGTCTATTTCTGTGCAGTTTCTTTTCAATCTCATTAGCTGTCCTTTTGGAATATTATTAAGCCACTTTGGGTGGTGGCAGCTGTCTTTTGGTATATAACTGTTCCTGTCAGTTTCCTTGAAGAATGTCCTTGTTTTTATTTTGTTATTCTCTTTGTAAATCGTAACGTCTAGAAAATTTATAGAAGTTTCACTAATTTCATGCGTGAAGCTGATGTTCCAGGTGTTGTTATTAAGTGATGTCAAGAATTGTTGCAATTGATCGCTTGGTCCTTCCCACAGGAAAATACAATCGTCAATATACCGTTTGTAAAATACCAATTCCTTGGGGGCAATGTTTTGTAAGATATCATGTTCCCATTTGGCCATGAACAAATTGGCTACACTCGGGGCAAATTTTCCGCCCATAGCCGCGCCCACTTTCTGAAGGTAAAAACTGTCTTCATACCAGAAATAGTTATGTAATAGGGAGAATCGCAGGCTCTCAAGTATAAAATGGATTTGCTGTGGTGGAAGTATGCTGTTATTTTCCAGAAAGAACTGTGTGGCTTCTAGGCCTTTCTCATGAGGGATAATCGTATACAAGGAATTAACAAGGAATTCCAAAAGGACAGCTAATGAGATTGAAAAGAAACTGCACAGAAATAGACACTTTTCAAGAACAAGCAACCATCTTGGGGAGTCGCTTCATAGAAAAGGGATACGATGAACCTTCAATTAACAAAACCATAGCGGAGGTAAAACAGACCACATCAACAATAAAGAACTTGAACAAACCAAGACATACCCATGATGAAAATACAAAAATAAGCATACCTTTTATAACCCGTTTTAACAGAAACTATAAACAATTTGAGAATATTATTAAGAAACATTGGTCCATTCTTCTTACAGATCCAGTATTAAATGAGATAATTAACCCTCATCCAAGTTTTATGTACAAAAAAACGCAAACGTTATCACAACACTTAGTTAGGAGTTACATTAACCCTCCGAATGAGAAGAAGCGACAAGAAGGAAAGTTCACAAAATGCAGGGACTGCAAAGCCTGCAAGACCTCAATAAAATCCACAACATCCAATATGGCCAAGACTTCTTTCATTAATCCCACAACAGAAAAGGAATACAAAATTGTGGGACAATCATCCTGCAACACAAAAGGGGTCATATACTGCTTAAAATGCCCCTGCAAACTCCTTTATGTAGGTCGCACTAAAAGACAATTCAAGATCCGTCTGGCGGAACACCTAAGAAATATAAAGAAAGGACTAATATCACATAGCGTCTTCTTACATTTCAAGGACAAGCACAACTCAGATCCAAATATGATAGAATTCTGGGTTATTGAGAAAGTCACCACAAACTGGAGAGAAACGAACCTAGACAACCACTTGGCCAGAAGAGAAACATATTGGATATATGAATTGAATACCATGACCCCCAATGGACTCAATATCGAGATCGATTTAAACTGCTTCTTGGAAAATAAATAACACCTCTCTCCCCTCAAGCCTCAGGATCCTCTTTGCATGTCCCCCTCCCTCCTTTCCACTTCTATAGATACTACATACTCCCTTTTCCTCATTAGATAACCTCATTTATTTAGTTCATATATACATATTTATTTATTGTAGTTTTATTCTATTTAAATTTATTTTTATTTTCATCATCTATTGTCTCTTCCATTATTTTTATCATCATTTTAATTCAACATTAATTAGTTATAAGCACCCAGCACTTAATAGGCTAAAAGACAAAAGTTCTCCTCCAAAAGTGTGTATATAGTTTCATATAAATCTTAACATAAGCAATAGTGACTGTATAGAGATTTTTATACTTCTCATGCCTTCCATATCTCATAACGTTGATCTAGTCTGATATTATATAAGAATATCACTCTTATTATTATTTTAAAAGAAAATAACTCACAAGCACTTCACCCCCTTTTTTATATATTTTATATATGCTTTAACTAAATTTTATATATGGTCCATACCTTCTTTACCGCATTTATCTATTATAGAAAAATTGTTCATAATTCATCCTTTTTTAGACATCGATTTTTAATTATGCACAAAGAAAAAATTTTCTTATAATCATTATAACCACTCTTCAGTCTTTTAATCTTTTTAATTTTCCTCTGTCAAAACGAATCTTAATTAAACAAATCAAGCACCATCTATTGTATGTGGAACATTGAATAATATGTTACCATATTCTTTCACCATAAGAGCTATAGAAAAGCATAATGTAATGCTAACCCGCCTCTTAGCAGCTCTGGAGACGGTGTCTCTATATAAACAGAAATCCTGTGTTCTGCATAGCAAACAGCATGTAACAAACTCCGTTCTCTGAGAGGTATAAGTAAACAAAGTCTAACAAAATGTATCCAGTAAGAAAATACACTTGTAACAAGTTCCACTACAGTAAAGAAATACACTTGTAACAAGTTTCACTACAGTTTAACTTTAATGTATCCATTACTTTGTCAATGAGGTACACAAACGGAAACTCGCGAGAATAAACTGACAGCCTATGTGAGGCAGAAAAAACTACACTACCCAGAAAACCCTGCGAGTAACAAGTATATAACTAACTGCCAGGGCGTCCGCCCCAACACACCCGGAAGACGGCAAGAGCCGAAATGCGCGTCGGTGGACTGTACAAATTAGAATTCTAGAAGACAGATAGCGGGGAAGACGCATAAACGCGCTCCCGCAGAAGATCAAGGACTTTAACCCCCTTTTGGACTTCAACATCCCTCCTACCCCTCCTCCCCACTCCACGCGTTCTCCTCGCCGGCCGCCGAACATTGAGGACATCTGATGTATAGGCGCTGCCAGCAGAAACATTTACCGGCTTTTACACACAGAAGCAGGAAGCAATTACCGGCTTTTTAACACGCCGCATCGCATTTTAGAACCGGTGCCTTGCAAAACAGCTAAGTCAAGAAGAAGGACCCACTTTCCCGAGTCTTTGCACTCTGCCCCCCCTCCCGCCCCCCCAGTCACAACAGAGACTTTTTACCCTTTATTAATAAACATCCAATTATTCAAGGAAAGTTTGGGTGATCATTGAGAAACAACCTGGGAGGATCCTGAAGAAGAACCCAGTTGCAACCCATCATTCCTAAATCACACGACGTACCCTCAAAGGCCCTGGGTAGGTTGTGTACCCCCGGGCCTCGGCGGTGAGTCACCTTCAGAGTTCCTTACCGTTTAAATATCTCTAGCCTAATTACCTGGTTGATCTCTGTTACATTAACAGTTTAATCTTCATGTTTATATCTTATCTCTTTTATTCATTTTTTCGTTTATTATTATAACTCCTAATATTGCTCCTATTATTATCATTTATTCTTAGTCCCATGTTTAACCCATAAAAATGTTTTAACTGGATCATGTACATAAAGAAAATAGCCCACAGTTCAGTTACTTTTGACGCATATTAATAACAATTGTGACCATTTAATCGCACCTCAAAGTGCACCCAAAACGCAATTATTGTGCCTTAGTATATCAATTTGGTGGATGTGAGACTTTGGTAGATGTGAGACTTTATTTGAAACCTCCTTATACACTACCAATAATAAAATACCTCTTACACACCTAGGTGCAACTCAGAATTAATTAATTCTCATCTCTTAAATGCCCTTAAATAATTTGTTCTACCTTTGATTAATTGTGGGACAATATACTGCTTGATTACTCTGTTATAAGTCTACAAGTATATCTATAAATGTATTCCTCTTTTATAACTTTACATAACTTTGCTAATCTAACATACCTGAAAGCGCACCTACACACAAATCATTGTTCTGCAGTATCTTGGTACTGTAAGACTTGCTTTGGGAAAACTACTGTCTAGGCTGATGGTGAGCCTCTAGTGGATGTCCCTCCCGCATTATTGCCCCGTGTAGCGGTGGACCCTGTGTGAAGGGTCGCCATCCTCCCTCGTTTCCCCCCCGTATTCGGCGGCAACCGGGTGTCAGAGCCGCGCTGCTTGCTCTTTTTATTTGGCCGCCACCGTCTTTGACGTCTCACTTTTTCATTAAAAGTTACTGGCTGGGTGGCGGCGTCATCAGACTACTAGTATCCATTAGCAGATGCTTTTAACTGGCATATCCTATGCTTGGCTTGTCAAGCCTGGACGGCTAACTCAGAGCTTCGCGCTCTTTGGGGGAGGCGGGGACCCGGCGTGGCGTGCTCCGCGTCACGCCCAGATTGAGCCCGCCCTTCGAGGTTCGGTTGGCGCCATTCTGTTGCTCTTCGCGCGTGTTTGCGGTCCTTCTCCTCCCCAGGTCGGTAAGTGCCCTCGCGGGCGATTTCATCATTAGTATTTTTTCTGCTGCGCATAGCCCTGACACCTCTTATTCCCCTTCTGTCTTTCAGATGTCAAAGATTCCGGTGGCTTCTCCCGGCCTAACATATATTGTAGCGGGCTTACAAAATTCTCCCACATTCCTAGCGGGTCTTTGGGACATCCAGGGTTGCCTATTGCGTAAATCCCTACTGGTATATTACATTAATAATCACCATATGGGGTCCCTCCGGGACAAGACCGTCTGTGTACAGCGTGTGGACTGCCCCATGCTGATGCGGACAGAGCACGGGTCTGCGGACCCTGTGCTGAACAAGTACTGGCCCTGCAGTCAGGGTTGCCAGTGGCTGCGCCTCGTTTCAATACACCTCTCTCCCCGTGCTTAAATCTCACTCCTGATGAGTCGCACTCGAGCGGGAATGACCAGCAAGTCGTGCCGCGCAGACTGCCTACGGCCGATCAGGTGATTTCGGGGTTGGCAGAGCGCTTGGGCCCTGGTAAGAAGCGGTCCCTGACGCCTCCGGTTTAGCTCATTCCTTCTGAATCTGAGGAGTTCACTGCTGAGCAGGGTTTTGCTCTTTCTGATGAAGGTCGGCTATTCGCTGACTCGGGTTCATCTGACGAGGGGCTGAGGAGTCATGATGATTCGGGCCCCAGTTCTTGGGGCCTGTGTGACACCGATGAATTACTGATAAAGATCTTCGAGGTCTTGTCTATCTCTCTCCCTGGTGAGGCTTCCAGGCCTAGAAGGGAGATTTTCCATACATCACCGCCGCGTTTGGAATTTCTGGAGCAGGATCACTTCCAGGCTCTTGTACTCAAATGCCCTAGTAAACTTCCAGGGGTTCCAGGGGACTGGGATTGGAAATACCCTTTTCCCCCTGATGTGGTTAACTGCTGGTCATCACCTCCCTTGGTGGATGCACCGATCATTGGGGTTCTTAACCCCCCCTCTATTGCAGCCCCTACTTATCGTACCCTTCGGGATGCTGAGGACCAGCGCATTGATAGGCTGGCTTCCCACGCCTTTTCTTGTGCAGGGACGACTCTGCGGCCGGTCTGTGCCGCGGCCATCGCTGCAGTGGCCGCTAGGACCCTCATCAGAAAGATGATTGATCATCAACCTGAGGATCTCCACTGGGAAGTGTTTAATGCACTCTCCAGTTGTGATGTATTTGTAAGATTTATCCTTTTGGCGTTGGATGACACCATCAGCATGTGCGCAAGAACTTCCGCCCTTGCGGTAGCTATACGCCGACTGGTCTGGCTGCGACAGTGGGGTGTTGACGATGCTACAAAAAAGATTCTTACTGGGCTTCCCTTTAGAGGGCGACGCATATTCGGGGCCCGTCTGGACCTGTTTGGAAAAAAGGGCAAAACCCGAACCAGGGGTGTCCTTCCAGCTTTTTGGTATAGATCCCTGCCCCAGGAGTGGCAGACAACGCCCTGGTCCCTCCGGCAGGGCTAAGTCCAAATCTTTTACCAAAACCCCCCAAGCATGATAAGGCGCCCTCGCCCGCTTGGGCGAGGGGATGGCCGCAGCACCTTGCCCCTATCAGGAGGCTTCATGCCTCGTTCTGATGGAGTCAGGAGGAAGTTTCCTCTGGATGCAGGATAGTGTCTGCTGGGCGGCCCCTTCCCGAGATTGTCAGGATGCTTCTGGTCCCTGCCTCTCTTCTGGTGTTGGCGCAGGCCACGCGTGGCCTGCGGTCACCTGCAGGTTGCCCTTAACAGACAGAGGCAGGGGCCTCTACACCAACCTTTCCACATTCCTCCAAAAGGATGAGACACTCTGCCCATTATGGCCTTCCATAGGTGAGGCAATTTACATTCACAGGCGGTTTTCTGCATGGTTTCTCTGAGTTGGGCCGCCAGTGCCCTGTGTCCAGGGACCTCTTGCCGTCTGTGGGGACCTAAGACGCTTATTTCATTGCCATTGTGCCTTCCGGGCACCAAGGACCTTACAGGTTAGTGTTGATGCTCCAACACTGCTGATTGTGGCCTTGTTATCTGGCCTTGGTTCTGCTCCCAGAGTGATCGCCTAGGCGATGACAGGGGTGATGTCTCTACTGAGACCAAGGGGGCGTGCGCGCGCGCGAGGAACTGCCTGGTCGTCCCTCTTTGCTTCCCAATCTCTACGTCAGGCCGAGTTTGTTACTCGGCTGGTGGTGTCCTTTGGGAGTCTTTGGATGGGTGCTCAATCACCTCAATTCCTCTTTTTCCCCTTATTGGTATCTCCATTCCTAGGGTTGAACTTGGATTCGGTTCAGACGGAAACCTGCTTCCTTGACTATAATTGGACAATCTGGTTGCATGGGCTCGGTCCCTTTTGCTGTTCCCGTCTCTTCACCAGGCTGGATTGCAGCTGGTGGGCCTGTTGGTGGCTGTTCAAAGGTTGTCCCTTATGCTCAGTGCCCTTGGGCTCTTCTGCTACTCATATTGTAAATGCTGGACTGGGTTCCAGCTTCCCTGGAGCTGGGTCTGTGTACCCTTCCACCTTGGTACGGTTGTACTAGAGGTACCAGTCAGGGGGCGCCCCCTTCCTTGCGTCTTCCTGTAGTTGGATACCAAATCTATCAGGTTGACGGAGGGGGGGCTTTTTTTCTTCTAAATTCCCCTGTGGTTCCGGGGGAGGTGGGACCTTTAGGGGTCCATTCACCTGTCTGTTTTTGAAGCGGTAGGCTTTCAGGTTGGCTCTATCTCGTTGGACTTCTCCCTTGCGGGATATGGCTATTTGGGGGCCCCTTGGTCTGTCTGACGACAGTGGCCTGTATTAATTATCTGTGTGGACTCGGAAGCAGGATGATCCCCCAGGAAGGTATCTGACCCTGATCTGGGTGGAGGACAGCGTTCCCTGCATATCTGCGATATTCGCTGCGGTGGATGTCCTTCTGCGACAGGATGTGCTATTTCTTGTGTCTCCATGTGATCCGTCTAGTGTGGATCTTTCTGGGCCCATCACTATCATGGGTCCTAGGCCCTTGTTTCCCTGTCTCAGATTGTTCGGACCTTGGTCATGAGGCTTCGTAACTTTATGCTGGACATTCTGTTCTATATGTCTTATCTTCATTCACCCTGCTTGACAGGGTTCTGTGCAAGTTTGCTCTGGAAGGGGGAACCAGTGATACTGGCGGCCCTTGGGTGACCTAGTGGAGTGTGGTTTTCAGATGTGGTTCTGTGGACAGCGGACCTGTACATCCTGTCAAGAGTGCTGACCTGCTCACTCAGGCCCCCCTTTTCTATTTCACCCCAATCTACAGACTCTGGTCTGGATGGTCTGACGGTTGATTTTTCCACCTTGATGGAGATGGGCGTACATTCTGGGTGTCTGTGACTTCTTCTGGAAGCCTAGGAGTTGGCGTCTTCTTCCTCTTCTTCCGTCTATTGTGGGGTATTGTTTACCCATATTGATTGGTGTGAGCTTTGGTCTCTCCCCTGTGGGCGCGCTCTGTTCCCAGGTTTATATAGTTATTACAGCATGGGTTGGAGTTGGCTCTCCTACTCGGTGCCCTGGTGGTTCAGGCTCTGCCCTGTCTGTCTTCTGCAGAAGTCTTTACTCAGTTCCTTGCCTGGGTTGACTTTTCTTTCAGGGATTGCTCAGCGGCATCCCCCACGTAGTTCTAGGGTCCCTGTTGGGATTTGATTTCTATTCTGTTTGCCTTGCGGGGTGTTTCCCTTTGGCTCTATTCCGGATGTTGTCTGACTGTTCTTATTCATAAGGTTGTCCTTCTGGGGCTGTTACTTCAGTCGGCCGTGTGCCTGAGCGGGCGGCTCTGTTTAGCTAGCCCTCGTTCTTTGATGTATATTCACCGAGATGAGGCGGTGTTCCGCCTTACGCCGGATCTTCTGCCTAAGGTGGTGTCTTAGGCTCAGGTATTAAGACATTGTCCTTCTTCTGGGATTTATTCCTTGTAATGCTGAGGCAAGGGAATCTATTTTCCCTCAATAGGTGCTGTAATTTTTTTTCCTGGATTGTCTCTTGTCCCTTAGGGGGACTGATGCTCCTTGGGGTTGTGGGCTCCTACATCTGGATGTGCCTGATCTCGTCTTCCTCCAGGGGTTAAGCGGCCTTGGGCCTAGCCTTTACTTGGATAGATCTCCCTTCTGGTCCTGGGGAAGGCTTGGTTTCTTCCTGGGCTACTATTAGCTTTTGCTCTTGTCAAGCCTATTCCTTAAGGGGAAGAGTTCTTCTCACGCTATTCTGATTACACTGGTGCCTTGGTATCTTTGGGCCTTTCAGCACCAGGTTTTGTTGAACAGGTTTGCTTGAACGCTACTTGTTTTTTTGTTCGTACCCTTTCAAAGGTTGTTTTGATGTTGACGTTAGAGCTTTTGCTCGCGTCGCTCTTGGTAGCGAGGTTTGCAGGTGACAGTGCTTTCAACTGTCTGCTGTTGCCTTTTTTGTTGGGGATCCCACCCTACTTTATGGACACTGCTATTGGATGTCCCGAGTGTAAGTATTATATCTGGAGCAGGACGTACTGTATACTTAGAATAATACAATACTGTGAAATACTCACCTGTAGAATTGGTATTATACGTATACAGTACGTCCTGCTCCACCCCACCCTGGTTTTTGCATTATTCTGGATCCCCTGTATGGTGGTTGTTGTTATCATTACCAGTTGTTTTTGGTGGTTGAATTCTCCCGACTTCTGGTTCACTGCTTT
The DNA here is from genome assembly GCA_027917425.1 of Gastrophryne carolinensis. Classification (NCBI taxonomy): domain Eukaryota; kingdom Metazoa; phylum Chordata; class Amphibia; order Anura; family Microhylidae; genus Gastrophryne; species Gastrophryne carolinensis. Next base: position 120,493,291 of record CM051238.1, read on the forward strand.
TCAATGCTGGGGATTTGTGGGAGGTCCCTGGGTATATGAAGGGCTGGGAGGAGCCTGTTTTTGCATGTCTGCAGTGCACAGCGCCATCTGGCGGAGGATAACCCAAGTGTTAGTATTATATCTGGAGCAGAAGGTACTGTATACGTATAATACCAATTCTACAGGTGAGTATTTCACAGAATTGTATTTTTTCAACCAAAACAACCCTTTACATTTGGAATATCCGCCATAAACCATAAATTCCCTGAAAGTACATGTTAAGCTTTCTAAGCGTACCTAGCTTGTTGTAGTGGGCTCATCTTTATGGAAGTAATCCCTCGAAGAATTCTTAGGTTGCACAGGGTTTCCCTAAAAAAAAATGTATAAAAAAGCTGAATAACTAACATGTTTTACTAAAATATCAATATACAAACAAGTAAAAACAAGCTAAATCTGAAAGCGCAAGGTCCCCCGAGCAGAACAATACCCAACATGCATAGGTACTATTAACCCTTTTAATTGCCAGCCTACTTGAAGTTTTGTCACCCTCTGTTGACAGGTCATATTCTAAGAATGTCACACACCCCGCTTCAAGACATTCATTACACTTGGGTATACCGACCTGTAGATGGCGATCTTGCAGAGATGTTAATAAAAAAAGGTAAGACCCTCCCGGCCCATAAATACCTGGAATCTCCCACTCACTCCCCAGTCTTCCATCTCTGCAGTGGCGATAAAGTCAGAAGATGATGTCTCCTCCTTGCAGGTAGCCGGGATGACTCCCGGCCTTATATTCTTCTATTTCTGCCCGGATCCCCTTATTTAAATTACTTGCCTCCCAACCTAGGCTGCTGGTCCGGGCAAAGGTAGTTGGCACCCCTGGTGCTTAGGAGCCATGAGCCCCCATAACAAGGGGTAGATGGCTATCCGGGTTGGTGATCCTGGTTTGGGATGGCCCTTGGCCCTACCCTGGCATGGATTCCCCCTCTCCCGTATACCCTTAGAGGGGGGGGGGGCCGGGTCCCTTATGGATTCCTCTCATTTATTGTGTGTGTGTGTGCTTAACTGTGTGTGTGTGCTTTTATTATTTGACTCCCATGCTGCAATGGCGGCGGTGAGCGCCCACCCCCGTGCTGGGTGCGCGTTTTCATGTCCCGGCTTCTGGCCGGGAGAGACGGGGGAGGGGCGGGGCCGGGCGCGAACCGCGCCATCCCTCCCTCCCTCCCTCCCTCCTCCTACTGCACACTGCGCGTCTTCACTGTGCCTGGCATGCGGTACTGAAGGTCGAGTGAGTGGCCGGATCGCCATCAGATTCATCTGTCTTTAAAGTGGACCAACACCCACGGGTGATCGGCCCGGGAATCTATACGATTCCCGGGCCGATCACCTCCCTCCCGATCTCGGATGTCCAGCGGGGTGAAACCCCCCCAAACACCCCAAACTCCTTACCTTATCTTCGGCAGCGGCCGGCCGCCTCCCTCGCTCCCCTCTAGGCGTGCGCGCGCCCGCGCCAAGAGGGACGTGCGGGAGGCGGCGGAGGAGCCGCTTGTCCGTCGGCGCGGGGAGAGGTGAGTTTTTCGGGGGGTTCGGGGGGGTTTCACACAGTGGGGCACCCCGATCGGGGGTGCCCCACCGAAGTGGACCAAGACCCAGGATAGTCAAAATCCTGGGTGTTGGTCCACTTTAACTCTTTATATATTCTAGCATGGTCTGAGCGTGTGCTTGTGTTTTGTGTTCCAGGTGGACCATTGATTATATTAAAGGATTCTCTCGGTCCAGGGTCCCTGGTTAAAATTTTAGCTGGCTTAAAGTCCTCTCACTCGGGACTTAAGGGGCATCCTGGGTTGCATTCTTGCGTAATTCCCTCGGCGCATTATATATATATATATATATATATATATATATATATATATATATATATATATATATATATATATATTAAAAAAATCACCATATGGAGGCTTCCCCAGATACTGGGCTTGTGCCCCCCTCAGGGCAATCCAGGCTGTGTTTGGGGTGTGCGGTATCCCCCTTTAGGGGGATGATGTATTTCTATGTGTACCCTGTGTGCAGCGGTCTATTAGGCGGCAGATCGGATCTCAGGCGTCCAGTTCTGCTCCGCCAGTCGCCTCTCCGTCTCCCCCTCGCTTGACACGTACCCCGTGTGACGTTGTCATTGCCGGGGAGTCGCAATCTGAGGTGTGTGCCAGATTGGCCAATCTTGAAAAATTGTTTTCCAGTGCCGTTGCTAAAAAGGCCACGGCAAAGAGAAAACATTTGTATACGGCCGCGCAGGGCCTTGATAGGGAGGATTTTGACTCCCTGGATTGGTCTGATTGTTCCCCGTGTGAGGAAGGGGAGCTGTATGAGGAGTCTGAGGGCTCCGATGATCAGCAGTTTGTGGGCGCTGATACAGATCAGGGCCAGGGGGACTCCTTGGATACCTCTAGGGTCCTGGCTCATATGTTTGAGGTCTTGGCTATTTCTCCCCCCGAGGCGGCTCCTCCGCTGATGGGGGAGCTCTTTGAAGTGACCAAGCCGCGCTTGGAATTTCCTTATCAAAAGCATTTTGATGGTATCATTCTTAAGGAATGGGAGAGGCCGTCTCTGCTTCCGGGTGTCCCACCGGGTTGGGACAGGAAATATCCCTTTCCGGCGGACGCGGTGAAGCACTGGTCGCCCCCCCCCCCCAGGTGGATGCTCCTGTTTTGGGGTTGTCCAGCTCCTCAGTCCTCCATTCTCCGGAGTGCACTACTCTCAAGGATGGTGAGGATAAACGCATTGACCAGGTGGCTTGTCATGTTTTTGCCAGTGTTGGATCGGCCTTGCGGCCGGTTTGTACTTCTGCGCTTTTATTGGTAGCTGCCAGGTCGGTTGTTAGCCTCTTCCGGGCTTGACCCGGCTAGTGAGGAGTTTGCCGACCTTAAGCGCTGTGAGTTATTTTTGTCCTTTGTGCTGTCTGCCTTGGACGACACATTGGTGATGTGTAGCAGAGCTGCGGCCCTGCTTGTGGCTATCCGGCGGTCGGTTTGGCTACGCCAGTGGGCGGCTGATTTTGTGTCCAAAAAGTCGCTTACGGCCCTTCCCTTTGTGGGGTTGCGGCTCTTTGGAGAGAGATTGGATTCGGTGGCAAAGGGAGGTAAGTTACCTCAGCGTAAAAAGCAGCGTCGCCCCTTTCGGGGGACGGCTTCCTTCTCTCAGTCCTTTCGTGGGGCTAGAGTCAGCAGGGGTTCTGCTTTCCCCTGGACCAGGGGCAGGGGTCGGACCCGTCCAGGACACAGTTGGGGCTCCAAGCCTAGAACCGCTGCCAAGCCGGCTCAGCAATGAGGGGGCGCCCTCACCCTTGCGGGTGGGGGGACGGCTGCTACTCTTCTCCCAGGTTTGGGTCCAAGAGGTCTCGGACAGGTGGATTCAGGAAGTGGTGTCTTCCGGTTACAAGCTGGAGTTCGAGTTCCGGCCCCCTCCCACATTCTTCAGTTCTCGGGTGCCGTCGGATCCTCTGGCCGCCCAGGGGCTTCGGGCGGCAGTAGCAAGTCTTTTGGACATGGCTGTCATCCGTCCGGTGACCCACTCAGACCGGGGCCTGGGCTTCTATTCCAATTTGTTCATGGTGCCCAAGAAGGACAGATCCGTTCGTCCCATTCTGGATCTGAAGTTGCTCAACAGGTTCGTTCGTCCCCGGAAGTTCCGTATGGAAACCCTGCGCTCAGCCATCCACTCACTTCGTCAGGGGGACTTCATGACGTCCATAGACATCAAGGATGCTTACCTGCATATTCCAATATTTCCTGCACACCAGAGATTCCTCAGGTTTGTCGTGGACAATCGACATTTTCAGTTTGTGGCTCTTCCGTATGGCCTTACCTCGGCTCCAAGGGTTTTTACCAAGGTGTTGGCAGGAGTGATGGCCATCCTCAGAGCCAGGGGTATCCGCATCGTGCCCGATCTGGACGATCTTCTCATCATGGCGTCTTCTCTCAGTCAGGCGCAGCTGGATACCAGGACAGAGGTGTCCACTCTGGAGAGTTTCGGTTGGGTGATCAACTATCCCATGTCCTGCCTCACTCCCTCCAGGGTGGTGGAGTTCCTGGGAATGTCTCTGGATACTTCTCAGGCCAGGGTGTTCCTCCCCTGAGCCAAGGTTCTTCTGCTTCAGGAATTGACTCAGCGTCTCCTATCCATCCCCCGCCCGTCCATCCGGCTAGGGATGTGACTGGTGGGATTGATGGTGGCATCGTTCGAGGTGGTTCCCTTTGCCCAGTTTCACACAAGGACGCTCCAGCTCCATCTCTTGGCGGCCTGGGATGGGTCCCCGTTGTCATTGGATCAGTCCTTTCAGATGTCCCCCCGAGTGCGGCGTTCCCTTCGGTGGTGGCTGAAACCAAGCAATCTGACGAGGGGCAGGTCTTTTCTGACCCCTCGTTGGGAGATGGTCACCACGGACCAGGTTGGGGGGGATTTTGGAAGAATCTTCAGTTTCAGGGGCTGTGGGGGCCTCAGGAGGCTCACGATCCCATCAATGTTCTGGAGCTGAGAGCCATCAGGTTGGTTCTGGTTCGCTTGACTCATCAGTTGAGGGGACTACCAGTTCAAGTTTGGTCGGACAATCGGACGGCGGTCGCCTACATCAATCACCAGGGAGGGACTCGCAGCAGGTGTGCCCTCAGGGAAGTGTCTTTGATTCTGGATTGGGCAGAGGGCAATGTCCCATGCATCTCGGCAGTGTACATTCCGGGAGTGGAGAACACGGAGGCGGACTCCCTGAGCAGGGGGTCATCTCGCCGGGGGGAATGGTCGCTCTACCCCAAGGTTTTTCGGTCGCTTTGCCTCCGGTGGGGGACTCCGGAGGACTCCGGAGGTTGACCTCTTTGCCTCTTGTCATAATCACAAGCTTCCGGCATTTGTGTCTCTCTCGCGGGATCCGCTGGCTCTGGCAGCAGATGCCATGTCTCTGAACTGGAGGGATCTGGGGTTTCTATACCTGTCCCCTCCGTTTCCCACAAAGTGGTGCGCAAGCTGGCCCTAGAGGGTGCGTCAGCAATCCTGGTGTCTCCAAGGTGGCCAAGACAGGTTTGGTTCGCAGACGTGGTAAGGTTGACAGAGGATCAGTTAGTTCTGCCCTTTCTGTCGGATCTACTCACTCAGGGTCCCCTGCTCTACTTCAATTTACCAACGCTGGCTTTGACGGCGTGGCTGCTGAAACCTCCATCTTGAAGGAGGAAGGTCTTTCTGATGCTGTCATTCAGACTCTGGTTAGGGCTAGAAAGAAGTCTTCCTCTGCCGTCTACAATAGGATTTGGAGGCCTTTTATTGATTGGTGTGAGGTCAGGGCCTTGCCTTGCAGGGCGTTTTCTATCCCTAGGATCTTGGAATTTTTGCAACATGGTCTGGACCTAGGTTTGAAGATTAGTACGCTGAAAGGGCGTGTTCCTGCCTTAGCGGTTTTCTTTCAAAAGTCTTTTGCTCTTCATCCTCTGGTTAAGACCTTTTTCCAGGGGGTTACGCATGTGCGGCCTCCTAGGAAGACTTTGCTCCCAGTTTGGGATTTGAATTTGGTTTTGTCTGCCTTGCAGGGTCCTTCTTTTGAATCTTTGCAGGATATTGCACTTTCTACGCTTACTCAGAAGGTTGTTTTTCTGGTTGCCATCACTTCTGTTCGGCGTGTTTCGGAGTTGGCAGCCTTGTCCATTAAGGCTCCTTACTTTGAGAGGCATCAGGACAAGGTTGTTTTCCGCTTCAAGCCAGATTTCCTTCCTAAGGTGGTCTCGGCTTTTCATCTGAATCAGGATATTGTTCTCCCCTCCTTGTGTCCTAAGCCTAGCAATGACAAGGAGAGGGTTTTGCATTCTTTGGATGTGGTTCGCTGTGTGAAGTACTATTTGGTGGCTACTTCTCCTTTTTGTAGGACTGATGCCCTTTTTGTGGTGCCCTCTGGGCCTAGGAAGGGTTTGGCTCCTGCCAAGTCTTCCATTAGTGAATGGATTCGCCAGGCCATTGTTGGAGCCTGCTAAGGGGAAGATTCCCCCTTTTCGTGTTACTGCTCATTCTACTCGTGCTGTTGGGGCGTCCTGGGCCTTCCAGCACCAGGCTTCTGTTGAGCAGGTTTGTAAGGCTGCTACTTGGTCTTCGGTTCACACTTTTTCCAAGTTTTACAAGGTTGATGTTCGGGCCTCAGCGGATGCTGTTTTTGGCTGCAAAGTTCTGCAAGCTGCAGTGGTTTAAGTTTGTGCCTTGTTTTTTGGATCCCCGCCCTTTATGGACACTGCTATTGGATGTCCCAAGTGTAATGAATGTCTTGAAGCGGGGTGTGTGACATACTTAGAATAATACCATTTTGTGAATACTCACCTGTAAAATAGGTATTATAAGTATGTCACACACCCCGCTTCACCCTGCCCTTTGGTATTCTGGATCCTTTATATGGTGAACCTTTGTTAGTTTTAATTGGCTTTCCTGGTCCCTTTCTCTTACTGCTATCTTTATACTGGGGAGGGAGTGGGCGGTCCCAGGTATTTTTGGCCCGGGAGGGTCTTACCTTTTTTTATTAACATCTCTGCAAGATCGCCATCTACAGGTCGGTATACTCAAGTGTAATGAAGGTCTTGAAGCGGGGTGTGTGACATACTTATAATACCCATTTTACAGGTGAGTATTCACAAAAATAGTATTTTTTCCCCATTGCGCCATGTTTAACCGTGATGTGAAAGCCCCATTGCTCTTGATTGCAACCGTACCACATATGTATCCCCCCCCCCCCCAAACTGAAAAGGGCACTTTATAACATTTACAAGGGGTTAATTTAAAAAAATACATAGGGTCCCTCCTGGGGGGGGGGGGGGGGGGGGGGGGTATTTTTGGGGAATTTTAAGGGTTAAAAACCCTCTTCTGCCCCCCCCCCGGCCTTAAAAATCAAGAAAAATGACATGGGGTACCCCTTACCCAGCATTACCAGCCCCCCACTCTGCAGCCTACAAGCCCACATACCCTCTGTGGGCCCAGGCTCTTCTGCCCCCCCCCCCCCCCCCGGGCTTTGGGGAGGCAGGTAATGCGTGCCGGGGGTCAATGGCAAGTCACCCGCTAGTTGCAGGTGATTTGCCAGCCCCCAGCCTTGTGAACTGGTATAGGGGTGGTCTCATGGATCCCTTACCTGTTCACAAGGGGTTAATGTTATAAAATAAACACACAGACACACACAGGAGAAAAATGACATTTTTTTTTTTTTTCTTTGCTCACTTCCGATCCTCCTCCTGACCCCCGGCAATCCCCGATGACAGCTGCCGGGTGCTCGGTGGAGAGAGGCTGGGGGGGGGGGCAGGGATCACAGCCCTCTGCCCACCTCTAACCTCTCTTCTCTGAGCACCCGGCAAGACTGATCGTCTCGGGTGAGGGTTAGAGGAGCCGGGTGTCATTATAGTGACGTCACCCGGCCCTGCCCCCTAGGGGCTAGCAGCCGTGAACCAGGAAGTGAGGGAGAGGGCGATTTCTCACTACGGAAGAGCCCAGGGGGGGCGATCGGAGGCCCCCCGGTGAAGAGGAGACCCCGCGGGAGCAGCCGAAGCAGGGGGGGGGGGGCGCTATTTCGGGTTCCCTCCTGAAGCGAGAAGAGCCCCGGGGGGGGGGGGGGGGGTGGAATCGGATGCCCCCCGGGTGAAGAGAAGACCCGGTCCAATCCAACTAGGGGTCAGGTGAGTTTTTTACTTTTATATTCTAAGTATGTCACACACCCCACTTCAAACATTAATAATTACACTAGGGTTAACGCACCGCTAGGTGGCAGCATTGCAGAGAATCTCCAAAAACTTCAACAGGCCCCTCCCGGTCTATACATACCTGGTACCTCCCAAGAACCTCCCAGTGTTGTTCTCTGCAAGGTGGCGACAAGACAGAAGAAAGAAGTCTCCTGCTTGCAGGTAGCCGGGGTATCCCCCCCGCCCCCCCCCCCCCCGTGGTCTATTTCTGCCCGGCTCTTGTTTGATAGTATATCTATTTACTGGCAGCCTCCCAGCTTCGGCTGTAGGCCGGGCAAAAGGTAGCCGGCACCATTGGTGCCTAGGAGATTAGCTCCTCCGCTCGACCCTTCATTGCGGGGCATAGCGGGATTCCCGGAGTGGTGATCCGGATGTGGGATGCCCCCATTTAATAGGAGGTTAGCGGTCAGGATGTGCCTAGCCCTGGGATTTTAGTTATTCCACATTCCGGGGTGTGGGGCGCGTTTTGGGACCGGTGACATGTTTGTGTGAGTGTGGCTGCTGCGCTGCTGCATTGTGAGGGCTTATGCGCTGTTTACTGTGGCCTATTTTTATTGCTGCTTTGTGTGTCTTTCTTGTCACTCTTTCTGCGTGAATGGTTCTCTCCCCTCAGGAGCCGGGGGGGCGGGGCCTCGCGGCGCGCTGCGCTGCGGTCCCGCCTGTGGCTGAGCGCCGTGATCGGCGCTTGCAGCCTGCGTGTCCGGTCTGCCCAGGGTGGGAACAGAGGAGATCAGTGTGTGGGTCTGTGTTTTTTTGTGCGCACTTGGGAACCGGCGGGTTGCTCCGCCGGTCCCGTCTTAGATGCTCTCTGCCTGCTGGCGCTGACGCTCAAGGGGGCGGGGCCGCGCGCTGATTGGTTGTCCTGGAGGGGCGGGGCCTTCTCGGCTCCCGGGGCTCGTCTTCCCCTCCCTCACGTCTCTGAGCTGTGTTGCGGGCCGCCATCTTCTGCGGTGCCTAGCTGCGCTGTGCTCTCTCTCAGGTAGGCGTTTTAGTTTTTTCTTGCGGGGGATGCTCACATAAAGTTGGTGGCCTGGTCCCCCGTATTACGTCCCCTCCTCCTCCTCCTGCCTCCTCGCTCCTGCACATCTTTAAAGTGCTGGTTGTGTATTTTAACCATTTCCTGTGTCTATGGTTAATGAGGGGGGGGGGGAGGGGGGTTGTATGTTATGTTGTATGTTTGTTTAGGTATTATTGTGCCTGGATTGACTCCTGTCCCTCTCCCTTTGTGTCTTTCAGATCCTGGGATCCCGTCTGGCAGGGCTCTCCCGGTCTTATATACCTGGCTCGTGGGGGGTGTTTTTCATTGCGCTATATATATATATTTATATATTTTTATAAGGGTTTTTATGCTATTCCCCTGGGTCAGGATCTTGTGACAAGCTTTAGACAATTGTTAGGTTATTAAGGGGCATCCCGGGTTGCGTACCGCATAAATCCCTGGGTTCTGCGAATACCATAAAATTCACCACATGGAGGCTGCCACAGATACCGGGAATGGTTCTTCGGGACAATCCAAGGTGTGCGGGGGTTGTGGGACTCCGCTCCAGGGAGATGATGTCATTTTGTGTATCCCTTGTGCACAGCAGAACATTGCACGGCAGTCCAGTACTCCGGTGCCTAGCACTTCGTCAGCCACGCCATCTCCCTCTCCCCCTCGCTTATTCCGGACCCCGTGTGACGTTGTCCTGGGCGGGGATTCGCAGTCTGAGGTATGTGCCCGTTTGACCAGCCTTGAGAAGCGGTTTTCTGCTATAGCCGCTCAGAAGGCTTCAGCTAAGCGGAAGCATCTGTCTCCGCCTCCGCCGGATTCAGATGAGGAAGTTGTGGGAGATCTGGATTGGTCGGATCGTCCCCGTGAAGATGGTGAGCTCATTGAGGAAGAAGATTCTGATGTTCAGCAGTTGCTGGGTTCTGAGGGGGATCAGGCTGACGGCCTCCCTCTCGATTCCTCTACCATTCTGAGCCAGATGTTTGAGGTTTTGGATTTGGAGCCTCCGGTGGTTGCTCCTAGGCCTAAGGGTCAGCTTTTTGGGGTGTCCAAGCAGCGTTTGGAGTTTCCCAGCCAACAGCATTTTGAAGAAATTGTTTTCAAGCAATGGGAGCAACCTACACGTCTTGTTGGTGTGCCGTCTAGCTGGGATAGGAAGTATCCCTTTCCGGCGGAATTGATGTAGCGTTGGTCTGTCCCCCCTGAGGTAGATACTCCGGTCTTGGGACTGTCCAACACGGCGGTCGTGCATTCCCCTGACATGACTTCGCTCAGGGACGGCGAGGATCGCCGGGTTGATCAGCTTGCCCGTCATGGTTTTGTATGTGCGGGTTCGGTGTTAAGGCCTGTCTGTGCTTCGGCTCTTTTGACTTTTGCTGTCAGGTCTATTGTCAGGGACTTGGGGGTGGATCTCGAGCCCACCAGTGATGAGTCCCTTGCGCTTAAGCGCTGCGATTCTTTTTTGTCTTTTATCCTGGCCGCTCAGGAGGATGCCATGTTGATGTGTGGCAGGGCTACTGCCTTGCTGGTGGCTATCCGGCGCTGTGTATGGTTGAGACAGTGGACGGCTGATTTTAATTCTAAAAGATCGCTCACGGCTCTGCCCTTTTTGGGTTTGAGGCTTTTTGGTGAGAGGCTGGATTCTGTTGCCAAGGGAGGTAAGTTACCTCAGCGCGAGAAATTTCGCCGTTCCTTTCGGGGGACGGTCTCGTTCAATCCGTCCTTTCGGGGAGTCGGAGCCGGTAGGGGTGCGGGCTCCTCGGCCCCCAGGGGCGCCAGTTGGAATAGGGGCAGAGGCCGTGGCCGTCCCGCTCGCGTCTGGGGTGCCAAGCCTAAGCCGGTTGCCAAGCCCACCCAGCAATGAGGGGGCGCCCTCACCCGTTCGGGTGGGGGGACGGTTGCAGCTTTTCTCCCGGGTGTGGGACCAGGAGGTCCCGGACAGATGGATCCGGGAGGTGGTTTCGGCCGGTTACAAGTTGGAGTTCGAGTCCCGTCCTCCTCCAAGGTTCTTCAGGTCTCGGGTGTCTTTGGATCCTTTGGCCGCGCAGGGGCTCCTGGCGGCAGTAAGAATCTTCTAGATTTAGCTGTCATTTGCCCGGTTCCTTCTTCAGAGGTAGGGCGCGGGTTTTACTCCAATCTTTTCACGGTTCCCAAAAAGGACGGGTCCTTCCGTCCTATTCTGGATTTGAAGTTTCTCAACAGGTTTATTCGTCCCCGGAAGTTCCGCATGGAAACCCTGCGGTCTGCGATCGGTTCGCTTCGGCAGGGGGACTTTATGACGTCCATAGACATCAAGGATGCGTACCTGCACGTGCCGATCTTTCCTGCTCATCAGCGGTTCCTTCGTTTCGTGGTGGAGGATCGGCATTTTCAGTTTGTGGCTCTTCCATTCGGCCTCACCTCTGCTCCGAGAGTGTTCACCAAGGTGTTGGCGGGGGTGATGGCCCTGCTCAGAGCTCAGGGGATTCGCATTGTGCCTTACCTGGACGATCTTCTCATCATGGCTCCTTCCTTCAGTCAAGCAGAGGGGGACACCAGCACGGTGGTGTCTATGTTGGAGAGGTTCGGCTGGGTGATCAATTACCCCAAGTCCTCGCTGGTTCCGGCCAGGGTGGTGACCTTTCTGGGGATGTCGTTGGACTCCTGCCAGCACAGAGTGTTTCTCCCTCAGGCCAAGGTTTTGATGATTCAGGAATTGGTCCAGCTGCTCCTCTCCCATCCTCATCCGTCCATTCGTCTGGGGATGAGACTGGTGGGGTTGATGGTGGCCTCGTTCGAGGCAGTTTCCTTTGCTCAGTTTCATACGGGGACTCTTCAACTTCATCTTTTGGCGTCTTGGAACCGGTGTCCGGGGTCGTTAAATCGGTCCTTCCAGTTGTCCCCTCGGGTTCGGCAGTCCCTTCTGTGGTGGTTGGTCTCGGACAACCTTCTGAAGGGCAGGTCGTTTCTGACTCCGCTTTGGGAAACTGTCACCACGGATGCCAGTTTGTCAGGCTGGGGAGGTTTTTGGAAGGATCTTCGGTTTCAGGGGCAGTGGGACCCTCAGGAGGCCCACTTGCCCATCAATGTTCTGGAATTGCGAGCCATCAGGTTGGTTCTGTCTCGCTTGACGCATCATTTACAAGGTCTGCCGGTTCAGGTTCGCTCAGACAATCAGACGGCGGTTGCTTACATCAATCACCAAGGAGGGACTCGCAGTCTGGGTGCCCACAGGGAGGTGTCTCTGATTTTGGTCTGGGCGGAGACTCATGTCCCTTGCATCTCGGCAGTTTACATTCCGGGAGTGGAAAACACAGAGGCGGATTTTCTGAGCCGGTGTGCGTCCCGTCGGGGGGAGTGGTCTCTCCATCCCCAGGTGTTTCGGTCACTTTGTCTCCGGTGGGGGACGCCGGAGGTGGATCTGTTTGCCTCTCATCACAATCACAAGCTTCCGTCCTTTGTGTCCCTGTCCCGGGACCCTCTGGCTCTGGCGGTGGATGCCATGACCCTGAGCTGGAGGGACCTGGGGTTTCTTTATCTGTTTCCTCCGATTCCCATGCTAGGCAGGGTTCTGCGAAAGTTGGTTCTGGAGGGAGTTCCCGCCATTCTCGTGGCTCCAAGGTGGCCAAGGCGGGTGTGGTTCGCGGACATCGTTCGTCTGGCCGTAGATCAGTTCGATCTGCCTCTTCGGCCAGATCTTCTCACTCAGGGTCAACTATGTTACCCCAGTTTACAAACGCTGGCTTTGACGGCTTGGCTGCTGAAACCTCCATCTTAAAGGAGGAGGGTCTTTCGGATGCGGTCATTCGGACTCTTATTAGTGCCAGGAAGAGATCTTCTTCTTCCATCTATTACAGGTATTGGAGATCTTATATTGATTGGTGTGAGGCTAGGTCTTTGCCTTGCCGGGTCTTTTCTGTGTCTAGGATTTTGGAGTTTCTTCAGTCGGGGCTGGACTCCGGTCTTCAGCTGAGTACCTTGAAGGGGCAGGTTTCTGCGTTGTCTATTTTTTTTCCAGAAGTCTTTTGCTAGTCATTCCTTGGTCAAGACCTTTTTCCAGGGGGTTTCGCATGTGCGGCCTCCTAGGAAGCCTTTGCTCCCAGTGTGGGATTTGAATTTGGTTCTTTCTGCTCTTAAGGCTCCTCCTTTTGAGCCTTTGCGGGATGTTGCTTTGTCCATTCTTACTCAGAAGGTTGCCTTTCTGGTGGCCATCACTTCGTTCGCGTGTTTCAGAGTTGGCAGCTTGTCTATTCAGGCTCCTTATTTTGAGGATCATCAGGACAAAGTGGTTTTTCGATACAAGTCAGATTTTCTCCCTAAAGTGGTCTCTGCTTTTCATCTTAACCAGGACATTGTTCTTCCTTCCTTGTGTCCTAAGCCTAAGAATGTCAAGGAGAGTGCTTTGCACTGCTTGGATGTGGTACGTTGTGTCAGGTACTATCTACGTGCTACGTCTTCTTTTCGTAAGACTGATGCCTTTTCGTTGTGCCATGTGGGCCTAGGAAGGGTTTGGCTCCGGCCAAATCTTCCATTAGTAAATGGATTCGTCAGGCCATTGTTGGTGCTTATTCGGCTAAAGGGAAGGATCCTCCTTTCCGAGTTACTGCTCACTCTACTCGTGCGGTTGGTGCGTCCTGGGCTTTTCACACCAGGCTTCGGTTGAACAAGTGTGTAAGGCTGCAACTTGGTCTTCTGTTCATACTTTTCTAAGTTCTATAAGGTTGATGTGCGGGCCTCAGCGGATGCTGTTTTTGGCCGCAAGGTTTTGCAGGCTGCAGTGGTTTGAGTTTTTTCTGCGTTATTGCCTGTTCGGATACCCACCCTTTTCTGGACACTGCTGTTGGATGTCCCTAGTGTAATTATTAATGTTTGAAGTGGGGTGTGTGACATACTTAGAATAATACCATTTTGTGAATACTCACCTGTAAAATGGGTATTATAAGTATGTCACACACCCCACTTCACCCGCCCTTTTCGGTATCCTGGCTCTTTATTTGGTGAAGTTTAGT